>OX457113.1:10357570-11574356 GCA_949752805.1 Deilephila elpenor
TACCATTGAGTATTAAAAAATTAAGAGGTCTGCAACATTATTTTAGGAAAAATATGTATTTATCACCCAAATACGACGATAAGTAAAAAAATACAAAAAAAAAGTTGTCAATTTTTTTTGCGAAATTTTTACTTGCTTTGTGTCTGAAGTCACTAATACTACCACCTGGCTTCGTTTTCGGTCGCAGTCTTGATATACCCTGTATAATTAATAACTTACACAATAATATGCTGTAGACTCAAACTTGCGAAGTTAATTTCGATAACCAGGTTCTATCGAAAATATTCTATCATATTTCTATATGGTATTAAATATATATGATAAAATGCGATATTTATTGATAAAAAAGGCCACTAAACATATTATTATATTAAAGAAAATGTATAAGTAATTACTGATAGCCAAGTCCAACCCGTTGTTACGGAAGACGGATCGGAGCGGTGAAGCGAATTCTCAGCGATGCCTGCAAGCTGAACTAGCTTGAGCAGTGCATGTTAGTAATTGTGATATAGTAGTTATTATTGAAGATATTAAAATATAGGATTTAAATACAATGCATGCAACAGTAACGTAAAAGTAGTACGACTATTCGTCAGTGTGAATTAGGTCGATGTCATAGACGAATAAGGATATTTGGTAGTTTTTAATCAGCCATATACAAATTACAATCAAATTTTGACAGCCTACGTGGCGCAGTTGGTTTGACGACGGCTATAAAACGAGAGGCCGCGGATTCGATCCCCGCACCAAGAGAAATATTTGTGCGGCCCACAAATATTTCTTTCGGGTCTGGGTGTTTGTGAGAAACAAAAGTTTCTCGTAGTTCTGATACCTACGACACATGACCTAATTGATCTTAATGTGGGGTCAGAATAATCATCACTTCAATTTTACTCAGTTTGTTGGTGAATCGGTACATCACTGTCCTAATGTTTGTACTGAACAAAAATAATATTAAATATTTTTTACAGGTCTGGGTGCTTTGCAACCCAAAAATTTAAAGGTAGGTTTCTGGCGTTCAAAACATAAACGGCCTTATTCAAAGACAGATTTAAAACCGATTTTAGCTATCGAATGTTTTGTCTTCGTCACTCAAACTAAATTCTAAAGTCGTTCGAAAGGAACAAAACATTCTATCACTACTCGTAAAATAGCTTTTAAAACTGTCTATTAATGAGACCGTACGCATTTATCTTACTGTGAAATTGGTATCATTCATGGTATTGTTGTATTGTATCAGCCCAGATACGTCCCACTGCTGAAGGGCCTACTCTACAATCGAGATGATCGTTAGGCTATATAGTCCACCACGCTGGCCTGGTGCGGGTTGGCGGACTTACATACTATAGAAATTCTTGAAAATCGCTACGGTTTCCTCACTATGTTTTCCTTCACCGTTAAAGTGCGTGGTGATTAACTATCAATACACACATAACTCCGAAAAGTCAGATGTGTGAGCCGCGTCTGGTGCGTTACCAACAGGCCACCACGCACTTCAATCTTTTTTTTAAATATGTATTCTCAACTGGGAATTAGAACTCAATTATATTAATATTCTCACCGATCGCTAATACAGTACATACCCTTCATGAGTTTAGGTTCACAAAATACCTTCTCCAGATAATGTCATTTGCTAACCAACCGTGGCGCGGAACTAACAGCATGCCATCAAAGTTTCTCAAGAATATACTATCCGTTGTTGAATGCCTACATGGTTAGCGAATGCGCGGAGGTCGCTAAATATTATATGAAACAATTATTCTGATTATAATCTTCGGACAGAGTTGCAATTAAGAACAAGACTAGTATTTTTATCTCATTGATTTTTTTACATCAACTCACGCCTTGCTTTCCCAGGAGGGGTAGGCAGAGGTGCTCCCAGGACATCCAAGTTTCGCCTTGTGTTCAAAACCAGCAGCTTATTTGTAACTTTAAATTACTATCTCAATACTAAGTGGGATTAACTCAACATTGTTTTTAGAGCTGTTGCAGAAAAATTTTGCTCATATTTCTCACATCCATATCAACCCTTTAGAACACCATCTCTACCTAAACATATCATTTCTTTCCCACCAAAAATACTTTATAAATAACCCGAACTGAGCCTCAAACATCTAACTTCAATTCTCTAAACTTTTGCACTACCCACTTCACTTATCGAAATCTCAATCCAATTTCCAGCTCTCGAGCCATTGTTCACAAACTGCCGCCTCTACCGAACCCCGCTCCTTGACGACGCGATTAAGCGCCCACATATGCGAATCTTATTTACTTAAGTGGCAGCTTTTCCTCGAAGGAAATTGCTTCAAACACTACCTCCCCGACGTGTTGGCCTAACGTGATAACTGCCACTTAAACGACGTACTGTCACGTGATGTTTACGTTTTATTAACTCTAGAGCGACTGTTTGAAATAGCTGCTGTTTTATAGTTTGATTTTTATCTGCTAGATTGGTTTATTTACTTTGTATTGGAATATAAAAGTGACTGGATTGTGTGATAGTGAGTGCCTGCCCAGATAGAATATCATAATTTTCAGTTCTGATATACATATCTACTCTACATTAAATGTATGTAAATTAATGCACAAGAGTAAATTTTTAACACTTAAGATTTTAGAGATATCAAAGGATATTCATAAAAGGATTTCATAAAAACCGACGTTGGACTAATTTACAAACTTAGAAAGAAACTTAACTTTGAATTAATTTAGATATCGTTACCCGCTTTCGTCAACTGTTTGTGCAGTTTGTAGATTTTGTAAATTCACTGCAACACGAATTTTTACATTCATACATCAGCCTCCACTGTCCCACTGCAGAGCAAATATCTCTTTACCCTCCTTCCATTCGTCCCAGTTCAGCATTCGATCCTGCCAGCCTTTCTCCCTGTCCAACTCATCTTTACGACGAATATTTACAAAAATATTAACACAAAAATCATTTGCTCTATCCATAAAACATGCAAAATTGACCTACTAAATATACTGCGAAATTAATGGCAGCATTTCACACGGCGGCGTCGGTCTGTCGGCCCATCAACTATCAGATGGACGTTCATAATAAACTCATTATGTGCGTAAATGCTAACGACTATATTTACAAGGCGTCTACTCGTCGACCATTAGGGTTAGCCATTATTCTGCATAGAACAACTTGTGCTGGATAGGTGAAATGAAATTTACATTTAGTCGCTGTTTAGACTGTTGTACGCAAACTCACGCCATTTTCACAGAAGGGGTAGGATGAGGTGCTACCAGGACACCCAAGTTTCGCCTTGTATGTTCCGTCCAGCGATGTGATAGAGGGCGAGCCTATCGCCATATCGGGCACTCGTTCCTGACTCCGGGCTGATAAGGAATAGAACAAATTAATATCACTGCCCGACTTGGGATTGGAACCCGATTAGTAAAATATTTGTTAATTAAAACTCGGAACTCTTCACAATTTTTTCTAAGTTACTCCTGGATAGTAAACCCCATAACCCATAAAAATTATTTAACAAGTGGTTCCCATCCAGTCTCCCCGCATCCCGATCCCGCGATATCAGATAGACGGGTGTAGTCATCGCTTTGTTTCGTTGTTACAAGTCAAGAGCATAATGGCTTGTTGTGAGCTTTTTGCGACCGCGTGTAGGCCGCGATGTGCTAACTACGGGCAGGGTTTGCACTATCAATATAATTAAGTATTATTTGGTAGAATATCTCAAATAACCTGTTAAAGTAACAACTGAAGCTAGGTAACTGATAATAATAAGCCATAATATATTTTTTACCTCGGTGGCGTAGTTGTATTACGGTACGGTTACAAAGCTGAGGTCTCGGGTTCGAATCCCGGGTCGGGCAAAGTGATATTGGATTTTTCTATTCATTATCAGCCCGGAGTCAGGAATTTGTGCCCGATATGGCGATAGGCTCGCCCCCTATCACATCATGGGACGGAACATGCAAGGCGAAATGTGGGTGTCCTAGTGGCGCCTCTGCCTACCCCTTCGGGGACAAAGGCGTGAGTTTATGTATGTATGTATGTATGTAATATATTTTTTTAATATACACAAAAAAGTGATTTTGTGAGTTATTGTTGTGTTTTGTGTAAATTTTTATAATATATAGGATAGACAGAAGGAGAAGGAACTGTGAGACAAACTTAGTATTCTATAAAAATATAACAGAATATCGAAAATAAATTATAAGGAATAATTTACGTGTTTTGAAAGTAACGGTCAAAAATCGGTCCCTCGAGCCGGATATACAATTGAAAATTTATAAAAAAGTACTGTTTTTAATTAGCCAGGAATATTATTAACATTTAAAACTATTTATGGCATAAAACCTAAGATGTTATGTACGTCGAAAAGAACAGGTTAATAGATTAGTATCAAAATATCAAAAGCTCGGGGCACTCTAACCACGGGTAAAAGAAATTCTCTCCTTCATTCGTAATGAAACACAATATTACACTATTTAAAATAGGTTTTAATATTTCAAATGGGAGTCAGGCTCAAAGATTCGACAACCATAACCAGAAATGAAGGTGAAAAAAAAACATTAAGGTTAGTACACCTCGAATGCGTTGTTAAACGTTTTAGCGTTTACGAGTTGGCAATGGTGGTCGGGCATCAAAAGTTTTTACTGGGATAAGAACGAAGTTTTGTAAAATAAATATAGAGTTACGTTTGTTCGAGTAAATGGTATCAGACAAAAATGCAATATCGGATACATTATTGGATATCTTTCACAAATTGCAAAATTGACCTTGAAAAAAATTACATATGGCCAAAAAGTTGGAGGAAGGCGACCGATGGTGAAAACATAAGTCATTGTTAGCATTTTTTTTATTGTTATAAAATATACCAGTAAATTAGCCGGACGACTTATTCAGCAGGAAGCTTCCTCAAAAATTTGCACAATGATGTAACAAAATAATTTATAATGAAAAGTATATTTAATACTCGTATTAAATTAAAATTTAAATGCCGATTATAAACAGCGTTTTTATTTTAGTACATACTGTTAATTATTCAGTTGTGATTTGTGATCTTCCCTCCTGGCAGTGCCTTTCTAAGTACATAATATAATACTACAATTATTTTGATATGCCTCGGTGGCGTAGTTGTATTACGGTACGGTTACAAAGCAGAGGTCTCAGGTTCGAGTCCCGGGACGGGCATTGTGATCTTGGATTTTTATACTCATTATCAGTCCGGAGTAAGGAATTTGTGGCCGATATGGCGATAGGCTCGCCCCCTATCACACCGTGGGACGGAACACACAAGGCGAAATGTGGGTGTCCTGGTGGCGCCTCTGCCTACCCCTTCGGGATATGAATGGCAAAATAGATGGGATTTATCTTTGAAGGGTCGGCATCTATACCAATATTTTCCATGCGTGCGTGATCGTTTGACTAAGACTTGGCTAGATATCGATTATTACGTATCACAGTTTCTTACGGGCCATGGTAACTTTAAGTCTAAACTGTACTCATTTAAGCTCGTTGATTCGCCTGCGTGCTCATGTTCAACACCTTATTGCGAATATGACCAGTCCGCGCATCATATACTGTGGGAGTGTAGTCTTTGGCAGAATGAGCGTAAAACCATGCTAGATAGTATGCAAATAACATCTGGAGTTGTATACTACACGGACCTTGTGGAGACTAGGAAGAATTTCCGTGCTTTCCGGCGATTTTGCCATACCTATTATTGGAATCAAGTATAACAGCTTACATTATAGGTCCCATTTAAATATTATAATGACTAATCCGTGGTGCTTTACAGCTGGCTTATCTGGCTGTAAACGTCTTTATGCGAGGTTATTTACCTCTTTAGTTCATTGTTTTTGTCACCCGCTTTATTAAGGAGGGAAGTGGACAATAATTTATTTCCAACTCCTCCTATTAATTTAACTTTTTTGATTGATTTCGTTGCGGGATAAAGACAAGTTAGACATTCCCGGAGACGCGCTGGGCTTCAATGTTCAGTGTCATTAAAATGCGTGCCACTGTTGATCCTGGCTTACAGGAGTTGCAGTGGCGGGTGTGAGGGCGGGACAGTCTCCTTACCCCTTCAGGGAAAAAGGCGTGAGTTTATGTATGTATTTTGATATCCAACACAGTAAATCACGTAGTGCTATATAAAATTTTACCAACACGCTGTGCGGGTGAAAAATACCGGCATTTTTCCAGTCTTGAAACATACTAACAGTTTATTACCCCGTTTTTATAACATAAGCGCTTACAACACACGTTCTGACGCTAAAATATTAGTCATTTAATACTCGGTTTATTTGCACTCAGTCCTATTATTGCTGTTAGACAAAAAATATTTTGCTTTGTAGTTGATATTAAAGTCATTCTACTATACACAAAGTGCTCGAGAAAATGTAACGAAATTAAACAGCATACGACCGGTATAAGTAAACTAAATACTACAAAATTATTAGATATTATCACTTTCTAGTTCTAAATTGATTTTAAATAGTTTAAAAATGATTAGGTTTCACAATAACATACAAAATATTAATATCTTCAAACAACCTATACAAGAAAATAATGCTGTAAAAATGTATATATTTAAACATTTCCACTGATAAAATAAATTGTTTTTTTTTCTACGTTCCGCTGACGCAATGTTTTATATGTGGCTTTAATGATCGTCATCTCCTCACCGGTACAGGGCTTATGAGTAAACCCTTTCGTTCCAGATTTCCAAGACATATACGCATGCTATGGCGAGTATGATTTGAGGATTAAAACGGAGAGGTGTAAAATAATTATTTATCCCCTGCCAATCTACAGCTTGATACGCTCTCTGTCATACAATGAAAAAATTAAGGTCCTTGACATTCACACAAGTCTCATCCGATAGTGGTTTTCAAAAAATACAAAAACAATGAATATTTCGTGTCGTATATTTAAGTGACTGGGAGAGACTTTTTGGTAGTCCCATAGACGCAGTTGGTAAAAAGCCGGCGGTACTTATAAAACGAAATACTGCGGGTTCGATCCTCGCACTGAGACAATATTTATGTGGTCCAAAAGTATTTGTTCCTGTTTCAGTGTTGTGAATCTCACCGAAAAGTTTCACTTCTCTCATCTTCTCACTTTAAAAACACAAAACGTAAATCTTATTGTCCAGTTTGCGTGTAAGGGATGCATTTATTAAACTATTCTTTTATTTATTTTACCGTGTGGCCCAAAGGCAGCTTCTAATATCCCAGCTAGCTCTTTACATCACGCTGTCAATAAGCGTAGACACTAGATACAGAAGCAATTCATATGGGAGTCCAGGCGTTAGTTCTTATTTATTATATTGCTTTCAAAGATACTTACATCTTTTAGTAGTCACTAGCGTAGCTTTAGATAGCGATAGCCCTTGGGAACTAATAAAATTGTAAGGTGTCGGTTACTTTTTCTACTGAACGTCTCGCAGTAGATATAGCACGTTTAAAAATAGATTGACCTATCTCGAAAAGGTTTTCTTTTTAACCGACTTCGAAAAAGGAGGAGGTTCTCAATTTGTCAGAATCTTTTTTTTGTTGTAAATCGCACAACATTTTTGAAAATTACCGTTTGCTCTACATAAAGGCATAATAAATAAATAAATAATAAATACACCCAACAGTCACATACATAGTCCTGACCCCACACTAAGATCGAGTCTTGTGTCGTGAGTATCAGAAACTACGAGAGACTTTTCGGTCTCACAAACACCCAGACCCGAAACAAATACCTGTGGATCACACAAATATTTGTTTCGGTGCGGGGATCGAACCCGCAGTCTCTCGTTTCACAGGCCGGCGTCTAACCAACTGCGCCACGGAGGCAGTTAAAATAATCTTTAGTAAAAGTCAAAATAATAATGAATACATCATAATATATATTGTCACAATGTGGCGACTTATGTAAAATATTTTAACTTTACTTCTAAGAGTTGTCCCAGGTCTCAAAGGCCCACAATGCCAAAAACCGAACTCACACACTCAAAATCGAGAAACACACAAAATCATTAACTCCCACGTGGAAATAAGAGCAAAACAAGGGCCTTCAACTTTACCCTTATATCAAGACGATGCAAAAAGCCTGCGCTCGCGCACGACAGCATAATGTCTTCATTTGAGATAATTCTCCGGATCGCCTCGCATCGGCCACTTTTTACATTCCGCTTGAGCTGGGTGTTCTCCGGTACGGTTTGCAGAAAAATGCCGGCCGACTTTTTGCAAGTACTCTCCATGCTCCAGTTTGGAAGTATTGTTATCGTGCTATTGAAATGTAGGGTTGGCATAATAGTATTTAATAGGCTTCTGAGGTAAATGGAAATAAACGAGGAGATTGGTAAAATTTAACCATGTCACTTTGTGACATGTCGAAAATCACGCAATGTGGAGATCTGTGCTCGCTGACTACATTTATGAAATAAAGGTGTATAATATTACATGTATATGTATATATGTTAGAATTAGTATCGCTATTTAGAATATTTGTTCACTGAAGGTAGGTAATACATTCCACAACGATAAGTTGGATAAAACAACGCAACTTTTGTCTAGTCGTTCAATTCATTTGAGAGATGATCCACGTGCCATGCTTTATATAGATGTATAACGAATATCTATTCTAACTGAGATATATTTTATTTAATAATTTTTTTAATTAAATATATCAGTTTATATACATTCCGCTTGAGCTAGGTGTTCTCGGGTACGGTTTACAGAAAAATGACGTCTAAAAAATCTAAGGAATCCCTATGCTGAGATTTTATGATTTATTTAAAAAAATAAAACCTGATTAAGACCTATCTTTTTTGCCCACCCTACATCAGTTATTATGTAGTTTCGCCTTTTTATTCGTAACCAGTCTGCGCATAATAAATAGTACCAGAGACTTTGCACTACTGTTCATTTAAAAAAGTAAATAACTTTGATGGGCCTGTAATAATGGGTTTCGTCGGCCATTTTTGTAAGACAAATTTTATGCTTGCTCTAATAAACACCATTTTAAACGATATATTGGGTTTGGGGGTATTTTTAGAAGATGGTGTTTGGATGAATGAAAACATCTTTATTGACAGCCTCCGTGGCGTTGTTTCAGAGCCAGCTGTGGAGCCGAGAGAGAGAGAGAGAACGAATTTGATACGCTCCGATACAAACATTTTGTGAGATCTACAAATGTAATATTTTGACTGCCTCGGTGGCGCAGTTGTATTACGGTATGATTGCAACGCTGTGGTCTCGGGTTTAAATCCCGAGTCGGGCAAAGCAATATTACATTTTTCTATTCACTATCAGCTCGGAGTCAGGAATGGTTGTGCGATATGGCGATGGACTCGACACCTATCACATCGTGGGACGAAACACAATTAAAGGCGAACAATAGGTGTTCTTTTAAAAAATAAGTAAATTGCTCTTAAAATGTTAAAATGATATCCCAGATAAAAAAAAAGCCCGTTGTCCTAAATAAAGGACATATTATTTCAGCATACGTACTATTTGTAGAAAACAATTATTTTAAGTATAAGAAATACCACTTAAAATAATTCAGTAAAAATAAACTTGCGCTAATTTTTAGTTAAAAATAGTTTTATTTCAATAAAATATACTAAAAAAGTTAAAAACATGATAATGTGTTTATGATTAGAAAATGGACTGAAATAAAACTATTACTATTCATTTTGAAATAAAACTATATGGTTCATATTCATTTTATGGTTAAAAAGCTAGGATGCTTGAGAATAAGTAATTGTTGTAACCCCTTTGTAACAATTTTTACCTTTTAGTTGCGCCTTTTACTAAAACGTGTATTTTAGTTTTTTAAACTATTATTTATTTATTTGTCTAAAAACGTCTATTCAAAGCTATCAAAGAAAGCCAGGAACTATGGAAAATTTGAAGTCAATCCGACGTATGAAAGTGCTCGAAAATCGACTTCAAGAATTCCGTCACATACATACATAGTGTAAACTGTAAGCGAAGCTAACAAAAGCGAGTTAAAATAGTATATAAAAGCGTAAAAACGCTTTGCAAAAATTTTATCAATCTTTGTATTTTATGCATGTTTACAAATGTTTCCATATTTATGCTCTCCGCGGTAACGAAACCATATCGCGATGCAGCCTCACCGGCCTCTTATACCAACAAAAATGGAGTAATATTACCAAATCTCTCTGTAGTTTACGATAAACTTGTTACAATATACATTCTTGTATTATTACTGCGTTTAATTTAATTTAGAGAACTCTTTAGAGAAAAATATGGGCGAAACTTTCAAATTTTGTGCGGATGTGGCGCCATCTCTTAACGGGTTGGCAAGTTGTGACGCGCAGGCTTGTAAGAGTGCTCGTTGAGGTTGTTTAAATCCTACTTCTGAAAATTGTAGGCTTGGCAGTTATTTTATTAAGGTCAAATACACACATTACTTTAAAAATCAAAAGGTCCTTGGAGTGTGAATATGACACCCATGTTGTCTGCCCGATTGACTTTCAACTAGGCTGTTAAATATAACATAATATTTTTAAACACACTTTTATTAGCTTTGCCTGTATATATGTATTTATGTATATAACGTAATCTTTGAATTTGATTTTCGATCACTTCAAAACGTCGAATTAATATCTAATTTTGCACACTTATCAAGGACCGATGACAATACAATAAATTAAAAAGTTTTTGACATAATCTTGTTTAAATAAGAGAAGTGGGTAATTATAACTAGCTGCCTTCGTTACATATAATATGATAAAAGTAAAAATAATTTTCTTAAAGCGTGTTTTTTAGTATTTTAAACTATTGTTTTTTATTAACTAGAATGTTGATAATTATTTTTTTATCCATATTATTATCCGTTTAACAATGTTAACGGTTTGCCTGATTTGCCTGATTTTCTGCCAAAATGTTTTCGATCTTAACACATCCTAAAATGTAAAAAAACCTTAGTTTAAAATTATTTCTAAAGGACCCCATCCTAATACCTAATAAGATTGTTGATAAATTCTATTTTTATACAACCTATAACTCGCTAAAACTCGCGAAAATTCCACTCAAAAATTACCATGCAATCGCTAAGCCCCCATACATCCGTGAAAAGATATTCGGTTCGATTCCCACGCCACCTGTTTCTGTCTGCTAAATTGCTGGGTACAAGCCACAGATGTAATATTAAATAGAAGCGGCAAGTGCGCTTCACGTGACCAAACGTAATTTACTTTTTTTTTGTATTGTATTATATCAATCCATATACGTCCCACTGCAGGGCACGGGCCTTCTATACAATCGAGAGAACGATTGAGAGGGGTTAGGTCGTATAGTCCACCACGCTGACCTAGTGCAGGTTGGCGGAATGTTACCATAGAAATTCTTCCGAATCGCTATGGTACAATCGCTAATTTACTTTACACTGTGAAATTTTAGTCACTTATAGGAGTCACTTGTTTTAGTGGTAAAGCCACGCCGTAGTCATTTGAATTCAACTCGTCTGGGGCCGTGCCACTGACGCACAGGAGACTGGCGTCAAATAACAGCTCTGTTGTTATGTTTCGTTAGTTAAGTAAGATACCCGGAGGCCCAAGAACGGCTTCCTTCCTCCTACCATCCTTTCTTTCTTCTACTCTGCTCTGGTGAGCAGCAGGTTATCTGTGCCCCTGGCATTGCAGAGCCCATGAGCAGCGGTCGCCGCTCACTATGAGCCTGCCTCTCGCTCCTCTCTCTCGTTAAGAATGTAACAAAAAATACCTTAGCACCGAAATATATAGGTTTATTTAGAAAATCAAAACGAAGAAGCCATTTTGAACTTTTGAATATTGGTACTTAAAATACCATAGATAATATTGTTAAACTCTATGGTTGAGCGTGCGTCATCTATGTAGCTTAATGTCCGTGGTTCCAGCGCATGATTTCCCTCGAGCCGAGCCAGTCTGCCCGCAGTTGTCCTGGCTGTTCGTTTAATGTTTTAAGTCTTGTGTAGTTAACGCTGCTAATTTTGCACATGGTTTATAGTTTTATGGGTTGTGAGTTTGGGTGTGAAATTATCTGCTGAGATTCAAGCCAACATATCTGACGTTTTAAAAGTAGGTGTGAATGTGTCTCGCTTGAAGGAATAGAGGCACCAGCGACCTGGTTGTGCTGGGCTACTGGCACTACGAGCTCCATGAGCGGCGGTGACCACATACCGTCAGTTGGGCCGCATGCCAGCCTGCTTGTGATGTCCTTAAAAAAATGTAAATAAATTGTTTTTTAAATACCAAAATATTTCACAAAACAATACTTAATACTTGATATCGTTAAAAAGCTATAGAATTCCGAGTTCAATTTATTGTTTAGATTATTAATTTATTGGTCCTTATCTTAATAAAACAACACAATAACTATTTAATTTAAATACAATTATTTGACCCACGTGCTCGATAACGGTGACTTTAAGCTACTATGCTAACAGGTATTTGCACAATACCTATACCAGATAACAACTACGGTTCGTGACACCTAATGTAAAGAAAGTTAATGCCAACATATTTATGAATGGGGATGTGTTGAGCCTTGTGGAGACTACTAAGTTCTTGGGAATCACATTGGATCCTAAACTTCAATGGGGTCCCCACATAACTGCCTTAGCAAAAAAGCTGAGTGCTGCAGTTTATGCGGTGGGCAAGATTCGCCAATTGACTGACATTGATACGGCTCGATTGGTCTATTTTGCTTACTTTCATAGCCTTATGAGTTATGGAATTTTGCTGTGGGGCGGTGCTGCTGACATTAATGCAATCTTTGTTCTCCAAAAGCGAGCCATAAGATCTATTTATTCGCTAAGCTCCAGACAATCTCTGAGGGAAAAATTCAAAGAAATAAACATAATGACAGTAGCATCTGAATTCATATTTACTAATCTTATGTATGTCCATAAAAATATAGAGAAATTTAAAAAGTTAAGCGATGTTCATGACAAAAATACTAGAAATAGAAATAATCTAGTCAGTCATAAGACCAGGCTCCACAAAATCAGCAAATCTTTTAAGGGTTACTGTATACACTTCTATAATAAAGTTCCCACTCACATAAAAGCCTTAAGTATAAACAAATTTAAATCCACTGTTAAGCGACAGTTGTGTAATAAAGCTTACTATAAAATTTCAGATTACCTAGAGGATAATAAGGCTTGGGAACATAACATAATATAAGTCCCCTAACCGGATGTGCATTGTTTGATATAGATGTGATGTAATAATTAGTTCATTTGATTTCATCGCAGTTGTAAGCAATTTGAGTAAGTCATGCTCGCTAAAACGTCTGTGCTTGCGGCGGCGTCGTGTGCCGGGTCGGTCACTTCCCTGTAACATGGTTGAGGAGGCCGATGGCTGGCACATGCGTCATACTCGTGAACGAGTGCTGCTTGTGTGGACTGGTCTGCTCGACTTGCTTATAATGATAACTTTTAATTGCTTTAAAACTATTACTACTATTCATTGCTTTGGTGAAGCAGTGCACTGATTCCGCGTTCTGGGTGACTTTACTTACCTAACTCAACCGTACCAAAATCACTTGACCAATAACACTATTCATCATTATTCTTCTAAATTATCTATGAACTGCTCTGAATTTAACTGCGCTGCAACCTCTGTATAATTATTGTATTGTAAACTTGTTTTAAAAAGAGCAACGCTAGAGTTTCTTGCCCGTTCTTCTCTGGCGAAAACAGCCTTGTGAACCGGGTGGTAGTGGAAAAAAGTGACTGAATCTAAATAATGTATGACATTTCATGGGTTCAATAAATATTTTCATTTCATTTCAATATTTAAAATACCTTGCAATTGAAATATCACACAACGTGGCACCCGATTACAACTAATACCCATATCACACCCGTGTTAGCTACACACGAGTGTCTCATTTCTGGTTCAGCCTGTTTTTTTTTTAAATTGCGATATAATGGCGAGACGAGCTTGCCATTCGCCTAATGGTAAGTGTAGTAAATATCTCCAGACACTCCAAACAATAAAACTCCACCAGCTCGTTATCAAATATTTAATTAAACTTCTACTTATAAACTGCCAATCTGGCTTAGTACAATATAACAGACTTATATCCTTTTCCTTTCGTGTCCCGGCAGTGAATGCCTCTACTCCGTTTTTTTCAAATCCCAAATCAGCTTGGAACCACCACCACTCTGACCGTAGTTTATTTATTTTTCCGTGTTGCCAATTTTTTAAATAAATTACTACTTCAATTATTAATTGTTATAATATATTTATAAAGATCAGAATGTTGGTTTATAAAAATGATTGTAATAATTTATAAACAACTGTATTCATTAGTTTAAATTTTTAACCTTACACTCGTCCGTCCTGACACTGTGTATGCCCTCATACACGTATCAGGTGATAACCTTACACTAGGCCTTAACTCTAAAAGCATAACTCATAACAAAACAAGATATATTTTCTTTTCAAAATTATACATTTCTTCATAAGACGGCATAAGTTTTGTACTTTTGCCATCGTTATTAAACGATGTCTTTAATATCTTTACTAAGTCCCCCCTTTTGTAAATACAAGCCGGCTTTCTACCCTTGTCGAAATGTTCCTTTTGTTTTTCCTGTTCTCTGTCAATCCTTATTTTAACTTGATCTCTTATAACACTTAGATCAGAGCTTTCACTAGGTAACCTTCTAATTTCGTTCATGACCGGGTTTATTTCACTGCTCATTTTTATACCAAACATAACCTCTGCTGGTGCCTTGCCAGTAATGAAATGAAAATGAAATGAAAATGAAATGAAATGAAAATAATTTATTGAATCCATTAAAATGTTCAACATTGTTTAGATTCAGTCATTTTTTGAACTACCACCCGGTTCGGAAAGCGGTTTTCACTAGAGAAGAACGGGCAAGAAACTCTAGTGTTGCTCTTTTCAAAACCAGTTTACAATGTATGATTATTACAAAAATTACAAGTTGGTTTAAATCAGAGCAGTTCATTAATAACTTGTTATGATTTGCAAGTAGGATATAGTTGAATACGAATAAGTTTACTTTATATTTAATATGGCTGAGAGAAACGAAACGAAGTAACCCATAACGAAGAATCAGTATACTCTGTTTTGCCAACGCAATAAATAATTATAAAAGCGTTAAGTAATCTATTTATCAATTACAAAGTAAGCAAATCGGACAGACCAGTCCACACAAGCAGCACCCGTTCACGAGTATGACGCATGTGCCAGCCATCGGCCTCCTCAACCATGCTACAGGGAAGTGACCGAAGTAGTCCTTTGCACTGTATTATTAAGACCCCATTGAATAATTCCTAGCTTTTTATCCCAATCCTTTTCGTCATCTTTAAGGTTCAATGCGGTTAGCGAATTGAGAATTGTTAGTTGCGATTATATCGCTCAATTTGGCCATTAGATCTTGGGCTCGCCACTGCGTTTAAAACATGCCTAATTCCTTTATCAAGACAAAATCTCTTAAATTGGTGAGATGTAAAACAACTACCTCGATCACTAATTAGCCTATCTGGATTACGAAAAACAAAGAACACATCTTCTAGAGCGTTAATCACATTTTGTGTATTGGTATTTCTAACAGATTTTATGAACACAAACTTGGTAAAAGAGTCTATTATAACTAAAATATGTGTATGTCCCCTCTTAGATTTTACAAACGGCCCAACGTGATCAATGTGAAGAGTGTGGAAAGGTAGTGCTACCTTTGGTATTGGATGTAATAGCCCCTCACGTGAATTTGTAGACTTTTTGGCATAAGCACATTTAATGCACGCCTCTACGTATTTCTTAACGAACCGAGCCATTTTTGGAAACCAATAGTGGTTTTTTATTCTCTCTAATGTCTTTTCGAGCCCTAAGTGACCCATTTCGTCATGACACATTCTACATAGTTGCCAGCGGGCGCCCTTAGGAACCACCCATCGAGTACTGTTTTTGTCTTCTAAATACCTGAACAATTTGTTATCACGTATGACAAAATTATCCCTAATATATTGCAATTCCTTCTCATCAATATTATTGGATAGAATATCCCGAATCCTACATAATTCCGTATCACCTAATTGGAGGGTTAAGAGCCAATCGTCATCAGTGATATTCAATACGGCTGGTATGTGTTCGCAGAAATGATCCTTCTCTAAAGGCATTGGGTTTCGCGATAGAGCATCAACATGTGCCATTTTTATACCTGCCCTATATTCAATGGAACAATCAAATTCTTGAAGTACTAACCACCACCTAGCGATTCGCGGAATCAAATCTCGCTTTTGAAAAGTAGAGCGTAACGCACTACAGTCAGTCACAACCTTAAATGGCTTCCCCAGCAAGTATATTCTAAATTTCTTGAGAGAGCATATGACAGCCAATGTCTCGAGCTCATAAGAATGAAAATTCTTTTCTTCTGGGGAAGTCTGTCGACTGTAGTACGCAACGGGTTGGAAGTCGTCAGTACCTTGTAAACGTTGCAACAAAATGCTCCCTATTCCGATTTTACTTGCGTCCGTGTGAAGTTCTAAATCCGCATAAGGGTCATATATGGCTAATAGTGGTTTTACCGTAAGACTTTGCTTTAGGTTCAGAAAAGCTTGTTCCTGGGCATCTGCCCATTCCCAAACAGTATTCTTCTTTAGGAGACTGTCCCGCCCTCACACCCGCCACTGCAACTCCTGTAAGCCAGGATCAACAGTGGCACGCATATTAATGACACTGAGCATTGAAGCCCAGCGCGTCTCCGGGAAAGTCTAACTTGTCTTTAACCCGCAACGAAATCAATCAAAAAGTTAAATTAATAGGAGGAGTTGGAAACAAATTATTGTCCACTTCCCTCCCTAATAAAGCGGGTGACAAAACAATGAACTAAAGAGGCAAACAACCTCGCATAAAGACATTTACAGCCAGAGAAGCCAGCTGTAAAGCACCACGGAATAGTGATTATTACATTTAAATGGGACCTAATATGCAAGCTGTTATACTTGATTCCAATAATAGGTATGGCAAAATCGCCGGAAAGCACGGAAATTCTTCCTAGTCTCCACAAGGTCCATGTAGTATACAACACCAGATGTTATTTGCATACTATCTAGCATGGTTTTACGCTCATTCTGCCAAAGACTACACTCCCAAAGTACATGATGCGCGGACTGCTCATATTCGCAATAAGGTGTTGAACATGAGCACGCAGGCGAATCAACGAGCTTAAATGAGTACAGTTTAGACTTAAAGTTACCATGGCCCGTAAGAAACTGTGATACGTAATAATCGATATCTAGCCAAGTCTTTGTCAAACGATCACGCACGCATGGAAAATATTGGTATAGATGCCGACCCTTCAAAGATACCTCCCATCTATTCTGCCATTCATCTATTAATTCGTTATATACGACTGAGAGCGGCTTAAATAATCTGTCTACTTTTACAAGTTCACGTGAATTTAAGAATCTTTTGTCCATATTCTCTCTAGTTGAGTAATACATCGCGGCGCGACGTTGTACCTCTAGGTCAACTGGAAGTACACCCGCTAGGACAGGCAACGCTTCGGTACTAACAGTCCTATATGCCTTACACAAGAATATCAACGCCAAACGTTGGCTCTGGAGCAATTTCCTTCGCACAGCACCGATAGTAGCTCTATCGGCCCATACGGGGGATCCGTAAGTAATACATCCTAAGTAAGTAGCTCCATAGATGGTTTTTAATGTATTGAAAGATAGCCCCCACGTTGATTTTGATATTCTTGTCAAAGCAAAAAAGTTATTTTTCGATTTTTCCCCGACTTTCTTAATATGCTCAAGAAAGGAAAAATTCCTTTCCAAAATTAGACCAAGATAACAAACTGATTCTTTTTTCTTTACGGTGATATTATTAAATTTAATTCGCGGCGGTGATTTTAGAATTCCTTTTAAAAGTAATTGGAACGTTTTATGTGGTGCGAACTGTAAGCGATTTCGATCGCCCCAATCAGATATTAATTTTAAACACGTGTCGGCCATATTTTCGAGTCCCGACCTACTGTTTGACTCAATAAGCAAGAGGCCATCGTCCGCATATCCAATCAAAGAACACCCTGACGGTAAGGGAATTGTAAGAAAATCGTCGAAGCCCAAATTCCATAAATAAGGACCCAAGACCGAGCCTTGTGGACAGCCCATCGTCAGTGGCTTCGACACGGCATGGTGTCCAAGTTTAAGTTTTGTTGTTCCGTGCGAGAAATACGAGTATATAAGTGAATATATATTTTTAAAGCAACCTCGCAATTTCAACTTAAGAAGCAGCATTGGCCACCAAGCATTGTCGAAAGCACCGGAGATGTCCAGGAAAATACCGAGTACATATTTGCGTATCGATGTACTTACTCTTCTCCTAACCGAAATTGCCGCGTCAATAGTCGACCTACCCATAGTAAAACCGAACTGTTTTTCATGGAATTTTGGTCCACCTGGTAGCAATCGAGGGACGGTAAGACGTTCTAAAAGTTTACCTAGCGACGGCAAGAGTGTAATGGGTCTGTAAGACTTAGGATCTTGAGGAGATTTATCGCCACTCTTGGGTATTATCCGAATGAAACCGGTACGCCAGACTCGCGGAAATACCCCTTCAGCAATACATCGATTAAAAACAGTTAGTACTGCATTGCCGGCCGATTTACACGCTTCTTTGATCATTTTGTTGGATATTTTATCATCACCGGAAGCCTTGTTTAGGGGCAAAGATCGAACTATTTCACTAAATTCATCAAATGATGAGATATTTGAATCGCAAGAGTTTGGCAGTTCCGCGGCCCACATCCTAATCTGCTTGTGGTATTCTGTGTCATTCCCAACATTATCGTCCGGTATTAACGATTGTAACAAAGCTTCCGTTGTCTCCTCAATGCCAGTTGTGTAGTTGTTATTAATTTTTATATTCTCAATATAAGCCAAATTGATTGACCTATTAGCTTTAAACTCATGGTATAAAGGAGACCACGGACCTTCACTATCTAACCGGGCTACAATTTTTCGTAATAAATTGCCTTTCGATTTTAGTACAGCCGCTCTATAATGTGATCTGGCAACTTTCAGTTCATTAAAAGCAGATGTAATTGCTTCCCCTGTAATACGGCGTTTTTTAAGCCCGTTAAACCGCCTACGCGCTCTGCGAAAAGTTCGACGTAGTTGGACTAGTAAGTCATTCCACCAATCACACCTCCGAGTCTTTGTGATGCGACCTCGACCAATGGTAACGTCCGCGCAATACGTAAACGTGTCCGACATAATCTCGGCACAAGTTTCAGCTGACAGATCATCGCGAGTGAAGTCCCTGGCATGCTGAGCAAATAAAGAGCTAAATAAATCCCAGTTGGCACCTATAGACTTATATCTAAAATTACAATTTATATGTACCGGACCCTGTGTCACTCTAGGCAAGAACTCGTACACAATCAGGCGATGGTCACTACACGACGCGTCCGGCAGGACGCGCCACCTATCAATACGGACGTCTCCACTAGAAAGTGTGACGTCAATAGAGGATTCGCCCATAGGGCAGCTATAAGTAGGTGGTGCATCGGGGGTGTTATGTACTTCGAGGTTCATTTCTGCAATGAAATCTTCTACAGCGCAACGTCGCTCGGTATCGGTGGAGCGATATTTTCCATACCAAAGGATTGAAGACGCATTAACGTCAGCACCTATAATAATTTTATGTCCAGCGAGGGACCGCAAGACATAACGGAGGTGATGCAAGTGGGGACCCACAGGGTCAGAGTATTGAAAATAACAGCTCACAAGAAAAACCTTACAGATCGGACTCGACACCTCTGCGACAGCACAGTGTGACGTCATAAGATTACGTACTGAGGTAACGGTAAGATTTGAACCCGACACGAAAATACCTGCTCGTGAGTTGTTATCGAGTTGTATCACCCTACTACGTAATCGCGCATGTTGGTATTGCTCTTGAACCAGAACGACATTCAGCTTATAATCGCGAATTAACGTGTCTAATTCTGACGTCGCTACCCTATCGTTATGAAGATTTAACTGACCGATTGTAAAGTTATCCATATTTAATTAGTATTGGGTCGACAAAACTAATTGCTCGAGCTTATTTTTGTATGTTGGGCACTCCTGAGACCCACAACGATGATCGTGTTTTTTTTTAAATCGTTTGCAAGGCGCACATACAGGCTTAAACTCCGGGTTCGATTTTTGCGGGCACGCCTTAGTTTCATGTGATTCAGCACAGATGGCGCACGTTGGTGTTTTTACTGTACAGAACTTTTGTACATGCCCGTAATACTGACAATTCAAACAACGGACTACATCAATGTCATCGATAAAACGGCAGGTGGCCCAATCAATGAAAAGTTTGTCCTTTGTATTCATCAAGTGTTTACGAACCTCTGAATCTAATTCTAAGCCTATCCATTTCCGACCGTTATCTAAAATTCGTCTGCGGGTTATTTTAACGGACTTTGAAAAGTCATCCTCCTTTATAGGCATTTCGTCCTTGATATTTTGACGATATAATGCGGTTAAGAAAGCGCGGTCTTCCATGGAGGATGGCACGTCTTTAACTAGAATACGGGGACGGCGGCCCTTCGGTTTTTCGAGACGCAGCCCCGCCGATTTTATCGCGGCGACGGATTCTAATTTTTTTATTTGTGACTCGTTAGCGAGGCGCAGAGCAACACCGGACTTAGAAGTTTTTTTAACGCCCACGATTTGGAATCCATCATCACTAGGCTTAATTGCCTTAAAGAGCGCCTGTTTAGTCGCGGATGATGTCGGTAGATCAGCTGACCGTTCACTTGTCGGGTAAGCTATTACGCACGGGAGGGGGGCGCGCGGCTCCACTACCGGAGTGGGTTTCGCTAAACGCAGTTTTAAATTATCGGCTAAAGTCTTATTGGAATCTGCGGTGGAAATGTTAACGCGTTTATATTGATCTAACTCGCGTTGCATATTAGCCAACTTGGTTTCATTGCACGAAGATTTTAACGCCAGTAACGAAACAATCGAAGTTACTCGTTGTGTAATGTCTAAAACCGCCGATCTATTTGCAATATTCATGCGCGAGCCCTGGTCATTAACGAGTTCGTTTATCTTCGACAAATAGCTCGATACTTCCGACACCATATCGCAATAGTCCGCGCGGCTCACATCGCTGCCGTTGTCTACAGACAAAGTATCCGCCGATTCCGACAATTGTAGACGTTTCGATTTAACGGGGGAGACATATGTTGGCGAATTAACGTCGCTGAATAGCCGTTTTGCCGAACTTGGTGACCGAGGCGTGAGCCTACTTTGAACAAAAGGGTCTGGCCCAGGGTCGGGCGGATCGTTACTGTGGGTCGACATTGTCTTTACAGAAGTAAATTCAATAAATGTATAATGTTTATTGACACTAACAAGAACTAATTAATGTTAAACAAACAGCTGACTGACCGGCCGGACGATATTTTATTTCGCGGTACCCACTATAGAAAAATAAAAGTACTTACCGAGAATAAATTTGAATAAATCCACGAAATAAACGAAATAAAACTATAAAAACTTACGAATCCTTGCGTACAATACGATACCAAACAACAATAAACAACTCACGAACCGATAATCGTCTTCAAAACACACAAAACACAATTATTATTGAGGAGCACGTAAACACGTCACTGTACTGTGCCCCCGCGGGAGGGGAAGTGACTTTTTTCTTTTCTTCTTTAGTAATCTACTAAGGGGGTGCGCGATTAATGCAAAACCCTTGACAAATTTGCGAAAATAGCTCACTAATCCTAGAAATTGCCTTACCCCATGAACGTTTACCGGTCGCGGGAAATCAATTACACTTTGTATCTTAGTACTACCTGGCTTAACACCGGCGCTGCTTACCTCGTACCCAAGATAGTCAATTCTATTTTGCAAAAAACAGCACTTTGTTAAGTTGAGTGACAAGTTTGCGTTTTCAATCAACTTCATTATATCCTCAAATCTATCCAAACACTGCTCTGAAGTTTGACCATATATTAACAAATCGTCAATATACACCATAGCCTTACTGTAACGATCTGAACCGAGAATGCTGTTCATCATGCGTTGAAAAACAGCAGGTGCATTTGCCAACCCAAACGGCATTCGATTGAATTCGTATTGACCGTCTGGAGTGACAAACGCTGTGTAACGCTTGCTGTTTTCGGCAATGGGCACTTGATAGTATCCAGACATAAGGTCTAATGTAATAAACCACGCTTGCCCCGATAACCTAGCGATTTCGTCTTCAATAATCGGCATCGGATACCGTTCTTTAATGGTTACAGAATTTAGCATTCTGTAGTCCACGCAGAGTCTCATATTACCGTCTTTCTTACGAACCAGAATTATGGGGCTGGCGTATTCAGATATGGATTCCCGAATTATGCCAGCTTGTAACATTCCTCCTATCATGTCCCTTACCCTTTCTCTTTCGTTATGAGAAAGCCTGTATGGCCGATACACTATAGGCCGTTGAATGCTTAATTCTATGTTCATTTCTGTAACATCACTGCATCCCAACTCGTTTAAGGAAGATGCGAAGCAATGTCTAAAGTGATTTAAAAGACTGACTAATCTATGTCTATCACTAACGGTCGCGGCTTCCCCGATTTGCAGCTGATCTTCCGTTATTTTATCATTAGAAATCCTACTGGCACAACTATCCCCTACTCCAGAGGCTGTTCGGTTAAGTTTATTTACTGCCTTAATCTTTTCCGCTCGACAAATAATTGCGTCTCGTTGTAGTAAGCATGGGACATTGCAGGGTGTTATAGTTACATACATTATACCGTTATTAACTGGATAAATACCACCACAAATAAAAAATTGATCATTCGGCCTACCCACTAGTTTACTTGTCAGTATCACTTCCCCATTATAAGTCGATTCTGTTAATACTTTAACACTAGTGGTTCCGTGAATCTGAAGGTGGGTATTAAACCTCCCTTTCAGGAGTGGTTCTTCCTCAATCAAAAATTCTGATTGCGGCAACTCGGTCCCTATGTCCAAGAACTGCAACGTAGTCGCATCCTTATAAACTATAATGTGAGGTTGTTCGGTGAAAGATTGCCCTATTAGTATCGGCTTATCTAATAAGTGGTCGTCTACAATTTTACAAAGTACCCTTGCACTAACACCGTCAATTATCAGTTCGAGGACAACACTACCCGGTGATTTTACCAAATCATTACCAAAGCCCTTCATGATTGTTGGTACGTTGTCGTGGGACCTACCGATCTCCTTTGCAATTGAATTCTTTATTAAGGTAATCTCGCTTCCAAAATCAACAAAGGCTTCAAAGACAATACCCTTGATCCTAACTTGTTTGATAAATTTTGAATTTGGGTTGGAAGCAGATATACACATAGTTTTCTTAATAGGATCCGAAATCCTAACGTTCCCCGGCTTACTAAAACAATTTTCGGCTTTGTGTCCTATTTTATTGCAAGTATTGCATTTTATAAGAGGTTATGGGCACTGAAGATAGGGATGTCCCCTTTCTTTACAATTGAAACAAAAGACACCCGGATGAGAAAACTTTTTCGTATTTGTGTCCAGACTATGGCTACCAGAAAAATTTGCCTTATCCATCCCGCTCCTATTTCTAGAGTACGAAGGTTGATGCAAAGTAATAGAATCCCTGTTACTCATTAAGAACTGCAGTAACTGTTCTGGTTGAGAGCAGCGCACCGCCAACGCACTAGATTTCATGGTTCTGTCACCGATTCCGTGAATGATACAATCGACAGCGTGTTTACCAGTAATATCACACATATTCAATAACGCTAATTTCTCGTAATAGTAAGTCTCAATAGGTTCGTTAAATTTACTTCTTCGTTTGAGCATATCCTCCAAGCATTGACCGTAATTGTGCTCGTAAGGAAAAGCGTTTGTTAATTTTTCCTGCCACTCCTGCCAAGTGAACCTAATTGTGTCTAAACTTTCAAACCAAGTTTTGGCCAATCCTTGGAGTTTTTGCAGTGAAAAATGAATAGTAGTCCTATCATCCCAACCATACACAGAAGCGCACTCATTAACCTTTTTTAACCATATATTTATTCTTTGATTTTTAACAGAAGGGTCAAAATCCGGGAGAATGTTTTTGTGGTCTATATTTTTGGATGATTGCGTATTCTGTGTTGTCGGTTGCGAATCTAGACCCTGTTTTATACTTTTAATAATTTTCACAACATCGTTAGTAGAGAAAGAAGGAGTACGTGACCTGGTATGTTTCGCACGATGTCCCCGTTCAGCTCCTCGATGTTGGCTGATGTAGGCGCGGCGGGTCTCGATGCTCAGCCGACGTGCAGATCCCTCACGCTCCCGCAGAATATCGCGATTCCTTTGCAGCTCCTGCTCCAGCTTCTGGATCCTACTCCACTCGAGTTCCAGCTCCCGTGCACGGCTCCGCTCCCGGGTACAGCTCGACTTCCGGGCATGGCGTCGCTCTCGGGTACGGCTCTGCTCACGACGGCTGCGACTGCGCGTAAGCGAACGGCTAGGACCAATTTCGCTTCGACGGCGTGTACGGCTACGTGATGGGGTTTCCAATCTACGCTGTTCAGTTTCTTGATCCATATTCTGAACACTCGAACAACAAAATGTAATGTTAATGTGGGTTCTTAAAAAAAAAATAAAAAAAAAACTTACAAAAACTTTAACAGCTTTTTTTTTTTGTTCGATGTACCTATATACGTATTGAACTAGGTACGCGCATCATAATTTGAGACATTCAATCAATTTAAATATCTAATATCCAGAAAAATCTGAACTTGGAACATTAGTTAACCTTTAAAATTTTAGTAACTACCTACATTTAATTTTATTAAATATATTTTACATTTTAAAACTATAAACTCAGAACGTTAAGCTTAGCAAGTATTTCAAAATGTTAAAGGTATAATACGTATCTTACTTACGTGAGTATCCCACTTCTGAGATGTAGTAAATATCTCCAGACACTCCAAACAATAAAACTCCACCAGCTCGTTATCAAATATTTAATTAAACTTCTACTTATAAACTGCCAATCTGGCTTAGTACAATATAACAGACTTATATCCTTTTCCTTTCGTGTCCCGGCAGTGAATGCCTCTACTCCGTTTTTTTCAAATCCCAAATCAGCTTGGAACCACCACCACTCTGACCGTAGTTTATTTATTTTTCCGTGTTGCCAATTTTTTAAATAAATTACTACTTCAATTATTAATTGTTATAATATATTTATAAAGATCAGAATGTTGGTTTATAAAAATGATTGTAATAATTTATAAACAACTGTATTCATTAGTTTAAATTTTTAACCTTACATAAGCTATACGACTGCTCATGGACAGTAGCAAAACCAAATAGCACCGTGAATTACAAAGCAATGCTTGGTGTAGGGACGCACATAGCATGGTGCAATATAACACCAACGTTGCACATATGTATTCGACGATACATGCGGTGATTCAGTCACTCCCCTCCCTCGTTCGTACATACTTGTATGTGATTGATTCCGCGGAAATAAATTCGGTTTACGTAAATATCTTTTTATTGTGTTTACCTGGAAAATCCCAAAAGACACAGTACACGCAGAAAAAATTACAGAGTGACATTACACTTGGCATTCCACTGCGCTCGCCATCCTGAGACGTAAGTTAAGTCTCATTATGTCCAGTGTACTTTGGCTACAATGTCCTTCAAACCGGAACACAACAGTGCATTGACACTGCTGTTTGGCGAGAGGAATGGTTTGTGCTGTGTGTGTAATGAATAACAATTACACACTGCTGTGGGTAATGGTTTTGACCTGACTGGCTTATTGGTATGGATCGGTTAGAGATAACCATCTTTCATAGGTATACTTTATTTCGATTGCACTGCGCTTTACATCAACTGTAAAATCATTTTGTAAAACCATCATAAGAAAATCAACGACTTTAGCCCAACCCACATCAATCAAAATGGTAACAATTTCCATTTAAAATAAAGTAAGAACGGAATTAATTTAAGTAATAAATTAATTGGCGGTGGGCCCGTCGCAAATACGGAGACATTGAATAAAATTTATTTTAACAATTTCACTTCGAATTCACGGTTATTTTACAAGATTACTTTGTGAAACATAGAGTGATGTGACAGCGTTTAAAGACTATAGAAAGCGTTTTTACTAAAATTAATTATTTACTATAAATTATTTTCAGTTTATTTTTGCCAATAAACTTATTACTTTATAAAGTTATTTCATTATTACTTACCTTGTTTAGTATTAACGTGCTTGGTGTGGGTTATCAATAATAAAAAAATATACCCGACATGGTCTTGACCCCACACTAAGCTCGAGTCTTTTGTCGTGGATATCAGGAACTACGGAAGACTTTTCGGTCTTACAAACACCCAGACCTGAAACAAATACCTGTGGTTCGCACAAACATTTGTCTCGGTGCGGGGATCGAACCCGCGCCCTCTCGTTTTACAGCCGGCGTCCAACCAACTGCGCCATGGAGGCTATCAGGGAGGCTTGTAAACCATGGGATTCCCGCTTTCATTTGTAGACTAAGAAATTCTGTTGTTCATGAGGTTAGGCAAAGCACTAATTTAGCTTACGCCTTCTATACCTAATGAAAGTAGCGACTTCTTGCTTAAAGTCGCTGAAAGCATGCCACTTGTAGCAAGCAGTGGACATCCTCACTAAAGACCTATATTTTTCTACAAAATAAATATAAAAAGAATAAATACGCTTATTTGAAACGCAGTAGTATCTTGTATTACAAATGTTTCTTCTAATACCTTGGGAAAAAACTTAAACAAAATTCACAATTTGCCTACCTCATCTGCCTCTGAAATACTAAAACGCTCATTGCCAATTCTATAGCGAAGTGCGCCAGACGCAAAAAAACCTTTAGTTTCCACCACAGTCGGCTGAATGGCACCTTTTTTTCTATTTACCGTTTCCTCTCCGCGGCTCC
Organism: Deilephila elpenor; assembly: GCA_949752805.1. Lineage (NCBI taxonomy): Eukaryota > Metazoa > Arthropoda > Insecta > Lepidoptera > Sphingidae > Deilephila > Deilephila elpenor. The sequence goes on from OX457113.1 coordinate 10,384,518, forward strand.
TTAAGGTGTCGCCCTTTGAAAACCTTCATTTTATTGCGACGTACTCTGAAAGCTTTCAAAGAGGTGTTTCTCTCTCAGTCTCCAGGATCAAAAGGAATAGACCCTGTGTTCTCGATGTTCTGACCTTAATTAAACCTATTGTTCCAAGTTTGCTCATTATATTTGTATTTTTGGTCAGGCTTTGAAATTTTGAATTGTTTCGAGCACAATGCGGTTGTTGCTGAATTGTTATTGAGTTTATTTTTAGAACTGGGTTATTAAATTTGTGTTTAAATTGTTGGGATAGGTAGAGGTTACAGGGTGACATTGATGTGGTCACGGCTCAATCATAATTTTATCTTCATAGATACAAAGATACAAATATCTTACATACATACATAAACTCACGCGTTTTTCCCAGAAGTAGTAGGGAGAGGTGATCCCAGGACACCCACATTTCGACTTGCAAGTTCCGTCCCACTACGTGACAAGGGCCATATCGGGTGAGGGGCATAACAGATGAATCCATATCGGGCACAAATTTCTGACTCCGGGCTGATAATGAATAGAAAAACTCAATATCACCTTGTCCCACCCGGGATTCGAACCCGAGACCTCAGCTTTGTAATCGTACCGTAGTACAACTAATCCACCGAGGCAGTCAACCTAAAATCACTCAGAGCGAAAATAAGCTCTTAACTGTTTGTAGCATTAATGACACCTCTGCCTACCCCATCAGGTAAGCAGGTAGGAGCTTACACCAAAATTCTCAAGGCTAGCTGATAAAACCGATATCACGTCACCATTCCCATTACAGCACAACACAGATGGTGCAGTCCGCATCGCTTGCATACAAAGTGGGGACATTCAGAGCCTAGTTAGTGTTTATACTTGCGGTGAATATCGATGACAATTTTGAGTGGAATATAATAGCTATGAAATTAGATTGTCTTATTGGTGGGCACGTGGTTTGTTGATAGCACCTTGGTTTATATGTGGGTTCAAATCTCAAAGCACAGTTCGGACCGTTCGAGGAGTTGTGTATCCCCGCAAAGATATCACATCATAAGAAAACATTCATACCATACACATTTTTAATAATTTCAATGATATATCTCTTTTATTTATACCATTACAAAATAAAATAAATATGTTTGCAGTCTTTTATATGATGATAAAAGTTTAAACCCACGAGGTAGACAGACCACACATAATACCTAAAATCCAAATTTACAGCCCAAATAAAATTTATATACAAAAGCGCAAACAATTAATTTTACACAGAAGATAAACCGCGAATCACACGTACAAAAATGTGCGAAAAAAGAAAAAACGTACACAAAGAGGCAATTTAAAAAGGACAAAAAAAATTAAATACTTTACCCGAAAAAATTCGATCTCATTAATCGTACTGACGTTTAAAACAATCAAGCCGAATAGTGGACAGTGCGCACGAACGCGAGACGCGCGGCCAAAAATTTGTCACCGGAATTTTCGTATTTCAAGCGATTAAATGTAAAAAACATTTATCGGCATTCGCCACAAGTCAATTACTGCGGAATGGAAAACAATTACACGACTGTCCGTTTCGCTGCGGTTGGTGAAATAAAACTAAAGCTAACGACGTTGTCGTGTGTATTTTTCCAATTTGTTTTGCGTATTTTGAACTGTCAACAGAGCGCAGTGGGCCGCGCGGATCATCCACTCTGGACAAAACATTGTTTTTATTTTTCTTTTTGATAACTTTTGTAATATTGAGCAGTATAATGTGTTATTATGTAAGTTAAATAATAAATAAATATGTAACTTTTGTTTTACATATTAGGAAAGCCAGGTTTTTCTGTATGACAAAGTGATTATTATTTTACACAACTGAGGATGAGTGGTTACACAAATTGAGCATATAATATTTATTCACACTTACTTATGAAACGAAACGCAACAACATAATTGCTACTTCTAGCCCATTTGTGAGACAGTGGTACTTTGATCTAGCCAACACATTGACATCAAAGTTTTAACGAGTTTTGACAAGGCTCTACCGCTTCAGTTATATACAATCTCCTATAAAACACATTATTCCTAAAGAAAAATCTAAAACCGATAACAAACAACTCCTAAGTGCCTTATTATTAACGAAGCGATAGAAAAGCTTCTTACAATAAGTGTAAAAAGGTTGAAAGAATTCCGCGGACCCAATTTTGTTCTTTAAATTTCAACCCCTCTCAACTCACCCTCTTCAGTCTAAATCATCTCACAATGAAGGGGAAATCCTGCAAATTGCATCCCTTACGACATGCTATTACTTTGTGTTTAGGGTGTGATGTGGATCGATAGAGAATTTGTCGAATGACTTTTGATTATCACGTTTCAGTGGAGGTACAAGTGCTTTAGATAACCAGAGGGTTAATGTTGTTTGAGGGAAGTGTCGGAATTCTTTATAAAAAACATGTTTTAGAGGGGTAAGAAGGTTCTATTTATTAGAATCAGTTCTATCTTCCTCTCTCTTTCTTCATTAATTAGTTCATGTGACTAAATTTCATCTGATGTCAGATAGTATATTTTTTATTATAATTGTCTGAGACAACAATATACTACCATATTATATTTACTGAAGCAAAAAAAATAATGAGAAAAATTTACAAGGATTGTAGAGTTCGTAGGAGATTGCTTTCAACACTACGCCTTGAAAATTATTTGTTTTTGGCCATCAGCTGTTTATGGGTGAAATTGTGAGATTTTTTTTTTTATTCAGATTTTTTTTTGTTATTGATTATTTAGTTATGGAATGGAGAAAATTAAATATAGTCCCTCGGAAGCATGAGGGCATCATTGTAGGTACCACGCTTACTCCTGTGTTTCTGAAAGGGTTGGCAGAGAAGTCACTAGAGCTACCGAAATTATTTCCATTTCAAGAACTAATAGAAGCGATCTTACCGACAAATATTTCCGATTTAGGCAGCACAAATAAAAAATCAAACAAACAATACCAACCTGCGAATCGAACCTATGCTCATAGGAAACTGTAGTATTAGTAGAAGTCTCCATACATAGTACGGCTGCCGAGTAATCTGTTTCCCAAGCTACAGTACAATCCCATAATGAAATAACTAATCCAGGGACCACTCAATCACAATTGGGGTTTTTGGATCCACATAAGGCATTCGACACGCGTATACGCTTATTAAACATGATGAGGGATAGCATAACCTTGTTACTATACCTCGCCTTTTATATGGAGCATCTCGCTGTATTACTGAAAAAATAGACAGACAATGGAAGCACAATTCGCTGTTGCTAGACCGGGGATTTTTATAAGTGGGCGTGGATGGCCAAATCCGATACTATGAGGAATATCGAAAAATGCTGAAAGGAGTCACGAGCCCGATTTTCATAAGAACTAAAACAGTATACTTGGATTTTTGATAAATCTAGCCTAACGAGGAATTGAACCTGATGATTTTATGTGATATACGCTTCTCCTGAAACACATTTGAAACGTAATTCTACACTCGCGAACACAAGTGGAAGCTAATAAAGGCCCTAAAAGCATTAATTAAGGAATACTCCATCTTCATTCTATCAAAACATTACCAACATTATGTAGTTAGATATTCGAAACGCATACTTTAATCGCATACCTAACGCGACCCGAGCGATTCGAATCCTCCGATCCCTTTATTTGTAACCCTTCGTATTTGCCGGCAAAATATTGTCCCAAACCCTCTGAATATTAACTATGTATCCCCTCCATTTAGTGGTATCTAAATAATTCAAAGGTTTGCATATTGAACTAGGGAATATCAGATGCAGTGACCAGTTAAGCTGATCTGCAAGGCTTGGCTGCCGATGGAAATGTTGTTTGAGTTTGTTTAACGTTGGAGACGGTAGACAGGTCTAGAGACGCTGGATTTGTGGACGGTTGGATGTGGCGAATGTCCATATGTGTATATAATTGTCTTTTTGTAAAGGATATCTATATCAGCCCTTATAGGTCCCACTGCAGGGCACGGGCCTACTCTACAATCGAGAGAATCGATTAAGAGTGGTTAGGCCATATAGTCCACCACGCTGGCCTAGTGCGGGTTGGCGGACTTACATACCGTAGAAATTCGTTAAAATCGCTACGGTATGCAGGTTTCCTCACGATGTTTTCCTTCACCGTTAAAGTGCGTGGTGATTGACTATCAATACACACATAACTCCGAAAAGTCAGAGGTGTGCCCTGGGATTTGAACCCGCGACCACCGTGAACATGTAGGCAGCCGTTACTCGACTGAATCTCTGAAGTCGATGGCACTGCAGTCCGACTCTATTGAAGAAGGTAACTTTAACAAGTTGTATTTATAGGAAAGAATATTCGTTAGTTTCTACCACGTCAGAAGAATAAGACTTAATTAATTGATAGTGATCTCCAACGCCCATGCCAGTAATTTCCAGATAATTTCGACCTTTAAAAAAAAGGCAGACAATTAAAGATTGATGAACAATAAACGAGAGAGCAAATCATTGAAAAAACTATGATCAAACGAAATACGACGGCAAAGTTATTATGTCAGAGCACACAAAAGAACAGCTATCGAGATCTGTGTGTTCAGTGTGACCAGATCCTCAATAATCCCTTTTACTTGGGAAGTATGGTCTCATATCCACTTTAAAAGACCGGCAACGCACCTATGCTTTTAAAAAACCTTCAACCTCATACGCCGCTCCTCAAGCTCCATATACCGGGTATATCAGGATTGCGACCGAAAACGAAGCCAGGTGGTAGTTTTACAGACAAAATTAATAAGCGATCCCAATGCCTATCTAAGGATCGATCCCGAAAATAGACCAATCAGAACACATCAAATGTGAGCGCGTCGACAATACTTTGAGCTCATTGGTCTATTTTCGCGATCGATCTTTAGATAGACATGAAGATCGTTTATTAATCTCGGCCATTAGTGATTACAGACACGATGCAAATAAAAAGTTCGCAAAAAAAGCGACAAACTGTCGCTTTTTAATTTATTTAAATATCGTTGTGCTTGGGTGGAAAGTAACTAGCTATAGCGAAAATAGTTATTCAAACCCTTGAGTACAATTGCGTTTTTAAAAATAAATAAGGTGTAGATTATTATTTTAGGTAAATATTTATCACCCAAATACGACGATAAGTAAATATTGACAATTTTTTTTGCGAAATTTTTTGTTGCATTCTGTCTGAAGTCACTAATACTACTACCTGGCTTCATTTTCGGTAGCAGTCTTGATATACCCTGTATCGTATATTCCGAATATCATAAACTATAAACGTTAATAATGACATTAGTCGCGGATATAATGAAATCATTTGACAGTCGTGTCCCCGCTCATTCAATAACAGATTCACCTTTGTCCGTACTTTGCAGACGTTTGAGCCGACGGGCGCGTGTTTTGAGTGGAACAAGGGACGAGATATTTGCGATTTTTCCTTATAGAATATGACTGAAGGCGCGATTCCATTAGGCAAGTTACTTGTATGCAAGTTGCAAATTACATGCAACTTGAACAAACCTGCATTCAAGATACAACTTTCATGTGGGTGGTTTGAACTTGTAATTTGTTCAAGTGACGCAAATTGAACGTGTGTCGGTAAGTTGTATGATTTCGACTTCCACTCAGATTTTCTACTCAGTTTTTAACGTCAATCCTTATATTCAAGTAAAAATTCCGAGATTTGCACACTCCCGAAAATATATTTCTAATGTAAGCAACTTGTACGCAAATATGACGTCATACTTGCCTAATGGGATCGCGTCTTAAATAAACATTACAATGACATGACATTGACAATAACGATGATTTGCTAAACAACGCAACGTTTAACATCTAATTTTTCATTTAACCCTATTTTTCGAGAATATTCTGCGCTATTACCCGACACTGCAACTCCTGTAAGCCAGAGTCAACAACGGCATGCATTTTGATGCGTAATTTTACCCAATTGGCAACTTTTACAAAATCATTAACTTCAAGCATAATACCGATTACAGTCTTGGGATAAATCTTACACGGAGACCCATGGGGGAGGCTTATGTTCAGCAGTGGTCTTCCTGTGAAAAGAGAGAGAGAAAGAGAGAGTGAGAGAGAAGAATCTTCCATGCAGCAAAACAATGCTACAGTTAATTAAAACAAAGAATAATTCCTCAAAAACTGAATCTTTATCTTACATAATTACAAATTATGTTATCTAAAACGTTATCTTAAAATTTATGTTACCCAAACTCACATAAGCGTAGCATACGAGCGGTTAGAATACCAAGCAAAAGAACAAACTCCAAACTGCAAAACCAATCCCCTAAAATCCGATAAATTTCCAAACGCTTCAAACTCGCAACGCATCCAAAATGGCAAAGTTCATCAGCCTGCGAGGGGTAACATCGTTACGCAACTCAATCAGCCAGCATTGACGGCCGATGTAAGAGCAACTCGATTATGCCACATTATTCCCGCCTACACTGCGGCTGCAATCAGCAATCACGCGATAAGCTCTCAGGCCCTGTCTTCAAGATCAAGTTGGGAGGAAACTATGGGATAGTACAAATTCGGTTTTTATTGATTATCGCTGTGCCATTCCAAATTTAAAGTTATTTTGTCGAAGGTTATAAAGCTCCGTGTTGATTCTGTGTTCCTATTCCAAGTTTAAAGACTTTTTTTATTAAAGAACAATGGCGCAGTACGGCTTCTCATGGACAGTTGCAACACCATGAATTAAAAAGGAATGTTCGGTATGAAACACTATCAAAAGCTGTTTAGTTTTAGTTCAGGAAATCAAACACAAAACCCTAAATTACCCGTCAACTAGAAATATGACTTCCCTCAAAATATGCAATAAAAATGCAAAGACATCTAACATGTAGTCTCACAAATGTCTTATAAAACGAGATTTTCTACACATAGCATAATATGGAACAGGCGGGGAACCTTTTACACTTCAATAAAATAAAATAAATGTGCCGCCGGTTGCATTAGCAGCTCTACAAAGGACTGCGTGTGAAGCTTCTTTATTCTTGTCATGGTGTGGTATAGATTATATGCCAACGTGTTTTGCTTAGGCTCTAATTCTAGCTAGTCCTAGGTCAGCGTGGTGTACTATATGGCCTAACCCCTGTCAATCGTACTCTGGATTGTAGAGGAGGCCCGTGCCCTGCACTGGGACGTATATGGGCTGAAACAGATACAAATGTTAAACTTAGCTGTACAGTACTGTATCAACCTGTTATCGCCTACTGCCGAGCTCAGTACTTCTCTTCAACCAAGAGTTTGATTGAGAGGTTTAGGCCTAGTCCATCCTGGTCTAATGTGCTTATTGGTTTAACTTATACTGGTAGTAGGCGTGTCATATTATGAGAGAGGCCGCCTGGGTAGGTACCACCGCATTGTCTATATCAACAGCAGTGTAAATGCACTGTTGTGTTCCAGTTTGAAGGTCATTGTAGCCAGTAACTCCTGACATAATGAGACATTAACATCTTATGTCTCAGGATGGCGAGTGCAGTGGAATGCCAAGTTTCTACCAGGCCTGTTTAATCGTGTGGACTCTACGGTGCATGTAACTGTACTTAACATAAATTGCATTGTAATTACTTACCCTCTAATAAGACTAAAGTCGTTCATATCCGGCTCTACAATATAAAAATTGATACAACTATAGACACTAATTGGCTTTGTTAACGCTTTTGCCGATAACATTACCAATCTAATAAAGCCTATTGTTTTATGTAGCAGAAAACTATAATCTGTATTAAACAAAAATACGAAAAGCCGCGTACAGTTATTGCTGGAACGCAAACACACAAAACTCAATTCATCTGTCCACGCGACATGAAAAATTCATCTCAATATTCACCTTTTTGCACACAATATAAATTTAAACAACAAAATGTGAACGAAATAATTCCGTATTGAGAGCACGGGCATGTTTGCCGGCCAATGTTTTATTTTTCTGTTATTACAGAATTGTATGCGTCGACGTTCGATCAATTTAAATTTTGCGTGAGCAATTGTATTTATATTGATCGCCAAAACTCATAGATTGGGAGATTAACAGCCAACACCTGAGCCCATACTAAAATAAATGTTTTTTTGTTGTTGGTAGAAGCTACAAAGGTCTGCCTGGCCCAAGAAATAAATACTTGGTTGCACATATTTTATTGACACTATTTTATTAGCTTCGCCTGTATGTATGTAACGGAAACTTTGAAGTCGATTTTCGAGCACTTCAAACATCGGATTGATTTGAAATTTTGTGTACTTTTCAAGGACCATTTAAAATGTAATAATCAAAAAAGTATATATATTTATTAATAATAAATAATTATTTTTGATCAAGGCTGTATACAAAATTTATCGCACTCAAAATATTAACTACGTATTTAGCTAGCCAGCTTGTTTTTCAAATATTTTAGACGCTTCTCAACTCACTGATGATAAAGTGCGTGGTGGCCTATTGTTAATGAAGCAGACACAGACCGGACACGATGTACCAACAAAACTTAGGTGATATCTCTGAATTTTCAGTAATAAGAGTAGAAATCTGTATTACTATTTACCACACACTTTAAAGACAAGCTGGAGTCCCTAACAAACTCGCGGAGTTCGGTGCCCAGTCTTTGCGTGCCACTGTTGATCCTGGCTGACGAGAGTTGCAGCGGTGGGTATGTGGTCTGGAAACTCTAACTGTAAAGGAATACTTCGAGGAAACCTACAACATATATTTTTACTAGAATTTCCATGGTATGTGATATTTACTAACCCACAATAGGTTGATGAAAGAACCCTTCAATCGAATACAAAAGACGAATAAAAAACCTACCAACCAATCAACAAAGTCATGAATGTACCAATAAATTACCGATATTAAACAAAACACCGCTCGCAACGCAAGCGATTCGGGAAATTAAATTATTACGCCAATACATTATTAAACAAAGGACGGAAAGTGGCGTGCGCACTCCTGGTTTATAATTGATCGGTGCGGTGGAATCGCCATTTGTATCCTGCACGCTCGTGTCTCTGCGGAGAGATCTGTTTCGCTATCGGTTAGGCCTCGATAAATTTACGTATACGCACATCTGTTTTTCTGGAGAAACTGTCTTTGGTTATAGAATTTTCTAGCCCAAATACTTTAGAATTATAGATTGGTTCTTACCAGGTATGATCTGAGCCCCCTCAATCGAATTTTTGACTGCCTCGGTGGCGTAGTTGTACTACGGTACGACTACAAAGCTGAGGTTTCGGGTTCGAGTCCCGGGTCGGGCAAAGTGATATTGGGTTTTTCTATTCATTATCAGCCCGGAATCAGGAATTTGTGCCCGATGTGGCGATAGGCTCGCCCCCTATCCAGCATGGGACGGAACATACAAGGCGAAATGTGGGTGTCCTGGTGGCGCATCTGCCTACCGCTTCTGGGATAAAGGCGTGAGTTAGTTTGTGAGTATGCCATTATAAAAAATAAAAAGTAAATATAGCTATTAAAAAATAATTGTAATTTTTTTACCAGCTATGGAGTCCGTAACATGAAGCACACAGCATAATTAGACACATATATTGCGTTGTACCAAACACAGCAGTTGTAAATGGAACAAACCTACGGAACCACGTCTGAAGGCGACCGCAAGCCCTGCTGAAATTAATTGCGCACCCCCAATAACCCATCCCGCGCCGCCAAGATATTGCGAGACGAATGACTTTTTAACGAGATTGTTGGCTTTCCAATTAAACAATATAACGTTATGTGCGGGAATTGTAGAAATTCTTGCGGGAATTTATTTAAAAAAATATATAAATCTATCTTGACAGCCTCCGTGGCGCAGTTGGTTAAACGCCGCCTGTGAAACGAGAGGCCGCGGGTTCGATCCCCGCACCAAGAGAAATGTTTGTGCGGCCCACAAATATTTCTATCGGGTCTGGGTGTTTATGAGACCGAAAAGTCTCTCGTAGTTTCTGATACCCACGACACAAGACTCGATCTTAGTGTGGGGTCAGGACTATGTATGTGACTGTTGGGTTTATTTATTTATAAAAAAAAAAACGTTGTGAATATCAGAATCTTTTGATATTAAAATGCTTCCGTCAACTTTGGACGTTATCAGTGTTACGGGAATTTCATATTGTCTAGACTTGAGAAGAGAGTTCCCTAGAGTAAAGACAATGATTATTAGTTTAAAGAATAGAATGAATTTACTTACGGCAATTTTAATAATCGAACAAATGCGTAGGTTCATTATAGCTTTTCAAAATGGTACATTGAGGAATGGAGTACTAAAACACCGATAATCTCGCTCAGGTAACAAAACGGCAAAGCATTTTTTATAGATTTTGTATGACGTAGTGATTCTAACGGTCTAGTATTTAGAGGTTCTACGAGTGATTCTGAAGTAACCCCTTTGAAGAATTATTATTTTCATTCATTGTTAAAAAACTACTTATTATATTGAACATAAAATCGAGTGAAAATTAATTATAAATGCAAAAGAATATTTTAAAAAAACCTGTACCAAAGTAAAAATTCGATTATTCAGCGGGCAGTAATAATGGAAAGCTTACGGTTCATCTTCTCGGTTCATTAAGTTCTTCAGAAGCAATGCATTTAGTCTAAATGAGCGCTGAATCAGGACGTACTTAAGGGACTACGGTAGGGCCTTAAAGATGCACTACTTTTAGCGTGTTGAATCGACTATGGAACCTAGATATGTGCCAATTTATCACTGAGTGCTGTAGTGAGCGCAAGGTCGTCTTTTTTCGATCTGTGTGAGCCAATCTTTGTGAGGGTATCATCAGTCCCAGGCTGACTGCAATTAACGTAGCACCTATATGACGAAATCAACGAAAGGTCGCCTGAAAGACTTTTCCGATCTGTCTGTGCCAATTTTAGTGAGACAATTAACGTAGAACTCGACTCAGTATTTCAAAAGCTATTGGACGGTGCGTGCCTCTTTAAACGTTCTTAAGGTCGTCTGTCAATGTTTATTTAACCTTTACATATTATATTGCTAGAGTCTATATTGAGCGCGGGATCAAAAATATTCAGGTTGTACTTCATACGGGTAAAAAACGTTTTTTGTAAGTCTTTAAAAAAATATACTAGTTTTTTTCATTTGTTTGTTTTTCACAAAAAAAATAAAATCCAATTGACATCATTAAGCAAAAATATATTTTTTCCAATCCTTTTATCTGCATCAACTCAATATTAGTATTTTAGGCCTAAATCCAGATGGTCCACATTGTTAGGGCTGGAACCAACCCTGTAGCTGGCGTGCCAAGCAGGCTTTGTTGACGACATGACAAACACCCCTCTGTGCGAATGTGTTCCGTTTGTTCCGGCAGTCGGCGCCGGAAAACCTTTGCTCCGCCAATGAACCGGACAATCGGAAAATGTTCGCTTTGGTATAACAATTAGAAGAGCTTACGCTCATTATGGAAATTCGGGATATAAGAACTCATTGTTACGAAAATGGTTTTGTTTAATGGTAGAGGAAATATAGTGGGAAAACCTGAGAGATATGCAATTTTTTTTTTATTGTTTCGTATGGCGAGACTGATGGTAAGCGATACGACCGTTTATGGACAGTAGCAAAACCAAACACCATGAATAACAAGGCAATGCTTGGCCTTCCACTGCGCTCGCCATCCTTAGACATAAGATGGTAAGTCTCATTACGTCCAGTAGTTACTCTGGCTACAATTTATACTTTTAACGGTGTGTGAAATACATAATCCCTATTATGCCAGGGTGGCCAGAATTCCTCTCAATTGTATAAAAAGTCTGTGTCCTACAGTGGGACGGATTATGATCTAATATCATACTACAGAATCATAACACATGGTACGTTGGTTATCAAATATATCGACTTCAACACAATAATTTAAAAATAAACAAAACATAAATTGTAATTAGGACTCCGTTATTTGATTTCCGTGAACTTCTAAACAATGAAAAATTACTTATAATAAGTATACCTAACTCTCTCATTTAAATAAATAAATAAATACGTCCAACTGCCACATACCTACATAGTGCTGACCCCACACTAAGATCGAGTCTTGTGTCGTGGGTATCAGAAACTAAGAGACTTTTTCGATCTCACAAACACCCAGACCCGAAACAAATACCCGTGGTTCACACAAACATTTGTCTCGGTGCGGGAATCGAACCCGCGGCCTGTCGTTACACAGGCGGCGTCTAACCAACTGTGCCACGGAGGCTGTCATTTAAAACTCTTATTCACAATTCAGAACATCTACCATAAATTACTTCCTCATTCCATCAGAAATCTTATCAAAACGAGCCAAACCAAAACTAACCAATAAGATAGCAAATTTCGTTTGAGCAAAACGTCTTAAATTCAATGTACGTAAGATCCGCGGGAACCCGACACCGCGGAGCACCTGTTTGTGGTAATTAACGGTGGATTTAATTATTCCTTCAAATTAATTAAAGCAAACTTTAAGAAGATTAAGTTTTCTTCACTTCGAATAACTACACTAAATGCCAGTGAAATCTTATGCGATGTTTACGGAACGTCTCCGGTGGAATGTGAATTTGTAATGGAGAATGTTACTAGGTATGCCAAATCGCTTGAAATGTTGTCTCAGTAAAGCCTTTATGTATACAAACACACTAGTTTTTGTTGTAGTCAAAAATACCTAGTAGTTTTGATTTTATAGGTATTCAAAGTTTTGAAAAATATCGAGTCCCACTACAGTCACGTGATCGCTTGTGACGTCATTTCGCAACGCGCCGCACGGACCACGACTAGCTTCGTATCAAATCGCCAGCGATTATAGTAGTTGTAATAGCTTGCGCAGTGTTTTGTTGTTGGTTTTCGTTCGCGTATTAAGTTAATAGTATAATAATAGTAAATATTATTCGAGTAATAAAATGGATGAAGGATTCGAAAAAGGGCAATCGGATAATCTACCTAAAATAGATGGATTAATGGTTGCGCATTACTTATCAACAAATAGTGATTTCGTTGCCGTCGAAATGCGAGGAATAAAAATGCAACGGTAAGTGAAATTTCCGTGCTACTAGTTATGCTTAATAGTTTATCTGTTCTAAATTGTTTTATCAAAACAAAATACCCAACTAATGTCGTAATGGAAGAATGCAACTCAAATAGTAGAACTATCTACCTACCATTAAATTTGTAAGTTAAAGACAACAAATATGTATGTATTATAGTTTTGTAGCTATTGGTAGGCACGCATGTATAATATAGGTAGGTAACGCTCTTCTTAGTAAATTTAAATGAATACATACATACCTATATTGATTTATTGCAAACTAGCTTCCGCCAGCAGCTTCGCCCCAGTTTCCCTCAGAAACTGTACATTTTCCCAGTATTAAAAGTAGCCTATGTGTTATTCCAGACTTCGTCCAGATCCATTCAGTAGTTGTTTTTGTGAAAGATAACAAACACACACACACTCACAAACTTACGCATTTATAATATTAGTAGGAAGTAGGATAGGTACTTATGTAGATGTAGTGGGTTGAACGTTACAGATGTACTAAACCTTTTTTATTTGTATTTTTTTACGTACAAAATACGTAAGGCCATTTTAATCTCATTTTTATTGCAAATATAGATGTTTGAACAGATGTACTAAACCTTTTTTAGTTATTTGTTTTTTTCTACTAATAAAATACGTAAGGCCATTTATTTTTATTTGAAACTTATTTCAGATCGGCAAGAGACAGCTATGGCGATGATGCTATTGGTTATATTCAAGTAAAAAGAGTAGGTGATGTATGTACGGTTAAATGTAGAATCACGCCAGAACACCGCGTACGTACCACACCTTATCATTGCAGTTTAGAATGCAATGAAAAGGATCAAGAAGTTTTAAATGTTACCTGCGAAGATTGTGCCGCCAGCAGAGGTGGCTGTAAACATACCATAGCATTTTTAATGTGGCTTCATCGTCGAAGCGAGCTTCACAACAATAAACTGTACTTTTATCTCCAAATGAATCTAACCTCTTCATAGCCTTTATCCATTCTTTTCGCATTTTAACGTCCTTTGGAACTATAAAAAACACCTTTTCTGGCGAATTGGTAGTTGTTTTTGTGCATTTAGGCACAACACATGATTTCCTAGTATTTGGATTGGACATTGTTAAAAGTCTTTAGGTATAAACGTAATATTATAGTACTCTGTGGGTATAAATTTAACGGCACGGGCGCGCGACCACGAGTGGACTGAGTGAGCCAGTGAGCGTGTTGTGGTATGACGTCACACCGTAACCGGCAGCCCGGGTCGTACGGTTACAACTTGTTTTACTTCTAAATCGGAAACTAATTGACATATCGAAGTAATTCTTTCACTAGTATTTTTTATTTTTGCCAGAAAATATGGAGTGCTAATAATCTAAATTAGTTAACATTCTTCATTATGTTGCAATTTAACGTGGTGGTAATATTAGTGTTATTTTACTTTTTTGTTGTTGCCTTCATTAGTAGCCTCTTACGACATACAAGGGGATACCGTGGTGGAATTCTAAGGTAATATTATGAATTACTGGAAGAGATAAAATTAATTGAAAAATCTTGATCACTGGAGACGAAATGTAGAGTAAATTAGTTGCCGTACTGATTTATTTTTAGCATAATTATCATATTTTTAGCATATTTAGGAAAATCGACTATCCTTGTTAATTTAAAATTTACTCTACATATTTTTAAAGATAATTGAGAAGACGAACCAATATTCTATTTTTATAAGAGAAAACATGGACCCATGGCTACAACAGATATGATCAGATAACAAAAACCCAATCCGCAACAGAAAAAATGCCAAAAAAAAAACCCATTGTACTCAGCGAAAATCAAACGCCATTGATATTAAAACGTATTCCATCAACAACGGGAAATAAGGCAGCGGTATTTCGCCGGCATTTTTCAAATATTCAAATAAGAGGCGAAATAAAATGGCGGCACCGTCGAAACTAAGGAAAACGCATAAATATTTATGAACAGGTATGCAGGTGTCTCAGCAAGTTAGGAAATCGGATCAATATTCGCGACAACGTTTACTTCGCAAGTCGTGTATCAAGCTGCAACCAACACTGGAAAGTTTTAAACGCTGGCAACTTTACAATATCGGGCAATTTTAATGGGCTGAGCGTTCCGTGGCAATTTTGAATTGTCAATATTGATTGGTTTACGTCTGCTGGGAAAGGTACTAAAACTATTGATGTGTTATGAGATTTTCTGTATTAAATTGCGTTATGAGAAACAAATTAAATACCTATAGGAAATATTTACTCAATTAGATGACCGATTTGAGCTGTAATTAATGTATTATTTTTAGTGTTGTAAGAAGAAAAAGAATAATGAAAAACATGTGGATATTGGAATGGTCTAGTACAAACGTGGCTTTAACAGCATTTCAGAACGTAACCCTAAAACCCACCTGATATTTAGTCTTAGCGAGTTTTAGCATAAAATTTTACGAGTCTCAAGTTGACTGAACTTCTAGACCATAACATGTACCCAAAAATATACATATTTAAATATAAACTGCATCAAAACTTTCTTATAGTTTTACTTACCGTTTTATGATCAATATTCTTGTGCATATTTTCTGTTTTCACAACCAAGACAATATTACACCTAGTGGTATATTGGTGACTATAATTTTAGAGACAAACAAAATTATTTCGATGATAGTAAAATGTTGTCGTAATCTAGTTTGTAGAAGCTCGTGTCCTGCAGAAGGACTTATAAGGCCCGATACAGATTCAAAAAATAAATTCCATCAGGTCTTCAAACAACATTCATAAATGTAGAATTATTTACGAATTAGATTTTTTACTTGACCTTGCAATTTTTTTTTATGTTACAAGCCAATATACATATATGATATAAAATAACAAAACATATATTAACTCATCATCCAAAGTAATGCAGGAGGCTCCAAAATATTACCTGTCACTTTTATTGTCAAGTTAATGTGAACGTGAAGGGAGTGTGACTTAAAACTTACTCGAGAGGGTTCCTTCATAATTTTCAGTAAAAGCCTTCGTCAATACGGTCCAATGGATCATTCTGACAGCTCCGGACTGGAACCATGAAGGAATAATAGATGTGGCATTTTCTATTTTGATTACTTATGTTGTTTTTTTTTTTTTGTTATAACTAGCTCACAGCTGCCTTTATAAGTATTCAGTTTACTTGAAGACGAATTACTTGTTTCCACTTTTGGTTTCTGTTACCTGTTTGAATAAATAATGTGCATCTGTTGTTCAAGTAAATATGTCTATTTTAGCGAGGATTTGGGACTTGTCAAAACAAAGGTAATGCTTGGAGCCTTCCTCGATGTGTTCAGCAACTGCAGACTTTTGTTGAGCGTCGGTGTTTGACGTCAGCTATGTATTATTTTACGTAGGTCCCTATGCTCGTTTGGTTTGGTCGATATAAGAGAGGCCACAGTCGCAATCTACATATTTCAAAATAACAGGCCCCAAATCCTCGCTAAAGAACACCGTTTCCGGCCCATGATGTTTCGCGAGGCTATTTAAATTAAAAACATCCAAATTTCAATAGAGAAGATGGGTTTAAGCTTGCACCATCATGGGATCCAATTCTACATTTAGTTAAATCGGAAACCAAAAGACCAAATGCCAGACCTCAAGACACAGTGAGCTCCTTCTGCATTGATCGGATCGCAAAAACCAATAAACTTTTATTTTTATTAATTGTAAATTAAGGGTAGTTAAATTGTAACTGTCACTGAGCGAATGACTATCGAATGAACCCGTCAAAAATAGTTTTATTTCAATGTGTAAATTTCGCATAAATCTAAAAAACCATTATGTCTTCTTTTTCTCTGGAAATGTGTAAATATTAATTGCAATAATTTTCAACAAAGTATTACAATTCTATTAAAATATTAAGCGCATCCGAATTTCGCAATCCGAGTCCCGACCAGCGGAAGACAATCAAGTTTTTAGTCGCAAAATGTCGCGTCGCCGCGTCGCCCTGCAAACCTCTTTACCAGCACGACGCGTTTAATTCTCGTCCTCTTGACGTTTAGGGCCATTGATGTCTTACTTACCTTCGTGGAAGTTGAAGCAATTTGGACAAAGTGACAAAGTAGAGTAGCGGATTTGACAGGCCCTGTAGGGCAGTGTTATCGCTTAGTTTAAGGTTGAAAGAAAGCTTGCCCGGATGGTTCTTATCAGAATTTCTATGGTATTTGAAGTTCGTAAAACCGTTAAAATCTTACATGGTGAAATATGGCCTAAGCCTACGTAGTTGAACTCTCTATCGTAGGAATAAAAAATCTACTGTCTTTAGACATGCAGCGTGAAAAAAAAATCCCAAAAGAATTGATTTCAGACTGACGACGGGTAGTAAGTAAAAACATTCTGTAACCCAACTGAAGTCAAATCGTACCGACCTACCGATCTACTTGTGGTAGGTCTCTCATATTATGTGAGAGGCCGCCTGGGTGGGTACAACCGCAATGTCTATTTCTCCCGCCAAACAGCAGTGTAAATGCACACTTGTTTTCTGGTTTGAAGGACATTGTAGCCAGAGTAACTACAGGACATAATGAAACTTAACATCTTATGTCTCAGGATGGCGAGCGCAGTGGAATGCCAAGCATTACTTTGTAATTCATGAAGTTGTTTGGTTTTGCTACTGTCCATGAGCGGTCGTATCGCTTACCATCAGGCGAATGGCATGCTCGTCTCGCGATTCATTTTCATAAAAAACGCCTAAATAAATATGTAATAAAGACAGGCAAAACAAATTATATCTGATCTGAGTTTGCCAGTAGAACCTGCCTTGAAGACACATGCTCACTCCAACTAATTTAAGTTATAGATAGCGTTTGGGTACAAACCACACCTCCAATATAATTTTATATAATTCAAAATCGTATCTCGCGTCCACAAACAGCGAAACAATGTTCATTTAACACATTATTTCCATCACAACACCGCAAAAACAATGCCCCTTCTGAATGGTCAGTTAATAAATCAATGAAATAAACCTTTTGCACGGCGCAATTCACGTTTGAATAAATTCTAATCCAGCGCAATAATTTTGCGTATTGTTTCTGTTCCAATACAGATAACACTGAGTCCATGCAATCGCATAATTTCGCCCGAAGGAATACGTGTTTTGTGATTCAAAATCCAGTATTCTCTTTCTGTGAAATGTCGGTTGCTCTTGCCGGTTTAATGTTTCACTGGAGCTAGGAACTGGACTGGACTAGTTTCATTTTCAAAGTGCTGTGTTTTTATTGTTGAAATGCGGTTTGTAGTTGTTGCTTTCATTAATGCTTTATTAAATTTATGTTTCATATGTGTAAGTACTAGGCACTTAGTAATTCCTGGTTTAGAGGTAATATAAGTGTATCTTGAGGTCATGATTTCCAATGCCAGGCGATCGAATTGTTGGTATTTCGATTGACGATCGAATTTCTTGAGACTAGATTCGTGCGTAGCATGGCGATAGGCACACCTTATCACGGATCGATACAATTATGTTATATTTTATTTCTACCAGGCTTACAGTCTAATGGACCCTTAAAATTAATGAGTGATGGACTCCTCAGTTAAAAAAGCGTTGGAGATAGATGTGACGACGGGAAAACCTAAAAGGCAGACAGGCGACCTTAGTCATGGTTATAAAAAGTTGCAAGATGCAGCCACTTACAACAGATTACTGGATAATGGTTTAAACCCTCTCTATTGAACGATCGTCTATACAGGGTATATCAAGACCGCGACCGAAAATGAAGCCAGGTGGTAGTTTTAGCGGCTACAGACACAATGCAACTAAAAATTTTGCAAAATAAGCGACGGATTTTTTTACAATTTTTTAAAAATCATCGTTTTTGAGGGGTAAATACCTAGGTTTTTCAAAAATAGTAATTTGAACCCTTACGTACCATTGCGTGTTTAAAAATTAAGCGATGTACGTCATTATTTTAGAAAAACTATGTTTAATCACTCAAATACGACGATATGTAAAAAATAACAAAAAAAAATACGATTTTTTTTGTAAAATTTTTACTTGCATTGTTTTTAATAACACTAATACTACCTCCTGGCTTCGTTTTCGGTCGCAAGTGATTGTGGACTAGTATTCATAGACACCTTCACCTCACAGGAAATATAGTAAAATGCTATTAAAGAGTTCTCAGGTGGGTTTCTCGTTTGCGTTCAATTTTTCCACGAATGCATCTCCTTTGTCGCTCGGTAAGCTGCTTATAGTCTATTATTTAAGGATTTATGTTCCCCATTCTGTCTCGGAGCTGTGCATTCTGCGCTCAAGACTATAACAAAATATTTTTCAATATTGTCTGTGCTCAATCAATTTTACAGCTATGAGAATTTCTTTAAAGTTTTAATATTGATGTTATAGTTTTATTGGGAAGAAGTTTTGGGGAAAATTTCCATATTTGTACAGAAATATTGTTTTACTTAGTGGTAGTACATGTGTTAGGAATAATGAGGTTTTGAATTCGATGCCTTCGTAGGATTAATGATTTTTTTATTTCGCAGATACGGAAATCAGACTTCCTTGGTTTAAATCATTTTTAAAATAAACGTATTCGTTCACAAAATATCATTAACTCAACTCCCAAGCTGGTACTTAGGACCAATTCTTCCATACATTGGTATGGAGGAGAATATACCCAGCAATTTTGTAGAACAACGCTGACTTTAAAACACCTTTATAAATACAAAATCATAAATCGAACAACATTATTAAAAAGTCCTCAAAATATGATAAAAAACGTCACATTAACATAATTTCAAAGGACATTTGCTTTATATTTTGGAGCGAGCAAATAGTCTAAAACAAATATTATAACAGACTAACCGCACGGAATTGGTTCGATTACACCCTACGGAAATTCAGAAAATACTATCTTGAGCGATAATCTTAATATAATTTTAGCAGAAACTTTCAGATTCTTTAACTGTCTAAAATAACACTATAAAGAAACTTATAAACCTCAAGAACTACACAAAAAATCGAAAGTATCTTAAGTTTATCAACTCGCAATGATCAATTAACTTAGACGCAGCTTTTCTCATTCGTAGACGAGTAACCTTTAGTCAAACAAGGCAGTTTAGTGATGATTGTTTTACCCCATTAATTTGTTGTTATAGAATAAATCAGAAGTATCTCTTAAATTCAACGAAGCGAAACACACGTAACAGAGGCGCCGAGCGATTCGAAACTAACGTAGGCGACAAAGGCGCGAAAAGCGTACGCTTCACGTGCGGATATCGTACGTAACATTTCACGTTAGATATGAACGAACCTCGAAGCAAAACACACGTAGCACAGACGCCGAGCGAATCAAACACTGGTGGGGTGCGACAAAGGCGCGAAAATTAGTCTTTCTTCGCCGCAAGTTTGCCTTTTGCATCAAGAAGTGGGTTATATTAAGTTTGTGTTGCAGTATTGTTCCCATATCGCAGGTATACGTGCTTCTTTTGTTTAATTCTGGTGTTCCGTACGGGTTTCGCATTGAAATGAGATGTATGAAACGATAAAAAGGGATTTTTAATACGGCTTTTTATGAAACTAATCAACATGATAGATGTTCATTGTTGAATGCATTTCCTAGAGATTTCAAAGTGAAAAGTTAGAAGTGCATAAACCTTGTGCATTTTAAATGGTAAATTGGTTCGATAATCATAATAATTCACAATCATATTTTGGTTTATGAATTCGATAAAAAGTGTCGAAATAGAGGTAGACATGTCACAAGTAATTTAATCAATGAAAACTACATATAAAAAATACTGTATCACATAAAAAAATCTGAATACGTATATAAAAACTTTTCATCATTTAAATAAACATATCACATTACAAAACATATAATATAATTTAAATATTAATTCAATAAAATTTTAAGTGTAAAAAAAAATCTGCCTCAAATGTGTCGATTCCGTTTTAAAAGGTACGGTTAAATTTTGCGCTGAAGTGTACGCGTGTGACGTCACATCCGCCGCCACACTAGACACCCATAGGTGTGTACCAAATGGGCATACAAACGCGAAAATTATGCAAAACCACGGCGTAGGCCTTCCGTTTCCGTGTTTATTTCGATACAGGTGCGTATCCGGGAAATATTGGGGGTCTTATTTAAAATTCTAACTTGATGGCATTACTTTCTGTTGAACATTGAACATGACATGTAAAATTGTTTAAATGTGGTTTGGAATTCTGAATAGGTATACACTCTTTATTCAACTAATCATTGTAATGTTTGATAGATCGATTAAACACATACCTCTCATTTATTAGTGTATTTAATTTCCTACTACCTCTCAACACCGTCAATGAGTCTGAGTACCGAAACTTTACAACTCATTTTTTTCCTTACTATGAATATGAAAAACGACTATCCAAATTTTTCAATGACCCGTGGGCCCCTCCGATCCCCTTCCAAATCCACACCTGGTCAGTACGCTCACTCACCACTCGAGAACGCATGTGAGGGTCGTTTAATACAGATTATTTGATACTTGTCGGTTCTTTCTTGTCGTATACGCAGCTAATAAGCACACGGGCATATTGCCGCCGACAGAAAGGTTAAATCCATTTTAGGCGGTCATTAAAAGTTATATGCGCGTAGAGGTAGGTGATTAATATTTAGAATATGGAGAAGCAACGACATAGAAGTATAATACATACAACTAAATTCACGCCTTTATCCCAGAAGGGGTAGGCAGAGGTGCAACCAGGACACCGACATTTCGCCTTGAATGTTCCATCCCATGATGTGATACGGGCGAGCCTATCGCCATATCGGGCACAAATTCCTGACTCTGGGCTGATAACGAATAGAAAACCCAATATCACTTTGCCCGATCCGGGATTCGAACCCGAGACCTCAGCTTTATAGTCGTACCGTAGTACTGCGCCACCGAGGCGTACATAAATAATAAATAAATAATAAATAAATCACCCAACAGTCACGCACATAGTCCCGACCCCACATTAAGATCAATTAAGTCTTGTGTCGCAGGTATCAGAACTACGAGAGACTTTTCGGTCTCACAAACACCCAGACCCGAAAGAAATATTTGTTTTATTTTACATAGAAGTATAATATATACAATTATACAAGTTATGACTGAAAACGAAGCCAGATGGTAGTTTTAGTGACTTCTGACAATAAAACAAAAAAAAATGCAATAAAAACGACTTTTTTTTATAATTATTTACTTATCTAGCTTACAATCAGGTGCCTTGTAATCCCATTATTTTGGTAATATTAAAGGGCCTGTGCTCATTACTTATGCCTTTAAAATATTTTCCCAGATTTGAATATCCACACTTTAATCCAACAACACAATGTTTAATACTAAGAATCAACTACCTATTACGGAAATATCGGCCATATTGAAAACATTATTATAATAGGATGCAACGCGGGGCATTGAAAGCGTGTTGCGGACGCCGTGTAAAATCCTTTTAACCTGATTCTAGTCCCGAGGGGCTTGTCGAGATACCAGTATAGCTTCTTCAATAGCTCGGTTATTACGCTATTTATGTACTGTGCTACTACTTATTGGTCTAATTTAGATTTCAGATAGAATCTAAATGGTTTCTCAAAGTGGTTTTTGTCGATGAAAACCTGCAAAGGGTCTATGTCAGCGAAAAATTCAATCCCCAAAATCGTAGATAATAATAATAATAATAAATAAATACACCCAACAGTCACATACATACATAGATACATACATAGATACTTCAGTATAAGATGAAAATAAATTATTATCTACTTCCCTATGTAGCAATCAAGACTGACTATTTAAGTAACCTAATCGTAGTGCTTAGGTACTGTCTAATAGTCGCAATGTCTTGGGTTGCATTTCCGGGTCAGGCAGTCCAGCTATCTGTATCATTCGTAAATTCTAATGGAAACAAACCCTTATCCTCTACACCAATCATAGATATTTTAATTTTACTATTTATTATTACACATAAAACCCTTTCCACCAAAACTAAACTCTAGTAAGAAGTGAGCCAACGGTCGAGTTTCAGGAAAATGGGCCAATAACAGGCACTCGATATCGGGGTTGACAAAGAATAGCAGATTAAAGACGAGGGCGCCCCGGAGCCCCTTCAAAGGGGAGTCGTTAGGGACATGCTAACACAGTTTTTTTGCACACTCGCTACTATAATGATAGTGGCGCTGAGACTTGTGACTTGGGGTAAAAGTTAGAAAGAAAAATATTTTTTGTAGGGTTTCAGGTCCTTCCAGGTCCTATGATATAAAAAATAAAGAAAGCCTCATAGTTTTCATAATTGAGCTTTCTTCAGACCTTTAAACATGTTACATTTATTTCACTTTATTCCGCTTACGCGGGTTTAGGTTAATATATTTTTTAAGAATATTTTGACATATTATTAGGCCTTTAAACATATTAAATTTATTTCACTTTACGTGGGTTTGGGTAAATATAATTTTTAAGATTATTTTGACTTATTATTTATGATTTTACCACCAGCGCCTATCTCATATTTATAAATAATTTCACAAAATAAATAGACCATAGATCACACCAACATTCACCAAAAAGGCGTTCACCAAATCCATATCAGATATATAAGAAAATTCAAATAAATCCGAAACTCCAAAAAATATATAATGCACCCAGCGTATAGTTCCTACGACCTACTCCCTATACATTTTTTCAAAACGAATACCACACTATCCTTCCACCGTTGACAAGAACCCTTATTAAAATATTTACAAATCTAAAAAACTCCAAGTCCCCACATTACGCAGTCACCCCATGAATAGTTAGGTGCGGAGCGAATCACAAAGACTGTGCGATTGATACCCCTTGTGAGGCGAAGAGCAAATCTTACTAAACACCGAATTGCTATTCAAAAGCGTCAGGCGCTTGTTTAAAATATGACGCGGATTTACTAGAATTTCCTTTTGATAACGCGATTCTTTACCATTTTTCTTTTGTATTATAGAAATATTGGAAGCCTTTGATGATATTTGTAACAAGATAGTTATTTGTCAAGTTTTTGAAGTTATTGTAGAGGTAATTTGATGCAAATTTTATATAGACAGGTAAGACATTAAAGAAAAATTTCTGGTAGAATTGTAATGTTTTGATTTTATATTTATAAGCAGAGAATATGTACCTATATTTTAATATAATTGGCTGACTGTGAGTGTTTGAAAACTGAAGAAGTTAGAGATAATATAATCAGAGTTGTGGTTACAAAGCTGAGGTCTCGGGTTCGAGTCCCGGGTCGGGCAAAGTGATATTGGATTTTTCTATTCATTATCAGCCCGGAGTCAGGAATTTGTGCCCGATATGGCGATAGGCTCGCCCCCTATCACATCGTGGGACGGAACATACAAGGCAAAATGTGGGTGTCCTGGTGGTGCCTCTGCCTACCCCTTCGAGGATAAAGGCGTGAGTTTATGTATGTTATGTTAGTATGACCAAAACAAGCAATAAAAATACTAACTTCAAGTGGACCATACGACCAGTTGGAACACAGTACATTTAATTTTGAGGCGCCATAAAAACGTTGCTATAAACGCTCGCCAGGCGCTCTGTCTGCCAGAACTTTAGCCTGTTTGGGAATGTATCCAGGGCTGTAGAACAATAAGCTTGCGAAGGCATGTTCAGGACGGTGCGACGTATGTACGGAATAAGTTTTTAAAGTTCTGTTTCATTTTAAGTCGAAAGATGGATTATTTAGCAATGTTTTGTACTTTTCTAAACATCTAATGTTCTTCTAATGACTTACATTATTATTTTATGAATAAATAAGTAGGTGGTGTTACAGTTACGGCGTCGTGTTTTGTTTCCTGTTAAGATTTTTTTTGTTTGTATTTAATATAGTTCCGTTATCTAATTAAACTTTTTTTCTTCTTGTTTATCTGCTCTTACAAAGTTTCCACAACCTAATCCTAGTTATGACCCTATTATTATTAGCGTTGATTGGTGTTGATAATTTACCATCGGGTAAGTGTCCAACTCTTCAATTCAAGGAAAAATACACCCAGTTTTTCAACCGATTTCATTACAAACATTTATCTCAAAAATATCTTTCTTAAACCAGACTTAATATTTCGACACACCTCAACACTAGCGTACCCTAACAGCTTGAATTAAAGTTGGTTGTAAAACTCATGGCTCCCGAAGCGTACCGTTCACAGATATAAACGTAATTGTATATGGTCTGCACGTCCTTTGACCACAAATAGCGGACATAAAACCCTGGGCATTTTTGGGTGCTTCTCCCTTGAGCACTGAATTGTTATTGAGATCGTTTAGACACCAGTCGTTTTGTTTTGATGCATTCAAGATGGCTTTTTTAGTGTACGGTGAAGTACTTGGGTAACACACAAAATTAATAAGCAATCCCAATCCCTATCTAAGGATCGATCCGGAAAATAGACCAATCAGAACACATCAAATGTGAGCGTGTCGGCAATACCTTGAGCCCATTGGTTTATTTTCACGATCGATCTTTAGATAGAAACGAAGATCGTTTATTAATCTCGGCCATAAATCGAGTCTGGTAAGAGATGATTCGGTATCTTTCTATTTGAATTTTTATAGTAAATGCAGCTCAGACCAATTACATTTTTGTCACTTATTTTAGAATGCCTAATAATTGAGCGCGTTGAAGATCGAAAGTGATAGAGAAGGTGAAGGAAGGCAAACACTGACATTGGTCAGAATAATGTTAGGTAAACCGTACAAACGTATTGGCACAACAATACACCTCATGGTAAGTAGAGTTTATTCCAAACAGGATATACATCGACTAAGTATGGTTATCATTGCTACTCGATACATTGCAAGCCATCCGGATAGACATCAAAGTACGCGATAATTTTGAGCCTTCATAGTGGCCCACATAGATCTGTTGGAAGCGGCCTGCATTCAACGACTTCCTGTCTATATGAAGATCCAAGGGGGAGCCCTATATTCAGAAGTGGACTTCCTGTGGCTGAAGAGACACACAGAGAGAGAGAGAGAGAGAGAGATAGTGGCCCACGCCATTGTGCATTGTTTAGCCGGTTTATTCGATTTCGAGCAGGTCGACATAACGCACGCCTAATATTAGACTGAACTAACTCAAAAAAGCTGTTTGTTGGGTAATCGCAAAAATTTTGTCATATACGACTTATCTGACTTTATTACACCTCAATTATTATAACGTAATAATAATAAATATATGGATTATAATATCGTAAAAGTTCTGGGATTGGTAGATAGATAGCGTTGTAATAAATCTATTTGTTTGCTCATCTCACTTACGGCTTAAACCACAACTGGTCAGTCTAATATTAAGCGTGCGATAATTGATTGAGACAACTCTCATCATTGGTTACTCCATTTCGATTATTAAACATTTACCACCACATCCATTATAATCCTGTCAAAAACAAAATGCATCAAAAAAGCCCTCGGGACTTCCCCATAGCCAATTCCACATCCAGAACAGTTTAGAAGTCCACTCTGCATTAGTTACAAAACGGCGATGCCCCGGGGAGTGGAAATATGAGACGCGATGGACGACTCAGATTGCTTTATAAAATATTCTTCGAAAACTTTCAGTTCATGTTTGTGTTTCGAGTGGGTTTTATAGTTTTAGAACGCTTCGCGCGGTTTGTGAATGCGGAATGGATGGAGTTTTGAGGTTTCCAGATTTTGTAGACATACATACATACATACATAATCATCACGCCTGTATCCCATAGGGGTAGGCAGAGACTATGGATCGCCACTTTGCTCGATCCTGACATACAACTTTCGCTTCATCCACTTTCATTATTCTCTTCATGCATTCTCGTCGGTTCAGGGTACTTTTGACCTGACCCTTCTTGAGGGTATCACCGATTTGGATGGTGTAGGTTCGATGAGGTCGACCCCTACCGATTCTTCCATCCATTTTGTAGACGGTTAGATAGATGCGTATAGTGAACGATGGTTTAGATTTTTGCATAGGTCAGGCAAACGAGGAAACACCTGATGGAAAGTGATCACTAGTGCCCATGAACATCCACAACGCTGGATGAAATCATGGATGTGTTGCCATCGAAATAGGAGAAGAGCGGGAAGAAACAAGGATGAGAGGAGGAAAGAGGCATCAATGGGGCATCCGACTAGGGATTCATAGGTAGAGCTCACAAGACAGGTTGTATGTGTTAGTTTTTGCACCATGAACATCCACAACGCTGGATGAAATCATGGATGTGTTGCCATCGAAATAGGAGAAGAGCGAGAAGGAATAAGGATGAGAGGAGGAAAGAGGCATCTATGGGGCATCCGACTAGGTATTCATAGGTAGAGCTCACAAGACAGGTTGTATGTGTTAGTTTTTGCACCATGAACATCCAAAACGCTGGATGAAATCATGGATGAGTTGCCGGTCCATCGAAATAGGAGAAGAGCGAGAAGGCACAAGGATGAGAAGATGAAAGAGGCATCAATGAGGCATCCGACTAGGTATTCATAGGTGGCACTATATCGGATTTAGAGAGCTCACAAGACAGGTTGTATATGTTTTTTTGCAGTTTCGTTTCTATTCATTAGAAGTTTGTCGGATTCCGTGTCGCAGTTCGTCAAGAGTTCAATATTTACTTCGGGTCAGGGTGTTGTAAGACCGAATAGACCAGACTTAACAATGATATTGACCCATCTTTAAAGAACAGTCACGTCATATGCTTTAAATAATAAGTTTAAGGAGAATGGGCAAAATATATGGAATCTGGTATCGGCACCAATCGGAATGAATGATACACCGTTGGAAAGGTATTTTTATGTAGATTATGAATTACCATGGCGCTACTCCTGATTCATTGTCAGATCGAAGTAATCTTACTTGAAAATAACAATATTCTATTCTATTTCGATCTTTATATCCAGGATCTTCTGAAGACTTTACGAATTGTTAGTTATGAGATATAACTGACATTTCGTACGACTTGTTTGCCAAAGTAGTTTTTTGTACTCTTGAAAAGACCTAACTAACGATGGTAAATTCATTTTGATTAGACATGGGTACTAAAACGCCCATTCTTCTTCAATGCAACTACCATGATTTAAAATAAGTTTTAATAATACTCGGTGTGCCTTAAAGCCCAATAAATTTAGCAGTGCCTTCAAAGAGAAAGGAAGCAACATTTCCTGTTACGGTATCATTAATTGGAAACTCCGAACAAAGCGTACTCAACAATAAGCGTTGTACTTAAAAACTACTTCACAACATCCCGGAATGACTTTCAAAGTTTGGTAAAATCGTTCGCTGATAGGGCTTGTTCATACAAGGGGCACTTGTTGTCGCGATTTTAATTATAAGGGCAAAATAAATTCAATATTAAATTCAATGTCGGGACATGAATTAGTCCTATTATTAGTTCCTGACTTTTTTTTCTTTAAGTATAACTAAGTTTTCCCTGATTTCGTTTATGTGTGTATAATTTATAAGTGTTGTGTATTGTATTTTGTGTTCTTATAGGTATGCATCAGAATGTAACTAGCAAAGAATGGTATTAGTTGTGATGATGTGCATACTGTTGGAGAAACATAATTCAATAAAAAAATAAAAACTTATATTTATTGTAGTATTTAAAAAAATTGTATAAGTGTAGAAATTTGATGGGAGATAAAGATTTAAATTACCGATTTGTAACTCTACCTATACATGAAAACTGAAAATATATGAATTATGAACACAAGTCCAAGGACTGATTAAGCATTGTTTTTGGGAATCACGGTAAAAATTCCAATGTCGGTAGTAAACAAGTTGACTTGTCATAAAAATAATAAAAGTAAAAAAACCCAGTGGCGGAGCTGGTGTTCACTGTATTTAATTATTGTTGAGTCGTCATTTTTTTTACGTAGCACTGACTTATCAATCTACTGCCCACTGCACTCAAAACCGTTGAACATAAAACACCGATTTATTTACCATAAAAAAACGCTCCGCAAAATCGCACCAGTGTAACACAGCCCCATTGAAATGCAAATGTTGAACGGCGCACACACGCGCCAAAGTTTATAAAGCTATGTCTTGTAAATTAGCATGAACAATGCCGGCAAAGCGAAGTTTGCGACGAGTACGTTTGTTGAGACTGCTTGTATCGGCTAACGTTTTGTTTGAACACTTTAACAGAATCTGCTTATCGTTGTGTTTGTGTCTTAATTGTGATCTTTTTGTATTTAAGTTTTAGATGTTCTGTCTCGAACTTTGAGTATTAGTTCAAGTTGTAAGTGAAAGAAAGAAAAAAGAAAGAAAGACTTGTTTAGTCACAATAACCTAAGACGTACATATTCGGTAGGTATTAACAAAATATCTTAAAGATAGAATACTAAGTAAATATTCTCATTTAATTAAGTCGACTAATAAAGTAATACGCGTGGCGCATCGTAGCTTTGACACGCGACAAGTAAAATTATGTCTTGTTTAAAAAAAATAAGGTGCGACATAGTTGATAGCAATTTCTATTACTAGTTTTGCGTATCGGATTGCTTTATTTTTATTGTATTCCTTGTTTTTTGCCCTTAATAAATAAATAAACAATACGCCCAACAGTCGCATAAGTATATAGTGCTGACCCCACACTAAGATCGAGTCTTGTGATGTGGGTAACAGAAACTGCGAGAGAATTTTTTGTCTCACAAACGCTCAGACCCTAAACAAATTACCTGTGTATAACACAAACATTTGTTTCGGTGCGGGGATCGAACCCGTGGCCTCTCGTTTCACAGGCGAGGTCTAACCAACTGCGTGAAGGAGGCTGTCGATGTAAAAATAATTTGTTTTTATAAAAAATATAAGCAAGATTAATAATGATAATATTATCTTCATATCTACATGAAGAAATTTTCGAAATAATTAAAATATATCCTAGTACTTCTGTAGGTGCCTTAAATAAACCAGTGCCTTTAAACTCTATTAAAACTAAACCATATATTGCATTATTATAATCCCCGCTGAAATAAGATAAAAAAAAATACAAAAATCTGATACAGAATAGTGCAGCCATAACGCGTTTATCTCGGAGGATAGTAAAGGCTTTTTAAATGAAGAGCAATCTAATTTTATACCGCTTTGCCTCGCAGATTTAATTATGTTCACTACGGAGGAACTTTATTTAGCTTTAAATTTTTAAATTATTTTACCCCGAGAATCTGGTGGTGTGATCAGCTATATCAAGAATATAACTTTGATCAAATCAGGTGATGTAATGTAATGTTATTTTATCTTCCAACAGGTCAATGTGGAGAACCTTAGAGCCTATGTTCAGCAGTGGACTTTCTGCTGCTTAATAGATACATAGAATTTTGATCCTTAAGCTATATGATCCAGTAGGATCGCTTGGGTGGGAAAGTGTGTTGAGGACGGTTTCTGATTTTAACAGCATCTACGGCTCAGTAGAGATTCAGTTGTGGAAAATAAGCCAGGGCTTGAATTATTGGTATGATTTCCAAACATTCCTTTTGAGCTTGGGCAGGGCATTGGGCATGGACCCAAAAAGACCTGTTTGTTGAACGATATCTAAAACAAAAGACTCCCTTAAAACAATTTGTATCGCAATACATTTTTTACCAGCCCATATACGTCCCACTGCAGGGCACGGGCCTACTCTCCAATCGAGGGTACGATTGAGAGTGGTTAGACCATATAGTCCACACGCTGGCCTAGTGCGGGTTGGCGGACTTTACATACCATAGAAATTCTTACAAGTCGCTATGGTATGCAGGTTTCCTCACGATGTTTTCCTTCACCGTTATAGTTAACAATACATACATACAAGAAATACTTAAACCGAGATGAAAAGACAATTCCTCATTACCCTTCCAATCCCGGCTGATTAAAACCCCATGAAGCTCTAGCCATCAAAACCATCAATATCAGCAAACAAGCGGATCCGAAATTGCCCGTTTAATAGCCTCCCTTGTAGAAATTGCATTATACTGTGACACAAAACTCGACGTTCACCTGAAGAGTTGACAAACGAGGGGAGAACCAATAAATATGCAAATTGTATCTCAACCTTCGATTCTTGTGTCGAAAACAACATTTTAATATCGAAGCTAAATGAAAATCTGTAAACGCTGGCTATATTGGTGCTGCGCAGGGCTTTGTTGTTTTAAATGAGTGCGGGAATTAAGGATTATTATTATGTTTTTTATGATCAAGTAGATGTAGGTGTTTACGTGTTGTTTTACAGTTCCTGACCTACTGGACCGGGAAATTGTAAAAGTTCAAACCGTCTAATCATTTTGAGCCATTGATTCGAAGAAGAAGTCAATTCCTGACCGCTGTACTTTATTTTGTTAACTGTGTTATGTGTTATTGTTGTAATAATGATAACTCAATAACCTCATGGAAGTGGAGCCACATATGTCGTAGAACGGATAACCGCTGGAGTAAGCGTGTTCTGGAGTGGAGACCGCGTCTTGGAAAACGTAGCGTGGGACGTCCTCTGGCCAGATGGCGGGACGACTTGCATAAAAGGGTCGGCAGCGACTGGATGCGTAAAGCAGCAGACCGGGCTCTGTGGCGTACCTTGGGAGAGGCCTATGTCCAGCAGTGGACTGCAACGGGCTGATGATGATGATGAGGATGAAGTGGAGCCACGCTGTTGTTAGTCATGATTCAGCATGAATGGGCAGGCTCGTACGGGGTGGTACCACTGTCTTACAGGTTTTTTTTTTATTGCCATGAATGGCGAGACGAACATGCCATTTGCCTGATGGTAAGCGATACGACCGCTCATGGACAGTAAAACCAAAGAACACCATGAAATACAAGGCAATGCTTGGCATTCCACTGCGCTCGCCATCCTGAGACTTAAGATTTTAAGTCTCATTAAATCCAGTAGTTACTCTGGCTACAATGTCGTTTAAGCCGGAACACAACAGTGCATTTACACTGCATTTTAGTGGGAGAAAAAGACATCAAATAAAAAGAAATTGAATAGAAATAGAAATAAATAAAATAGAAATAGAAAAGAAAAAAAAAATCTAAATATAAATAGAAATAGATATCAACTTAAAGCGACAACTTTGCTGATGCGTTTCGTTCGATGATTGAGATTGCTAGATACCGAATACCCGTTCGCTCTTCCCATCCTTTTTCTTTCCCCCTCTCCTCCCAATTTCATGGGCCGGCAACACATTATTCAGCGTTGTGGATGTTCATGAGCGGCAGTGATTTCTTACTATCAGTACCCCTAGCCGGAACATTTTGCAGTATCGTAATAGAATAGTAATAGTAAAATTTTGTATGGGAATTTAAACAGCGCCATTGTGAGCGTATTTGGAATTAAAATTTCACAGCGGGAAACGTTTACTTTACTATACGAGAATTACTATACGATACTTCAAAAGTAGGCTAGAGGCCCTGATGTCCTGGTTGCGCGTTTGCTCGACCTATAAAATATTCAAAAATAAAATAAATCAATACATCCAACAGTCACATACATAGTCCTGACCCCACACTAATATCGAGGCTTATGTCGTGGATATCAGAAACTGCGAGAGACATTTTCGGTCTCACAAACAACCAGACCTGAAATAAATACCTGTGGATCACACAAATATTTGTACCAGTGCGGTGATTGAACCCGTGGCCTCACGTTTCGCAGCCGGCGTCTAACCCACTGCGCCACAGAGGCTGTCAATAAAAGTACAATGGATTTTAAACATTATTACAACATATAAATAATAACTTCCATATTGTGCATGGATAGCTCCACTTTGAAGGGTGTAAGGGGGTGGAGAAGAAATAAATAAAATTGGACTCAATCCGAGTTATTGGACCTTCTTCAATCACATTCATAGAACGAAATGTGACAGCGAAGCAGCAGATATGTTTTACAATGGTTTTATGTGAGACAACGACGTATTTCCACCTTTTTGAAGACGCTAATTATATTTCTTTATATTGCAGACTCCACAAAAGACAAGCATCTCATTCTCATAATTATCTTTAGGCTGCGAGAAGTACCCAACTGAGCACAGTCCTCATTGATCTCTTGGATGTTACATTCAGACGTTCCCTACGACAGTACATACATACATAAACTTACGCCTTTATCCCCGAAGGGGGTAGGCAGAGGCGCCGCCAGGACACCCACATTTCGCCTTGTATGTTCCGTCCCATGATGTAATAGGGGGCGAACCTATCGCCATATCGGGCACAAATTCCTGACTCCGGGCTGATAATGAATAGAAAAATCCAATATCACTGCCCGACCCGGGACTCGAACCCGAGACCTCAGCTTTGTAACCGTACCGTAATACAACTACGCCACCGAGGCAGTCACCTACGACCGTCGCCCCAGATAAATGACCACAGCTGCCTAAAACCACAGTTTTCGAAGATCCTAGCTGCATTACAGGCAGTTGAACTGCGGTAACCTTATTTTCGTACTGGAACCGTATATCCCACTAATAATTTAAAGCAATGGATTCCTTCGGCTCGCGACGCAATTTTGGACTCGCGCCACGTAATTTCTCCAGAACAAGGGTGCCCGATAACGAGCATGAATCAGGGGTCAACACGGCCAGAGATGGCTTGTTTCAGATAATTATTATGACTAGCTGCTGCACTCGGATTCTTTTGATATTTGTTTGATTTTTATTTGGTACAACACGATTTGGGATTGAAGTTTTGAACCTAACTTCAAAGGGTATTTTTCAATAGAACAATACTTTTTAATGTCCAGAAGAAATTAAATTTGACGTTGGATGCAAGCCACTTCCAATATGTTACCTTTAAAACCTTCGGAGAAGGTCCATGTTTAGCAGTGGACTTCGAATATGACATAGAAGTAGAAGAAGTTACATATTATTTTTGTTCTGATATAGCCGGTAGCCCAATCAGCCATATTATATTTTCCCCTCTCCGTAAACAATTTTGTCCTCCAAAGCCCGTTAGTGCTCCGATAGATACACAACATATTATATATTTGCACAATATTTGTTTGGAAACAAGAAAATGCCGCTAATGAAAACAAACAACAACCTTAAATATTTGTATTGGATTTTTCTGTTCATTATCAGCCCGGAATCAGGAATTTGTACCCGTTATGGCGATAGGCTCCCCCTATCACATCATGGGACGGAACATACGCGTAATGTGGGTGTCATGGTAGCATCTCTGCCTACCCCTTCTGGGAAAGACGTGAGTTTATATAATGGTTTCTTAGATTTACGCGAATGTTACACATTGAAATAAAAGTAGTTTTTATGGATTTTATCGCGATTGGATTTAATTTTTACATTTTTAACTTCCCGACGTTTCGATTACTTTACAGCTTTCGTGGTCACGGGGCGGGCCAAATTGCGATAAAATCCGTAAGCAATAGTTTTATTTCAACGTTAATAATTTATGTATGTATGTAACAATCTTAAAAAATCCAAGTCATTAAGATCGACACATGGACATTTCAATGTGTCGGTGCAGGTAAAGTCGAATCAGACATTATCGTAAATCTCGCCCTGAGCTTCGCAGATAGTGTGCGGGACATAATGGCTTAGGAAATTAGAATAGAAAACTGATTCACTATCATATATAGAAAAAGTGGGTTGGCTGTGGGTTTAGCTTCTTCTCTTCGGATTGGGTTATAAATTATAGTTAACAGATTGCAACAGTTGATAGGATTTTGGTGATTGCATGTATGAATTTAAAAATAAACCTCATTTTATACTTAATAGTTTCTTAGATTCACGCAAATGTTACACTTTGAATTAAACGTTTTTTTTAATGATTTTATCGCGATGTGATTTTATTTTTACATTTTTTAACTTCTCGACATTTCGATTGCTTTTCAGCTTTCGTCATAAAAGCCATAAAAAATAGTTTTATTTCATTTCATACTTTTTCATGCTGTATTTATATCTGCTACCTTAAGAAGTGGACTTACCGTATATTAAGTAGGTACACATAGGTTAAGACCGAATGTTTTTTTTTTTTCAATCTAAAAATTTAGTCGTAGTTACCCACTAAATTAGATACGTATTTTAAGGAGTTGGACAGCACGTGTCGTAATCATTTGTATTATGATGCTGTAAATAGTTGTTACGGTATTTCTATTAAAAAATGACTGATTTTGCTGAACATATAATTTTGTTTACAAAACGTAATCTTTTGCTTATATTCGCAATTAGCATAAACGTGTGCTGGCAAGCCTTTATCATTGAGAACTTAAAAATCTACTATCATTGCAAAATAATTCATACCATTATTAGTATCTAACACGAGAACATAATTTAAGAACTCTTTAACTCCCTATTTCACTCCAATTTCCAATCTAATATCATCTAATGTGATCACTGAAAATCAGCTCATCATTTTTTATGAGTGATCATCTACTAGTCACAGCCACGACATGCAAACTTTTTCTCCCTTTTAATTTATTTTTTGTATTTTATTTTAACCTGTATTTTAAACGTCGTTTGCGACTTATAAAATTGCTTTCTTCAATAAAATCTCTGAGTATTTCACAATACTAGGCCTAAATCCGATCCCAGTATTATTAGCTATCAAACGGATACGAACCTCAGCGGTAAATAGAGGGGACTTCTCGTTAACTCAATCGCAAAGCATTACTTATTAATGGTAACATCGCAAAGCTTTTAACTGACGGTTGCGAGTAATAGTTCGAAGTGTCAAATTATGTCGCGACGGAATGCGAGTAACTTAAGTACATGAGTTATTTAGAAGATTTTCATGCTATTATTTGATATACAAGGACAAAATCCGTATAAGGACTTGTTCTTGATATTCATACTATAAAAATTATTATTTATTAATTTATTTTATTCTTTATTGCATGCAATAAATATAATAGTTTAAAGAGATAGTAAAACAACATAGCAAAAATGGCGATCTTATCGCTCCAAGGCAATATCTACCAAACAACCATTGCATGGATTAATGAGAAGGAGGAAGAAAGAAAAAAGTTACGTACATACCTAAATTGTCTATGTTCGAAGGTAGCAAAGCATGTGCCCGAATGCCACATGTTATTCGTGGCGCTTATTGCTGTCACAAAATCTAGCAAGTCGTAAGCCACTACATAAATTCGAGTCACGGACAAGTTGTACGATTTAAAAAAATAATCTAGTAATGAATTTCATGGCCGGCTTAAATAAACGCCTAAACAGAGTTTAGCAGTAAAACCTCCATCAACCTGACTCGAGATCGAAATCGAACCCTATAAAACTCATGGGGTCTAAAAGACCTCATTGCAAAACATCCGCAGCAATAAACGCACATAGTTATCCAAAACACGGACAAAAGGTGATTTATTCCTCCAATTTAAGTCCCACACCAAAGAACAAATGCATTCATTAACAACACTAGACAGGGGCTGGCAAGTGCTATTGTTACAACCCTTTCCCAAGGGAGGCCGGGGTACGAGGGGTATATTTGACCGAGCGAAGTTAGTTTTTAAAAGGGGAACGTTGTTGCGATAATAATAAAAAGTTTGTAACGATTTTGACCAGGGTTAGAATTCTTTGTTCGGTGTTTTGTTTTGAGGTGGATTATAATGTGAAGTAAACGGTTTAGTATTGACTAGAGCATGAATATTCTGGTTCACACACACATTGGTCTTGCTGCGTGGATCGAATCCACGGCCTCTCGTTTCACATTCGGCGTCTAACTAATTGCGCCACGGAGGATTTCAATAATGAATACAAGCCTGACCGTATATTTTTCTACCGCTAGTAAGCTGTCGTCTTAAAATAGATAATAAATAAATAAATACACCCAACAGTCACATACAAAGTCCTGACTCTACACTAAGATCGAATCTTGTGTCATGGGTTTCAGAAACTATTTAAAAAGCAATTATGAACTTATTATACCCAAGGTGTTAAAGTTGTTCGTGTCAATTATGATGAAGTTCCGTCAGAAGCCAGCCCTTCATCTTTCGTTGCTCTTTTAGGCAATGTAGGGCGATTGCTTCCGCTCAAATCATTGATCAATATCTAAATGAACCATTGGAAATTCCAATTGAATTACAAATCGCTAGTGTATGCAGGGTTCCTCACGATGTTTTCCTTTACTGCTATATTGCGTGGTGATTAACTATCAATACACACATAAATCCGAAAAGTCAGGGGTCTGGGATTTGAACCCGCGACCACCGTGAACATGTTGGCAGCGTCTGGTCGTTTTACCAGGCCACCACGCAATTTTCTAACGAAATCCTACCTTAAAGCAAAAATATTTACAATTAATTATACTAACAAGCCTCATTATTGTAATCAACTTTCCTTGTATATTTATAGGGAAACGTCTCGTAATCACGATACCTTCATAAACCTGATTGGCAGTACACATGGGAAATTATTTGCCAAACATTTGGTTTGTTAGCTGGAATCTGCTGCAGAATACGGTATTAACATTATCAGTTGTACGTCTCTTATATGGTCTGTCTGTACTGTTCCTTTGTTTAGGAGTTTTATAATATTGAACGTGAATGTGATTCGTTAGTTAATTTATTGGTCATTGACAAAAATATGATATAGAAAGAAATATGACATAAATGTTCGGCACTATGTTTTATCCATCCTTAGATTTGAAAATAAAATAAGTTATAAACAAAGTATTTGACAGAGGGGATTGGAAAGATCCCGAGAGCCCGGAACGCAACAGTGCATTTACACTGCTGTTTGGCGGGATAAATAGACATTACAGTGGTACCTACCCAGGCGGCATCTCACATAAGAGAGACCTACCTACCACTTCATGGCAGCATTTTACTAGAGTAGAATCTTCGACAATTTCACTCTAAACAATGCAAACACTTGCTGCCATATTATTTCGTTTCTCTTTTGTGATAACAAGTAAATAATAAACCAAAACAAGCACCACCGCGTGCTGAACTACAATTCCATTAACGATCCTGACTAAGAAGATATTTGTGCCAACAATTCGAGTAGGAATATTAATGATACAACTTGCAAGCAGAGCGCTATATTGTAACACAATACTGGGAATATGAACTTGCAAGATCAATTCGGAACTCAACGGTCTAGATTTGAAATGCTCAGTATTAATATTACATTAATTGAGGAGCTGGACCAGTTAGATAGTTTTATGAGTTGAAGTATAAACATCTCACTGTTAACGCCAAGAATGGATATATGTCCGAAAACCATGAACACAGATGCTGTCCCGTTTCGCTGTGGTATTGAGTGTACAGTATATCAATAATACTT
The DNA here is from genome assembly GCA_949752805.1 of Deilephila elpenor. Lineage (NCBI taxonomy): Eukaryota > Metazoa > Arthropoda > Insecta > Lepidoptera > Sphingidae > Deilephila > Deilephila elpenor. The sequence continues at coordinate 10,422,750 of OX457113.1, forward strand.
GACTTAAACTTCCTGCATTTTCATCTAACATTGTTAAAAGCCGACAATAAAAGGATTACAGGAGACACTAAAAACCACTTTTAATCCTTCTTATATTGTGGGTAATCATTTTCTATAAAGTCCGGTGATTCCTCCACCGATCCTATGCTTCATATTTTATCGTAGTAGAATCTTACACAGAATTATTCCTCCATACCTAAACAAACGCAGATTGAATAATCATATAATAACTTCATAAAATGTGTCATATGCTAAATATAATTCACAGGAGTTGTCACTCCAAATCGCGCAGACACGGCGCAATAACTCGCGTCAAACTTTCTTCCATATCATGCGACTCCGACGCCCTAACACCCCCTTCAGGGTCCCCCCCCCCTACATGGTGCCGATAATTTAGGCGACATCGTCCCCAGAAGTTTGCTTCGTATCAACATAAGGTGTTTTGTGGGGTGTGGCGCAAGTTTTGAGAAAACGAAGCCAGGTGGTAGTTTTAGTGGTTATAGACACAATGCAACTAAAAATTTCGCAACAAAAGCAACAGATTTTTTAAAAGCATCGTGTTTAGTTGGTAAATAGTACATCATTATTTTAGAAAAGCTATGTATTTAGCACCCAAATACGACAAGTAAAAATTACAAAAAAGCAAAAACGATTTTTTTTGCGAAATTTTTAGCTGCGTTGTCTGAAGTCACTAATACTACCTGATTTTAGGTCGCAGTCTTGATATACCCAGTACAATTAAAACGCCGACTCCCCAATCTTGATCCACAATGGCGCGTGACGTCGCCGCACAATGTTTGCGAACTTCGAACACGACTAAGGTGATGATAGCAAGGAATTAGTGCGCTCAACGGCTCCACTCATGTTTTATGCTAGACACAGACAAACACTAGGCAGAACGTGATGCAAACATTTGCTCAAATATTGAACTACGTGGCCCAATAGATGACGCACTGTGAGACTGAAGACTGATTTGACCACGGCACTAAGATTATTTATTATTTTGACTGCCTCGGTGGCGTAGTTGTATTACGGTACGGTTACAAAGCTAAGGTCTCGGGTTCGAGTCCCGGGTCGGGCAAAGTGACATTGGATTTTTCTATTCATTATCAGCCCGGAGTCAGGAATTTGTGCCCGATATGACGATAGGCTCGCCCCCTATCACATCATGGGACGAAACATACAAGGCGAAATGTGGGTGTCCTGGCGGCGCCTCTGCCTACCCTGCCTGTGAGTTTATGTATGTATGTATGTACTAAGATTATTTGATCGAATATGATTGGTTTATCTGGGTATTATGGAACTGAAAAGTCCAACTTATTATATAGGCAAGCAACACACGCATCTTAGTGTGAGGACGGGACTGGGTGTGTAACAGACAGAATTTGCTGATCAATAACAATTATTTATGCAACCCAATTGGGCTTTAATGCATTTGCATACTCCAAGGTCTAAGTCTAACGCAAATTCTGAACTGTTAGCGTTAGAAGCCAAGAGATGATAACTAGTATCACACAATATAATATTAAATAACCTAGCACTTATTAGTACCTACATTCAAGGTAGCATAAAAATAATGATTATGCGTCCAGTATTTATACGAAATTGAGAATAACATTTAAACTATTGCAAAGTCATTAAACTTATAATTGTATTGGCCGTCTGTTCCGTGACAATGTTTTAAAAATAATCCTAAACGATAATTCTATAAAAAATAACCTACGCTACATTCGTCGTGATTTCGAATACAGACTGATGGAAACACAATAGCTGAGAGTTAATGAAAATCCTTTTATATTAAGTATTACATCAAAATTTAAATATTAAATTGTTTCATGCTAAAAGTAAATAATTTTACTATCTACTCACTTATTTAAATAATACCATGTCACCACCCGCACACATTTTAGTTTCCAAACAAATGCCAAAGGTGCTGTTCATTTTTCCACCTTCCCAGAAGTTTCCAGAAGCTCGGCGCTGTCTAGCTGAATTCTTGAGGGCCTTCGGCGGGCGTCTAAAGCAATTTCGTTGTTCATCTCTCGCGCTCCGGGACGTCCTAAACTTGTTTGAAACAATTGGTCGCAATCCCATCGGTTGGTGTTTGTGAGAATTTTATCTGGCAACTTTACGTTCTGTATGGAGTTTGTGGGAATTGTATAGTATCCATTCTTAACAACTAATATTTCAAAAAGTAAATATTATTGGTGATCTCTCATAAGTGAGAGGCCGCCTGGATAGGTACCACCACTATTTCTCCCGCCAAACAGCAGTGTAAATGCACTGTTGTAGTCCAGCTTGAAGGACATTGTAGCCAGAGTAATCTTAACACTAGCCTTTTTTATATTTGATAGCCTCCCTGGCGCAGTTGGTTAGACGCCGGCTGTGAAACGAGAGGCCGCGGGTTCGATCCCCGCACGGAAACAAATACTTAGAAGAGGTATTTTTTTCGTGTCTGGGTGTTTTTGAGACCGAAAAGTTTCTCGTAGTTCCTGATACCCACGACACAAGACTCGATCATAGTGTGGGGTCAGAACTATGTATGTGACTGTAGGGTGTATTTAGTTATTTATTTTCCTTCACCTTTTTAAATCGAATAAATTCGAAAACTATTTCTACGCCAGCGGACTCGTAGCTATTTAATCTTCTTCTTTAAAGTTCAACCGACGAAGCCAAATGATTAATAATAAAATGTGGCGGTGAGTTTTATTGTCGATTTTATATTTGCCGTCAGAGTTCCGCAACGTAGATATGGTTCAAACATTTAAACTGATTATAAAACTGCGCCATTTTATGAGCCACGTTCTCGCTCGGTGTTACATAGTTGAGTTATTTTTCTGTGGGAGTTTAGTTTTATAATATTAGTACACATAACGTTGAAGATGTGTTGGAAGAAAAATTACCATTATTTTTATATACAATAAGTTTTCTCCTACAAAGTTGAGAAAGACATGTGCTTCTATGTCCTTATAGAAACAGTATAACAGTAAAAAAAAAATATTATGCACTTTTAAATATATCAGTCTTTTTAAATCAATATTTCAGTCCAAGACAGATCTGTGTGTCTTTCGATATGAGGCTTTAGCGTCAGCATACTGAGTTATATGTAAGGTGGGAATAAGAAACTATGTTCTACAATTCATTCCCCTATGCAATTACATATTATATGTTTTACTATCTTCTGCCCGCAAACTTCGTCTGCGTGATTAACTTTATTTGGAATAACCCATCCCGTCCCGTTATATCCCGCCCGTCATCGATCGGTTACACAATTATATGTATTTAATAGATATAGATAGAAGAAGAATACATTATTAAAATTTAATCATATAGTTCGGCAAAGGTCCAGATACAGATTTCTTCTAACAATAATTGTTATAAATCTTTAAGTCATAATTGATTTCAGCAATGGATAGTTTCTATATTATATATATATATTTTGCTATGTAGGACCCAGCCCAATCTATTGATATCACAGTCCGCCTTCTATAACACAACCTAAACTGAAAATAAAAAATACCGGATTAAAAATACCATTCATACCGAACCAATACTCCGTGCACTATGAGCTCCATAATAATTTCAATTTAAAATATTCCGATGGAACATTTCACGGTGGCTGCTCTAGTTATTGCGGGTGCCAGTTATTGCTGATAGAGTAACGGTTCAGCGTTATTGCGTTTTTTCTTCTGTCATAGTGAATGGATAGGGCAGGGGCGGAGTTAGAGAGGGACGTGGGTCAGACCCACAAAGTCATAGTATAATAATGTGAGAGTCACTGGTACAAACTAAACATATATCTGTATGTGTATCTATATCAGCCCGTATACGTCCCACTGCAGGGCACGGGCCTCCTCTATATTCGAAAGTACGATTGAGAGGGGACTGAACACGAAGGCTTGGAAATTTAAAAATACTTGTATAATTTACAGGGGAATAATATATTTGTTAAATTGCACATTAAAGCTAGTTAAGGGAAGAAAAATAAATTTATAAAATTAAATTAAAAATATTGATATCGGCACTTTGGTTTCTAAAATACTGTTGATACTAGATGAAATCAATTTCTCACGCATTAAATAAATTTAATAAAATAAATATAATTTAAAATAACATAAAACTTGGTTTTATATTAAATAAAATAATATTCATTACTTCGTTTTATAATATAAAGAATTATAATGGTGTTGGCGTGTCCATGTGGACAAAAGCCCCCAAAAAAATATATAAACCAAGGTATTAAATTAATGGAGTTAAAAATACAGATACTTGCAATAAATAAGAACACATATACATAAATCTGTAAATTATTGTATTTTACGAACAAATATAATATGACTAATAATGGTACCTACAAAATTATACACCACCCTAAACGATCTCTGAATACGCCCCTGTACTCCGATTATCCGGACCATGTTTAATTCGTTGGAAAATTGTATTCGATCCTTTGGTGACGGGACATTTTTTTGTATACTTTGTGGTATATTGAGTATCAATGGATAGATTATGGGACCCCACTATTTTGGTTGAGTGACATGTTTTCCCAAAAACTTTGTGCCAATATTCGTGTGTCATGAGATTTGTGGATATTTTTGGCGAATAAAATTAGATACAAAAATGTTTGTTTATGTTTTTTATGGTTCAGGTTAACTTCTCGGCCCATATTGTGACAGTATTTAATATCAATTAATTTTATCAGCGTATGCAGTTATAGTCAACGTAAAATAATTTATTTGGTGTAATTCGAGGCCTACTCTGTTGCGAACTATTTCACCTCAATTTGCTTTATACTCACCAACGGGGCTTCAAACAATATATTCAGAAGTCGATTAATAAATCTTCAAATTCCTTAAAAAAATAGAATTTTGACGTCAAAGGAAAAAAGTGAAAAAAAAATAATCATAATTCAGATCCTGGATTGTTCAACCCATTTGTCAACGGTTTTGTAATAGGTTGTGTCAACTACAATCTTTTTAGCAGTCTGATATTGATGCCTAAGCCTTCTCAATCGCATTTTCAATAGTTCAAGAATACTTGTTCAATAATAATATATAATTACAGACTAAAGACGACAAACCAAAACATCATCAATAAACCACCGAAAATTAATCGCCAAAAATCAGAGTAATCGAAGTGCGAATTTTTTTGAATCAGAAATGAGTGTAGAATTAATTAATCGAAGCGAGTGCCGCCTCCACGGCTATTTAATTAACTTTGAGCGAAAAATGTGCAGATGACAAGTTCAATTTTCTAAAATGGTAATTGGTGACTTGCGGTTTGTACTTTTATAGCAAGTGAACGACTCATCTGGTGGCAAGTTGTCATCGCTTATACAGGGTATATCGACAGCCTCCGTGGCGCAGTTGGTTAAACTGTGAAACGATAGGCCGCGGGTTCGATCCCTGCACCGCCACCACAAGTATTTGTTTCGGGTCTGGGTGTTTGTGAGACCGAAAAGTCTCTCGTAGTTCATGATACTCACGACACAAGACTCGATCTTAGTGTGGGGTTAGGACTATGTATGTGCCGCTGGGTGTATTTATTTATTTTTATTTATCATGAATGCGGCCGAGAATGTAGACAGGTGGTAGTTTTAGTGGTTACAGACAGAATGCAACTAAACATTTCGGAAAAAAAAGCGACATTTTTTTTGCATATTTTTATCAATCATCATCAAAAAATAAAAAGGTGTACATTATTATTTTAGGAAAACTATGTATCTATCCACCACCCAAATATGACAAGTAAAAAATTACGAAAAAATGAAATAAAGTCACGAAATGTACCACCTGGCTTCGTTTTCGGTCGCAGTATGGATATACCCTGTATGACCATAACAAACAGATAATTGTAGGTGCACTTAACTATATTCAGGTTGGAAGAGTAAATAGGTAATGATTGGAAGCCTAGATATAAATATAATGTAACCACCGCAATGTCTATTCCTCCCGCCAAACTGCAGTGTAAATACACTGTTGTGTTCCGGTTTAAAGAACATTGTAGTCAGAATAACTACTGGAAACGAGACTTAACATCTTATGTCTCAGGATGGCGAGCCCAGTGGAATGCCAAGCATCGCTTACCATCAGGCGAATGGCATGCTCATCTCGCCATTCATCGCTAACACACATCTGCATCTATTTTAATTACATTCATACATACTTAACACGCCTTTTCCCCAGAAGGGGGAGGTTCAACACATCAAGATTATGAAACTGCTAATAGAAGCATCACAAAGACTTAAAAACCACAATAAAAACTATAAAACATCCGCGAAGATTCTCGCAGCTATAAGAAAACTGTTGTAAACACGACACTAAACCACCGCCTTATGAGTGCCGGCCTCGAGGGAAATAAGAGGTGCCACGTACTACATTTGTAGCTCTGACCTCCTCTTACTTGACAAGAGAAAGCGCGGTGCCATAATCTTGTGTAAAGGTTATTTTTATAAAATGTTTAATATGTTTAAAATCTATTTCATTGTTTTAGTTAGCGTATGCATTGCGTAATTTAATTCAACGATAAAAAGATACATCTGGAACCTGCATTCCCGAGAATAAATCTACATATTACATAAACTCACGCCTTTTCCCAGATGGGGTAGGCAGAGGTGCTACCAGGACACCCACATTTCGCCTTGTATGTTCCGTTCCATTATGTGATAGGGGGCGAGCCTATCGCCATAGCGGGCACAAATTCCTGACTCCGAGAATAAATCTCTATGAGAATTTTGAGGGTGTTTGAAGTCCAATAATCTGCACTAGTCCAGAATGGGTCCTTTTGCTTGTGCCAAGCAATCAAACAACTAAATTGCAATGTAAATAGGTATTAAAACTAAAACCTTAGTATTCGTAAGCTTTCTTATAATTTTATTTTTTTCTTTCACAATTATCTCCTTTATCTTTTTTACCTAGTATTTCAATTAAATTCTGAATGGTCTATTATTGTAAGATCTTCATAAATTCATGAAACTTCACCATGATCTTTATTCTTCATTACATCCACTTTCTTACTCCCTTCCTCCTTACTTACTCTCATTCTCTTCTCTCAAAATCAAACTGCACCAAAATACCGATCAAAATCCCCGTATCGTTCATTTAAAGGCAACATCCAATAATGTCGAACAATGATATGCGCGCATGTAATCGAATTTAGTTAGCATAATTGTCAGCACGGGATGTTGGCATTAATATGCAAAATCCGTCGCTTGCTGTGAGCGAAAATCATGCAAAACGTCATTGTGTATACACTTTATTGTGTCGTGTTTATTGCTCTTTCATATCCCTTGCTATGAACGAGCAGTGTTTTTGTATTTATTTATGAATGTGTCGCGGGCAGGAGTACTGCTGATGAAATTTGCAACGTGTTTGCAGTTAACGTTGGGTGGCAGCTGTATTTATGACAATGATTTAACATATTAATTAAGTGTAATTATTTATTTATTTATTATTTATTTAATACTTTTTTGCACTACATAGAGATATACAAATGCAAACTTATACAATACAAATAATAGTACAAGTGGCGGCCTTATCACACTAGGTAATTTCTTACAGGCAACCATGGGATGAATATATAAATAGGAGAAAGAAAGGGCAGTCTAAAGCGTAAAATAAATTAATAAATTAAATAATATAATTATGTGTAAGGGGTATAAAAATATAAGCCTATTTAGTCCCATTATGAGTTTGGGAGTTCCTTTTAATCGATTTCGACTGGCTTGGGCACGCTGGCTCATTGCGGATAAAAAAATATTGTAAAGATACCTATGGAGTGCAGTTATTTATCGTTGTATTCATTAACAGTTGATAAAAGTTTAAAATACGCCATCATTAGGACTACTTGGCTGAAATTGACTTATTATATACCTACTTGGATACATGTATGAGTATCGCTTTTTAAATGGATTTGCTGCTTAAGACTTTATAATAGAGACATCTAGCGGTGCATGCTTGAACTATCACATTTGAAAACCGAATGAAGGCCGGAAAAAGAACAGTAACAATTTAAATACGTTTAACCCTTTGCAGGCTTCGACTCATAAGTTAATCAAGAAAAATAGGGAATCATAACCCTCGATTATTAAATAATAGCAGATTCTGAATTGCCTAGGAGCAGTTTGATCGCAAATTTCCCGCCTAATATAAACTCCGTTAACAAGTTGCAGTCGCGCTAAAATATTCACAAAGCAAACGGTGGCAGTAAACCAAACAATAAGCGACGTCCCTTCACTGCGCTGTAAGGATTGTCACAATTCTTCAGTGGAAAATATTTTTATAAGTTTTTCTCCGCTTGGTAGTACAGTAGGTATGATCTTTTTTTTATTGTGTGGAGCTGGTAAACGAGCTAACAGGGCACCTGATGGCAAGTGACTACTGCCTTCCATGAACATCCACAACGTAACATAGATGTGTTGCCGGACCATCAAATCAGAATGGGAGCGGATAGGAAAAAGATGGGAAAAAGAAAGGGAGTATTGGGTATCCGGCAATCTAGGTAATGATATAGTAATGAGAAGAAATATGAAGGTTCTCAGGTACTTAAAAGAGTTTTCCAAGATAATTTCGAAAGCTGGCACGTGGTTCAGTCAGTCACATTACACCAGCATGACATGGAAATGGAAATAAAGTTATGCAATTTTCGAACACACTAATATTTTATCTTGTTTTAAAATTCTAACCGCCGTTTTACAGTGGAATTTCGCCCATTAGGAGAACAGTCATCTCTAAATATATAACGAGACATTCGTCTTTGTAGTGAATTTCTTTATTATACAATTAATTAAGAAAAACAGTCAATGTGCGACAGCCCTGTCGGTACAAGTGGCTCCTAAATATTGCGTTAAAAATTTACGCACGTCCCCCTCCCCCACTTTACGAGTGTAAATATAATCTTCAGTTGTAAAAAATAAATGGTGACGATAAAAAAAAAATTAAAAGGTCCAGGCAGGTAATGTGATGTAATTACTTACTTGGAAAGAAATAAGAAAATAATTGTGTGCTTAAATAATCCTTACCTAATTTTTTTTGACGATACGGGCTGACCATCTAGCGGATTAAGTGATGAAAAAAGGTCACGGCCTCTCATGAAATTTGACAATTCCAGGAGCACAGTTAGACTACTGTCTGTCGTAGAACCTAACGATAATCTCTTTAAACGTCAATTAAAGAGGAATGTATTATAGACATCGATATCAATGTAACACATTATAGCAATCGAGGAAGATTGAGACAGTGAGAAAACCTACTTGAAATGATACACTTGCCGTCACATTACCTTTGCTCAGTTTTTCCGCAAGTAGAATTGTTTTAAAACATACTGTACCACATAAGACCCGAAAGTTTTACATAAAATAAAATTTCTTGACATAAAAACACGTTGAATTCAAAGTATCCCTTAAAGAAGTGTCAAAATCGGTAACGCAATTCCGAAATTCATTCAAAGCGAGCCGAGACAATTTTTCTATTAATATAATAACGGTATAAATTTCGAATTCACGGCGCCATGATTGATGACGTATTCGCGCGCGCGGCCGTGATTGGCTGATTTGATTGTCGAAAGGTCGTTCCATTCTCAAATTGAGTGCCGCCATGATGAGTTCGTTCCAACGGCTGTTCATTAGGTTTTTTGTTAGAGAAAATCTATTGAGTATTGTAATTTATGTCAATGAAAAATTACTGCGGTTCGCAGTGTTTTGGTTTCTTTCAGGTTTTTAAAGGCAATTTCTGCCTTTGCATTCGTGACGAAGTTATTTTTACTATTGTACACTGTTATTTGTTTTACAAAAATAGCGGCTGATTTTAATAATTATTTCCAAATAAATCACCGGAAAATAGTCAAGATATATGTACACATATAAAGCTGCATTAAAGCGCCAACATTGCATAGACAAATTTAAAATTTGCTTATATTAATACATTATTTTTTTAACATAATTCGTACAGCTGTACATAAAAACCTTATCTACAAATGTGTATCGGCTCTATTCATCCCGAAAAAACACAAGAAAACCATAAACATCGATATACTGAACAACAATTATCGTAAAAACAATTCGGAAAAAACATCCAATTATTTAAAACAAAAACCTTATAGGGATCTTCAAAGCTCTGCAACTCGCATCCACACTCCATAAGGAAGAATCCGATCGAGTTAAGTAAACGCTTACCATCCGCTAAGAGCATTAAACTTTTTGTTGTCTACCCTCAGAAGCAGTCAAATTGGGCGTGAATTGCGTAAGGGAACGCGCGTGGGGAACGAAAGTGTTGTTTTTGGTTTGGATGCGGCAACGTAGAATAAAAATATTTTAGATTTTTTTTTTGCGTTAATGGCGAGACGTGCATGCCATTCGCCTGATGGTAAGCGATAGTACCGCTCATGGACAGTAGAAAACCAACAACACCATGAATTACAAAGCGTTGCTTGGCATACTGCGCTCGCTATCCTGAGACATGATGTTAAGGTTCAATAATGAATGTTATAATATTAATATAAAACATTTTAATGTTATTTTCTTATACTCGTATATATTGGAATGTCAAAGTGACCCAAGTCATCTATAATATGTACAGTGCGGTCCAAATAGAGACTGCCTGACGTGAGATAGAGAGATTTCAGTTAATAAATTTATTATTGTTTACGTTTATTTATGTTCGGTTGTTTATTGTTTACGATGTAATTGGTTTGGTTTAATACAGTATTTTGCATTTTACTTGAAATTAATAAATAGAAATATCAATTAGATCTCTTCCAGAATAAAAATTATGAATCATTAATACGTAGGCACCGCTAGGAGGCATAGACCAATTTAGATTTTTTTTATATCAAGGTGAGTTTAAGCCATGGTCACATCGGCAGACCAATGCATTTATAGACAAAAAAAAACTTTAAATGCCGCATCCAAAATTCACACACCCAACTCAAATCCAGCAAAGTGGAAAATAATAAAAAAGATACGGCGTAAATAAGTTTCAGTAATCTTTAAATCTGTCTGAGTGCGTTACCCGCGGTACTCGCCAATTACTGAGGCTCTCCGCTGAGGAGATGTGTGGACTCGGTTTGTGCATGAGGAAGGATTTTGTAGGTTTTATAGGATTCTTGGAATTTTGGTATTAGAAAACCGTGGCAATCGTAGAAAAGGGGTCTAAAGTGGACTGTTTTTCGAGGACGCTACATTTGATCCTATATCATAAAACCGATTTTAGTAAACATTAAAGTATTTTTGAATACTTATTATTTATTCGTATATTTTGAAGTCGAGCAATATCTTTTTTTCTCTTTGATTTTAGTTTTCAAGGAAATATAGTCTATGTAGTCTTATGTACTATTCGTCAGCATACAAACAAGCATGAAACCAAAAGTAATATTTTTATTATCGTAACAAATATCAATCATTTGAAACTGTAAAATGAAAAATCCTTTAAAACCACTCAATATTCCAGAACAGAAATCATTAAGTCCAACACGTTACATTTAATTTCCACCAGAATTTATCTTGCACATTTCGCGGCTATGACCAAATCCAGGCGTATAGGTAGTAATAGATTTCAACTTTCAATCCTTTCCGGTATAAATTGAACTGCAGGAAGCGGAAGTTAACAGCCGCCATCTTTCCGCGACGGTTAACTTTAACTAAAGGCTGCTACAGTGAAATATTTACGAGCGTACGTAATTAAATTCAAGAACAATTCGCTATCCGGCAGATATTTGCTTTGTAATGTGTACATTAGTTTAGTCCAGAGCTAAAAAGGAATTAAAAGGCTAGTCGGACAACTGATGTATGTAATTGAAAAACAAAAACAAAAAGAAAATTTAATTAAGTACGGCAACTCACCTACAAATTACAATCCATATGTTGTAGATAAGATCCTTATGTTGTATGCGTATCTTGGGAGAGGCCTATGTCCAGCAGTGGACTGCAACGGGCTGATATAGAATATATTATAGATGTTCATAAACTGTCTCGACAGGTTAGAGACAACCATCATTCGCCGCTTTTATATTTTACCATCATAAGTTTTGTTGTGAATAAATCAACAATACACAAAACATATGCTTTTTTATTATTACTGCGATGAATGGCGAGACGGGCATGCCATTGCTTGATGGTAAGCGATACGACCGCTAATGGACAGTAGCAAAACCTAACAACACCATGAATTACCAGGCAATGCTTCGTATTCCACTGCGCTCGCCATAAGAATAAAATGTTAAGTCTTATTACGTCCAGTAGTTACTCTGGCTACAATGTTCAAACCGGAACACAACAGCATTTACACTGCTGTTTGGCGGAAATAGACATTGCGGTGGTACCTACCCAGGCGGCCTCTCACATAAGAGAGACCTACCACCAGTAAAAATGTTTTTACATCAACTCTATTGTTTTCCGTAAAATATTTAAAATATTGTCTTGATTATACGTCATTTGTTTTTATAACAGATGTTTTTGTGCTTTAGAAGGTTTTAAAAAATAAGTAAATGTTTGACTCATATTCACAATATTCTTATATATTTTTTAGATTTTACTATTTAACTATCTCGGCGTAATATTAAAACACACGCGCTCCGCCCGTCGCGTTTCAAATCCCGCAGCGTCTGTTCCAACGATTGTTTGAGCCGACAAATTGCAGCCTTTGTTGGCGAACACGGCCGCTAACCCGGACATTTGCACTAGTTTAGTACAGTTAAACGTTCCTTTATACCAACCGTCTTGACGATGTTTGGACAACTTCTCCAAGAGTTTTTTGAGGACCCGACGACGGTTGAAGAGCGGAGGTAAATATGTTGCTTTGGAGTTTAACGTAGATCGATTCTATGGTGTAGTAGATGTATGTGGAACGTATGTATTGATTTGTTTGTTTAGCGTTAGAAATGAATTGTACGTGATGGATTAAATCGAAGATTGGAAGTCACCCGAATAACTGTGATAAAGTTATCAAATATGTTACATTATCCAACACGATATGTAAACATAGAATACCTATAATTCAAAGAAATGTCACGTCGTCCCTAGTAAGTTACCATAGACCAAAAGGTCCCTGAGTCTCCTAGGAATGTTCCCTTTTCATTCTTAAAGACTGACGTTGTATTTAAGATTGAATATTCACGGGTAATATCAGAAGCAACTGTTGCTTTTCTTCCAGTATTACTCTATAACACAAAAACACATTTGTAGATAAAAGTAAATACACCCAACACCCAACAGTCACATACACAGTCACATACATAGTCCTGACCCCACACTAAGATCGAGTCTTGTGTCGTGGGTATCAGAAGCTACGAGAGACTTTTCGGTCTCACAAACACCCAGACCTGAAACAAATACCTGTGGATCACACCAATATTTGTCTCGGTGCGGGGATCGAACCCGCGGCCTCTCGTTTCACAGGCGGCGTCTAACCAACTGCGCCACGGAGGCTGTCAAATATATTTTAAAAACATTCCTTAATGCACTTTCAAGATCAACAAAGTACATCAAAACAAAGACGTCATAGAGCCGCTGACAATTTTAGATTTCTTCCCGTTTGAATTTGCTGACAGACGACAAATCTGCGCAGATGTTCCTATGGGAAATAAGCAATATCAAATATCTCGCCTTTGTACCGCTGCATAAGTAGCTGCTGCTATTTGCTCGACCGTCTATTTATTTATTGTCAGGTGTAGGAAATTGTGAGATGTGACGTCAGTGGATACTCCGCCTGGCTTGCCATTACTGTGAGGTCAACTGGATTCACTTCGTCCAAGGACTTTCACAACGACCAGTTGAAAACAGCCTTTATCCAACACATTCTTGCAATCTTTAATCAGGTCTCCTTTACTTACCAAACGCATTGCTCATAATTGACGTTTCATCAAAATGGAATTTGATTGTCGTAATGATTTTGATTGACTGTTTTTTGTGATGTAATCAGATTTTTTTTACTTTGCGTCATCCCTGGATATATTTCTCAAGATGGCCTCCTTATAAATCTTAGCTAAAAAAACCCAGCAATTTTCAAATGGCCTCTGCCTAAACTATTGAAGAAAATGACATGACCTTCATGTAAGAGGTGAAACCTCATTTTAGCCTATTACAACTAATAATAAATAATACATCAGACAGTCATATATATACATAGTCCTGACCTCATATTAGGGTCAATTAAGTCTTATGTCGTGGGTATCAGTAACTACGAGAATTTTCGGTCTCATAAACACCCAGAACCGAGACAATTATCTGTGTGCCTCACAAAAATTTGCTCAGTGCGGGGATCGCACCCACGGCCTCTCGTTTCACAGCCGGCGTTTAACCAACTGCGCCACGGAGGCAGTCAAACACACCCAACTACATTATAAGTCACCCAACTCGACTGCAGTAAGCCACACCTCACCATCTTAAATGTCTCAATTACCAACAAGAAATTATGTACAAAGTGACCCGAAGAAAATTAAATTCCCCTACTCCACGTAAACTTATTAGAGAGCTCACGACCACTATAATAATAATGTTCTATTTACATTGGTAACTGTATTAATTAACCGGCCAAGTTGTGTAGGTTATTAAATTCAATAAGCGCCCCTATGGACCGGATGCCAATTAAACAAGTTTGGTTAGTTTGTAACTAGTGGCGCACTCCGATTAGTTAATCTCGTTAATGTTAGTGCATTTGGACTTGAAGACAATAAGATGATTCCAATTTCGATTTCATGCAGGTAGGCATTTTGTGGCGACTGGCGAGTGGTAACTATTTCTAATAACATTGTGGATGCGCTAGCTGTTTCGTGAATTGTAGTCTTTTGCATGCTAGATTATACCTAGGGAAAAAAATACTTTGATGATATCGTAGGAAAATTTTCATGAATTTAAGCATAAAAGATGGTAATAAAAGGACACTAAAGTTCCGAGTTAGAAGAACGGAGACCTATTCTGAAGCATCGGAAGGGGAATTTAAAAACCGAAGATAACGCTAGGTAGAAAAAATGGAATGTGAAAAATTCGATGGTATATAGACAGCAAAGAATTAGCGCAGTATAGTTACTTAGTCATAAATAATTCAAGATCCAAACTAAATAAAGGCCTTTAAACAACGCTAGAAAACCTAAACACAATCATTAAGTATCAAACGCCTTAACATCAACAGGACTTATCTGTATAAACCCTAAAGGGAGTGAACGGGACGTGTGTCACGAAGTCGAACGAGTCTGCCAGGTGTGACCTCCGTCCTCCAGCCACTCCTCATTATTAATCGCACACCCTGTGTTTAGCCAACTGACATTACAGTTAATCTTCGGTTAACTGCCGCATCGGTTTAGGCAATGTGGCGATTGTTAAACCTAGTTTCAGGGCTTAATTTTGTGAAGTATGTTGTTGTAAATTCGTTGGAAGATATTAAAAAACGTAAAATAAAACATTAAGAAATCTATGGAATGGCAGAAAACATATGGCTGTAAATAATTTTCATAAAAATGTATAAAACATTTCGATAAGAAATAAATTAAACAGAACTAAATATCATCTCCAATAGAAACGATTTTATTTTTATTTGTTCGGTGAGCATTCGGCCACTCATTCTTTTCACTATTTGCAATGGGAACGTCAAATTGACTATTATTACTTTATTTCTGTACTTTACTGAAGTCTTAAACGTAAGTGTAACGGAAAGTGTAGTACAGCTCGTAATGGTAGTGATCAGTTACTGTTGGTACGGTTCTCATATGTGAGAGACCGCCTGGGTAGGTACCACCGCAATGTCTATTCCTCCCGCCATACAGCAGTGTAAATGCACTGTTGTGTTCCGGTTTGAAGGACATTGTAGCCAAAGTAAATACTGGACATAATGAGACTTAACATCTTATATTTCAGGATGGCGAGCGCAGTGGAATGCCAAGCATTGCGGTGTAAATTGTAATTCATGGTGTTGTTTGGTTTAGCTACTGTCCATGAGCGGTCGTATTGCTTACCATTAGGCGAAAGGCATGCTCGTCTCGCCATTCATCGCAATAACACAGCAATCAACCTTAAAATATCTAGAATATATTCAAAAGTTATTAACTACCTAAAATGTCTACCACACCTTGCTAACAACTTGACTGCCTCTGTGGCGTAGTTGTATTACGGTACGGTTACAAAGCTGAGGTCTCGGGTTCGAGTCCCGGGTCGGGCAAACTGATATTGGATTTTTCTATTCACCATCAGCCCGTAGTCAGGAATTTGTGCCCGATATGGCGATAGGCTCGCCCCTTATCACATCATGGGACGAAATATACAAGGCGAAATGTGGGTGTCCTGGTGGCGCCTCTGCCTACCCCTTTGGGGATAAAGGCGTGAGTTTATGTATGTATGTATGTATGTACCTTGCTAACATGTTGCATACAAATCACATTAAACAAAATAATTCTAAATCTTATCTCCGAAAACCCAATTAAAACCGCAACACGTAGCGCTTAGAAATAAAAACTGCGTGTTTCTTTCAATTACGAGTCCGAGGCACGGCCGTCGCAAAAAGTACGACACAAAACCGTTTAGAGCTTATCTCGTTTGTTTACCATTCTATGTTTACGAGTAGTCATAAAGTTAATGCCACCTTTTGTCCTTACCCTCTCGCTGAGGAGGGAGCGACAAAAAGTACCCGGAGTACACAGTTGAGTTACAGTAGTGCAATATTTGATTTCTTGAGTTTGAAGGATATTTGTGATATTTTTATTTTATTTTCTTTTCTTATTAGAATGATTTTCGAGTACTTGTAGTATATGTAAAGGATAAATCCGTTATTGGCTTTAATATTTGACAGTTGTATTGTGGTATGCTAATGTTTAGTAGTGTGGATAGTAATAAGTAAATACTTCAGCTCCTAATTGTTTCAAAGATACATTCCAGTATTTTAGGAACAGTTAGTTTTCAAAAACAAACGCCTATACAACTCTTACAATAACTGTCATAAAAGAAATTAAGTTACGAAGTTACTCTACTGTCTGCCATGCTCTGTGACCGTTCACGATACAGCTCGCTGATGTTTTTTTTTCTTTCTAGCAACCCTACCACCTAGGTGAATAGCAGGAAATTACTGTTAGAGAAAAACCTCTCCTTTATAACAACATCATTTTAATATAAAAAATATACGGCATTCAAAGGATCGGGTTTCTTTTAAATAAGCTCCTAAATTGCCTACATTAACCTAAATTGCATTATTATATCCTTTAAGAGGTAGACAGAAGTGTCGAAATTGAAGTCGGGTCTTTCACATATGATTGAATATATAATTTAGTGATTTTTGTTTTAAACTTTTTTGAGCACCGCTTGACTGAACTTACCTGAGCCGTAAAGAGACATATACGGGTTGAACAAAAGTCTTGAAAACTAAAATACTAATTTTTTACTAAACTACCAGCTAGTTTTCAAAATTGATACAATGCATCCGGGTAGTTTGGAACATGTGTTTACATACAGGGTATATCAAGACTGCGACCGAAAACGAAGCCAGGTGGAAGTATTAGTGCCTTCAGACACAATGCAACTAGAAATAAAAATGGGTTATTATTTTTTTGTAATTTTTACTGATTTTCGTATTTGGATATTAAATACATAGTTTTCCTTAAATAATAATGTACACCTAATTTTAAAAGACGCAATGGTACGCACGGGTTGAAATTATTATTTTATCAAAAATTAGATATTTACCACCCAAATATTTATAATTGCAAATACAAAACTGTCGCTATTTTAGTGGATTTTTTAGTTGCATTGTATCTGCAATCACCAAAACTACCACTTGTCTTCTTTTCGGTCGCAGTCTGGATAGTGGATACGCCCGGTATAGGTCGTATTATAGTCATTTCATTAACTGCCTTGGTGGCGTAGTTGTACTAGAGTACAAAGCTGAGGTCTCGTGTTCGAATCCCGGGTCGGGCTAAGTGATATTGGATTTTTCTATTCATTATTAGCCCGGAGTCAGGAATTTGTACCCGATATGGCGATAGGCTATCACATCATGGGACGGAAGGCGAAATGTGGGTGTCCTGGTGGCGCCTCTGCCTACCCCATCTGGGATAAACGCGTGAGTTTATGTATGTATGTATATGTATAGTCATTTCTGCCTATTCAGCCAGAGTCATACCTTATATTGTATGTATATAGTAGGCATCAATGTCGCATATTACTAATACAAATAGCAATAATAAATGTAAAGAACCTGCCCCGCGATGTTTATGACTCTTTTTCCTCTATCAGTATTTCTCAGTATTGGAATGACCCGGAAAATAGTTCGTTTATGTTTGTAAACAATACTGTGTCAGCATCTGATGTATTAGCGCCATCTGTTGGCGATAATTGGAAGCTAGTTATAGTTTTCAAGGTTCGGTACTAAAAAAAAAATATATACTTTAAAGGATCACTTTTATGTCTATTTGCTAAGAAACCCTATTCCCATAAAATTAAAGTATAAAAAATAGCGAAAAGCTAATAATTAATTTATTTTATTAAGGTTTCTCAGTATAAGTTTTGGAAAAAAAATAAAAAAATAGTTATTATGAAAAAAATATGTATGAAGGTATGGAACGGTATTCTATTGAACGATACACGAGGTCCAATTCGTATTTCGGCGGTTACATAGGTATGTTTTGTCTACTCAGGAAAATTATTGTGTTGATACGTTAAAGAAGGAAATGTAACTCAAATAGCACACAAATATCAGTTAAGGTATAATAATTGAATAATTCAGCCAGGAAAACAAACTATTTTAACTGGGCTAAATAATTTATTTATATAATTATGTTGATTTCCTACAACATTATAACAACTACGAGTAATCTACGTGATATTATGTATGAATAATAGGGTGTTTTTAAATACGTTACAGCGCATTAGCTCACTAATTGCAATGGCTATAAAATTTTAAAAGGCATTTACCGCGCTCTTAATGCACTTCCCTACATAATTGGCTAATTCCGAAGTAGAGAGTAAAACAAAAATGCTTTGTTTAGTAAATATTCTAAGAGGACAGTGAGCTTATATAAATAAATTATAAAATTCACTTCATTTAATGCCCCTCCAGTTTCCTTCTTTCACTATCGAATAATTTAATTTCAATTTAATAAAATAAAATATGAAAAATAATAATAAATATACCCAATAGTCACATACATAGTCCTGACCCCACACTAAGATCGAGTCTTGTGTCGTGGGTATCAGAAACTACGAGAGGCTTTTCGGTTTCACAAACAGCCAGACCCGAAACATCTGTAATCACATAAACATTTGTTTTACAGGCGACGTCTAACCAACTGCGCCAAGGAGGCCGTCATATTTTTTTAAAATATGATTAATTTAATTAAATATGAATCAAATTTTAATCATACGCTTGAACTCCCGAAGAAGAAGGTGAACTTGCCAACTAGCACCACCCACAGTTTAACAAACATACAAAATAAATTACCCGACCTGGGAATCAAACACCAAACCTCACCATTCACAACCCAAACTGTCAACATCAGGCACAATTAAAACAATATAATTTTGGACTGAATAAATTATTCTAATTTTTATCCTTATGCATCATAAATGACGATACATTTTGACGCTTAAGGAAAGTCGTAAATATCACTCGGGGCCGGTTAATCCCCTAACTACACGAGAAATAGTATAAAACTGGATGAGATTTGTTCAAAACCATCATTTCAGTTTGTACTGAGGAGAAATAAGTGTCAAAATGAATACTTTAATTGTATTTCTTGCTGCGGCTGTTGTGGTGATGGCTAGTGAACCATATACTGGTATACCAATTGGTGAGTAAAATAATTGTTTTTTTATAAATGGCGAGACGAGCATGCCTTTCGCCTGATGGTAAGTGATAAGACCGCTCATGGACAGTAAACCAAACACCATGAATTGTAAAGCAATGCTTGGCATTCCACTGCGCTCGCCATCCTGAGACATAAGATGTTAAGTCTCATTATGTCCAGTAGTTACTCCGGCAGCAATGTCCTTCAAACCGGAATACAACAGTGCATTTACACTGCTGTTTAGCGGGAGAAATAGACATTGCGGTGGTATCTAGCCAGGCGGCCTCTCACATATTATGAGAGACCTACCAGTAAATATTTTCACAAAAAAAAAATTCCACGTCACTTTTGTTTCGATATTTTTAAGTTAATATGTGTTCAGGACTATATCTGACTTTTGGGTATTCATTTTTTTTTCTGTGACAGCAAAATGCCCCCCCGGCGAGCACTCAGTCCTCTACTGCCCCCAAAAGGCAGAGCCGGACTGCGACATTCGTGAGGTGCACGAGCCCACCAAAAACAGGGGGTTATGTGATGTCCCCCAGTGCTTCTGCAACGTGCCCACCATCAGGAACCTTAAAACTGGAAAATGCGTTTTGCCTGCTGAGTGCCCCCCTAGGAAACATTAAAAAAATATAGGTAAAATATAGTCACATCACTCAAGAATACTATGAGGATTTCATTTTTTTTATTTTCGTAATTTCATAAATGTTTTAAAATGTTCAATAGGTTGCAGAACTTTTTATGCGCTTAATTTGAAATTAATTTTGTAAAATACCGAAATGTTTAAAAAGTAATAAATTTATATAAATTGTAACTTTGGTTCATATTATTTGCGTCCTATATTTATACTCGTATGAATGTAGAGGAATTGTGGGTACATGATCAAACGTAATGATAAGTATATATTTTTCTACTCCACTTTTTACTCATTAAGATGGTCAAAGTTGTGGATTATAGCCTAAAAATTTTTAGTCGAAGGAGTCTGGTGCTCATTAACAAATAATAATACACCCAACACTCACATACATAGTCCTGACCCCACACTAAGATCGAGTCTTGTGTCGTGGGTATCAGAAACTACAAAAGACTTTTCGGTCTTACAAACACCCAAACCCGAAACAAATATCTGTGGATCACACAAATATTTGTCTCGTTGCGGGGATCAAACCCGCGACCTTTTGTTGCACAGCCGGCGTTTAACCAACTGCACCGCGGAGGCTGTCATAGTTAATTATATTGGCTGACGGAATAGTACAGTTTCTTTTACTCCCATTATTTTGCATTTGAATTACCTGAGTAAAAACTATTGTTAAAGCTTCCTTTAATTACTAGACTTCAACTCTTGCGTAACTTGAAAAGAACATCTAATTAACAGCTATTCTTTTCTCGCAAAGTTTTTTTAAATGTAATTTATGTACTTCAAGATCTTGGTTTGTTTTATTTCCGGAAAATAAACACTGAATGAATCGTTATTTTTTTCTAACGAGAATGACAAGACCAGCAGGTTAATGGCTTGATGGTAAGCATCACACAGGGCCAGCATAATCAAAGGCCAACAAAAACATAAATTTACTAAGCATTACATGACATGCATTATGTCTTTTGCCCAGTAATTTCACTGACTGCATGCAGTGTGGACAAATATTTGTTTCCAACTCCTCCTATTTTTTTTCTAATTAATTTCGATGCGGGTTAAAAACAAGCTAATGTCCCTAAGAGACTCGCCGAGCTCTGAAGCTCGATGCCAATGCTTTGCGTGCTGTTGATCGTGGCTGAGTTGCATTGGTGGGTGTGTGGGCGGGGAAGTCTAACTGCAATGGCCTTCAAATCGGAATACAACAGTGCTAACACTCGGCGGTAGAAATTGACAAATATTGTGTCGACCTTACATTAACAACTTGACTTAATACATTAACAAAGCATCGACAAATCTCGTGTCGACCTTACATTAACAACTCGACTAACAAAGCAAACCGATTTTATTATACTTGTAAAAATATAAATAATGAACACCTCAATATTTTATTGTTTAAATTAATACATTTTTATAATTTAAGCTTTTAATGAGCATAGAAGTCGATTATTTGTGTAAATTGAGCCTGCAACGGCTTAAAAGAAAATTGTGGTACTGTAGAAAGAGACAATTAATAATGAATGAGAAATGATAATAATCAATTAGAGGAAATGCGATCAGAAAGTAATCCCTATACAAGTCCTCATTAGCGAATAATTCCGACGATCACGGAATAGGGTGAAATGAGCCGTGTGGTGTAATTCACGAGCGGAGAATATTTACTGAAATAATTGTAGATTGTAATCATTGAAATGGGAAGTTATGAGAGTATCCTCTCATAATAAGTTTTGTGTTTTAAAGCGAGGACATTATCTTATTGCATTATCTTATCTTATGCATTGCATTCTACACATTTTATACTAATTTCAATTTCTCTACACGATATGAGAAAATATTTGTAGGTGCCACCGCAATGTCTATTTCTCCCGCCAAACAGTGTAAATTCACTACTGTGCTCCATTTTAAAGGGCATTGAAGCCAGAGTTACTTCTGGTCATAATAATTTAATACTTTATTTAGCAAAAGAAAATAACAAAACATTTTTTTCCTTAACACTAGATGCCACTTATAATAATTAACAGTGTTCATTATTAATTGTCCTGCGCTAAGCTAGGCTTGTATAATGAGACTTAATATCTTATATCTTTAGGGATATCGAGCGCAGTGGAATGCTAAACATTGTTTGATCCATGGTGCTGTTTGGTTTTGCTACTGTCCAGGAGCGGTCGTATCGCAATTCACCGCAATAATAAAAGTTTATA
This sequence comes from Deilephila elpenor, assembly GCA_949752805.1. NCBI lineage: Eukaryota > Metazoa > Arthropoda > Insecta > Lepidoptera > Sphingidae > Deilephila > Deilephila elpenor. Next base: position 10,445,343 of record OX457113.1, read on the forward strand.
TGAAGCTGACTTATTAGTTAGCCTTTTCACAAATTGGCCATCAAAATCGTGTTATATTGTTTATCGTTAGATCAATTCTGTGTTCGTGACTACTCCTTTAGTTACAGCTGACCTTTTCATAAAAACAACTGGACAATTAGCAACATTTGACAGCCTCCGTGGCGCAGTTGGTTAGACGCCGGCCTGTAAAACGAGAGGCCGCGGGTTCGATCCCCGCACCGAAACAAATATTTGTGTGATCCACAGGTATTTGTTTCGGGTCTGGGTGTTTGTGAGACCGAAAAGTCTCTCGTAGTTTCTGATACCCACGACACAAGACTCGATCTTAGTGTGGGGTCAGGACTATGTATGTGACTGTTGGGTGTATTATTTATTATTTATTTATTTATTTTATTCCATAACTCAGCAAACACTAATAAAGGGCCCACATTTCTTAGCTCTTTGAAAAAAACCCACACTGGTTCGAACTCGCTGTCCTCCTCGTTCTTGGACCTCAGTGTCCTCCGGGAAATTACAGTTTGAAGCAATTAGAAGCGGCTCAGATAAATTTCGTCCTAACATCCGAATATATTTTTTGATTAACCAACAGCAGTGTAGATATTCTAATTTAATTTTTGACGTTTATATTCCTTGGAGAATTTCTTTTCTGGACCTTTATTTAAGACAGCTAATGAATCCATGATTGGACTCAAGGGGTTTTTTAGTATACTGGTCATGTTTTACAAAAAGAAAATTCTCTATTTAGTTATTCTCTCTATTTAACTCGTTTGGAATAACATCATAATGATGATGATTAAATAAATAAATAAATAAATTACTCGTTTGCTAAACTTCAATGTCAAAATCATTCACTGGTATTGTTTTGTATCAACCCATATACGTCCCACTGCTGGGCACGGGTCTACTCTACAATCGAGAGTACGATTGAAAGTGGTTAGGCCATATAGTCCATCACGCTGGCCTAGTGCGGGTTGGCGGACTTTACATGCCGTAGAAATTCTTAGAAATCGCTACAAATGTGTGCCCTGGGATTTGAACTCGTGACCACCGTGAACATGTAAGCAGCCGCGTCTGGCCCGTTACCAACAGGCCACGCACTTACGGGTATAGGCCTTTCAAATTGTCATATAAACGGAATAAAGTGACGGACAGAAGTGGCCCTAAAAACTCTTGCTTATTGAAATTGACACTAAAAGAAATTTGGAAGGTCCTAACAATCCACGCAAAAGACAAAATTGTCATAACAGAAATATAAGTACTTGCTAGGTAAACCGACATATCCTAAAAATCAGACCATCCACAACTTGCAACAACTTAGGAGATATTGAAATGAAAATGAAATGAAATGTAAATATTTTATTGAACCGATCAAATGTCATATATTATTTAGATTCGGTGCACGAAGCTATTTGCGCCAGAGAAGGACGGACAAGAAACTCTAGCGTTGCTCTTTTCAAAACAGTGATTATACAAGTGTCGCAGCGCAGTTGAATTCAGAGCAGTTCATAAATAATTTAGAATGATAATTGATTAATAATAATATTATTCAAGTTATTTTGTACGGCTGAGTTAAGTGAAGCCGCCCAGAACGCGGAATCGGTGTACACTGTTCCACCATAGCAATTATTTAGCTTTTATCTAGCTATCAAAATTTGCATCAAATTTAAAACCATAAACTCTGCCACATAGACTATAGATTCTTGAATACTCCAATAAAACCCGATCCACGCACCGAAACAATTCGTACCTCGAATACAAAACTAATTGGTTCTACCCTGAACGGTTTATTCAGCGCAAATATGAAGAGAAAAAAATCTAACCACATCTCCACCCGAATCACGTAAATAATAAACCGGTCGTATAAACACGCAAGTAAAATGCCTAACTGAAAGTTATCTCGGTGTTTGGGAGTAAGTTCGCGTAGAGAGGACAGTTGTTTGTCAAACATCTACAACCATGAATTATACATATTTTTATAGATCGCCTTGGTGGCGTAATTGTATCACGGTACAGTTGCAAAGCTGAGGTCTCGGGTTCGAATTCCGGGTCAGGCAAAGTGATATTGGACTCTTCTATTAATTATCAGTCCGGAGTCAGGAATTTGTGCCGGATATGGCGATAGGCTCGCCCCTTATCTCATCGTGGGACGGAACACACAAGGCGAAACCTGGGCCTCCTGGTTGTTACCAAGAGAACCTCTGCCTACCCTTCCGGCAAAAAAGGTGTGAGTTTATTATGTATGTTTTTATAGATTCACTCTGGTAACACTGGTGGCGAAGATAGCACTGGTAAACATTTTGCCGTGCTTATTTCGGTCCCAAGCTAATGATATGGTGGAGGGTATATCTATCGCAATGACTTGTGCAAATTCTAGTCATTAGCAATAAGCAAATCATGAGATTATCTTGTCAAACAATTTGGTTTCGTGACATCCTGACCCTAAGGGATTTTTGTGGGTCTCATAATTATTGCCTTTATGCGAAGGTCAAACCTAATACCGGACCTTACACAGCCGGAATCAAAACCAATCGTGCCTTGGATGCTATCAATGCCTTTATTTATATTTTTACGACATAAAGAGATTCTAGACTTTAATGCCACAAAATGTGCATGAAAGCCTCACTAGATATCGAGAAGAAGGCCAAGATGAGTTGAGTTTCAAGCAGATGAGAATTTGCACGTCCACAACTGCTATTTGGGCCCTAGCTGGTGGCCCCTTCTGAGGCTAGTGAAAGCAGATAGCCTAGGATTTATGAAGGACATCTTGACGCCCAACTGCTGGAACCGCCCCGCCAAGATGTCAGTGATCATCGATTTATCGATTCAAAGTTTCTGAAAAGGCAACACATTATTATCTTGATCTAGAACATGACGCTCTCAGAGCCACAATACAACTAGGCACAAATAATTCCACAGAACATCTCTGTGGTTCATAAACTCACTAGAGTCAGACAAAGCTCGTTGCCAGTACATAAACCTATTTACCGTGCAAGCCCATAAACTTACAGAAACACATGAACGCTCTCACGGCTTGCCACAAAGCATTTCGGCAGTAATAAAATTTCACCCGTTCACCTACAGGGGATGTTTTTGACTGTATTCCGAAGACAGGTGAATCGGAAAATTTGTTGATTAACTGTAATAGCCAATGTAGAGGGTACGGATCTATAGTTATCATTGATAGTCCTTTGAACGAGAGAAAAGGTGCTAATTTTTTCTAGCACCCCAGGTAAAGACCTGAGGGTTACGCTGGTGCTAATCATGATCAAGCCCGGGGAGCAGATTTTGGCGTCCAGACTGAGGTGGTTGCCAAGTCCTACGCCATTAAGTATTATCGATTATACCATCGTTTTAAAGGTTTTAAAGTTTCTTACATTCTTACTTTGATCTTACGGATGATGTGTGTGATGATAAATACATCACTCATACATTCAACATCATAAAAAATCTTTACATTCTTCGTGATACAGTTTTATCACATTATACATATGTACATATTAAAACCTTTACATCCCGACGGTAGGTAGCGACTATCAAATACTATCTACAATAACACTCCTTCTTACTCTCACGATACTGTGACATTTAGATAAATCAACCATTGTAATTTAAACTGGCCTTTAAAAGAAAGAAAAGACAAGCAAAAAAAATGAAGACAGTTCGTGTTGCTGAGGGAGTTTCTTGCGCCGTTTCTTCTTTACAGCTACAACACGTTCCGAAGCGGTGGTAGCAGAAATTAACGATTCAAAAGATCTTGTAAAAGACTACTTGAATAAAGAATATTTGATTTTGATTTTTTGATTTTCTTATCTTCAAAGTAAAACCACAACAAAATCGACATATCCTATACCAACAATCCTATTTCACTAACGAAAACGTCTAAATATTCAAGCATTAAACACTCGAACTGTAAGCATTCGATCAAGTCAGTGTAACTACCCTAGAAAGCACATCGTTCAGCGGGCGCACGAACGGCGACGTATTTTACTCACAATTCTACATGAAAACGTACTAAACCAAATATATTCGGTATAAAAAGGCGTCGCGGAGTGCTTTACGTTGTACGATACGGGTACGACTTGTAACGGAGTATAGTCGGGTTTTTTAACTGGTAGCAAGAATGCGAAATTCATGGAAGATCAGGTTCGTTCAGTTTAAGTCCTTCAGTTTGTAAAGATGCATTAAAATTTTAATTTTAGGAGTCAAGAGTATTTCCAAAACTGTTTAAATAAATATTTTATTAATATCGCTCGATTTGTTTTGAATTATAAAAACTGGTCCACATAGGCAAACGTGGCGCAGTATGGCCTAAGCCCTCTTAATCGAAGAATCGCTCTCTTGATTGCAGTAGATTTCCAGGTTCAAATTTGTCATTCAATTTGAAAAATATATGTAATCATCAAATTATTATGTAGTAAGCTGTAAAAAGGTCTTTCCCGTCGCTCGGCTGCTGGACACAAGAAATGTGCCCGCACAGGATATCTTATGATAATATATTTTACAGGGCGAGAGGCTCTCGACTTTCCAACTGAATGTATATTTATTTATGTTTGTCGAATGTTATGATTTATACTGTCCTTCTAGTCCCGAGGGAAGTGAGCCTGGGAGAAGGACAAATATTTTGAGGCCGAAGTCCAACGGCCAGGTTATAAAATATATGTTTTTCTAAATGACTTATTACTTTGAAAGAGATAATTGCTGACCATGGACTTTCAATGGCAAATTATAGACGTATTACTACATGATCGTGCTTTTGAAGATGGAGCTGGATCATGGAGAAGACTAGAAAGGAATAAAATCCATTACTAATGGAATGAAACGCCAGGATTAAATTGTTACTTCCCATTATAATCTTCAAGCGGACATGCTAGAGCATTGCATTCACACCTGGTTAAAGTTTCAGTAAAAATAGATTTTCATATTAAAAATACCAGCCTACTCTATATTCAGTTAAGAGGGAATACAGTGTATCTCTACCACTTATAAATTATTATACATACTTATTATAAGTAGGCTCAAAATTATACGCAATCATTCCTTAAAATTGTCTCCAAAACCTTGGTATCCATTGAATTCATCAATCCAACGCATGTTAGGATCATTCGAACTCAAGACTTATATGCAGAGGCAAAATGTCACAGTTCAATGTTCCAACATGTTTAATGTTCAAATAGCTCAGTTCGAAAGCGACGAGTTCAAGCAAATGTAAGAGCATCCAATGTTAGTATCCCCGAAAATATTAGAATAAATCAACTTCCAAGTCGAACTACACGAACTCCATTTTGAGTATTTAGGGTTCGGTATTTGAGAAAAACAATAAAAGGATAGTTAAAAGCGATCCAAATTGCGGAGACGATATATGTCACGTATCTTTTATTAAAATAGTGTCTGCGTTGATAATAAAGTATCAATGCCTAATCGAGCTGTTCAGTAACTAATAAAAGGCAAGCTTGGTTAATAAAGAATTCCCCACAAGGGCTTCCAAAATATTATAATATAATTTACCAAAACAATAATAGAGTTGTGGACTGAGGAATAAGCAAATAAAACTAAGTGGGCTACAGCTACAAAAAAAGTTATTTCGTTGCGGGTTTTGATCCCTCGACTTCCTGTTTCACAACCGGCTTCTCAACCAGCCGCGCCATAGAACTATACGAACAAAATCAAATCAAAATTATCATTATTATCAAATCATACTGATTTCCCAATTACGTGTTCCTAATTCATTAGGTGGCCTATCTATCGCATAAGGGCTTTATCTTCCTTTATCAAATTCAATTTCTGATAATCTACTATTCGGACTCTAGTAATATCAGCAGCAATGCTCCGTTTGTTAATAATTTGTGTATTTTTCGTGGTTTTACAAGCGGAGGAGTCAGTGAAAGTTGTTCATTTGGACGGGTTAGGCAGTATTAGTGGTGAAAAATACTGGAATGGTGATTTTTATGAGTTTAACGGTGTGCCGTACGCTACTGCACCTAAGGGGAGAGATAAATTTAAGGTCGGTATTGGATTCAATCTACTTTGTAGAATATTAAAAAAAAATAGAATTATTTCTGTAAACCTTATAATTAGTGAAAGCGTATTGCATTAAATTGGTTTTAACTCCTGAGTTTCAAAAAGTGACTCCCTGGTCGACTAATTTATTTATCTGACTCCTTGTTACTGTTGTATAAACCGATAAATATTAACGTTTTACAATATCTGAGCTGCTTACTTATCTGAGAAACGCTACATCATAAATTCATTGTAAATAAAGAAACTATTTCGTAAAGGTACCTTTGATTTACCAAATTTGAACTATACACATACGTACAAACACATAGGTGCAAAATGAGAGCACAATATTATTAACAAAATGATAGCATATTTTCAAAATATTTTTCCAGGCCCCCTTACCAGTTGAACCATGGGAAGGTATCAAGGTAGCCAACGTGAAAAACATCGTGTGCCAGCAAGTCTACCTAACAGACACCGACGAAGACCTCATTCTTCATGGCGAAGAAGACTGTCTCACCATGGACCTACACGTTCCTCTAATCGCCAGTGAACAAAACTTAGTACCAGTAATTATTTATATACACAGCGGAGCGTTTTCTGGTGGCAGTGGTAATATGGCTAAATATGACTATCTAGCTAAACACGATATTATTGTAATCAGCTTTAATTACAGAGTTGGGGCGTTTGGTTTCGCCTGTCTTGGCACTGAAGAGATTCCAGGCAATGCTGGACTGAAAGATCAACTAGCTGCTCTTAAATGGGTCAATAAACACATCAAAAGTTTCGGAGGAGATCCAAACCGAGTTACTTTAGCTGGATTCAGTGTTGGTGCGGCCATGGCAGAATTGCTAGCTTTGTCTAAATCAACGGATGGATTAATACAACAGTTGGTATTGGAAAGTGGTTCAGCATTAGCCTCTTTTGCTGTCAACCGACACCCCATAACCACTGCTACGAATATAGCTATATCTATGGGATATAATAACACAGGAAACATTAATAATCTAAACGAGTTCCTGTTAAATGCTTCCGTCATAGAGTTGGCAGCGAAAAGCAAAAATTTCTTTTTGACCAACAGTACTTTCGGCTTTGCACCATGTATAGAAGCTAAAGTTCCTAATACTGAAGCAATATTAACTGAATCTCCTTTGGATGTACTAAAGAGAGGTGATTTTAAAAAGATTCCAGTCCTGACTGGATACTCCAACATGGAAGGCATCAGCCGCACCATCAAATTCAGTGAATGGATGGACGACATGAATGAAAGATTCTCAGATTTCCTCCCAGCTGATCTATCTTTCAATGATAATAAGGCTCAAGAAGGATTTATAGATCAAATTAAAAAGTATTACTTCAAAGATGAAGAAGTCAGTCACAACAATCTTCAAGAGTACATCGACTATTTCTCTGATTCTATGTTCAAGTATTCCATTATCAAATCAGCTAAATTCTACGCGGAGAAATCTGATAAACCTTTGTATTTGTATGAATTCACATACGTTGGAGGGTTGAATTTCCAGCATCAGTATATGGATAAAATAAAGGGCGCCAGTCATAGAGACCAAACTGCATACGTCTTGGACTTCTTCGGGTATACTTCTAGATACAAAGACATGGATACCCGTGATCGCATGACGACGATGTGGAGTGATTTTGTTAAATATACGTGAGTATTTTTTAATATCATTATTCGTAATAGGTACTGCTGAAAAGCAAGTAAAAATAGTGTAGGCTTACGGGTATACAAAATAAATAACTAACCCACACTAAGATCGAGTCTTGTGTCGTGGATATCAGAAACAAAGAGAGTTTTCGGTCTCACAAACACCCAGACCCGAAACAAATACCTGTGGATCACACAAATATTTGTTTGGGTGGGGGGATCAAACCCGCGGCCTCTCGTTTCACAGGCGGCGTCTAACCAACTGCGCCACGGAGGCTGTCAAAACAATAGCATTTATTTCGAAAACATACAATTGCAGTGAGTGATAAATGAGATAGATAGGTTCAAATGGTAGGATTATCAGTAGTCAATAGTCAGCAAGGATCACAACCTCCAAAAAAACAGAAGTCGCATTTTGAGTTGTCAGGTAAATTTAAGAGACCTGAATTTCCAAAATTATTTCCACTTATTTCTTTCAAATTACTGATATTTAAACTATATTATAATTCAAATTAAATTTAAGCTTAATTCATCTTAAACAGATAAAATATTCTAAAAATCTTCAAAGACGATTTTCCATTTCCAATTAACCGCTATGAAATATTCAAATTTTATGCAATGTACTACAAATACTAAAAGTATTGAGTTTCGAAAATCTATTGAGCACTGGAATTATTTGCATAACATTATCATTTACTTTGGAGTGTTATTGGAATCCAGCAGAATCGTTTTAAGATGTTCCAATATTTGTCCAAAGGGAATTTATAAACATACCTCTTCTTCGGGATTTTAGTTTGTATTTTGATAAAACTTTTTTTTATATCAATGTAAACTTAATTATCGATTCAATATGTTTGACTTTATATATTGGCTTGGCGGACTGTTTTGCAATTTAGTAAATACAAATTACTTAAAGTATCGTTTAACAAAAATCTCCCTTCATTCAATTATGCCCGCCTGCTAAGTTGCTTTTGCTGATATTCTTTTGTTTCATTGAAATAGCGATGTAAACGATAGACCGTATCGAAGTTATCATTGCTACCTAGAACCCACAAGCACTCATAATAGGAATATGAGTTTAGGAAAACTGATGGAAGGAAAGAAACCATGGCCGTTGGGGCCGAAAGGTTTTGGAGTGGAGGTCACGGATAGTCAAGCGAAGTGTTGGCCAGCCTACAAGGTGGACGGAAGACCTAGTTAAGGTTGCAAGAAGTCGCTAGATGCAGGCCACTTCCAACAGGTTGTTGTGGATATCCTTGGGGGAGGCCTGTGTTCAGCAGTGGACTTCCTGAGGCTGAATAGATAGATAGATGGATGGAAAGAAAATAATGGATGGAGGTCAGAATGATTGGATCTGCGTCAATCAAATTCATATTATGAATGATCCCATAAAGTTGCTATCACAATCATGTACCCAATCTTATCCCAGTCAACCTAGCTATTTCAAATTTTCGTCTGAACTATAGCGTTTTTACTACTTATAAAGTTATTTACAAATATCTTTATATAAATCACTCAAGGAGGAATTTCAATTTTCAGTGATCCGACGGCCTACGAGAGCACACTGATCAACGTCAAATGGTTGAAATACAACGACGAACAGAATTACTTAGAAATAGGCAGTAAATTGAAAATGAAGAAGGATTTATTCGCGAAAAGATACCAGTTCTGGGATAGAGTATATAATAAGTATTATTGGAATCCTACAGTACAAACGCCTGAAAGGAAAAGTAAAAAATAAAATAAATATTATAAAGTTTTTTGTTATTTATTTGTATATAACACAAGGCGAGTCATTTATTTCGTGAAATTAAGTAGGAGGTAGTTCGTAATTAATTCTTGTTTTAATGACGCATAGTGGATACAATAACTATCGTTTGTATATTATTAAATTGGAAGTGATACGACATTTTATCAGGATATAACATGAAAACGTCAAATTAAACATTTTATCGTCTTATTTCGAATATCGAAATCTAACAATTGTAATAAAATTATTGTATTATTTTATCTTTAGAATATTTTTCAAAGAATAGTCATTTGAAACTTTTCGACGTCGAAATATTTTCATACTATTATTAAAAAGAAAATCTCTATTCTACCTTTTCGACTCTCCTTCCACTCGAATAGTGGGAATTGCATCAGAAATATTTGCGCTGCTGCTTCCCTGAAATTCGGGGTATTCCGATGGGGTACTGCAATCTAAATGATGCTCTCCATGGGGTAGGAAATATTTCCAATGGCGTGCATCGTTTGAAATCGCCGGGATATTTGAAAAGGGTGAGTTTGGCTCTTGTTTAGAAGTGTCAGTGACAGTGTGTGGGGGTTAAAATGTGAGAGATAAGGTATTTAAAAAAAATAAGGACAGTATAAATAGATTACATAATTAATTCTCGTGGATTACAGTTGTGGTAGGTAGAGGTTATAGAATTTTGAATGAATTTTGAATATTGAATGTTACTGATAAAATAATCGTTTTCGCTTCTTGAACGCTAATCATCTTATTGTCGCATTGGAATTATTGTTAATAGTCGTTATTTTCTTTACGGCTTTAGTGACAAGAAATTCATCTGTTTTTTTTTAATCACCGAAACATAAAACAATAATGCCGAATCGGTACATAACAGGCGACAAATAATATGACTAAATTGTTTATGCGTTTTTTAAACCGAATTCGAAAAAAGGAGAGGTTTTCAATTCGACTGTATATTTTACTGTATTTTTTTTTTAAATTTAATATCCCTCTAACTCTCATATTTTACACCAGCTGCACAAAAGGAAGAATTTTACACTGGGGTTAATATTTTACGTAAGAAAAATGTGAGGTTTTGGATATATCGCAGACCGACCATCGATTATAGAGGGGAACTTTTTGACACCCATAGGACTAGTACTGTATTATGCAGCATATGTTGTCGTTGTAAAACCAAATTCTATAGGGAAATACAGTGAGACAAATATTATTCTGCAAATTGAGTGTGATTTGTAACACGAGGCCGCTGATTTTATAAGGCAAAATATATTATCAATAAATATACCGGGTATATCAAGACTGCGACCGAAAATGAAGCCAGGTGGTAGTTTTAGTGGTTATAGACACAATGCAATTAAAAAATTTGCAAGAAAAGTGACAGTCCATTTTGCATTTTTTAAAAATCATCGTGTTTTGGTGGTAAATGCCTAGTTTTTAAGAAAATAGTAACTGAAACCCTCACGTACTATAGCGTCTTTAAAAATAAAAACGGTGCACATAATTATTTTTGGAAAACCATGTATTTGTCACCCAAATACGACGATAAATAAAAAAACAGTTTTTTTTTTCGAAAATTTTAGTTGCGTTGTGTCTGAAGTCAGTAATACTACCTGGCTTCGTTTTCGGTCGCAGTGTCGATGTACGCTGTAGATACTATTTTGTATCATTTTTGTGCGCTGTAAAAACATAATCAGTAGATCATTAGTATTTTTAACACGCTTTTATTAACCCCATCTGAATGTATGCAAAAAAATGTATTTCAATCTATTTTCTAATCTAAAACTCTATATCTATCTATATCTATATCAGCCCTTATACGTCCCACTGCAGGGCACGGGCCTACTCTACAATCGAGAGAATCGATTGAGAGTGGTTAGGCCATATAGTCCACCACGCTGGCCTAGTGCGGGTTGGCGGACTTACATACCGTAGAAATTGTTTTAAAATCGCTACGGTATGCAGGTTTCCTCACGATGTTTTCCTTCACCGTTAAAGTGCGTGGTGATTGACTATCAATACACACATAACTCCGAAAAGTCAGAGGTGTGCCCTGGGATTTGAACCCGCGACCACCGTGAACATGTAGGCAGCCGCGTCTGGTCCGTTTACCAACAGGCCACCAAATCTAAAACTCATTATCGATTATTTTTTAGTTGGGCGTTTTACTAAAGCGTGTTTTTTAGTTTATTGAGCTATTATTTATTTTGGACTCACTCCACAAGAAAAGTACGACGTGGTCGCGTAAGTCTGAAACTATTGTTTTTTTTCTTTTGCAATTTGATTTTACCTTAGTACTTATTTAAAGTCATGATGACTTGTATTGACACTTCTGTCAAAGTATACTTCAAAACCAATCATTTATACCCCAAAAATATGCATCGATAAGTACCCACTTCACATTTTAAATCATAAATAAACCGAACCCTACAAAGAGCAGGCTGACAGGAAATCGTTGCAAAATATTGTCCCTTCTATATTGAAAGGGGTAACGTGCTTTGAACATTTAACTGCGTCCTTATTGACTTTACTCACCTAACACTTACTTCGTATATGCCACAGGCGGTTTACTACTCTATTGATTTGTCAATAAAGTTCAATTTCAATTGCGCCCGGTGTTTGTTTTTTATAAGTGTTAAGGGTGAAATTTCCCTGATTTTGTTGCTGGTGTGACAGACGTAATGTTTGGTTTCGTTGCTGCATAGATAAATCCTGTCAATTCGTAAGTGTCAAAGTCACGTCATGGGTGTAAGGGGAATTATCTGTTTTGAAATATTTTGCTCGGTATAAGGCTCTGCTCTCTATAAATAAGCATGCTATAACAGTGCTGTTAGTGGATTGGGCAATTAATAAAACCTATAACCCGACTACAGAAATAAGGTATCAATAATCTCGATATACTGATTGCTCGAAACGTTTCATTGCTATATGCTTTTCTTTCGTTTTGTTACATATTTCTTTTTAATTATGTCAGTCTTCTGGTGGGTTCTCGTTAATATTTATCGAATATACTCATTATACCCTTATCGATTAAAAGTGTTATTTAAGTGACTATAGACTGAACTAAAATTATTTTATTACTGTTACGAAAATAATGTAAATATAATTTTAATACAATATTAAAAGAACTGAATAAATCCCTAATTTTATATATATATTTTTAATGCAATTAATGGCAAGACGAGCATGTCATTCGCCTGATGGTAAGCGATGCGACCGCTCATGAGTAGTAGCTAAACCAAACAACACCAAGAATTATAAAGCAATGCTTGGCATACCACTACGTTCGCTATCTCGAGACATAAGATGTTAAGTTTCATTAAGTCCAGCAGTTACTCTGGCTACAATGTCCTTCGAACCGAACAACAACATTTTGCGGGAGAAATAGACATTACTGTGGTACCTACCTACCCTCATTTTAATAAAATAATTGTTTCATTAATTGTACATAATAACTAATTTATATCAATACTCGTACATCTAATCTCACAATCGACCATCACAAACATCAATTATTATATTTGATCTGAATTACGACGAGCAACATTCGGCTAACCGCAATTTATTGTCTATGGCAGGGCTGCTACATTCATAATCAATTAACCGCGCACATCACTCAATTACCGCAGCCCTAAGAGCCGGCGTTCGGGAATGCTCGGTAATGCTCGGCTATGATCGGCACGCGACGCCATGTTGTCGTTGTCGGAACATTGCACGGCATCCGATATTGACGAACTATACATGCCTGAAGTCGGATTTGTACAGGGTGATGCAAATATATTTTTTGGAAATTAGCTTATAAGAATTAGTCACGGTTGTGTAAGAAACATAATTGGGAATCATACACAGGAGATATTAAATATTACATTTCTAATGCTGGATAAGGGTGTAAATTATACGTATATTAGCTTATTATAGCCAAGAAAAAGAACAAAGAACTATCAGGTATGCGGGTTTCTTCAGGAAGTTTTCTTTTGTTTTTAGTATCTGTGATAATAAACTATAGATACACAAACAAATGAACGTCGTCAGGGGCAAACAAAACATAAAAATAGAAAAAAATATTAGAGAAACCGTAGGAATTGATTTCAAATTGATTTCAAACCGGCTAAGACATATCTCGCTAAGCCATATAAGAAGTATCCATGTTTCCTAAGACGTCACGATTCATAACTACTGCCTCGACTTTTTATACGAAGCTTGAAAAAGGAATTAAACATGCCAGCAATATTGTATCAAACAGCGAGGGTCTATTCTAAACCATTTTTTAGTTTGAGTTCACGTATTTGCAAAGCCACAAAAAAAAAGATTTGTATCATCTAATATATTTAGAAACAATTCACTCAAAATTCTCAACACTACTAACCGTGTACCACAAACACAACACCAGCACTGTATTAACAAATTAATGCAATATCCATTTCCATCTTAAGGAGTGTTAAATCCATTAAATTTGTAAACACGCTGTGAATCAAGCAATCTAGCCGACAGCGCATTCCTGCATCGAGCCGTAGCACCGTAGCGCCGTAGCGACGTAGCGACGTAGAGCGGTGCTATGCAAACCGCGCGGCGTCAAGACACGCACTATGTCATTTCACGTGATATTCCGTTTAATTGTAGTGAAAACGTTTAAGACAACAGTTTGGATTAGATTTACGTAATGTTGATTTGTTTCGTATGTATTTTGGAGGAAATTTGGACTATAAGTATGTCTAAGTAGTTTCTCTCTCTTTTCAGCCACGACAAGTCTACTGCTGCTACAATATAATTCCCTGTTATCAATAATTCACCTACCGACTAACAAAATCTCACGGTCTACTATAAAGTTTCAGATGAAAATTTTCTACTGAAACAATCAATAACGTGACTTTAATTTTACTAATTATTAATGTAAGATGGGATATGATATTAATTATTAATATGTTGGTGTAAACTCTTGTCAGCTCTAGTGTTAACCTTATTGATTTCTTTGACGCTGTTCATGTAATTATTTAAGCACTAATGTTTCTAATTAATAAATTTTAATATATTACTAAGCTACGTGTACACGGTATATCAAGACCGCGACCGAAAACAAAACCAGGTGGTATTAGTGACTTCAGACACAATACAACTAAAAATTTCGCAAAATATATGGGGGATAAATACACAGTTTTCCTAAAACACCTTTTTATTTTTAAACACGCAGTGGTACGCAAGCGTTTAAATTACTATTTTCGCAAAAACAAGGTATTGACCACCCAAACAGGATTACATTTTTTTACAAAAATTTTAGTTGTGTCTGTAACCACTAAAACTGCCACCTGGCTTCGTTTTCGGTCGCAGTCTTGATATACCCGGCATATTACATAAGTGACACCGTATCAAATAGTTTCGGGCTCGAACGGGTTCCATGTGTTGCGGCGAACCGACGTAAAAGGGCTTTACTGTCCTGTTTCGTTCGGTGAATGAGATTACCGGAGGCCCAACCCTTTCACCCTGTCCTATTGCTTTCCCTTCGTATCTATATCTATATATCTATATCAGCCCATATACGTCCCACTGCAGGGCACGGGCCTACTCTACAATCGAGAGAATCGATTGAGAGTGGTTAGGCCATTATAGTCCACCACGCTGGCCTAGTGCGGGTTGGCGGACTTACATACCGTAGAAATTCCCTTCGTACTTAAGGAGTTTCTATAACTTCTTCGATATTGAGCAGTAGAATAAGTAACTGTATTTTGAAGAATAAAATCGTCCTCTGGCCAGATGGCGGGACGACTTGCACAAGAGGGCCGGCAGCTACTGGATGCGTATAGCAGCAGACCGGGCTCTGTGGCATACCCTGGGAGAGGCCCATGTCCAGCAGTGAACTGCAACGGGCTGACGGTTTTGAAGAATAATTGAAGATAATAAAATTAACACAACCCGAATCGCCAAATTAGCGATTTAAGAATCAATATGAATATTCATACGCATATTCAAAAATATTTTTATTCTTTAGATACAAAATTTAAAACCAAGCACACTTAAAGTCATGTAAACATTTTTGTATCAAAAATATACCGTCCACAAAGCTTTTATTAAACCTAATCACAGCCCCTTAAACGTTTTTAAAATCTCAAAAAACCAAGAAAAAACACTTAGGTGTTGGAGATCGTATAAATTACGAGCGGGGAAAATCTCTCGCTTTCCACCCTCCCCCAATTTTTACCCGGATGACTGTGCAATTATCAATATCGCCTCCACATAGAAGTCCCCGTACCGGAAAATTCCTATTTTGAACGCATAAATCAGTTTTTCGTTTATTAAAACACCCCTTGGCACCTTCGGGTTTCGTCCCCTAATATTGGGGTTTGTTCCACTTGTCGCCTTTGTTGCACTATCTATTTTTTTCCTGGAATCAGGTTTTACAAATAATGTATATCTACATTGACATTGTTACTAATCTGAAGCAAAGCGTCATGTCATTTAATATAGTTTTTAAACGTCGATTTCTTGCAATCTTTTTTGACAAGGGGAAACCCAACCTTATTATAATTATTATAGTTGTTCAAAAGGTACCGTCTTTCGAAAAAAAAATGCACAAAATCGACATTTCAGAAACTGTAATTTATTACGATTATATTATATTACATTGATTACTATGGAGAGTTTTACCTATTTTATATTTATTTATTCATTATCTTTATCTAAAGTATACCTGGTTATGCCGGTGTTAGAAATTTGTTACTTACAAAATATAGTATGTAAGAATAGTTTTATAAAAATATGTATAATTCCAACAATTATTATTCTTCTATTATTATTATCTTAATAGTTATGATATTTCCTTTTATTTTACATTTATATTCGCATCTAGCTATCTATATTTGAATATCTATAAATTTATAAATATAAATATGTGGAATAAAAATAAAAGGCAGGAACATGTTTTAATAATTTTAATTTACAGTAATACACTAAGGGATTTCATTACAACACATAATATCACATTACACAATTACACAATTAATAATATATTGGAATACTTATCTCAAACTTATGTTGGTACCTGGCGAGAGTTAGGTCCGTCCACTGTGTTTATCGGTCGGAAAGTGACTCGAGACCACTGAGACAACGCTTTATATTACTGTTCCCCCACCTTTTGTAAATCATACGACGGGTAGTATTAATGCACCGGCATTAAAAAAAAAGGAATTTATATATATTTTTGCGGTATCTTGCGACAGTATGCTAACACCGGCAACCAGCTACGAGAACTTTGCGTCCTCGGGAAAAGATAAAGAGAAATACTGGCACCACAGGTATTTGTTTCGGGTCTGGGTGTTTGTGAGACCGAAAAGTCTCTCGTAGTTTCTGATGCCCACGACACAAGACTCGATCTTAGTGTGGGGTCAGGACTATATAATATGTGACTATTGGGTGTATTTATTATTTATTGATAATTATTTATAACAACAATATTGTAAGAGTCAAAAATCAAGGACAGTAGTGGCAGAAACCCTTCCAGCAAATAGGGTAGTGTTGTTTTCTTTTTAAGCTGCTCCCCTCGCTGTGTAATCTGCGTGATGCTGCACAGCTCTAAGCCGTGTTTAATGTGCTTTCTAAAATAATATTAACGAGATAACAATGTTTTTTTCATGAGATCGAATTTTTGTAAATATTTCGCAGGATGGTGTAGATTAATAAATAATTAATGTTTATTTGATCATTTTTTGCTGCGGTTGTGGATTTTGGAAACTTAGCTTTAATATATCGTATAAACTACTTTTAATAAATGTGAGATCATTTCACAGTGTAAAAGATCGGAATTATTTTTACCGTAAAGGTAGTTGTCACACAGGTTTATTAAATAAATAAATACGCTCAACAGTCACCTACATACTCCACTATACAACAAAAAAATGTCATGTAGAATCTTTTGCTACTGGTATGGAACTCGCGACCTTTCATTTGAAATATTTTTTAACAACCGTTTATAGCCCACTGCTAAGCACCCTACAACCGAGAATTCGATGAAAAAAGCAAATATGCGCCTAAATTAGTATTTCCTATTACGATTTGCTAGCTTTGAATAATACGAGCTCCGACGTACTTTCTACAGAGAAGGATTGGCGAGTAAATCACTGGGAAAGCCTATATCGATGCCTTTGAGCACGCGTCGCGTTTGCGGCGCGCATCATAGATACGAACTGCCATTTCGTGTGGGTTATATCTTCTGTAATCTACGCTTATTTGAATTTATATCAATCTTTATTTGTAGTTGAGATACAACTAATTTTTACGGATTTCAGCGCGAATTTAGTTTAATTTTTTAACTTTCTTACGTTTTTATTGCTTAACAGCTTTCGTGGTCACGTTAGTTCGTAGTTAAAAAGTCCAAAATTAAACCAAATCCGCGATAAGATCCGTAAAAATTTGTTTTATTTCAATGTGTTACATTCGTTTAAATCTATGAAATCATTATATGTATATTTATAGTTTTGATAGTTGTATATGGGTTGGTGGTGGAACAAAAATTTGATATTTCGAGCAGCAATGACCAAAGAAGCGTGTGTTACTTTGGAGTTAGGCCTAAGTGAGTGTATTAGCCCATAATCGCGCACTGCCGAACATGGCACTCCTCTAAAACCAAGAAGTCGACTGAGAGGGGTTAGGCCAATGTCTATCACGCTGGCCTAGTGCGGGTTTGCGTACTTCACATACCATAGAAAATAACACACCCTCATAATTTTGTTAGGTGTAGTGTATAAATAAATATTTCAAAGGTAAGGTAGGTACGTTTAATTTGAATCATATCTATATCAGCCCATATACGTCCCACTGCAGGGCACGGGCCTACTCTACAATCGAGAGAATCGATTGAGAGTGGTTAGGCCATATAGTCCACCACGCTGGCCTACTGCGGGTTGGCGAACTTACATACCGTAGAAATTCTTTAAAATCGCTACGGTATGCAGGTTTCCTCACGATGTTTTCCTTCACCGTTAAAGTGCGTGGTGATTGACTATCAATACACACATAACTCCGAAAAGTCAGAGGTGTGCCCTGGGATTTGAACCCGCGACCACCGTGAACATGTAGGCAGCCGCGTCTGGTCCGTTACCAACAGGCCACCACGCACTTATTGAATCATAATCTCGCATATAAAATGTACATGTAAATTTGTAATATTACAAAGGAAAATTTTAATAACACAAGATTTAAATTTATTAAGCACAATAAGCTGTGTTGGACTTAAGTGGGGACACAACATTACTTGTCTAATATAAACTTAATTATGTCTCAGCCCTTTATAATATTAATTAGTGTATAATTAATTTTGTGCAGAATTAAATTTTAACCGCAGTGTTTTTACGTAGAATAATAAATAATTTGTTATTCTTATATTAGTAGTTAATATTATTATAGGTTAATTCAATTCAATTCAATCAATACAATCGGATAACATGATCTTACAAAAACCTTTCAGTATATTGCTAACAATAAATTATCTTTTCGCGTTCAATTAATCGTCTTTAAAATGAAAACCCTCACATTTTTCTGATACAAAAATACCACAGGACATTGCAATCAAAATCTATCCATAAGCCAATTACAAACCGAAAATAAATAACAATACAAAGCTGATTACGCGAAAAAACAAAATTATCAAATATTGAAATGAAATACGGCTTCAAAGGGGCTGATTGAGGTCCCTCAAAGCTTTCAATTATCCGGCTGTCACATACAAAGCGAAGATGTCATTCGCTCCGAGCACTCCTGCCCAACCAATGTCATTGTGTAATTATGAAAAGAATATTTTTGCGCATTGTCGTCGCACGAAATTGCGATAATTGAAAAATGGATTTCCATTGTGTTTTAATATTGAAAATGTCGGAAGGACTCAATAAGTTTGCCAAGTGCGAGTTATTGATGGCGATTTTTTGGGTCTCATTTGGATTTCAATAGCCTATTTTTAAGCAAACATCTGTTAATAAAATAAATTAAATTCTAAAAGTAATAATTAATTTTGTTAAATTCTATAAGTGTATAACATTAAATTGTGATCACATTTATTTAGTAAACTAGTATGGAAAAAATCTATAAGAAATAAACATTCTTGGTTTTCTACGAGTATATCTAATAGTTTTGAAAATCGATGCAAGGTTTGAACCTGCGGCCTTTCGTTTTCAACCGACGTCTAACCAACTACCCAACGGAGGCTTCCGCATAAATATACATCAATAATGATATTAAAGAGCAACTTGCACAGACAAAATATTAATACTTGAAAATTCCATAATGTGTATTTGTGTATTGAACAGACACCACTAACACTTCATACGTGGCGACAGAATATTTTCGCTTAAAAAACGGCGCAGTAATGAATCTTTTGACTTCTGGAGACTAGGATTCATCTGTATAGCCCCTAAGAGCGGCATTTTAATTTGATAGCTCCTTATAATAAACACAAGAACCTCATAATAAGGACATTCAAGCTCTCGACTATTAGTAAATTTAAGTACGGGTGAATAAAACGCCCCGCTCTCCACTCTAATGCTTTAAAGTGACATAAAAACGTGTCTCATAAAAGGTCTCACACACCATGGAAACTAAGCGACAAAATGCCCTTTGACGCACTTAAGCCAGGCTTTTCATTAAGGCACTGGAAACTTATCCTTATTAAAACATTAATTTGTGAGGAGACTAAGTGTTGTAGGCACATTCATTGCTTTGACGATCGGCCAGGCGTGAGCTCAACTTTCTTCATACAAGGCCCTTTAATTTTTTTGCCTGTCTCTGCCGACGATGTATTAATTTGATAGATGGTTGTGGCATTTTTTTCTGAAATAATTGTAAATAATAAGAGCTTGAAATTTTGAAATTGATCTGGCCGTGTCGGAACAGTTGTCGATGAAGCCATATTACACCTCATTGCGGATTAAACATATAGCATATCCATTAGGCCGACACCAAATAAGATTCCGAAATATATGATAATGGCACTTTGAACATTGCAAACTGTTCTTTAGAGACTGAGCCTTTGCTAAACTTACTAAAATTAGCTCGGCGACTACGAAAGCTAGATTAGCTGTTGAGAGCAGATGTAACATTGTTCTACGCCTTCAGGATTTTGAATTAAATTATATTAATATCAATTGTTTTTATATAACACATTTTTCATTATTTAGCCTTAATCAAACTTATACAATACTATTCAGGACCCATACAATCGTAAGTTGAAGTTCTACACCCGAAGAACTATTACGCCCAACTCGGGACCTTATACAAAACAAGTCCCAAACTGATTTATATTTAAATAGTAAAACAATAACTGACAGCGGAACGGTGTACTTTATGTAAAAGCAAACAAAACTTCCAACAGCGTGGGTGTCTAGACACCCTGACATCTGCTGGAATATTCCAGAACACTCCAAGTAACGCTAACGGATTGGATGCAAATTGTGTTAAACTGGAATACTGGGAGAGGCTATATGTTTGTCCCAATGTGTCGAGTGGGAAAAATGATTTTAAAGAATGGATTTTATATTTTGACTGTTGAACCTAAATTAGTTTCTCGAGTAAAACTTAGATGAAGTAGAAAGACGCCTAACCTAGTATAGACTAATCAACATAATATACATACATGGACTCACGCCTATTTCCCAGGAGGGGTAGGCAGAGGTGGTATTAATCTTCTAAGAAATAATATTAATAAATAAATAAATAAATAAAATAAATAAATACACCCAATAGTCACATACATAGTCCTGACCCCACACTAAGATCGAGTCTTGTGTCGTGGGTATCAGAAGCTACGAGAGACTTTTCGGTCTCACAAACACCCAGACCCGAAACAAATACCTGTGGATCACCCAAATATTTGTTTCGGTGCGGGGATCGAACCCGCGGCCTCTCGTTTCACAGGCGGCGTCTAACCAACTGCGCCACGGAGGCTGTCATGTAATAGTGACAATTATTACATTCTTGTATGGAAGTTTCATAGAAAACAATGACAGTGAAAACCGTATATTATTATTTTATCGTGGTTGACGTACATTATACATACGCAATATGTTTCAGTAGTCACTAACTGGCAAAAATTATGTTAATTGTTTCCAACTTCTTCAATTTTTTTCCGTTGTAATGGTGCTTTCGGGCGGGCGGAAAATTCTCTATTTTTTTTATTGCTATGCTTCTAAGCTAATCTGACAATAGCATCAAATGCTACTTCCTTAACGGTAGCAACCCATCCGGCATCCGATTAATAAAAATTCACAACAGGCGACGAATCGGACCACTCTTAATTGAAACCTGAAGATTATCCGATTTTAATCCGGCCGTTGCATATTGACGCCGTATTTTTTAGACATCTGCAGCCGAGCGATGGTCGGGTGATATTTTCCATTATTCCGGGGGTCGTTTAGAAGGGTTGTTTTGGTGTTTTATGAATCGATTTAAAGAGGAAGATTCTTACGCCCGAATACTCAAACGCCATTTAAATATTAAGTTGCACTTAACTATCTAACTCCCTTAACTTAAACAGTATATTTAAGCGTTGTTAAGTGCAACATTATATTATTTAAGTGGCGTTTGAGTATTCGACCGTTAGTTTTTTTGTGTTGTTAAGTGCAACATTATATTTAAGTGTTAGTTTTTTTTTAGAAGATGGGTGATTCTTCGTGATATTATAATAGCATCGATGAGTAAGATTGTACTAAGGTTAAAGAAAGCTTGCCCACAAGGCTCTTGTAATGAATCAAAGAGCTACTCAATTCGGAGTTTACCGCATTGTCCGAGTATGGATTAATTTATTACAAACACAAAAAATGTGTAGAGTATAAAAGAACAATCAGAACTTAGCGGTGGGTACCTTGGACTAAACTGGACCGAGAGACTGTGGCCGCCAGACTTTCGTCATTTTATAAAACTTGAAAGTTTGTCTGCGTATGCCTCTGACAGGCATCACACGATCAGCTATTATGAAGTTCCGAAAGTGGGTGGCTTTGGAAGTTATCAGCTTTAATATGTCTGGCAAGATGAAAGAACCATTAAATATGTCCGGCTGCAAAGAAAACACCTTTTGATACAGCTTACCTTACAGCTTCCATAAAATGACGAAAGTCTAGCGGCAACGGGCTCTAGGCCTATATATAGGTAAATATAATACTATCACATAATATATTTCGTTGTCATCACAATCTTCAACCATATGGAATTCACTTTAGAACATACGCCTCCAAAAATTTCCGTAACCTTTTGAAATACCCTATTTTTACACTTAAAACACCACTTATCTAACACAACAATTACGATCTAATACCCCAAACATCCTGCGTCAATTAACACTGAGATTACAACAGATTTGTATGAAATTTCTAACGTTTGGCGCAGAGCTATAAATATTCATGAGACGCTGGGTGGCGCTGCAATTAATTGGACATCGCTACGAATTTGTCGGCCAGTCGCCAGCGCTGTTTGGACTGGACGGTAATAAAATTTGTATGCATTTGTATGCGTTTGAGCAATGGCTGTTAGTGTGGTGTTTTGCTTAGAAAATTATGGGTGTTATGTAGATACATTGGGAATGGTTTTCAATAACTTTGTATTATAGAATTTACTCTTTATATTTTATATAAAAGTTACAAGTTAAGTGCTTGTAACTTGTAACTTTTATACTCAAACTTTTCTACCATTTTCTAAACCATAAAAAGGTACGTATATACTATTTTACGACTCATACGTACAGTCGATGCCATTCAAAATACCCGTAAACACGTAACTGATTTTATTCCGTCGATTCGGCGGGTGCACTTGTCGAGTTTTTAAACGCCCATAAAAATAAACAATAAACCGCGCGACATTGTTGGAACGGCTTCCGTTTAGAACAATTAACATTTTATTGGTGAACCGTTTTATTGGTCCCAAATGTTGGTACAGTCGTGCGGTAACTGTGTTTGAGTTTAGAATGTCTGCGTATATAAAGATTATATTGTGTCCTATGTTTCCTCTGTAAAGGCAATTTGAAGGTGTTATTTTTTTGTAACCATACTTTTATTAAATAAATAACAATATTTCAAAACGACAATTAACAATATTTGCTCTGAAATTTGTTCTATGTTCATCCTAAGGTGGCCTGGAAGAGATTGCCTTGTGCAATAAGGCCGCTGCCCCGATTGAACTTATTTTTTAATTTAGTTATATTCTCTGTTTTTTTCCTGGTGTAAAATAAAGAATATATTAATAAATAAATGAATCACCGGGCGGGGCCAGGCGCCCCTAGTTAATTTTTAAAACAAGCCACATCGACATAATATTATTAAGATCTCTGCTTGAGCTTAGGATTGGCTGTCTCGCGAACAACTACTGTTCACGTATCTTATCAGCCCATATACGTCCCACTGCAGGGCACAGGCATCCTCTACATTCGAGAGTACGATTGAGAGGGGTTGGACCATATAGTCTGCCACGCTGGTCTAGCGCGGGTTGGCAGACTTTACATACTGTAGAAATGTTTGAAAATCACTACGGTATGCAGGTTTCCTAACGATGTTTTCCTTCACCGTTATAGTGCGTTCACTATTCACGTGAAACTCTTCATATCAGTTCTCCAGTATCCCTGGAGTATTTAAAAATAAATAAAGTTGTAAAATAAATACTGAATATGAGCATAAAATATTTGTGAGGCATTATTGCGAAGATTTTCTTTAATTCAAATGACGTAAAACCATTTAAGCCATCCATAAGAACGAACATGTGTCGTGCGTAATTTTGAAAAGTTAAACCTTAATGTGTCGTGTGGTAATCCAAGTTAATAACTGTTATTAGAACGGATTAAGCGTTCGTAGGGGCAAATATAAAAACTTTTGCGTTTTGTCGCAGGTGCGGCCGTGTGGCGTAAGTTAAAAGCTTTGGTTTATTGCAATTTTTCTAATATTTTATCTTTATTTTTTTTTATGTAAAATAGTCGTTTTATTCAAAAAATATATTTAGCGGGATGAATGAAGAAAAATGGAGGGCGAAGCAAGTGTTAATAAAATTAAACTTACAAATAAAAAAAAGCTAAAAATATTAGGTATTAATTTGCGAATTTTCTGGGTGCCAAGATCATATTTAACCACTAGGGATCATATTACAGGCAAATCATAGTAACAAAATGTATTACACGTATAACCGCAATCGTAACCCTTGAAAGTGTTTTATATTCTGGAAACAGACCATCGTAATTGTATCAATTACACTTACTTTACCGGGACAGCACTGTACCTATCAACATAATTACTCAATTAGCCTAATATTTATTTTTACCTGTCCTATACTGCTAATTTAAGACTTTTAAATTTTTTTCACACCTCACTTTTCTCGCTAAATTAAAATCGCTGTTCTTTCGTCTCTTGAACTGCAAAACAGCAGTCAAATGGGTATGCCCTTGACAAGGGCGGGTACAATCGACACGGTGTGACAGCTGCCGTCAGCTGCCCGCAAGCACTCACTAGCTGACAGGTTAATCTACAGGATGCTCTGTGGTCAGCTAAGGGTTGGCTTATATCTTTGAACCTTTTATTCACCTATAAGTTCACCAAAATAAAAAGAAGACAGCTCGCGTTGCTGAGGGAGTTTCTTGCGCCGTTTCTTCTTCGCAGTTCCAACACATTCCGAAGTGATGGTAGCAGTGATTAACGATTCAAAAGATTTTGTAAAAGACTACTTGATTAAAGAATATTTTAATTTTGATGTTGATATAGAAGTAATTTTATTGTTGAATTCGAAAGTATTTAACTTACGTTACGGGGCTTACTCTGTGATCTGAAACGAAGTTCGAATGTTCGACGTTCGAAGTAAGTTGTAAGTTTTGCACTTCTAAAATCAGTAATATTGGCTATGGCGCTTATCATTCACTCCGAACTTATTCTATGGTTAAGACGTGCGATAAAGGATTCGAACCATTGAGGTATTACAACCTGAGACGATGGGCTGAAGATCGAGCCAGTGGCTTGCTATAGAGGCCTATGTCCAGCAGTGGACGCAGAAGGGCTGATGATGATGATGATGAACCTCAATGACTCGAACATTTTATAGAGTAAATAGGCAAATTTGTACAGTTTTACGTACGATGTTCGAATATTTAACTTCGTTGCGGATGATACAGTAACCCTCCTAAGTGTTTGTGAGGTTAAAAAGTGTATCGTAATACTGAAACCCGTGACACTTGCCTTGTATATAGTGTGGGTTCGGAACAACAAAATATTTATATGTGACTGTTAGTATTAATTATTTATTTATAGAAAGCCTCCGTGGCGCAGTTGGTTAGACGCCAGCTGTGAAACGAGAAGCCGCGGGTCCGATCCCACACCGAGACAAATGTTTGTGTGAATCACAAGTATTTGTTTCGGGTCGGGGTGTTAGTGGGACCGAAAAGTCACACAAGGTTCGATCTTAATGGATCGTATCGCACTTTTGGGTGGTATTTATTTATTAATGCCTCGGTGGCGTAGTTGTACTATGGTACGACTACAAAGCTGAGGTCTCAGATTCGAATCCCGGGTCGGGTAAAGTGATATTGGATTTTTCTATTCATTATCAGCCCGGAGTCCCGGAATTGGTGCCCCCTATCACATCATGGGACGGAACATATAATGCGAAATGTAGGTGTCCTGGTAGCACCTCTGCCTACCCCTTCTGGGAAAAAGGCGTGAGTTTATGTATGTATGTAATTTATTTTCTCCTTCAAATCTCGATTATGTTTGCGTGTTATGTAATAATTGCATCCTGTTCGATGTTTGATAAGATACATCAAAGGGATAAATTCATTGGAAACAAATGTTGACATTTAAAAATGTAATTATGATTAAGATAATTATCAATTATGTAATAAAACAATTATGTGAATTTTACTTGTCTTAAAGACATATTGTTATATATTTCATAGAATAGGAGGTAAACGAACAAACAGGCTACGTGATAGTAAGTAGTCAGTGCTTTGCCTTAGTAGCAGCAAAGATACACTGTGAACCATAAAGTCCTGAATTCGATTCCCAGATACGACTATCCAGTTTGTGAGAGATTTCGTTCTAATATCTCATGTAAGTTAGGCCAGGGAATGGAATTTGTGCCTTGCGAGATCATAGGATCGTCCCCTATCATATTTTTGGTCAGAAATTTTAGCCAACTGTGAGAGATATCAGTCGCATATCTGCCTAACCCTTCGGGGATACAGGTGTGATTATACAAGTAATAAGTATATTTAGATTATTAACCTCAGATTAAATAAATTCAAAGACTTTATAGATTGGCATCAATAAATTTAGATTTGATAACGTTAATACTTCTTAACAGTGATGTATTGAAATGTACGATAACGAATAGATAGCACGGACTTGAAAGATTTTATTCTAATAGCTCTGCAAAGTTAAAGAAATTAATGATGTTAAAAAGAATTATATTTTCTGTGATTTTGTTAGTGTTGTTCAATCAGTGTGAGAGCCAATGTGAGTATTTTTATATATTTTATGTCGGAGTTGTGATAGTGATTTTCCTGTGAATTTCATGGTACTTCTTGATGTTTTCTTCGGTTTTAGTGATTGTAGTATACAGCGCCTGCAATATGGATGAGTGATACGAAAATTTTCATAGCGCAGAAAGTCCGCGGGTTCGACACCCGCTCTGAGACACATATATATCAGAATTTATACCCAGAAAATTGCAGTTCCAGCCCATTTCCACTCCCACTAAACTAGTTTGTAAATAAAACGTAATCCAAATCGAGTATATTTGAGCGAGACAGGTGGTAAGTCTCTCGTATTATGTGAGAGGCCGCCTGGGTGGGTACCACCGCAATGTAGCCAGAGTACCTAGTGGGTATATTAAGACTTAACATCTTATGTCTCAGGATGGCGAGCGCAGTGGAATGCCAAGCATTGATTTGTAAATCATAGTGTTGTTTGGTTTTGCTACTGTCAATGAGCGTTCGTATCGGTTACCATCAAGCGAATGGCATGCTTGTCTCGCCATTCATGGTAATAAAAAAAAAGACAACTATATCTCACCGAGCCTGAAAAGCGACACATTTTCATGTTACTATCAGATTTGCCTAGTGTACGTTGGTCTTCTAGTGGATACGATTGTCCTAGACCAATTTTTTACAGTATATCTTTGTTTCAGTGAACAATGTACGCGTTCGAAACCACGTGGACTACATCATTAGCGTAGTACAAGCTACCGTAAGCGAAGTCGAAAGGAGAGGATGGAGCAATTTGAAACTACCTGACGTAGTACAACCCATAAAGTAAGTTTTGAAGCTAAGGGGCAGTATATATAATTTCATTACATCATTAATTTCGGCTAGAAAAAGTCTACTGTTGAATATAATATAATCATCAATTATATCCATTGTGACTGGTATGAATCGGCCTATAAGTAAGACAGCCTCCGTGGCGCAGTTGGTTAGACGCCGGCTGTGAAGGGGCCGCGGGTTCGATCCCCGCACAGAAACAAATGTTTAGAGACTGTCCCGCCCTCACACCCGCCACTGCAACTCCTGTAAGCCAGGATCAACAGTGGCACGCATTTTAATGACACTGAACAGTGAAGCTCAGCGCGTCTCTGGGAATGTCTAACTTGTCTTTAACCCGCAACGAAATCAATCAAAAAAGTTAAATTAATAGGAGGAGTTGGAAATAAAT
The DNA here is from genome assembly GCA_949752805.1 of Deilephila elpenor. Taxonomy (NCBI): domain Eukaryota; kingdom Metazoa; phylum Arthropoda; class Insecta; order Lepidoptera; family Sphingidae; genus Deilephila; species Deilephila elpenor. The sequence goes on from OX457113.1 coordinate 10,473,403, forward strand.
TATTATAAAATAAACAAATGTTTGTGTGATCCACTGGTATTTGTTTCAGGTCTGGGTGTTTGTAAGACCGAAAAGTCTCTCGTAGTTTCTGATACCCACATAAATACATCCAACAGTCACATACATAGTCTACACTACACTAAGATCTAGTCTTGTGTCCTGGGTACCAGGAACTACGAAAGACTACGGTCTCACAAACACCCAGACTCGAAACAAATACCTGTGGACCACACAAATAATTGTTTGTTGTCGAACTCGCGGCTTCTCGTTTCACAGGCGGCTTCTAACCAACTGCGCTGTCAATAAAGGAGTTGCTGTTCAACATCACTTTGTCTTTGCAGTGAAACTGTCTTCGACTGGGAGGGACTAGGTACGGTCACCTATACAAATGGCTTCCTGGTATCCATCCAGCACCTGGACATCGTGCAATCCACGGTGCAGCAGGTGTGGAGCAGGACTCAAGTGGGTCTGGTCGACTTACAGGCGAGAGTGAGGCTGCACAACGCCGTAGTAGGGTTCGATGTCCTGGTGAACCTCACTGCTGGAAACTATCGGTACACGGCAACGTACCGACATCCGTTGGTCAACTTTGAATTTTCTGTAGGTATTTTGGTAGTTTTAGAACATAGTATCGAGGGCATTGATATCTCAGGGTATTATAACATTTATATTAAAGCCAAGATAGTCGATTCATCACTTTGTAACAGGCGTAAATGATGAACCCAAAATCACTTAGAAATAAATCAGGCTCAATTTAAATTATATTTCACTAGGTAATATCTCCATTAAATATTTACGATTAGGAATTGAGCTTACTGACTGTTGATGAGTCTTATTAGTTCTTGGGATCTGTATTAGCCCAAATACGTCCCACTGCAGGGCACGGGCCTCCTCTACAATCGAGAGTGAGATTGAGAGGGGTTAGGCCATATAATCCGCCACGCTGGCCTAGTGCTTGTTGGCGGACTTTACATACCATATAAATTCTTACAAATCGATATGGTAAGCAGGTTTCCTCACGATGTTTACCTTAACCGCCATAGTGCGTGGTAATTGACTACCAATACACACATAACTCCGAGAAGTCAGAGGTGTGCCCTATGATTTGAACCCGCGACCACCGTGAAACATATTGGCAGTCGCGTCTGGTCCGTTACCAATGCACGCAGCATTGCTTGGTATACATGTGTTATAATATCCAACTTTTCTAAGACACTAATTACCTCATGCGATTCTCGAATTATATCGTTACAATTTGTTTTATTACAGATAGCCAGAGATATGAACCAGGATACACTGACGACAAGAGTGACAGGCAACACGCCGACCAGTACCAGTTTAGTTAATTTCTTACCCCATGATGACATCACTGATGTTCTAAGCACTTTGGTAAGAAATTTGCAATATGAGATTATGTGTAAGTCATATTTTGACAGACTACGTGCCGCAGTTGCTTAGATTCCCGACTAAAGGCGAGGCTGTAAGTTTAATATACTCAGTCAAATGGTTGTATGATCCACAGGCATTTGTTTCGGGCATGGCTCTTTGTAAAATCGAAAAATCTTTTGTAGGGTCAGTTGCATAAACTAACTTCACCATCCATTTGAGACGTTTTTGACATTGCTAATGTACGGGATTGACGTTTTCAAATTCAAAGTTATGGCAAAAGTTAATTTGTGCAATTGGCCCTTTTTCTGATACCCACGACACAAGGCTTGATCTTAGTATAGTGTCAGGACTATGTATTTGACTGTTGAGTGTATTTATTATATTATTATTTCCAGTACGCCAGAGCCTCTACGATTCCTGGAATCAACGCTTGGGGACCAGACGTCTTCACTCCAATCCTGGATGACGTCGTCAGAAACAGAATCCAGTTTCCACCTGTTTGCTACAACTGTCCAGTATAAATGATTCGAATTATTTTTGTTTGTTTTATATTTTAACCATGTGTTGTCTTTCGAGATCATGCTACTTTATAATTTAAAACGAGAAAATAAAAGGGAGTCCATCAGCTACTTAAATTAAACGATCTTCAAATTAGTAAAGGTGAATCCACAACTCAGTTACCTCAGTTGTATTGTATTGTATCAGCCCATATACGTCCCTCTTCAGGGCACGAACCTCCGCTACAATCGAGAATACGATTGAGACGGGTTAGGGCATATAGTCCACCAAGATGGCATAGTGTGGGTTGGCGGACTTTACATAGAAATTATTCTAAATCGCTACGGTATGCTGGTTTCCTCACGATGTTTTCCTTCACCGTTATATTAATTGACTATCAATACACACATGACTCCTAAAAGTCAGAGATGTACCCTGGGATTTGAACCCGCAACCATCGTGAACATGTTGGCAGACGCGTCTGATCCGTTTACCACGAGCCACCACGCACTCAGTTACCTCAGTAACATTTACTAATCTTGTTGCTTTGACGTACGGTATTTGACGCAAAACATACTTACCAATCTCTATTTTATACATAGTTATGCTCGTGGGTATTCTCTTAAATGCATTTATTTATATATTTTTTATTGGATGAACGGCGAAACAAGCACGCCATTCACCTAATGGTAAGCGATATGACCGCTCATGGTCAGTAGCAAAAACAAACCACACCATAAATTACAAAGCAATGCTTGGCATTCCACTGCGCTCGCCATCCTGAGACGTAAGATGTTAAGTTTCATTATGTCCAGTAGTTACTCTAGCTACAATGTCCTTCAAACCGGAACACAGCCTTTACACTGCTGTTCGGCGGAAGAAATAAACATTGCGGTGGTACCTATCCAGGTGGTCTCTCAGATATCAGACACCTACCACCAGTAAAAATATAAACATAAAAGAAAAATCGGATTCAGTTTTCTAAATATCTAGAAGCTAAGGTTATTCTGGATTAATTAAGGCTCCATGTGGTCTAAAGACTAAGAAAGATTATCACGCAAGCCTATTCACTTACTCTTCAAAGCATAGCTATTAGCTACGTTATATAGAATATTGTTTTCAATCACGACACTATAAAGAAATAAATAAAAATATAATAACGGCCAATGGTCATGTCAGTCATAGTATATAGTCCTGACTCCACATTAAATCTTATGTCTCACAAACACCCAGACCTGAGACAAATACTTGTTGGCTACACAAACATTTCCTCGGTGCGGGGTCGAACCCACGGCCTCTTTTTTTTACAGCTAGCGTCTTACCAACTGCGCTGGATGCTGTCAAAGTTATCAGCTCTCTTCACTGGACAGCATTCATCATAGAGCGAACACTTGATAACCAGGACTCTACCGACCTTTCCATCGTCTTTTATTGGGTTAAGACAACTTGAATGCTAAATATTATGTTTACCATCATGTACTTGTACATATTACATCTGAACTAAATTGTGCCCGATATGGCGATAGGCTCGCCCTTCACATTGTGCGAAAGAACATATTATGAGAATATATATAGGTACATATCAAAATCAGAAAGTGTGAGTGTCTTGCTAGCACCTCTGCCTATACCTCCTGGGGAAAAGGCGTAAATTTATGTATGTATGTGTAAATTTTCTCTTTGTAACCTGGATGAATGGCGAAGTATGGTATACCTTTTATGCAGCAGTTTCCCTTTTAGGGAGCACCTCAATCGTACCCTCGATTTTAGACTAGACCAGTTATACCCTGCAGTGTGACATAAATAGCCTGATATAATACAAAACTCCCTCGGTGGCGTAGTTGTACTACGGTACGACTACAAAGCTGAGGTCTCGGGTTCGAATCCCGGGTCGGGCAAAGTGATATTGGGTTTTTGTATTCATTATCAGCCCGGAGTCAGGAAGTTGTGTCCGATATGGCGATAGGCTCGTCCCCTATCAAATCATGGGACGGAACATACAAGGCCAAATGTGGGTGTCCTTGTGGCGCCTCTGCTTACCCCTTCTGGGATAAAGGCGTGAGTTTATATATGTATGTATAATACAAAACAAAAAAGCTCTCTTTATACCAATTGTTCCATATTTAACAGACAAAAACACATTCCCACAGTAATAATATTATATATCTTGTATCTACAATTAACTTATCAACAACCGCAATACGCCGCAAAGTCAAACATCATTAGCAACATTGTTGCAAGATATCGTTAAGGATTGCAATCAGCTAATTTACATTAAAGTCATCAACAGATATGTATGATCGATCACATTGATAACAAATTCAATCGTTTTTTAATCGGGAGACATGTCTAAGTTCTAATGTATTGGACGAACGGCAAAATGTTGAAGTTTTATGTTCTTTTGGTTTTTTGTCTTCCTTGTGTGTATGGACAGACTTGGGGTAAGATCTTTTTAATAATTTGTGTAGTTTTGTAAGCCATTGCCAGCAAATCAATCTGTTTATGTACATAAGTGGTCTCAATCTTATATTAAGTGATAGAGCAATACCGTAGGTGACTTGGGCTATTATTATTTCTTAAATAAATAAATAAATACACCCAACAGTCACATACATAGGCCTGACCCCACACTAAGATCGAGTCTTGTGTCGTGTATCAGAACTACGAGAGACTTTTCGGTCTCACAAACACCCAGACCTGAAAAAAATACCTGTAGATCACATAAATATTTGTTTCGGTGCGGGGATCGAACCCGCGGCCTCTCGTTTCACAGGCGGCGTCTAACCAACTGCGCCACGGAAGCTGTCAAATGAATGTTAGAATACTAGTATGGGTCTGCTCTGCCTCGCGTAATCATTGTTTTTCTGAAAACCAGTTTGAGCGGTAGATTTTCTATCGTATTCTGTTTGGTGAATGTCTTATTCCTTACTTTTCTTTCTCTTCGAAATTTCGGTAACGTCCAAGTGTGGTAGATGTTCCTTGGGTTGCAGTTATCACTTACCATTAAATGACCCATCTTAATGGTAAATTATGATTGCAACCCAAAGAACTATACTGGTGGTAGGTCTCTCATATATGAGAGGCCGCCCGGGTACCGCCTCAATGTCTATTTCTCCCGCCAAACAGCAGTGTAAATGCACTTTATATTTGTACATTGATAATAATTATAGTTGTAATATTGTTCATCTTAGTATGTATTGCTTAACCTATGTTATTTCACTGCTGGGAGAAGGTCTACATCAATTTCTTATTTTGTCAACTGCCAATTGACTAGCAATACCTTGAGGATCAAAGACTTTGAAAGATATTTTGGATTTATTTGTGACTCACAAAGATTTTGACCATCCACTCAATTTTTTGTCAATAACTTTCAGAGAGCCGTGGTCGTGTTGTGGACTTCACTGGTTATTTCTCCAAGGTCGTCCAAGAGACTATATATGAAGTGGAGAAACGAGGGTTCTGCAACTTAAAGCTGGATGAATTCACCGCTTTGGTCAAGTAAGATACCGATTATTTAATAATAATAAATACACCCAACAGTCACATACATAGTCTTGACTCCACGCTAAGATCGAGTCTTGTGTCGTGGGTATCAGAAACTACGAGAAACTTTTCGGTCTCACACACCCAGACCTGAAACAAATATCTGTGGATCACACAAATATTTGTTTCGGTGCGGGGATCGAACCCGCGGCCTCACGTTTCACAGGCGGCGTCTAACCAACTGGGCCACGGAGGCAGCCTATATTCCCCAAGATCGTAGGAAGTCGCTGGGTTGTTAGGGTAGACCGCTTTCAATGGATTGCTCTGAAATTCTGTGGTCAAGGCACATCATGAGACGTGGATTATAGCAGTTGATGATGTTCTTAGAATTTTAAATTTTAAGCCAAAGAGTGTTTTGTATTTCGGATTCAACCTGTATACAGGCATTTTCGAATAGCTGTACTGTAACTGTTTCCGCCTATACACGTCACATTGCAGGGCAATAGCCTTCTCTACAAAGTACAATCAAGAGTACGAACATTATCGAATAGACGGGAATAATTAGGTCAATATTTCACTGCACTTAACTAATATCAAATAGTACTCTACCTCTAATAAAACAAGTATAAAAAATACATATGTATACATACATAAACTCACGCCTTTATCCCAGAAGAGGCAGGCAGAGGCGCCACCAGGATACCCACATTTCGCCTTGTATGTTCCGTCCCATGATGTGATAGGGGGCGAGCCTATCGCCATATCGGCCACAAATTCCTGGCTCCGGGCTGATAATGAATAGAAAAACCCAGTATCACTGCCCGACCCGGGACTCGAACCCGAGACCTCAACTTTGTAATCATACGCCACCGAGACAGTCTAAAAAAAGGGTTTTGTAAAGTCGAAATCAATGTGTAACTACTTGTAACCGATTAGCCATGTAGAATTATAATTTAACTATTTTTTTTATTCTGGTACGGCACGGTGACTGCATTGCACCTCGTGGTAAGTGCTAATGCCGTCCAGGTAGAGTATCGAATTGCATCAGATGGCAGTATCATACCATTCGATACAATCATGCCGGCCCGCTGAGAATCTATTCTATTTTCTAAATAACATCAAACAACCGAATTGCCAATAAAATTGGTTCAAATGTTCTATATTTATAGCAAATAGTTATTCACGGTAATTATTAGTTTAATGATGTTCAAATAAGCATCAGGGTTTGGTACAAATTTAATGCGTTGGTCAAATGGCTGCTAACCGCATGTTAACCGAAATAACGTACAAAATGTACATTTACGTAAATAAATAGTATGAGCAACACAGTTTTAATGTAACTAAATATTCTTGTGCCATGAATATGAAAATAGTGTCCCCTAATCTCCTTCTTTGATATTTCCAAAAACTGATGTAATTTTCTTGAGTCTTCACTAAGCCATATTAAACTACATTACTCGATACAGCCATATAAATATAAAAATAACACTCAACAGCTACATAAATAGTCCTGACCCTATACCACGATCGAGTGTTGTGTCGTGGTCAGAAACTACGAAAGACTATTCGGTCACACAAACACCCAGACCCGAAACAAATACTTGTGGATCACATAAAATATATTTGTCTCGGTGCACCGAACCCGCGGGGTCTCGTTTCACAGCTGTAGTTTAACCAACTGCGCCACGAAAGCTGTCAACTATTCCAACTTACTGCACTGTACCTGCGAATTAACTTACCAAGTTTACATTCTCTTAATCTTTAACCAAGACTTCAATTGCAAGTTTTTCGGGTTAGCAGAATTCACGTCCCCAGGACACTCTTTCAAAAATATCTCCATTGTGCGAAATTCCTCACGACGTCTTCTCTAACGTTAAAATCGTTTTGTAACATAACCATTTCTTTATCTTTTCAGTACATCGATGTACAGCTGGCATGTACTCGGCAATGTAACTTACACCAATGCGTTCCTCCTCTCGATACAGAAGATGGATATTACTGCTATGGCCCAGACTGTAGCACGGAGGACTGTCGATGGGGTTGCTCAGCCTTTTGCGTCTGTTCGCGGGATGTTACACTTCAGGGATTCGAAGTATGGATACGATGTGATCTTCGATCAGTTTGGCGAGGGCGTTCATAAATTTACTGGTGTTTTTGGGTATTCACTAACTTCTATGCTGTTGGAGGTAAATTAAAGTTTACTAATTTTTTATAACTTAAATATATTGTTTTGCCTTAACTTTCTGACGTAAGGTAATATTTTTTTAAAAACTAGGACTAAAAATTATGTGGAATACAAAAAGACTGACGGCCTTATTCATAGACAGTTTTAAAATCTATTTTAGTTATCGAATGTTTTCTCCTTTTCGAACGACTTTTGAATTCAGTTTGGGCGAAGAAGACAAAACACTCGATCAACTAAAATAGGTTTTAAAACTGCCTTGATAAGGCCATAAATCTTTATGAGTGTCAGTCACATTATAGTCTTTCTGCGTGCCATTTTGTACCCTTAATTGTGATTTGAAGGCATTTGAAGGCTGTAGGAAAATTATCTATTTAACCTTATGCTGTACCTTTGAAATTTAATGTCAAAAATCATAAGCCTTGTATTGTGCCATAATCCAATAAAGTTCGAAGATCGAAAGGCATTTCAAACTTACAACATACTTAACACATTTTTGCGTTTAACGATTATAAACTTTTAGTAGATTAATATCAGTGTTTTGATGCACTGATTTTATCATCATGTTTATTATACATGATCATTATTGTAATTATATGTATCATGAACTAAAAAAGCACTAACATTTGAATAAACATTTTTGGATTAGAAAGACGACAAAGAAACAAAATAAAGTTAGCGAACGAGAGATGTCAGATGAAGTAACTTCATCAATGGCAATCAATACGACGGACTTCAAATTGAATTGTAACTTCGACTTTTTGTCACTACTCAACGAAGTCTATCAAATTAAAATTATAAACCCAGCTCTAGCAATCATATTATGTGCATTAATCATTGAATGAGATGCAGACCGTACAGTATGTAGAGACATACTAGAATCATGCAGTAAACAATCTTAATACCCAGGTCCAATCACGTTAAATTGAGTCCGGTGGAATCATTTATTACCCACCTTAAAGGGCATTTCTTTTTCATGAGATGCGGCTAATTAATATGCAAGAGGCCGCCTGGTTAGGTACCACCACAATGTCTATTTCTCCCGCCAATCAGCAGTGTAAATCAACTATTATGTTCCGGTTTGAAGGACATTGTAGCCAGAGTAACGACTGGACATATTGAGGCTTAACATGTTATTTCTAAGTATAGCGAGCGCAGTGGAATGTCAAGCATTGCTTTGTAATTAATAGTATTGTTTGGTTTTCTACTGCCCATGAGCGGTCGTATCGCTTACCGTCAGGCGAATGGCATGCTCGTCTTGCTATTCGTCGCAGTTCGAACCGCAAAAATGAAGAAATAAAGGCCTCAAGGAAAATATTTTTTATAAAACTATATCAATCATTAAATCAACAGGTGGCCAAGAATCTGATCACAGACGAGTTAACAACTACGGTGAGCATGAGTAATTTGTCAGGAGGTTATACTAGGATGATCTATATGCCGGCCAATAACATCACAGAAGTCTTATCTCGAGTTGTAAGTATTTGACTTGGAAAATCAAATGACTTTTTCATACTGTTATGACAACAAGGAGAGATAGATGTTAAGCAACAAATTAATATTTCTATTGATAAAGCCGTTCGACAAATTCATGACAATAATTTCCTATAAAAAATCCATAGTTGATGAACCGCTAGAGGTGTGAATTGACCTTGGTGCAATGGGATATAGGTGTGAGTATGTATGATTGTATAAATTCAAGGACAGTGGAAGAGATCGGAGGTGCCTATGGCCATATTACACACAATGTCGAACTAAACCGCGACCTTCGTTTCACAACCGGCGTCTCACCAACTGCGCCACGGAGGCTGCCAAAATTATACTCTAAAAATATTTTAAATTGCATTTTCCAGTACCTAATAGCGTTATGCTTGAGACCGACAATTTTCTATCTCCCGTGAACTCAGTCAAAAAAGCACTTGACACAGGAATCATCAAAGCTCATGCTGCACCAGAGCATACAAATAAGTCAACGCTATGATTTATTTTTTCTTAGTTCACAGCTACCACGGCATACAACAGCATCCAGAATTGGGGTCGAAATACGCTGGCACCTATTATGTTGGAAGTAGCTCGGACGAAGTTCGATTTTCCGCAGGTCTGTTTCAATAATTGTTAAGAGAAAATAAAAGTTTTGAAGAAAACTATGTTTTATTACATATTTCATAAAAATAGCGAGGTGACCTGTTGAAAGTGCGTGGACTGTTATTAACATATCGGAAGCGTTTTGCTCGAATGGCAGTCGTAGGTTTGAAGCCCAGGAAAAACCTATATAGCAAGAACTATAGTATGTTATTAATTAATATTCTTTTGATATCATTGATTACTTTATCTCACTATACATATATGTTAAAAAAAGCGAATACCTTAACTAGGGCCCGGCTATACCTTAAGGAAACCTCCTTACGCGGTACTCCCACAGAATACTAAGTAGTATTAGTATTTTGTGGTACTCCTAAGACCTAAGTAAAAAAAACGCATACTAGATGTGACCAAGATCTTTACCAGAAAATTCTATTGTACCTTGAAATCTGCAAACCCTCAGAAGACCTGTGTGGTGGATTATGGCCTAAGCTCTCTCAATCGAGCTATCGGATTCCCTTGCTCAGCATTGAGTGATTATGGTCTGCTAATGGACTGTATTACGGATTACCAACAATTATTGTTAGATTGTTAAAAAAATAATAAAATCCTAGTTTAAAGTAAGTATTGTAAAAGGACATATTTTTGAATATTTAAATTGTCGATAACTACGCAAAATAATAAAAAAATCAGAGAAAACAAATAAAAGTTTTATTTTAAAGGCTTTATAATGCTAACAATCTTCGCTTCAGTCTAAAAAACTATTACCTCACGGAATGTCAATATGGCATATTTACGTCAAATTCTGCGTAACTTAGCGCAGCGGTAGCAATAATTTCGTAAATCATAACAGAGGATTACTATTATTTCTACTTATTGAACATTTTACTGTCTCAAAGTTAGTCGTGACATAATTATGACGGTACTCCGGTAATAATGAGCGACGAAACTAACGAGGAACGGCAGGACAACGAGCTAGCAGCGTTACAGGTTATTTTGTTTATTATTGTATTAACCTCTTTGTAATGCGCTAACTTCAAACCATAAGCCAGTAATTGGCGAGAAGGAACGCAGAATAGAGACATCTAGACTCCCAATTCAAAGGCCAAGATCCACTTTAGGTGGCTGAGCCAGCAGAGTTAGTAAACCTCTGAAACAAAATTCCACGAACCCTATATCCTTTAAAACTAACGTGCTTACCTCATTTTAACTCTGAATCACCTTATGTTAGGCTGGCATATAATGTCTAGGTAGTAATTCATTCAGCAATCTCATTGTATAAAAATTACAATAAACATATTTCTTATATTTAATTCCAATTATTTTATATACCAAATGGCGGGAGAAATCTTAAATCGAACGTAATTTTATTCAACAGATTATGTACTCAAGCTGCTTCCGACAAGTTACTTCTTGTTAGAAGTCTGAGTTTAGTAGTGAACTTCTGAAGAAGAAGTCATATTTTGATTTTGAGTCTCCATCAACATGTGTACTTAATGGAGAACCAATGACAATTTCTAGTGAGAAATCCAATTAAATTCCAGAAACTAAATCATAGACTACATTACCCAATTTTTGAACGCTCCTTGATAAAAAAAACTAATTATGACTATAGTATAATTTAGTATTCAAATGTATAATTTTGTATTACAAACAAGAACTTGTACTTCTTCAACATAACACTTCCTTCATCTTTAATACGAATTTATTAAGAAAACAATATGACAAACATTATAATAGACATGTCTTAACAATACATACCCATTGAAACTAAACTAAATTGTTATTATCACCCCTATAGTCTATATACGGTGATGCGGTGAAAGACAACCGAGAGAACATAGCATGGAAGGTGTGGCGCCCTCTAGACATACTTCTGACATTAAACCCACTACACAATAGTGATATCCAGGGTGTGCATTGCTCCATTACCTTGCATATTAAGTGTTGCCCAAGTTATCCTGACAAGTAAGTATAATGTTAGACAAGATGATTACCGTAATGTTTGTTCTGTCCTCTCACAATCTCTGCCCACATCAACATAGCATATTACAGATGTATCAGTCCCTAGTATTTTATATCACAAGCCCATATCATAGTAATTTATTTGAATAACACTTTTTCAATATACCTTTTTTAATATAATATAGTAATTTATTTGAATAATCCTTTTTCAACATACATTCAACATACCTTTTTCAACATATCATAGTAATTTATTTGAATAATCCTTATTGTACAAAAAAGGAAAAGAGGTCTAATTTATACATGTTTCAAAAAAACATTATTTTTTGTTATATTTGTTCAATATAAATTTGGAAATGTATAAATTTGAAATTAAATAATCTCATTTATTATAATGAAATCCATTTCTTATTGCAGACCACCTACTTTGGCAATCCACAAGATGCACGGAATATCAACAGATAATGGCACAAAGCTGATTTCGGATCTGGAATCTTTGGCTAATCAGTTGTGCGGAGAAGTTATGATTTTCCAATTGGCACAGCATGCACAAGTAAGTTTAGTAATAATGCTACTATAATCATATACTTAATACTTATTCAAGTTAAATATGTAGTGTCATTCTTCTTAGGAAAAACATTTATCTAATAAATAAATATTTATACAATCATTGCATGGATACTTCATTTTTTTTTTTTTTTTTTTTTTATTGCAATGAATGGCGAGACGAGCATGCCATTCGCGTGATGGTAAGCGATATGACCGCTCATGGACAGTAGCAAAACCAAACAACACCATGAATTACAAGGGAATGCTTGGAATTCCACTGCGCTCGCCATCCTGAGACATAAGATGTTAAGTCTCAATATGTCTAGTAGTTACTCTGGCTACAATGTCCTTCAAACCGGAACACAACAGCGCATTAACACTGCTGTTTGGCGGGAGAAATAGACATTGCGGTGGTACCCACCCAGGTGGCCTCTCACATATGAGAGACCTACCACCAGTAATGTTTTATTATCTAAATTCTTAGACCAACATGTTTAGTAATTTTATCGAGACTGTTAGAAGTATAAAAGAAAGAAAATTGTTAAGCCTATTATATTTAATTTTCAGCAATTCCTTCATGACCACAATAAACCAACTCTTTCCTTCTACGAGGAAATGTTAAAGGAGAAAAATGAAATGGAAAAACTGAAACAACATGATCTGCAGGCGAAAGAAGAAGAGGAGGTAATTATCATGTCAATGCAGGGCGCTATTTGTTGGATGTGTTTATTTTGAAGTGATACAAAAAACACTGTTCTTCTGCATATTATGTCTTAAACCAATATTTTTTCTCTTAGTTTGATACTTTGTTACAAAGTGGGTTTTGTATGATGAACAATCATAAATATTTAGGGTTTGAATCAACATATTTTTCACTGTGGTTTACTCCACAATTGGCAGAGTGGTAAGCTTTATCTGCCATGGTGGTTTCTGCAATAGTGCAAATTAATAAGTAACAGAGTTGGCATTTAAAAATATTGTTGTGTATGTTAGCAATTGGTCCCATCCCTAATCAAATTAATATTTCAGCGACAAAAGATAAAAGATGAGATACAAAGGCGTCAGAATATACTGAAAGGCGCGGGCAGGCAGCGGTCACACAGATCGAGCATTAGTCAAGAGGTTGACACTCCAGATGGACAGGGCGATACACCGGAATTAGTTTGGTTAGTATTCCTTCATTGTTATCATACATACATACTTAAACTCACGCCTTTATCCCCGAAGGGGTAGGCAGAGGGGCGCTTCTAGTAGCGACCAGGACACCCACATTTCGCCTTGTATGTTCCGTCCCACGATGTGATAGGGGGCGAGCCTATCGCCATATCGGGCACAAATTCCTGACTCCGGGCTGATAATGAATAGAAAAATCCAATATCACTTTGCCCGACTTGGGACTCGAACCCGAGACCTCAGCTTTGTAACCGTACCGTAATACAACTCCGCCACCGAGGCAGTCTGTTATCAGTATCATTTAATACATCAGGCATAGTACGCGGAGAAACGAGTAATCTAACGCAAACGAAAGTGCTGAAAGCTAATCAAATATAGTTCTTATTGCTTTACGCTTAGGTTTGAAATACAATAACAATATGCTTTCTCAATCATAATACTGTAGGCTGTGGCGCCAAAGCGAAGACAGTTCTCTGTCTAAATTGACGAAAAACTGAAAACAGTGACGTATTCGATAACCAATAGCAGATGAAGACGTGCGCGCGTAAAAGATGCGTGATGATTGGTTAAAAGATAATTTGTATAAAAAAAAATATCTGCGCAAGTACATCTTGTTACTCATTTTAATGATACTACAATTTACATGAATGATTAATTTAAATTAATTTGAAAACCAGCTATGTGTGACTTATATTGCATCATAGCTTGAGGCTAAGATAACCTAGTTATTCATATGTGGATGAGCAGAGTCGCCCTATATTTATGCATTTTAATGTACCTTTCTTTCCATTTTATGTTTTACAATTTTGCATGTCAAGGTGACAGTAAAATCATTTCTTTCTTTCTAATTCACAGTTACGCAGACGACAAAATGTCTCCAATAAAGAAGATATCTAGGAGTAGGACTGCTGAGGTGCCCTGTACTTGCAATAACAAAGGAGTTGTAGTCCTCAGACTAACTCAGAGGAACAACAAGAAAGTTTACATAAGCGGTTGTTTGGGTGAGTTGATTATTATCTTGATTTATCACGGATTTATTATAATATGTTTAGATATACTAGAGTATGGTCTAAATTTTCTTAATCAACACTTAGTGGAGTAATCATATAACAGTGTAGTGTAATTATTTATTTATTTAAGTCAAATATACGCTGATGGGTAGAAAGACAACTACCACACGTTTTTACATTTTAAAAACTAACAAATCCCCACATGAAAATTATCGATAATCTTATTTCAACTTTCAAACACATATTTTCCTCACACAGGACATTCCTCCACCGGCGCCACTACCTACCTAGCTATTGACGACGAAACAGGCGAGAGATTAATAGCAAAAAAATGGATCCTATCACCAGCCGGTGACTTCGCAGCACGAAATCGCCAACTAACATCCCTACAACAAGACTTCAAGGCCGCTTGTCGACTCTCCCATCCCTCCTTAGTCCCCTACGTTGCCATAGAAACCACCACAGAGATCGTCAAATGGCGGTCCAGACAGTGCAATTACATATTCCGACCTTTCATCCTCGGCACCTCGTTGAGAAACTTGAAAAAAAAGTTTACCGGGTTCGGTGATAAATACGAAGCTTTGAAACTGCTGAGGAATGTGGCGAATGGCGTTTTGGGTGCGTTGTACGAGTTGCACAGTGTGGGAGTGTTGCATCGAGACATCAGGTCCGAGAACGTTTATTTGGATGATTCAGGGGGGGTGAAACTGGTGGGGGCGGCGCTGGACTCGAGATTGGCTGAGATACTGGACTGCGATAGTTATTGTGATAGGTAAGTTTGTTTTTACATCGATTAATTGGTGTTTAATGCAGGGGCAGTTTAATCCTCAATGGGGAGACCTTTGTTCAGTTCCACTTCCTGTGGCTAAAGAGAGAGAGAGAAAGACTACAATTAGAGAAGGGGCTATATTTATCGTTTTATGCACAAATTTACATAGCTTATACTCATCGAAGTTTGCTAGTCGTAGAATAGATTCGTCATGAGTAGTGACTATCACGAATTGTTGAAACTCTCACTGATCCGTGCAATTGTATTATTTCCCTACACTTACCAAATGTCGGGGCCGATAAAATCTCGCCCTCCAGTGTTTATACGACTACGATTTTTTATCGGATCCTAAGCTTCTCAGTCGGGCTTCAACCATCCATCCATCCATCAGCCAAAGGACGTCCACTGCTGAACATAGGCCTCTCCTAATGATTTCCACAGTGACCTTTTGGATGCAGCCTGCATCCAGCGACGTCCCGCCACCTTTACCAGGTCGTCTGGTCAATTCTTTGCGTGTTCCTGTTGATACTGGGTAACAGGAGATGTAATGACAAGTTTTTGGGCGGGATATTATTTAAGATGCTATCAGCAATTCACAGTAGTTAGGACACCACAACGCCCGTGATATTTCTTCGTAACATGTGAACAGACAGACAGCGGCGCTGGATATATATGCGTGCGGTCAGCTGTTCCTGTCCATCGTCAGCCAAGATCGAACCTACACCGACGTGCCACAGGAACTGCCCGCTATAGCCAAGGACTTTATATCAAGGTAAGAACTAAAAGAGCCCTAGTGGCTAGTACAATCGCTACTTAGACGCTTAATCGATAATAAGGCGATGAGTAAAGACTATTAAAATCTACATTTAGATGTTTAATCGATAGTTAGTCGGTCAATCGATACATAATCGATAGTTAGGCAAATTATAAATAGTTAGATGATTAATTAATAGTCGATGTTGTGATCGTTAGAAGAGCAACGAGTAGTGATTGATCGATAGAAGATTAATCGATAGTCAGGTGATTTATGTTCGATAGACGATAAGTATTCACAGTTCATGGATACTTGATCCATGATAGGGATTTATTACATTTAATATCGTTGAATTGTGTTTTTTTAGAGAGCAAATGTTTAAATCTATTTGTTATGATTTTTATTTCAGATGTTTAACAGAAGACGAACAGTCCCAGTGGTCAGCGAAGCAACTAATGAACCACATATTTCTAGTCGACACGCCAGCGAAACAGCCCACCAAGAAGGAAAAAGACGATAGCGGCAGTGGTTCCGAGGTAATCTTATACAATTCTAATTTGGACTGTGTAATTTAAATAATAATAACCTATACTGACATATAGTATAGAAAGCTGTAGAGTTTGTATGTTTGAACGCATTAATCTCTGGAACTACTGGTTATAATATAAAGATTATTTGGTATTGGATAGCCCATTTATCGAGGAAGGTTATAGGCTATATAACATCACGCTATGACCAATAGGAGCCGAGCAATAATTGAAAATGTTGTAAAAACTTTTCCCCGTCAAAAAGATACCGGACCGGACCGGGCCGGTAATGTGCTTATATAATTCTCACTGCAGGGCACGGACCTCCTCTACAATCGAAAATTGGATTAAAAGACATCACGCATATTAATGTAATTTGCTTGATTAAAATTATATTAAATATTCCCACTAGGATGACGATGCAGTGAAGAAAATCCAAAAGCACGTGAGTCCATCTATGAGCGGCCATTCAAGACTCAACGCTGAATTCGAAGTGCTCGCGTGGCTCGGAAAAGGCGCTTTCGGTGATGTACTGAAGGTAATTTTAATGGAACATAAATATTTTAATTTGTGTGTAGTACATTATTCGTTCGTGAGTTACATTATTCTCTTACATACACATTATAGCCGATATCTATGTTGGCGCGCTGAAATTATACAATATTAATTCGATATAATGCATTCGAAAACATCCATTTACAGCCTCCGTGGCGCAGTTGGTTAGACGCCGGCCTGTGAAACGAGAGGCCGCGGGTTCGATCCCCGCACCGAAACAAATATTTGTGTGATCCACAGGTATTTGTTTCGGGTCTGGGTGTTTGTGAGACCGAAAAGTCTCTCGTAGTTTCTGATACCCACGACACAAGATTCGATCTTAGTGTGGGGTCAGGACTATGTATGTGACTGTTGGGTGTATTATTTATTATTTAAAGAGCTGCTAAATTTTCCAGGTGAAAAATAAACTTGACGGCGGCTTTTACGCTATAAAAAGGGTCGATTTGAACCCAGAGAGCGTGCAGTTAAACAAGAAAATAACTCGCGAAGTTAAATTACTATCTCGATTGAATCACGAGAACGTGGTCCGATATTACAACGCATGGATCGAGTCCACAACAGAGACGGATGTGTCGGAAGAGAGCAGTGTGTCGTCTAAAAGTCCAGCGAAAAGGCCAGGGGATAGTCTGGCGTGCGTAGTGGCCAAGCTAGGGCAGGAGGTGAAGGTGGAGTGGTCGATGTCTGAAGGTCCTGTGCAGAAGACCAACTCCTCATCTGACAGCGAAGAAGATGATGACGATGATGAACCTGACCATTGGTTTAATATGTTAAGGTTAGTTATTGTTGAGTAAACTTATAGGAATGACTTACAGCCTGTGCCGTTTCATGAGATTTTGCGTAGCACTTCGTGTAGTAATTTTACAAATTACAGCAGGGTTTTACTATTACTAATCTGTCACTTACGTAGGTGAAATAAAGCATGAAAGTTGGATTTTTTAAAACTTAGAACTATGAAATTTGGTACTTAAGCTAGTAAGAAACTGAGACACGTCGAGTAAGTCAGTATTAGAAACCCTTAAATACGTTTCATCAATTCTATTTGCAGCCCAGAAGACGAATCAAGCGAATGCATACAATTCGAGAAGAACTCGAACGATTCCCACACAGTACCATCTGAGGATTTCGTGGACTCGCCGCAGACTGACAGCCAGACTCAAGACTCGAGGCTCAAACAAGTCTTATACATCCAAATGGAATTCTGCGAGAAGCACACCTTAAGGCACGCCATAGACAATGGTCTCTACCAAGAGCATTTCAGGGCTTGGAGGCTGTTCAGAGAGATTGTGGGGGGTCTAGCCCACGTCCACCAAAGAGGCATGATTCACAGAGACCTGAAGCCGGTTAACATATTTTTGGACTCCAACGACCATGTCAAGATTGGAGATTTTGGACTCGCCACCAAGGCTTTTAGCGGATTGCTTTTGGAAGGTGAGGTTTTATGTATTTGACTAAATTAGGTGTCTTAAAGAATACTTATCTGATTTTAGTAGATACCGATTAAATAAATTTCAGTGAAGGTATAAATAAATACACCCAACAGTCACATACATAGTCCTGACCCCACACTTAGATCGAGTCTTGTGTCGTGTGTATCAGAAACTACGAGAGACTTTTCGGTATCACAAACACCCAGACCTGAAACAAGTATCTGTGGATCACACAAATATTTGTTTCGATGCGGGAATCGAACCCGCAGCCTCTCTTTTCACAGCCGGCGTCTAACCAACTGTGCCACGGAGGCTGTATAATTGTTCGATTGATTTTTGTTTGTTGAAATTATTGTTTTTTTTTTACAGATAAAATGAAACAACCAGAAGAAATTGGTGGTTCTTTAACTGGGCAGGTAATTGAATTTTGTGCAATTGTCATTGTAATTTAATGTAAATAATTATATACTTTATTGCAATAATGAGTAAAAAAATAGTTAATTCAAAGACTAAGTTAAATCTATACTAATATAAATTTCAATAATTTGTTTAAACAATATGTTTGTGTAATCTGTTGTTTGACTAGAAAATAATATGTTTGCATCTTATAACTTCTCCGAGAAGTAAAGTAAGTAAGAATATTATAACACGCACCCTGCAAAAAGAAACAAAATAGTAGGGAACGACTTTAAGCTTTAATTTATTTAAAATCTGATGTAAATAAGTTTAGAAAAGGAAAAATGTGTTCTATAACTATTAGGCCAGTAATGTGCTATTAAAAAAATAAGTGTAGAAGAGGAGAAGGGCGCTTGAAAATGTATGCTTAGTATAGCTCCATCGTAAAATGAAAGTAATTTATTTAATTTAAATGTTCATCGTCAGTAATTTTTTGTTCTACCACCCTTTTCGAAAGCAGTTTTCACGAGAGAAGAACGGGCAAGAAACTCTAGTGTTGGTCTTCCCAAAACTAGTTACACATAGTAACACAGTGTACATTTCAGGTCGGCACAGCACTATACGTCGCTCCCGAACTGCTGCAGTCCACAGCGAAGTTAATCTATAATCAGAAAGTGGACATATACTCCCTCGGGATCATTCTGTTCGAGATGTTCCACCCGCCACTAGAGACGGGTATGGAAAGAATGATGAAACTGACAGACCTCAGGACTAAGGATATTATAGTGCCGAGTAATTTCGATGTTGAAGAGAATGCTAAGCAGATTCATGTCATTAGGTGAGTTAAAGGATATGGGCTTTGTAATAGCATATGAGAAGTGGCTTATCTTATATACAGGGTATATCAAGACTGCGACCGAAAACGAAGCCGGGTGGTACTTTTAGTGGTTACAGACACAATGCAAATAAAAATTTCGCAAAATAAGCGACAGTTTTTTTTTTTCAATTTATTGAAAATCATTGTGTTTGGGTAGTAAACACCTAGTTATTGCGAAAATAGTAATTTAAACCCTATCGTACCATTGCGTCTTAAAAAATAAAAAGGTGTACATAATTATTTTAGGAAAACTATGTATTTATCACCCAAATACGACGATAAGTAAAAAATTACCAACAGGACTAATAGGACTACTAAAAATGCATGAAAAGATTAATGCAAGCGGACGAATCGGAATTGGTATACCAGGGTCGAGCAAAGTGGAGATTAATAGTCTCTTCCTACTCCTATGGGATTTTGAAATGACGATTATGTCTTATATCAGCCCATATACGTCCCACTGCAGGGCACGGGCCTACTCTACAATCGAGAGAATCGATTCAGAGTGGTTAGGCCATATAGTCCACCACGCTGGCCTAGTGCGGGTTGGCGGACTTACATACCGTAGAAATTCTTTAAAATCGCTACGGTGTGTAGGTTGCCTCACGATGTTTTCCTTCACCGTTAAAGTGCGTGGTGATTGACTATCAATACACGATTATGTATGATGATGAAATTCAGATGGCTGTTGAACCACGAGGCAAGTCTTCGTCCGACATGCGCGGAGCTGCTCTCCAGCGAGCACGTGCCTCGTCCAGTGCCCGAGGGCGCGTTGTCCGGGCTGCTGAGCCACGCGCTGAGCGACCGCGGCGCGCGCGGGTACCAGCGCCTCGTGGCCGCCTGCCTCGACCAGCGCCTCTCCGCGGCTGAAGACTACACCTACCACAACGGCATGAAGACCAAGCCTGGGGAGACCCTTGCTGCTGTCAAAGATGCTGTCATCAAGGTCAGTTGTTAGCTGTAGAAACGAGTAGAAGTCGATGATAATTGAATTGAAAATTTATAAGTCGGAACGATATTGAGAAAATATACAGGAAAAGAAGGAATAAAGGCAAGCGTCATCGCATGTCACTGAAATTAAAGTTTGACACCAAAAAACTGTTGATTTTGACCCTTTTTTCTAAAAAAGAATGCCAATATGCACCGCAATGTACATCGTTGGGCTTAAAAGTAAAAATGCAAAAATAATTTATCTTTTTAGGTAATAATACTCAAATGATGCTTTAACTTTGCCGAATTTCAAATTGATTGACATTTGCATTCTCAAGATATATTCAAACTTAAAGTCGACCGCTTCACTAGGTTTTTACCTACAGTCAACTTGCCTTATAGCCACTTTTATCGAATTTACTACTAGTTAAAATAAATTTACTATAAATCCGTTTATAGTAAATTTATTTTAAAATAAAATATAGATTTTTTCTCTTTAGTCCCGTATAAAAGTTGAAGATTAATTCGTCTTTCAGATATTCCGAAGTCACGGGGCCAGTGAGTTCTCCCCTCCATTTCTGACGCCACGAGCGCGAGCGTGGGACCAGTACCCCAACGCTGTCAAAGTGATGACCGCTTCCGGCTATGTGTGCCATCTGCCACACGACTTGAGACTACCTTTCGCCAGGTAATGTTTTTTTTTAATAGTAATTACCTTACAGTCCAAGTATCGACACAGGTTCGACATCGGCACGACATTGGCCATGTAAAATGTTGCTTAAATGAAATCGAAATTCGACACTTTTGAGTGGAACGGTTACCAGTATGCGTTTGACGGCCACCGTGGCGTAATTGGTTGGACTCCGGCTGTGAAACGCGACGCAGAAGGTTCGATCCGCGCACCGAGACAAATGTCTGATAGTCAAGTGTTTTTTTTTTTTCAGGTCTTGGTGTTAGTGAAAAAATCTGTGATAGTTTATGATATCCACGACACAAGACCTGTATCTCATTAAACACGTTTATTTCAGGCACACAGCATATTCAGATGTGAAGTACATGCGTCGTTACGTGGTCGACAGAGTGTATAGAGAGAAACACGTGCAAGGCTTTCATCCCCGAGAGATGATCGAATGTGCGTTCGACATCGTAACGCCAAAGACAGGTAATTTATTGAATACAAGTTTTTGTAAAAGTCTGATATGTTTTTGTTTTTTGTTTTATGTGTTAAAAACTTAGGTGGTGGCTTAATTGTAAAAAAAAATATCACAATTTAGGTGATTACATATCATATTTAAATCATCCATTCTCAATTCAAGTGTAGTGAAAAGACTTCAATACAATTTAATTTATTTCTAGCTTCATTATGGCCGGACGCCGAGTTGCTAGTGGTCGCGAGTCGAGCGGCCGCCGCGAGTAATCTCAAAGTGTCCATACAGCTGAACCATACTGATTTAATAAGGATATTACTACAATCATGTGGAGTGCCTCTGGACAAACACGCGGATATCTACCCCGTGCTCGCTGACGTCAGCTTTGGTACGTATTATCGACTTTAGTGCGTGCAAATGTTATTGGTAATTGTGGCATGATATTGCGCTCTTGCTTGCACTTAAAACCCGAATCTCAACTCCTAGTATAGTGATAAAAAAAGAATCTATAGTGTATTAAGAAATATATTATCTATTGTGAAATTAAAAACAGACCCCAAAACAATGAAAAAAATATTGAGTCTATTTAAAAAAGTATGTTTTTTTTAATTACACAAGGAAGCCGACAGAAATCGGGCTGCACTGATCTCTATTATTACCAGGTCGTATAAGAAGTCTTCAGCTGCAGACGCACTTGACGTCGCTGTGCCTGAGCGGTCGCGAGGCGGCCACGCTGGCGCGGCTGCTGGACGCCGACGTGTGCGTGGCGGACGCGCGCGACCTGCTGGCGCCGGCGCTGCGACACGCACGCGACGACGCCGACAAGGCACTACACGACTTGGAAACTGTCTGCAGCAACGCCAAAGCGCTGGGCTGTGATGTAAGTTATTTAATTTCTTTATAACATGCTCTATAAATTGAAATGAAAATATTTTATGGGGAGTTGGTTTTGTGACCGCTGTATTCGGAACAAATAATTAGGGGGTCCCAAACCTAACCAAAGGGGGAGAGGAAAAATTTAAATAAGTACATAATGAATGTTTTATATTGACATCCAGCCGACGTTTAATAAAAGGTTGCTTTATACGCAGTGTCCAATGACAGTGGCGCCGTTCCTTGCGTACAACGCGACGCAACACAGCGGCGTTTTCTGGCAGATGTTCGTCTCTCGCCAGACGGACTGCAAGCCCGGCGCCAAACACAGAGCTGGCGACCTCATCGCAGCTGGGGGCAGGTAAGAAAATGAAGAAACATTTATTTATTGTTGGTACAAGAAACACGAAAAAAAGAAAATCATTTAAATACAAGAAAAAAATACAATAAAAAAATTGTAAGTAAGGTCCAAGTATTCCGAGAATGTTACCTATCCTTAATAATACTAATATAGTATATTTTTTTATCTTTTTCGCTGGGAATATTGGTTTTTAAAAATTCATGTATGCAGTACTTTTCATCAAAATCGAGCTCGTGACTCCTTTGAGTATTTTCCGCTATTCCTCATAGTTTCTTAGTTAGAATATACAGGACTATGTTATCCCGACCCCACACTAAGATCAAGTCTTGTATCGTGGGTATCAGAAACTAAGAGACACCAATCGGTGTTACCAACTAAATTTAAAAAATGTAAGAATGTAACAAAAAAATAATAAAAAAATAAATATATTTATTCAGGTATGATGCGTTAGTGGAAGAGTTTTGGAAGGTGGCCCGCACGGAGAGAGATCACAATAACTCCGAAATGACGACCAGCTCGGTTGGATTCTCCATGTCTTTGGAGCGGATGGCTGCCATATTGAAGAAGATGGAAATAGAACCGCCACCTACAGTCAAACCTGTTGAGGTATTTCTTTGTTATTATATAGACTCTATCTCTCTTTCTACCTCTCTTTCTTTTCAGCTGCATAAAGTCCACAGGCCTCCCCCAAGAATGTCTTAATCGACCTATTAGATTAGGCCTTCATCGAGCAACTTCCTCTAACATTAATTAAGTCTACCGTCCAGCTTGTAAATGGCCAAAGTGACGGACTTCGTTATTCTTTACACTTTACAGACCCATGTCACTGTTTCTATAGGTAGTTTTGAGAGGGCGGTTACACACACGCCCATGATGACTATCATGGGCGGGGGTATGTAGAGATCCCAAAAAGATTTTCTACAGTAAGTCGAGTCGTCACTTGCCAACCAGCACTAGGCGTCGGTGGTGGTATAATCTAACCCTTCTCCACATGGCACTGTCGGTTGTTCCAGATACAGTAATGTGTGTTGTGTGCAGGTGTGCGTGTGGGGCGCGGGCGCGGCGGGCGCGCGGCGCGGCGGGCTGGCGCGCGCGGCGTGGGGCGCCGGCCTGCCCGCCGCCACGCACCCGCACCACGACCACCCGCACCACGACGCGCGCGCCGTGCTGCGCCTGCACGACCACCACACCGTCGTCGCCGCGCTGTGGGACGGCGACAGGTACGCACGCACGCACGCACGCACACGCAAACGCATGCACACACGCACAGACACACAGCCGCAGCCGGCGTCTAACTGCAACAAATATCTTTCTCGTCGATGCGAACTACTGGCGTACACGGAACATTTTTTGCGACACACATGTGCCCTCCTTCTTACAATTTCTTAAATCAAGTTCTTTGGAGGCAGTGTGAAAGAGCAGTTAATTAATAGTAAGCATTATCTATCAAAAGATCATTATCTGTTGCCGATCGAACCTCTGACTAGGTGCGGTGCATGCACTTCGCCGTACCACGGTAAAAAATCCGTCCACATACGCACGCACACGTAGGTACACATGTATGAACGCACACGAATACGAACATATAGACAAAATGTAAAACCAGGTGTAGTGGTCATTGTAATATTTCTTTTTCAGAATGAGAGAACACAAAGTGCCATATTCAGAAGCGATAGACTTCATCAAACAGAAACTCAATCCCGAAGCGCCGCGATCGTCAGAAAGTAGGTATTCTTTTACAACTTGTCTGTATCGACTTGCATTAAAAGGATCGATTAATATTTTAGCGATTTTACTTATTGAATTTTTTTTACTATCACTTTGTATTACAAGAAGTTATTTGTCGTCATCTAGGTCAATCGACAAACAGGTCGATAAGTTGGTCGGACAACGAGAAATCAAGCGCGCCCATAATATCTGTCACTTTCATCACTGCCCATGATCGGATGACCAAGAACTGCAAGAGGCAATGCGAGAATCAGGTACTTATTTTATTAATTTCATAGGCGATTAGAGATATTATAATTGTTCCGACTAGATATAGCCTCCTCGCGTTGTTAGACTATAATATAATCTATCTAGGTGTGTGTTTAGTTCATGAATGAGTATATTATGGTCGGGCGTGTTGTCTAATTATTTTGTTTTAAGATAATAATTATTGAATATTTTGAAAAAAAAAATGTTAACAGATGGTCCATATTCAAAATTGATTGAATACTTAATTGAAAATAACCGTGTATAGACGTGTGACACGTGTTGCAGATCAGCAACCAGCTGGCCGGCGCGATGAGTGCGCTGGGCGTGTGCGGGCGCGTGCGCGCGTGCGTGGTGGCGCTGGCGGTGGAGGCGGCGTGCGTGCGCGCGCTGGCGGCGCAGCTGGCGACGCCGCTGCAGCGCGCGGACCTGGGCGCCGCCTTCCGACCCGTCAAGCACCTGTACGCATGCTTTATCTATTAACACTACACACCAAAGCCGCCGACACGCCTGCATATATCGACTTCTTGCTGGCGATAATACTAACACCCGGCTTCTGGTTCGACCACACTCTTTATACACCCTGTATAAAGCTGACAGTATGTTTGAACGAGCTAATCTCAGAAACTTATCAAGGATAAAAGTCCCCTGTAGCCTTCTTCGATAAATCACTATCCAATTCACTATCCAACACTGAAATATATTTCAATTGAAAAATCGTTCCTAAGATTAACACGTTCAAACAAACAAACTCTTCTGCTTTATATATTAGTATAAAATCTGAATAATATATATTTTTTTAAATTTCAGATTCCCAAAACGCCAAAACATATTGGAAGAAGCGTGCATAGAGTTGACGAACGCGGTGAAACAGAGCTACCAAAACCGAACCAACGACGAGACACAACTGTTTGCGCTATATTCGATACCAGACTCATTGTTTAGACTAATTACTTGATCTATAGTCCAATTATTAAGGACATTGTATTGAATTCAACCACTAGAGCGTGGAAGCACGCATGTCGATATAGTTCATTTTTATGTCATAATAGAAAATGAGCTGTCATGAATTGAATGATGTCATGTAGAAATGATAAATTATACATATTCTATGAACGTGATTTAAAAAATATTTTGATACAGCCGGGTAGATGATCATGTTTTCGATGGATATAAAAATGGACAATGACTAGAGGATTTGCGGTACGAAAACACAATATGTTGAATAAAGCACTTGTAACAACTACCTCTAACAAGCATTTCTATTGCTATTCTATGGTAAACTATTTTTGAGTGTATTCTTAGTACATCCTGTATAAGTATTAGTTCACCCTATTTCCGATAGAGGGCTGTATAGTGAATGCTTGGAGGAATGAACATGAAACCATGCATTATCTAACACAAGTGATTGATATATCTGTCTCTTTTACTCGTACTAATCCTCGGTATCGACCTTTTATACTGTCTCTTTCCAACATATCTACTATCTGGGATATTGACTACAGCTAACTCAGATAAGTAGATACTCAAAAATGTGCCGGAATTAGAAAACCACAACAAAAAATTACTATGGATTTACCCTCACTTTTTAAATTTGATTGATTGTCAACATTTCTGAAAAACGTGGAATACCAGGCAAATATTGATTACCCAAACGACAAATCGAAATAAATATTACGTGAAACTCAATCTCTCAAAGTCTCAGGGTACTATTATTATCATACGGCGGCTATATTATCATTCGATCGATTATCGTAAATAATGTAGTTCCTAAGGAAAAAAAGTACCATAAAATACTAATAAGTAAAATAATACTTAATATAATAAAATTAATATAAAAATTACAACGAATATCTTGTATATAGAAAATAAGTACTATCTGTATTGACTTGTCATAAGAGCTATTTAATTGCCTACGTGACCAATAAACGAATTTCATTTCATTTCATTTCATTAATTTAATGTTATTGTGAAACTTTGAATTCATACTTTTCATACTTATAAATAGGAAAGCCACCTTTACCAATGATCTGAAGATATCCAGATAACTGACACATTATTTTTTATGAAAGTATTTTTTAAGGTTACAATCTTTTGAATTACAAAGGTAAAAAAAATAATTCTTAAGTTCTCCATAGGCAAAATCCGCACAAATGCTTTCCAGTCCCACACAAAAAAGACATTAATAAGACTGAGCAGACAACCTACGTACATTACAGTTTCGAGTCTCGACTGCCCCATGTAAAAACAAAATAATGGGGTACAGCGCATCAACCATAAAATGGCCTGTGGCGAAATTAGGAACTAAAACTAAAAGTATACAATATCTATATAACGCACTGTTTGATTTATACTAGTTGCCTAATAGTAATAAACTCTAATGTAACAAAATGTGAAGAGAAAAATCTATTTTTATCAGATTAATTGTTGAAAAACTCGTGTATAGTTTACTTGATCCATTAAGTATGTAATAATAATATAAGCCTTCCAAGAACTTCGCGACTGTACCTATGAGAAAGTGTGATCTTTCATACTTTTTCTCAGTAGTGTACCATGGTTTTGGCGGCGCCGTTCAACCGGGTTCATCGAAACCAATCAAGCGTAATAACAGTATAAAAAAGCACCAAATATATCGGAATTCCTTCCTCATTCCACGGGAACACATTTTTTTTTTCGGAATAAAAGGTAGCCTAAGTGTTAATCCAGGGTGTCAGCTACCTCCTTACCAAATTTCATCGAAATCTCTAAGCCGATTCAGAGTTCATCGCGCACAACCGCACAGAAAAACAAACAAAAATTCTAAAAATCATTATTTTGAGTTCTATTACGTTAATAAAGTCCCCCCATATTCGTTTTTCTCACTATCTTTTATGTACAGACATCGATCGGTTACAAATTTATTAAATGTATAGTATACCTATTAGTAATTATGTGACTTATTTTGTATTATTTGTGTGCAACATAAAATATAAAAATTGTTTAATAAACAAATTAAATACATATTACGACTTTTATGATTTAATTGTACCACCCAATGTATGCTGTATGCATAAAATACGTTGTGAACATTAACATAATATGGTTGTGAAGTAAATACTATCAGGTAATTATGGCAGAATTAAACGAAGTGCATATTCATCCATTCAGTCATTGACTTATATTCTACCGATAGACTAGACACGTCAAAGAAATAACTTCAGACGATTTGCTTTCGGTTTGACGGCGAAACATTCATTTATTACTTTTAAACGTATGCGATAAGACGTACTGCACTGTCACTGTCACGAAGCAAACTGATTAATGTGCGGTGCATGCACCGCAAGTAGGTGGGACACATTTTTTTTTTTTGTACTGAATGTCTTATCTAGTGTAACATTGATATCGATGTCCATAGTCCTTGCCTACTTATGGGATGGAGGCTTGACAAATAAGTAGGTATGTAGATTAGAGTCTATTTCACGTTAAAAACACAATTTTCGCCCCATAAGTTTCTCTGCAAGCCTCTAAGCTTAGTTTGCAAAATCAATTTTGATTATTAAGACCATATTAAAACACAAAACGTTAATATGTAATTAAATAACAAGCTTAAGAGAGGGAAAATATTGTGACTGCGTAAGTGCGACAAAGAGAGGAACAGAAATAGCAGTATAATTACCGCTCTGTTTTGTTTCACACATTTTATTCGCGAGTATTTGGAACGATTGACGTCACCATTCGCCTGATCAACACGATATAATATGCACTAGGAGTAGGTAGTAGGTACAGAGTACGAAGGTCAAATACACAATTCGGGGATCTCCCCTACTAATTAGTGTCAGAAACTTGTATAATATAAAAACGACGGTGAATTCGGGGATTCTGAGAATATTGACAGTAAATTTATTGCCATATAAATAATTTAAATTTTATTTGTGGCACCATTTATTTGGGTTGCCACAGAAATCTTTTATATTAGAAGTTTTTGGTTTTAACTTTTACGGCATATTTATATACCTATACCATTAATTATGGTCTGCATTTCATGCTGACAATAGTTTTAGAATTCTTATAAAATATATACTAGCTACTTTGGACATCCAAGAGTGCTTTATTTTTTAACATAGTACTTATTAGTTGTTTTCAGAAGACTCATAATTCAATTTTTTTCGGCGGTCATCTCAAAATAAAGAAATATTTGTGAGCAATATCCCTAGATCTTCCTGAAAGGCTCGAATATGTAATATAATCTTTTTCATTTTTGTAAGCTTCAAAATTTAATTTCTAATTTGTTGTATTTTATTTTATTTTATTTTTATTTTTCCTGAATTAATTTATCCCTAACTAAATGTCGATAACAGACAGTGATAATAATATGTTTATATTTATTTTATTATTAAATAATTTCTTAGTCTGTGTAATACAGCAACCCTGATATTCGTAAATGTCAGGTTCCAGGGCCAGATTTCAGAACTTTAAAAATAAACAGAACGGAGTTGAAAATGACGTACACCGCTTTTTAAACAGTTCTGGCATTATTTTATGTCGGTATAACGGCAATAATGAGTGAGGAAACGAACAAACAACGCCAGGAGAAGGAGTTAGCCGAGTTACAGGTTATTAAATATTATGTACCAACCTCTTTTATGTTTATCTTTTACAAGTGATAAGGGCTGAAGTCATTTTCATAAATACAACAATAGTTCTAGATATAAATAATTTAGTCCATCCCTAGTAATCTGATTTTTAAATTTGATTGTGACTTTATTGTTGTGTTCTTTTGTCTTCAGTTTTAAGAGTAATAATTTCAGTTCATTTTTCAATAAGTTAAAATAATAACATCGAAGTGTAATTTTAATATGGCGATTGAGATTATGCTTCAAATGATACTTTCTTATACCTTACTTATTTTAATAAGCTTAAAGTAAGAAACTATAGATTTATGGACTCAATGGGATATATAATTTTTGTTTGAATTAAAAAATTAGAATTTTAGTGTTCGATAGTTCATTCATCAAGGGAGGCCTTAGGGTATTTTTTTCCAAGATAAAAAAGTACCCTAAAGCCTACCATATAATATATTTAGGATAATATAAAATATATAGAGGTAGGTACTATTATATTGGAAAAACATTTTCACACAGTCGAAGTTCCGAGCAATACTAGTACTCTATATCATCTAAGACTAGTACTATATTAAGAATATTTTTAATCATTGAATCACATCACTTGATGTATCAACACTAACATAAACATGAATATGTTATTGCTAATGTTTATTGATATCAGTGAATGCACATCAACCACAGACTGGGCATCGCTAACAATTTAAATTTTAATTATTCATAATCACAACCATTTATATTTTACTCCTGCATGTTTTTTTAATGCTTGAATGGAGAGACGAGCATGCCATTCGCCTGATGTTAAGCTATACGGCTGCTCATGAACAATAGCAAAACCAAACAAAATGATGAATTACAAAGCATTGCTTGGCAATTCACTGCCTTTAATGAAAGTTTTGTGTTAGGCAACTCAAGTGTTAGGCAAAGTGATATTGGATTTTTCTATTCAATATCAGTCCGGAGTTGGGAATTTGTGCCCGATATGGCGATAGCCTCGCCCCCTATCACATTTTGGGACGGAACACAAGGCGACATGTGGGTGTTCTGGTAGCGTCTGTGCCTACTCCATAATAATTAATAATAATATACACTATTGGCTGATTGACATTTTGTATGGTTTGCACTGCTCGTAACATCAGGTGCATTTTGTACTGTGAAGTAGCCCTCCCCTCTTCCCATCTTTTTTTCCTCCCGCTGGACGCCGTGTTAGGTCTGAGATTGTCGTAATAAAGCTGATTAAGGATAGCTATTGCTAGCCAAACAGCAATGCCTTCATGATTTAAGCTCTTATTCTCCAAGGACTGTGTGGGGCAGTTTATTCAATAAAGTTTTATTTCCCCTGCAAAAAAACAAATTGTATGGTATGAAATAATAAAATGATATCAAAATAATCAATTAATAGAATGTGTCGTTTCCATCATAGTCGATATACGGAGATGCGGTGAAGGATAACAGAGACAATACAGCGTGCAACGAGTGGCGCCCTCTAGACATATTCTTGACGTTGAACCCGCTACCCAATAGTGACGCCCCAGGAGTAAATTGCTATATTACGTTGCACATTAAATGCTGTAGCTTATACCCAGATACTGAGTGAGTATAATACCTACTTGATATAAAATAAAGCCCCATTTACACGATGCAATTTCTCGCCTCGAAGATACGATTATCGTAAGGATATGAAAAAGTTGCCTCGTGTAAACATTAGAATACGATAATCTTATAGAGATTATCGCATGCAGTAATGGCACACGATTCTCGCTCGAAAGCAGGAGAGAAAATCGCCCCGTGTAAATTGGCTATTAAATATAAATAAATAAATAAATACACCCAGCAGTCACATACATAGCCCTGACCCCAGCCTAAGATCGAGTCTTGTGTCGTGGGTATCAGGAACTACGAGAGAATTTTCGGGCTCACAAACACCCAGATTGATTTTAGTGTGGGGTCAGAACTATGTTTGTGGCTGTTGGGTGTGTTTGTATTTATAAATTACCAATGCGCTCAGATTACAGATTATTAGCAATGTGCTACAAATATACAATAGCCTCTTATTTACAGACGGCCAGATTTGAGCATCCACGAGATACGTGGGCTTTCGGCATATAATCAATTTAAGTTAATAATGAAACTGCAATCATGGGCCGCCGGGATGCAAGGAGAAAATATGATTTTAAAATTTGCACAAAATGTACAGGTAAATATCAATTAAAAGATAAACAATAGACAAGAAAATAGGCTTCAAAACAATTTAACATCCATACTAATCTCAGACTTCAATAATTTGTCTTATTGTAGTTATGCAACTGTCTTTCTTTATACTTAAAGTGTCTGCAGTGGATCTGAATCCAGTGCAATTAAAATAGCGTTTCCTTTTATATTGTCTCAAAACAATTGCTTTTCGGTCCCTGGCCGTCTTACTCACCTAACGAAATACAGTAACTAACTACACTACTGCCTTTCTTTCTCCTATTTTTATATCCATCCCATGGTTGCCTGAAAGAAATTACCTAGTATGATACGGCCGCCACTGGTACTATTATTGATATTGTGTGATTTCGTATTTGTACATCTCCCTGTAGTTAAAAAAAGAATTAAATAAATAAATAAATACAAAAATTAACCTCTTTCATTTTCAGCAATTTCTCAATGAAGTAAGACAACCAATACTCTGCTATGAAGATATGTTGAAAGACAAGATGGGAAATATGAAAATACCTGATAATGAGGAGCCGAAGGTAAAGGAAGAGATGACACGCCAGTGTTCGAATATATCTAGTTTCAGTGAGGGGGTAGACAGCACCAGTGGACAGGAAAACACACCGGAATTAGTTTGGTTAGTAAAAAAATTGTTTAAAACACTAAAAAGACACGCTTAAACATCCAACTAAAAAAGTAAAAATAATCGACACTGAATTTAAGATTAGAAAATTGAGTGAAATACATTTATTTTATGGTTTAAAAGCTAGGGTGCTTTAGGAAAGGTAATTGTAGAAGTTGAAAATGGATACAATAATACATACATACATACATACATACGTACATACATACAAGCGAAGCTAATAAAAGTGTGTTAAAAAAAATATCTCAGCAAATGTAACTCGATGTAGAGATCCTTTAGGGAGGTCTACATTCAGCAGTAGATTCCCCGTGGCTGAAGAGAGGGAGAATGTAACTCGTACCAGTTAGCAAGAGAAAAAATGGGCAAAAACGCGGACCCTGGCATGGTCGGAATAAAGCTAGTAAAAATATGACGTAACAGCTGACTAGAAACACGTACGTTCCATTACACGCAGCTAAATAACAATCATTTCTCATTGTATTTGTTTTTTTTTTGTGTTCAATTAATTATGTCGAGCGCGTCCCGAGGTTGCAAAAAAATGCAATTTAAATTATAATTTATTTATTTCTAATATAAGAATTACAAAATTATAGTTAATTAACTTAGGTGCCTACTGGTCGATGCGAGACCTAGAAGTGGCGGTGGCCTGAGGGGCGAAGGCTTTGGTGTCCGCTTCCGATGACGTCGGTGCGAGGCACGAGGCGCTGAGTTGGCGGCTCGTGGTCGATTCACGTTCCGCTGCATCGGCGATCCTTCCGTTGCTAACTTGAATATTGGCAAATAGCATAATTGCAAGTCAGCGATATCTAGGGGTTGTCTATACGTAACAAATTAGATGTAAATAAATAAATAAATTGACGCCATATTTATTAAAATTCACAGCTACGCGGACGCCGAAATGTCTCCAATGAAGAAGCTACACAAAAATAAAGCATCTGAGGTGTCATGCAAATGTAACCCTAAAAAAGTTATGAATTTCCAAATGACAGAGTGGCAGACGAACAATTGTAAGAAGAGAATTTATATAGGCAGTTGTTTGGGTGAGTTTTATATATCACAATTTATTTTCTGGGATTAATGTCGCCATATTACCTGGGAATAATATAATGGAAAGCTCTGAAAGATTTTTAAATTCGAAGCAGTAGTACACTTGCCGGAATTTGATTCTTATTAGCATTATAAAATTGTGTAATAATACAGCATGTGTTTCTTTTTTCAAAATCATTATGTTCGATTCCTCGCTAAGCATATTGATTTATCATAAATCAAAGTATTTAGTTTTATTTCCTGTGAGACACTGGTACAACCCCTTACCCCGGTCAAGCCTGCCCATTCATACTGAGTCATGACTGAGAACAGCTTGGCTCTTCCACTATGTAAAATGTGATAGGATGGTTGATAGGGCCGATATACATATGCCGGGACCTGATGCAAGCTGTAGGTTGGAGAACCCTAATAGATCGCTGTGGAAATTCTTGAGGTCTATGAAATGAAAATTAATGTATGCGTATCGTGACGAGGTATCTCGTCATTCACGATCATTCACAGTTTTTATTAATTATTCATTATTATTCGCATACAGGACATTCGTCGACCGATGCAATGACCCGCCTAGCGATGGACCGCGAAACAGGCCAGAGTTTGATAGCAAAAAAATACATATTGTCACGAGACTATGATTTCGAAAAACGAAATCATCAACTTATAGCCTTAGAAGAGGACTTCCAGGCGACCTGTACAATCTCCCATGCTTCGTTGGTTCCCTACGTTGGGAAGAAAATATCCGAATGGCGGTCCAGACAGTGCATTTACATATTCCGACCGTTCATACTCGGCACCTCGTTGAGAAACTTGAAGAAGAAGCTCAACGGGTTCGGTGATAAAAATGAAGCTTTGAAACTGCTGAGGAATGTGGCGAACGGCGTTTTGGGCGCGTTGTACGAGTTGCACAGTGTGGGAGTGTTGCATCGAGACATCAGGTCCGAGAACGTTTACTTGGATGATTCAGGAGGGGTGAAACTGGTGGGGGCGGCGCTGGACTCGAGACTGGATGATATAATATACAATTACAGCTATTGTGATAAGTAAGTCAGTTTTAAATATTAATAATAGTTTGACGTATTGACGACCACGCCTCGGCAAGCGTAGTGTAGGACGCCCTCCAACCTGGTGGAGCGACGATATTTGTAAGGTGGCTGGTAGCGGTTGGAGACGATGGGCTGAAGATCGGGCCCAGTGGCGTGCCATAGGAGAGGGCCATGTCCAGCAGTGGACGCGGAACAGCTGATGATGATTTGAGTTTGTTTATGACTTTTTATGTCGAGAGGAAAGCTGTAAAGCTCCTAGCATACTGGCAAAGCACCCCAGGAGCTGTCGCACATATTTTTGCCGAAAGCAACACGTCTTCTCATGAAGCTGTAACTTTTTGTATTTGTATTCGCCTCGATTATAGTTTTGCATACAATATAAAACCCGACAAGTGGCCCACGTACTAGATACTTGTCTAATTGTTCTTACTCATGTTAAAAAACCTGAGAGGAAACCTGCGTACTGTAGCGATTTTAAAGAATTTCTACGGTATGTAAGTCCGCCAACCCGCACTAGGCCAGCGTGGTGGACTATATGGCCTAACCACTCTCAATCGATTCTCTCGGTTGTAGAGTAGGCCCGTGCCCAGCAGTGGGACGTATATGGGCTGATATAGATAGATGTTAAAAAATGAAATAACCAAAATCTAGTACCCATAACGAAATGGACATAACTTCACAATCAAGTTGAAAATATGTATGAATTGATTATGACGTCATCGCCAATAGCCTGCGATAGAGAAAGCGTGACGTTCCATCTAAGTTCTAAGAGAAAAGTCGGAGGTGTGGTCTCGGTTACGAAGACGCGACCACCGTGTCTGCAGTCGCGTCCGGTCCCGCAACCACGCACGTACTAACCTATCTATATATATCTATATAAGCCCATATACGTCCCACTGCAGGGCACGAGCCTTCTGTACAATTGAGAGTACGATTGAGTGAGGTTAGGCCATATAGTCTACCACGCTGGCCTAATGCAGTCCTAACCTAATATCAGCAAATTACCCGTGATGTTTCCTCATAACATGTGAACAGACATACAGCGGCGCTGGATATATACGCGTGCGGTCAGCTGTTCCTGTCCATCGTCAGCCAGGATCGAACCTACACCGAGGTGCCGCAGGAACTGCCCGCTATAGCCAAGGACTTTATATCAAGGTAAGGCAGAAGATTGCTCAGAGATAATGGACAGTAGACACATTGAAATAAAACTACTTTTTATTGAAATAAAACTATGTTATCGATTTGGTTTATTTTTATATTTTTTACGTCCACCGTGGCCTAGAAACTGTAAAGTAATCGAAACGTCGGGAAGTTAAAAATTAAAAAAATAAATCAAATCCTAATATATCGTAAGATGCGCATATTATACAATATGAAATGCTTAGAAAAGCATCATTGACTTATATTCTACCGATAGACGAGACACGTCAAAGAAATAAAGTGCCCCCGTATTTTAAAAGCACACTGCAATATTACATCACTTACCTGGTATTTTATTAAAATATTGTAACTTCAGACGATTTGCTTTCGGTTTGACGGCGAAGCATTCATTTATTACTTTTAAACGTATGTGATAAGGCGTACTGCACTGTCACTGTCACGAAGCAAACTGATTCATGTGTGGTGCATGCACCACAAGTAGGTGGGACACATTTTTTGTACTGAATGTTTTATCTAGTGTAACATTGATATCAATGCATCTGGTGGTGATGTCACATGTAATTTCAGATGTTTGTCACAAGAAGAACAATGGTCAGTGGAGAAGCTTATGACCCATGAGTTTCTCCTCGACGCACCAGGCAAACAACCTGCCATGAATGCACAGGACGATAGCGACAGTGGCTCCGAGGTAAATTGATGTTAATGCACAAATTATATACACAAATCTTCTATACATAAGTATAATAAATTTGTAACACATCGATGTCTGTACATGGAAGATAAATGGGAAAATACTCATATGGGGGGTCTGTATTAACGTAATAGAACCCAAAACAATGATTTTTAGAATTTTTGTCCGTTCTCCTGTGCCTTGTCGAAAACGGCGTAATAAATTTCACTTTAATTTGGTATGGAGGTAGCTTACACCCTGGATTAACACAGGCTACTTTTTATCCCGAAAGATGAAGTGTTCCCTTGGGATAAGCCAGAAACTCAAATATAATTGTTACTTTTTTAAACTCCAAAGGGATGGGGTGGGACAGGAGAGGACAGGATTACATGCCTTGAGTGAGAGTAATACGGGACAGGGTGGGAAAAGCAGTACATTGAGTTTAAATATAAATAAAACAGTAAGGGAAATAGTATGTTGCTGATGTGAACCGGACTCAATAACATCTGCAACCGGGCGGAGCCGCGCCGTCCTGTAGTAATAAAATAAAAGTGCAAATGGCGGTCGTATCACTCTAAGCGATCTCTTACAGGCAACTTTGGAAAAGTTGTAAGGAAAGGAGAAACAGAGCGAAATCTAAAATATAAAGAATAAAAGCTCCAATAAATAAATACACCCAATTGTCACAAACGTAGTCCTGACCCCACACTAAGGATCAAGTTCTGTGTCGTGGGTATCAGAAACTACGACTTCGGCCTCACAACTTTCAGACCCGAAACAAATATTTATGAGCCATACAAACATTTGTACTGGTGCGGATATTAAACCCGCGGCCTGTCGTTTCGTAGCCAGCATTCAACCAATTTGCGTAACAGAGTTGTATAATGTTAGTGTTTCATATTATGATTTCAGGATGATATCGCAGCGAAGAAAATCCAAAAACATCTTCGAAACTCGTCGATGGACGGCCATTCCAGACTAAACGCGGAATTTGAAATTCTCGAGTGGCTTGGAAAAGGCGGCTTCGGTGATGTACTGAAGGTATTTATTCGATTGACACGAGTAAATTTTAAATACCATACTAATATATTTTTTTTACAAAAAAGTGAAATTTCCAGGTTAAAAACAAACTCGACGGCCGTTTTTACGCGATAAAACGAATCAAATTAAACCCAAAAAGAGTGAAGTTAGACAGTAAAATAACTCGCGAAGTTGAATTACTGTCTCGTTTGAACCACGCGAACGTGGTGCGGTATCACAACGCTTGGATCGAGCGCACGACGGCGGCTGAAACGGAAGAGAGCAGTGTGTCTTCTAAAAGTCCAGGGAAAAGGCCAGGGGACAGGCTGGCGTGCGTAGTGGCCAAGCTAGGGCAGGAGGTGAAGCTGGAGTGGTCGATGTCTGCAAGCCCCGAGTACCGAGCTCACTCCTCGTCTGACTACGAAGCAGACTGCGACGATGATGAGCTTGAATCCGTGGTCAATACGTTAAGGTTAGATATTTTCAATCTGTACAATAATCTCTATACAACGCACGATTTGGCCAACCTTTTTGATTCGGGCCGAAATGGTGTAGTAGTGAGTCTTGGTCAATTGATTTTTAATTTTGCAGTCCAGAAGACGAAAAAAGCGACTTCATTCAATTTGAGAAGAACTCGAACGAATCCCACACAGTTTCGGCGGAGGATGTAGACGACTCACCGCAAAGCCTGGACTGTGAGACTCAGGACTCGGTTCTCGAGACTAGAGTTTTATATATCCAGATGGAATTTTGTGAGAAGCGCACCTTAAGGCAGGCCATAGACAGCGGGCTCCACCAAAAACATTCCAGGGCGTGGAGGCTTTTCAGAGAGATTGTGGGGGGTCTGGCCCACGTCCACAGTCAGGGCATGATTCACAGAGACCTGAAGCCGGTCAACATATTTTTGGACTCCAAAGATCATGTGAAGATTGGAGATTTTGGTCTCGCTACCGACGCTCTCAGTGGACTACTTTTGGATGGTGAGATTAATTTTATTTGGAAATTCTTGCATAAGCTAGTAACTTTATATTATATTCAGGTCTATTCGATTTTCGCTGAATTCGTGCAGCGCTGAATGTGACTGAACAGCGCCAAACATCTTCGTACGCACAATAATGAGTAATTTCATCTATTTAAAAAAAAAACCACTCGCGCTCTTACTGCCAAACTCGAAGACGTTTAATGTCAATGAAATTGTTCCTTGGTATATAATTATTATCTTGACATAAAATGTCTCTAAGTACGGCAGTTAGTAATTAAATGAGTTAAATATATCTATGAAAATATTTGGTTATTTCACAGGTAAATTAAAACAATCGGAAGAAATTGGATGTTCCCTGACTGGACAGGTACAGTACCTTGCAAATCTTATATTATTTTTTAAAGTTACTTGCGTTTACCGCAGTTATAAAGCGTTATATAGGTTTTCCTGTTGATTAATTTATATAGGCGAAAGTCCTAATTCTTGATACGCGGCACTGCGATGAAAAAGTAATCATCTCTATTGCAAAAAGCAGATTACCAGACATCAAGTAAATGTACATTCCTCTAAAAAAGCTTAAGAGTTACATATATATTTCAATTTCTTGCGTAGCTCACGGAAACAGTCACATACGTAGTCCTGATCCAACACTAAGATCGAGTCTTGTGTCGTGGGTATCAGGAACTACGAGAATTTTTTCGGTCTTACAAACACCTGTGGCTTTCACAATTATTTGTTTCGGTGGGGGATCGAACCCGCGGCCTCACGTTCCACAGCCGGTGCCTAACCAATTGCGCCACGGAGTCTGTTTAGTATGTGAAATCCTTGAGGTAGGCCTTTTTTTAGTAGTGGAAAACTTGTGGCTTAAAAAGAAGACGCATCTCGGAAGAAGACTCATAATCTAGGATATTTAATTCTGAAACTGTCTAGGTGGGGACAGCACTGTACGTCGCTCCAGAACTGCTGCAGCCCACTGAAAAAATGATATACAAGCATAAAGTGGACATATACTCCCTCGGAATCATTCTGTTCGAGATGTTCCACCCGCCGCTAGAGACGGGCATGGAGAGGATTCAGATACTGACAGATCTCAGGACTAAGGATATCACCATGCCAAAAGCTTTCGACATTGAAGAAAATGCTAAGCCAATTCGTGTTATCCGGTAAGTTTAGAATTGGGTATTTGACTATTATCGAATTTTTGTATTATTTTGCAGACAAGCAGAAGTGCCATTAAAACAAAACATTTTTGTGAAAACAGTGATAAAGTAGCTTGTAACATGAGGCAAATATTAGTATTTTAAATGAAAGAGTGGGGACGTAGTGGGGACGTCTTGCCGTCTCTTTCACACCCGCACACTATAATGCATATTAAGAATAGTGACGTCACTAATTTTGTTTTGCATTCCTTTTCTTTTACCCCCACTACAAGATTTAAAACGTTTCTAACTTTTTAAATTCTGAATGGATTTACAAAATTCTTTGTTTGTTAGATTTTGGTTATGGATACTTTTTGACGAATACAAAAAAAAAATGAGTCAAATACCCAATTAATTAAAAAAAAGGGATCCTTTAGAAAATGGGCATTCTCTGTTAGTTGTCAGCGGGCTCAGTATGTTTTGTGCATTCGGCAATCTCACTCACCCAGCGAAACGCGACGCTGTCGCTACACGTCGATCGTGAGACAGTGGTACCGCCCCGGTCGAGCCTGCACGTACATGCTGAGTGACTGAGAACAGCGTGGTTGTACAACCCGTGGCATCGTTCAGGTGGTTGTTGGAGCACGAGGCGAGGCTGCGGCCCTCGTGCTCGGAGCTGCTGTCGAGCGAGCTGGTGCCGCGCGCGGTGCCGGAGCGCGAGTTCGTGGGGCTGCTGAGCCACGCGCTGAGCGACCGCGGCGCGCGCGTGTACCAGCAGCTCGTGGCCGCCTGCCTCGACCAGCGCCTGTCCGCCAACGACGACTACACCTACGATTTCGATATACCGGACAACTATACAGACACCCTCCACGCCCTCAAAGATTCCGTTGTCCAGGTTAGTGCAATGAAAAATTTTAATTTCTGTCACTTCATATTTGATTGCTAATGTAGATGCGGCTTGAAAAAAATATAGCGCCCATCTTAAGTTACTAAATATCTACAGCAATGCATAGTACCACACCTCTTTATGCGGTAGCGGCAGGTAAACAATAAGAGACTGGATTCTCTGGGCCGATGTCTCCATCTTTCTCAATTCGAATGTCAAAGACGAATATACTATATTTTTATTCCAAAATCAAACACGAATATTCTATATACTCGTATTTTATACCACAGTATTACATCGTATATTAAGATACAATTTGCCTTTAC
The DNA here is from genome assembly GCA_949752805.1 of Deilephila elpenor. Classification (NCBI taxonomy): domain Eukaryota; kingdom Metazoa; phylum Arthropoda; class Insecta; order Lepidoptera; family Sphingidae; genus Deilephila; species Deilephila elpenor. Next base: position 10,514,039 of record OX457113.1, read on the forward strand.
ACCCGTACTTATATGTTTTTAGACTAAAATATTTTTTTTCAGGTATTTTTAAGACACGGTGCCAGCGAATACTCCCCACCCCTTCTAACGCCGCGAGCGCGAGCGTGGGACCAGCACCCCAACGCCGTCAAAGTGATGACCGCTTCCGGCTACGTGTGCCACCTGCCATACGATTTGAGACTACCTTTCGCCAGGTAATGTACTAAAAGGGAATTTGCCAGTTTGTATGACACACAGGATTAATTTTTGAAAGGTGTGTAAATTACACACGAGTTGTGTTTTAGATATTTTACACCTAAATTACTCGGCTATTATAAATTTGTAGGAATTTTTACAGGTTTAGTTAGAAAGGGTAGGTAAAGCTGTAAGGGGGATGCTACTCATCATAATGAACAACTTTTGTTATGGGTCCAACGCTGAAATCGAGAAAAAAAACAGCTATTCCATACAAAAATAATCGTTTGAATTTGCTAATTACATACCCCTTTCGGCTTCATATACCCTTTATGACTAACCCTGTATATTTTAAGAATCAGAATATGAAATAAAGAAAGGAATTTTTTGTATGAATAACATTAAACTGTTGTTGGAGGTATGTCAAGATGCTCTAAACGCCGCAGTTGATGTATCATTTCTATTCGAAAAACACAAGATAACACTTTTATCCACACCACCTGTCCAATTTGGCCTGAAATGGCATCCCTTTGTGTACAAATGTCTCTCGTAGTTTCTGATACCCACGGTACAAGATTCGATCTTAGGCCAGGCCTATGTATGTGACTGTTGGGTGTATTTATATGTTTCAGGCACATTGCATATTCTGACTTGCATTCCATGCGTCGTTACGTAGTCGACAGGGTGTATAGTGAGTACCCCGATCAGAGTTACCATCCTGTAGAGACAGTCGAGTGCGCCTTCGACATCGTAACACAAAAGACAGGTGAGAAAAAAAAATACATATGACCCTAATAAGTCAGAGGCGGTTTAGCGATAGCTTTAGATTCATTTTCAGTTCGTATTTGCGTGACCGAAAATTGTCTCGTAATTTTTCATACCCCCGACATAAGACTCGATCTTAGTGGGGTCAGGACTATGTATGTGTGGCGTACTAATTATACCATAATTATAATTATACATCGACTCATAAAATAACTCAAAAATAGTTTTAAATTAAATTAAATTAAATGCGTCCTGCGACAGTCCAACAATTTTTGTATATGTATAGTGAGGTTTCCGGTGGAAGTGCGCAGGCGCAGGCCACGCCCACCGTGCCCGGCCGGAATCCTCGTCGAGTCGCTTACGTGCCGTAACATCGCGCATCTCCCACTACACCCAGTGCTTAAGACTCACCTTCTAGATTTAATTAGTGTTAGTGCAATATTGTAGCGGTAGACATTAAACGCCCTTTTGTCGCTTATGATCAGATTTTTAGTTACGCCTATATTATCGATATACCTACCCGCTACACAAAAAAAGGACACTACAGTATGTGGCTATTGTGTGTATTTATCAGTTTATTATCTATTCAGACGACGTATGGCTGGATGCCGAGTTGCTGGTGGTCGCGAGCCGAGCGGCCGCCGCGAGCAATCTCAAAGTGTCCATACAGCTGACCCACACCAACTTGATAAGGATATTGCTGCAAGCGTGTGGAGTGCCTGTGAAAAAACACGCGGATATCTACTCCGTGCTCGCTGACATCAGCTTTGGTACGTATCATAAGCTCATCAATATTTTTTTAATACCATGAATGGCAAGTCGAACATTCCATTCGTCTTATGGTAAGCGATATGACCGTTCATGGACAGTAGCGAAACCAAACAACACCATGAATTACAAAGCAACGCTTGGCATTCCACTGCGCTCGCCATCCTGAGACATAAGATGATAAGTCTTATTATGTCCAGTAGTTACTGATACTCACACCACCACACCCTGATACCCACGACGCAAGACTCGAGCTCAGTGCGGGGTCAGGACTATGTATGTGACTGTTGGGTGTGTTTAATTTAATTTAGATTTTCATTTATTTATTGTATCAGGCCAGATAAACAGTCGATCGCACTTGTTGTCCCTGTGCCGGAGCCGGCGCAAGGCGTCGCTGCTGCTGCGGCTGCTGCAGGCAGACGTGCCCGTGGACAACCTGCAGGACCTCCTCACTCCTGACCTAGGCCACTACAACATCGACCTGGCCAATAGAGCGCTCAACGACCTCAAAACTGTTTATTATATTGCCAAAGCGCTGGGCTGCGATGTAAGTAACCTTATTTTAACCTTATTTTTTTATTAAAGCACGGGCCGTCGGGCGTAACGGCCAGTAAAAATAATAAAATCATTTTTCCCGATGCTTTTTGTAATTATTCATAACTGGTCCATATTAATAGATGAAAGATAATAACGTTTATTTTGGCCACAATATTTTATTTTGATCTTAGAATATAAGGTGCGTTTATCGCCTTTTCACAGTGTCCAATGACCGTGGCGCCTCTCCGGACGTGCAATGCGAAACAGTACAGCGGGGTGTTTTGGCACATGTTCGTGACTCAACCGAACGGATCCAACGCTAAGTTTAAAGCCATCGATCGTATCGCTACTGGGGGCAGGTGAGTTTTAGTAAAGAAAGTTTTTTATACACCCTGGCAGGCAAACGAGCACGCGTTTCGCCTGATGGTAAGCAGTCACCGCTACTCATGGACCTTCGCAGTGCCAGGGGTCCAGCACAACCAGATGCCTACCATAGGTATGTAGTAAGTTAAAGTAAGACCCTATAGGATATTTATCTAATTTAAAAAAAAAAAACTATACATATATGCAAAATCATAATCTGGAAGATATTTTAAAATCCGTTTAGTAATAAATAAGTTACACATATTTCAAGGTCGAGGAGTTATAGAGGACGCAACTATCGAGCTTTGACGTTATCTTCCTTAAGTGCGTTCCATACGTGTGCGTGCGTACGATGCGTGCGTAGGAAAGAAAAAGCGTCTCCATTTCGGTTGGTTAGAAGCCGGTTGTGAAACGAGAGGACACTACGATCCCCGCCCGAGACAAATGTTTGTTCCATCCACAGGTATTTGTTTCGGGTCTGGGTGTTTGTGAGGCCGAAAAGTTTCGTATAATTTCTGAAATCCGCGACACAAGACTTGATCTTAGTGTGGGGTCATGACTATGTATGTGACCGTTAGGTGTATTTTTTATTGGTGGTAGGTACCACCGCAATGTCTATTTCGCCCGCCAAACAGCGGTGTAAATGCACTGTTTTGTACCGGTTTGAAAGATATCATAGCCAGAGTAACTACTCGACAACTTAATATCTTATGTCTCAGGATGGCAAGCGCAGGGCAATGCGAAGCATTGCTTTGTAAATCATAGAGTTGTTTGGTTTTGCTCCTGTCCATGAGCGGTCGTATCGCCTACCATCAGGCGACCGGCATGCTCGTCTCGCCATTTACCGCAATAAAAACAATATATACATTAATATTATTATATTATCATATTTTATAGGTACGATGCGCTAGTGGAAGAATTTCGCAAGGTGGCTCGCGCGGAAGGAGATCACAAAATGTCCAACGTGAAGACCAGTTCGGTTGGATTCTCGATGTGTTTGGAGAGGATGGTCGGCATACTAAAGGAGATGAAAGTGGAATTGCCAGCTGCAGTCAAACCTATTAAGGTATGTCTTTCAAAATAGTTGATTTTAATGTACACAATAGGTTATTTTAAAAATTTCGCGAAAAGAGCGACGATTTTATTTTACCTAAATAAGTGATCGTTTTTAAGACGCTTTTATTAGCTTTGCCTGTATGTATGTATTTGACAGCCTCCGTGGCGCAGTGGCTTTGAAGCCGGATGTGAAATGAGAGGCCGTGGTTTCGATTCCTGCACCGAGACAAATGATTGTGCGTATTACAAGTATTTGTCTCGGGACTGGGTGTTTGTGGGACCGAAAAGTCGCTCGTAGCTTCTGATACGACACAAGACTTCATTGTTCTCAATGTGGGTCCAGGACTACATATCTGACCGTTGGGTGTATTTAATTTAATTTAATTATTAAATTTAGATTTTAATTTCTGTGTAAAGCGTGGGGTGCTTACAACAATTGCTTGTCCACAAGCACCATAGGATTTTTGGCTTATTTGAGTGCTATTGGTGAGCTGGTATTTGTCCGCAGTGCAGCGTGGTGCGCGCGCGGGGCGGCGCGGCGCGGGGCGCGGCGGGGCTGGCGCGCGCGGCCGCGAGCGCGGGGCTGCGCGCGCACTCGCTCGCCGTCCCGCACACACACTCGTTCCTCCTCTACTTGTGCGACAGAGACAGGTATATGCGAGCTTTCTGTCCTATACTTCTATATTCAAGTATTTGTCTCGGGTCTGGGTTAGACCGTAAAGTCTCTCGTAGTTTCTGATACTCACGCACATGACTTGACTGTTGGGTGTTATTAATATTTATTTATACTAATATGTAAAGATGAAAAGTCTTATTTATATTCAGTTTTTAAACCTATTTTAGTTATTGAATGTTTTATCCCTTCCAAGGGACTTTTGAAGTCAGTTTGAGCGAAGAAAACAAAACCATTCGATAGCTTAACTTCGATAGCTTTAAAACGGACTATAAATTCACTGAAGAGTTCACTTGAACACACTAATCTTAAGGAATACTAATTCGAATCGAAAATTTTTTTTTAGTTTGGATAACCCTTTAACGAGGAAAGCTGCAATATTCTTGTAAATCTCGATGATATGACATAAATATAATGATTTTTTACAGTACGGTAGTAATATACGACGTGCCATACAGAATATATACTCAAGCTATAAATTTCATTAAGCAAAAATTGAATCCCGATGCGCCTCGATCGACAAAAGGTGCGTTATATTTTTTTTTTCTGACACTGCATAGTGACTTCTTTGCACCTGGTGATAAGTGCTAGTTTTTAAATATAAGTCTATTATAGGATTTTAAAGTCATTTTTGTTAGGTAATATAAATTTGATTGCTTTTGCGCTAATACAGGCATTTTCTTTATTTCTATTATTTTCATTTAATCAAATTTGTTAACGTGTTTTGTGGCCCAAAGCTCTGTTGTCAAATAATAAGAATATTTACTTTACAACAATCCAATATCACAGTATTTGTTTTCACCAAAATTGGGCCCAAGACTTCTTTAATTACTTTTGTCTATACTTCAAATTCTCGTATTTGGCCATTCACGTCCATTTAATACCTGTACCGTATTCTCATTATTAAAATGGATTTAACCAATGCTTTGTGTAATGTGTAGCAAGGCGAGTTGCACTAAGGCGGGTCGTAGCAGGGCGCGTAGCAGGGAGACTCAAAGCAGGTAGAGCCGTAGCAGGGAAACTCGTAGCGGAACGAGACGTAGCAGGGAGACTCGTAGCGGAACGAGACATAGCAGGGAGACTCGTAGCGGAACGAGACGTAGCAGGGAGACTCGTAGCGGAACGAGACATAGCAGGGAGACTCGTAGCGGAACGAGACGTAGCAGGCCGGGACAGACCAGATCGGGCCACTGTATCCAAGTTGCTTTAACCGTAAGTATCTTCAATCGTATCCTGTCTTTCAATCCTATCAACCGTATTCTCGATTGTAGAGAAGGCCTGTGCGGCGTGCCCTTCTGTAGGACGTATGTACATGGGCTAATATATAAATAATATTTATTTATCAGAACTTTTTATTTCTCAGGTTTCCAATCTGTCAAAATGGGACAAAGCAAGCACAGAGCAAACAAATGGGTGCCAATTATTTAATCTATAGCCAAGCTACTCTCTTTGTCATGCCGTCAAGCCGTTGGCGAAATATCCTGTCGTTTAAAGGTGTTGAACTGTGGTGTTGAAGTACTCCTAAAAACCGCTAGGGGCGCTTTAACTTTTTATAGAACGACAGTTCGTGGTTAGAGAAGTGAGAACTGTTTATATTTGACGTTACCATGACGAGGAAAAACTGTGATACAAAAAGATAGATATCTAGAAATTTGTTTGGCGATCGCGTACGTAAGGAAAGTATTGGTACAGTACACTATACACCAGTGGCGAAGGGTTCTTACAAGCCGATTCCTAGCAGCACGCCTTATAATTTAAAGGAAATTATTAATTATTTACATTTTTTAAACAAGTTATATGAAGAAAATAATCAAATAATAAACAATACCTATTAAAATAAATATAAACAATAAACAAATGTTATTCGATATTAATAAACAAAATATTATCGATCAATTAATAACACAACGACAAACGCATTGCGCGATGTTCAACGTAAGTACATGCATACGAAACACGCGGCCGCCTAGATCCCGATGACGTCACGTCAGGCTACAAGGACACAGCACGAGTTCCCGTTGCTCTCGCGCTCATTTCCAACGCATTATTTGCCATCTCTGTTACACGTTTGTTGCTCAGAACTGCATGCAAAATTGCACCTTAAAACCGTCAGCTTTTAAGGTCTAAATTTATTTGTAGAAATACGACGGTATTCGCTTGTGAATATGCCGGTGGGCCTACGGCTTATAAAGTAATTTGCCAGTTCGCGCCTCTTTTATTTCGTGTTTATAATTAGAAAATATTATTTACTACTGTGTTGTTTCAGTATATATGTATAATGCGGTGTCTATTTTTAGGTTTGTATATAATTAGTGGGTAATTTATGAAATTTTACTGGTTTCGAAGTGCAAACAGATCTACTATCTATTTAGCAAAACTTTAATGATGAATGAAACTTGATAATGTCGTATGTATCGTTTTATCTCATGAATTGCATTATTATGAGGTAATTTTAAAAATGCTGCATTTACGTAATTAAAAACCGCACTGGAAATTATATTATTAAATTTGATAATACATTTAAGTACCAGAGAAAGAACGGCAACTGACAAGTTTTAATTATTTAATAAATATTGTAATGCCGTATTTTTGTTAGCGTTGATTCAAAATAGGACATACAAACATAACCCACGCCTGTATCCCATGAGGGTTGCCAGATTCGATAGATCTCCAGTTAGCTCTATACTTTCGTCCACTTACATCAATCTCTTCATCTTTTTTTTATATATAAGGAACGTTTGACATTTTTTTGTCGATCAATTTCAAAACAGGCTAATGTTGTCTTTTGCATTGAATCGAAATTTACTTTAAAAACGTTAAAAAAAGCACCTAACGGGCACAGTGCTATTCCGTGCAAGTGTTGTATGAAAATATAGTAAGTATTACTAAGCAAATATGTCGCTCAATATCTTACGTACATAACGGAGTAAAAATATAAGTATGAGTACTTGTTAATTTAATAAAACTAGTCACCAGAAGTATCGGCTTCCCTTTTGAAAAAAGTCACCCTTCGCCACTGCTATACACCAAAGCCGCCGACTCGCCGACCTATGTTGGTAACTGTTTATCGGCGGGCTAGTTGGCGACTTCGACGAACTATTTAATAACGTTGTTGAGTGTCGCCGGGCAACTGAGCAGAGCGCTTGTGTCGCCAATATGTCGGCGACAACACGTGAAGGTGCTTGTTGCAGGGACCGAAGTCGTTTTCAATATAATATTTTTATAGTTTTTAAATATTCATGTCATCCTTTGATTCTCATCAGATTGTTTAAAGGTTTGTGAAACAAAATAATGATGGAAAAAATTAGCCGCCATTTTATGCCTATTTGGTATTCATCTGCTCTCTATCAAAAATAATATCAGAGGGTCATTTGATATTTCAAAACCATAGTTATTTGATAATTATGGTCGTATTTTGAACTTAAATCTTAGAAATCAAAATTATTTTAACCTGTACCGTAAGATAGAGAAGTATTCGCTGCTGCTTTCAAAGATACTTGTCTAACAAATATACCAAAATATACAAATGTAGGTATAACTACTTAGACTAAAGGCCCATTTACAGTTTACACAATTTTAAAGTTTCTCGCGGCGAAAATCGTATGCCATTATCACATGGCATAACATTCAATAGATTATCGTGTTTTGACATTGTTTACACGATACGACTTTTTGTATCCTTACGATAATCGTATCGTACGATAATCGAAACTCTCCCCGTGTAAATGGGTTTTTTTTAATAATTTTTTTTGTATCCTTATATTTTACTTGTAATTTAGATTTATTTTCTAACTGTATTTTTTATTAAGATTATTATAACCATGTTTTGTTAAGTAAAATTTTATAATCTAGCATATAATTTAGTTGGCTATTTTTTTACTTTATCTGATGTCCGCTGATATAACTGTGCAAGACTGAGTTTGCACCAGTATAATGCTAGTAACCAGTACAATTAATAACTGCGCACATTTGGTACCAATTTTTTATTTGAGACTGGTGCAAACCGGCGTTTGCGCAAACACACTTGAACGTGTGTGGCGGTCATTAGGTTCGTTTTTTTTTCAATCATAAACAAATAATATACATATGTATCAAATAAGCTATAGTTGAGTATGGAAATTACTACAGTTCTTCTACGATCATCTATCGCCGAAGCGCTGTTCTCAAAATAAGAAAAGTTGGCGTCTTTTCACATTTTATTAGTGTTTTAAAGTAAATCTTTTTAGGCCTTGAGGGTAAAGCAAATATTTTACGAACGTAAGTAATGCTAGTCAAATGAATAGTCGTTGGTATAGGCTGAAATATCCTCTTAAAATTGACAAACATAATATTTAATTTAATTTTTTTTTTATCAAAATTTATGATTAAGCTGTGATAATTCAAATTAGAAGACATGTTCAAAATTGTGACCGCTATTTTGAACTTTTTTTGTTGCTGGAATTACTTTCATTTAATGTTTGATTGATAGATTTGAGCATGGCTTGAGTTGTCATATATAAAAGCTCATGTAAGGGATTATTGGATCAGTCCATATTTTCAAACCTAAAATTGGGTATATAATTATAGACGGACAAATTGGGGCGCGACCCCCCTATGGAACAAACGGGGAATGGAAGAAATTACCATAGATAAAATGGCTAATTTCTGATTTTTATTTTGCATTCATTTTAAGCCTTAACGAAACAATACTGCATAATGGTTTCTTAGATTTACGCGAATGGTACACATTGAAATAGTTTTTACGGATTTTATCGCAATTTGGTTTAATTTTTACATTTTTTAACTTCCCGACGTTTAGATTGCTTTACAGCTTTCGTGGTCACAGCGCGGATTATACTTTTATTTCAAGGAATATAGTCCGGTCAATTTAGACCAAAAAATGAGAGTGAAGTTACATAAAGTCCCAACAAGCTGAATTTCTGTGAAATTGTTCAAAACATAATTATAAACAATGTCTAGAAGTTCCCCATCATTCCCCTGTAAGGAAAAAAAAATATTCAAGGTCAAAGATAAAAAAAATGAGTTTTTCGCGATTTTCAGCAAAACGGTAAGTTTTATCATAAAAGTACCTCAGACAAAAATTGTAGATCATAAAATTATCTATAAAAAATGTATCAATACTTTTTTTCTTACGAGCCACCGTTTCTGAGATATAACGATTCAAAAAGTTATAAAAGTTGTTATCGTCATAATATGCATGAGTACGCCACGTATATAACAAGATTTAATTCAATGTGCTGAAGTTTTTAAAAAGAGTAATTCAACTCAACAAGAAGTTATTACCAACGGCATCCGCTTTCTTCTTTCTATGTACGGAGCTCCTAAAAAAACTACCTGTTTAGATAAGCATCGATATGCATGTTTCGTTAAAAATACTAAAAATAAAAAACAAGTTCAATTAGCTTGTCTTCATCCAACCTCAGTTGCTGCTCACCAACAATTTTTTCGAGTATATTACCAAGTTCAAGTGTCGCTTGGTTATCAGCTAGACCCTACAGACTGGGGTTGGAAGTTGGTCAACAATATATTAGAGCCAGTTCAAACTTTACTTCCACCTGCGCCGGAAAAACTTCTGAACACTATTTTTTGCAACTTCAAAAAGGGATGCAGTGCTAAATGTGGTTGCAAAAAAGTCGGACTGTCTTGTTCTTTGGCATGCACAAATTGTCAAGGCCGGTCGTGCTCTAATATTGAATCACAAACAATGGAGGATTCGTTTGACTCCGACGAAGTATCATGGGATACATCGCTATTGACGCAATTTACTTGCATCCAAAATGAAGATGAAGAAGAAGCAGGAGAAGAAGAACAAGAATTTGAAACTTACGAATAAGACGAATAAACTTTAACACTTTTTTTAATTTACATCGCTTTTATCTTTCCCAATCTTTGAAAATTTCCGTTATTTTGCAATAGTTTTACATTAAACAGGATCACAACTGACCCGTAGAGTAGGCCTACTGGGGAAACCACGTTAAAAAAACGCGCAAGTACACTACCTCATACGTGGCGTGGAAACGTGTGCATATTATGACGATAACAACTTTTATAACTTTTTGAATCGTTATATCTCAGAAACGGTGGCTCGTAAGAAAAAAAGTATTGATACATTTTTTATAGATAATTTTATGATCTACAATTTTTGTCTGAGGTACTTTTATGATAAAACTTACCGTTTTGCTGAAAATCGCGAAAAACTCATTTTTTTTATCTTTGACCTTGAATATTTTTTTTTCCTTACAGGGGAATGATGGGGAACTTCTAGACATTGTTTATAATTATGTTTTGAACAATTTCACAGAAATTCAGCTTGTTGGGACTTTATGTAACTTCGAATGTCTAAATTGACCGGACTAATAATACTGATAAGTTTGTAGAAACAACTTTTTTGTTAGCAATCAATAGTCATAATAACTACAATAAATCTTTTTTGTACCATTTTTATTAAATTTGGCTGTTTTAAAAATCGTTTGTTACCACAATGATCAAATAAATATAGCTTTATTTTTTTACTTTTACATTATAATTGATAACATTCTTTTAGGTGAAAGAAATAATACTACATAAGGCGGCCCTTGAACGATCAATTATATTGCGCAATATTACTAAATGTCCAATATTCTTTACCATATACCATTATTTATCGTTTGGATTCAAAGCGCCTTTTAATCTTATTGTGCAATATATTGCACAATGTTTCTGTAGATCTAGGTGTCGCCTAAGTGATGATATTTTGTATAACTTTTTATTGTAATAAAGTTAATTATCTACAAAACATATATTATATAATAAACGATATATTTTTAAATGAGTTTTATTTCACTTTGTGTACTTTCAAGCATTCCCTTACATAGGGTAGTCTTATTTACAAAATCTTACACAAAATCATATACTGCTAAATATAAGAGATAAAGATTCCTTATTTTAAACAATTAAGCAATTATTCTAATTTAACACTAAAACGCCTTTTACACGGGGAGAGTTTCTCGCGGCGAGAATCGTATGCGATTATCGCATGACATAACCGCCATAGATTGTCGTGTTCTTACAAATGTTTACACGATGCAACTTTTTTATGTCCTTACGATAATCGTAGGTAATTTATCGAGGCGAGAACCTATCCTCGTAAAAATGGGGCTTAATGCTTGAGGATATAGAATAACTGAACTTTACGGATTTGCATGTTGGAAATATGTTATTTCCTTATTCCAGAAAACTTGTGCAATAAGGTGTCTAATATCAAATTAGGTAGCCTTTAAATTCTAAATAAGACGACCAGTTTAGTCCCTATCCAACCTGCGTTCTTAATAACCCCGTCGACGGTTATTTTTACTTATAGAAATGTATTGCATTTCATCATAATATTAAATTTCTTGAAACATTTTAGCAAAATTATTTTGAATTGTGGCCTATTGCTATGAAGTACATATTTCAAATACACCAAAAATACACACAAAACACACTTGCCAATTGCAAAAATTATGTAACTGAGCCTAAGGCCCAGTTGTCTAAACTAACTGACGATTACTTTAACTTTGACAATATCATCAATAATATATTATGGAACATTTTCAAAGTGGAAGTTATGGGCACCAACTGACCTAAACTGCCGCAGAATCACAGAGCAAAGACAGCCGGTTTAACCGTTCTTGATATCAGCGGCGCGAAGCTCAAATGTACTGGCGGGACCGTCGGCGTGGATCCTACGTCATAGCACGTGTGTGTCAACAGCATGCTGGTAACCATGGAGAGAAACATCGCCATGATCGCCCAGAACATTAGGATGAGGCAGAATCGCGTGCGGCGCCAGACCACCTCTTGCTGGGCAGCTACCACTTCATCCCGAGATAAGGGCCTGAAAACATGCTCATTTACTCTTTTTTGTATATATTAAAGGGAGCAAACCTATGGCAGAATCAAGTTATGTCATTTACACACACATTACGCCTTGTTCCCAGAAGACGTAGGGAGAGATGGTACAAAGACACCTAAGTTTCACTTTCTGTGTTCCGTCTCAAGATGGGATAAGGGCCTATCGCCAAACCGGCCACAGATTCCTGACCACGGGCTAATAATAAATAGAAAAATTAAATATCACTTAGCCCCACCCGGGTTTGAACCAGAGACCTCAGCCTTGTACCATCGAAGCAGTAATTAACTTACCTAAATCTGCAGACATCGGCGTTTATGCGTCCCAACAACGGCTGTCTCTCCGCGTCCATTCCTCTTCGAACAAAACAACTCACTGATAAAGGACCCTTAGTGCAAGTAAACGACTGACCCTTGATAACTGGACGCCATAATTTATTGCTACACTAGCTTTTGCGCGCAACGCTTTTTTAAATTTATTTTTAAAATTTTATTTATTATGAAATAAACAGATTATAACTAATACTTTAATAAAAGCAGTTTAAGTATTTATCTATTACACAAAAAAGTAGAAAACTTAATCGAAGTAGGTAGTGATTTACGGCCTTATTCATAGACAGATTTAAAATCTATTTTAGTTATCGAATATTTTGTCTTCTTCGCTCAAAATGAATTCTAAAGTCGTTCGAAAGGGACAAAACATTCGATACCTAAAATAGGTTTTAAATCTATATCTGAATAAGGCCTTTAAAGTTTAATAGAATTATTATTATAGCTATTTTAACAAACAGGGATATTTATAAAATTGTACGAAACCAAAAGTGGTGGTAGTGGAATATACACTTTGTGGTGCAGTTGGTTACACGCCGGCTGTGAAACGAGAGGCCGCGGATTTGATCCCTGCGTCGAGATAAATATCTATGTGATCCACAGGCATGGTTGCATGCATATGATAATTAGGTACCATGAAGCGCATTATAGAGATTGCCAAGCCAGAATAATGTAAAAATTCTAATATTTCGATTTTTTTTTATTGGAGCTTGTATCCTTTAATTTCTAGACTACCCTCTCTTCTTTTCTTTCCGATATCCATCCTAAGGTTATCTGTAAGAAATCGCTTAGAGCGATAAGACCGCCATTTGTACTTCGTTAATTTGTAATATCTTTAAGTGTTTTTCCTTTTTGTGTGCAGTTAACAATAAATAAATCTAAATTACAAATACAAAGTTAAAATTTCTATTATTCGCTGTCTCTACTCTTTTGCTTCACTATCCAGCAGACATGCAGAGATATGCATCATGCAGTTTTTTAAAAGCGCTTTTTCACCGTTCAATCAACACTAATGCAGATAAATTATCACTTAAAATTGTACTGGAAAATTAATCTTAAATTCATTCTAAGTTCCAAGTTATAAATCGGAGATTATAAAGGTTCTGTGTGAGATGATTAGGGTTGCCTAAATCAATTTCACCCGCATGTAATTAAGGCAGATTACGCGACCCAAGTTTGGGGTCTCGTTGGGCCCAATTTGACCGGTGTAGGTAATAATTCATCCAATTAGCAAAGATTTGATCAAATGATACGTGTATTTTGTATTTTGCGGTCTTATTCATAGACAGTTTTAAAACCTATTTTAGTTGAAGCCATGAATTTAGTTTTATAATCATATAAACCATTTATTCGTATCGCTACAGTTTAACAATAATATAATTAGTCTTTCTTATTTTTGAGACTGCCTCGGTGGCGTAGTTGTATCACGGTACGGTTACAAAGCTGAGGTCTCGGGTTCGAGTCCCGGGTTGGGCCAGGTGATATTGGATTTTACTATTCATTAACAGCCCGGAGTCAGGAATTTGTGCCCGATATGGCTATAGGCTCGTCCCCTATCACATCATGGGACGAAACATACAAGGCGAAATGTGGGTGTCCTGGTGGCGCCTCTGCCTACTCCTTCGGGGATAAAGGCGTGAGTTTATGTATGTATATATGTATGTTTTATTTTTTTATTAATTTAACGTAAATATAAACTAGAGGAGGGTAGTTTGTCGCCGCTTGCCTCTCGCTTGGTACATTATTTTGTATGAAGTGTCGTGTGCGGTTCGCAACGCATGGCGCGTGTTCTGCCGGCGTGCTGGAAATTCGTATAACTTGAAATAAAACTAATTTTAAACTAAAGCTGTAAAGTTATCGAAACGTCGGGAAGTTAAAAAGTTTCATTTCAATGTGTAACATTCGCGTAAATATAAGAAACCATTATTCGCATAATTTGTTCGTGTATTGTGGACTATATAGTGTTTGGTGTTTTGTTGGTCTGTGCCACCTCCGTCGTCGGCGCCGACCATCCAGCTTCGGAAACGGACTCCAGTAAGTTGGCTTGTCATATTAAGCTTTCAGCTGGATTATCAGTTGTTTGTTTTCATATTGCCCCTCTGAGCACATTTCGATTCGCAATGTAGTCACAACAACAAGTGACAATACTGATAAATATTTAATATCTTTATTTATCATTTAACTGGGTGTCACTAGTGGACATATTGAGATTTAACATGTTGTGTCTCAGCAATGAGACCGCAGCAGAATGCCAATGCTTTGTAATTCAAGGTGTTGTTTGTTTTGCTACTGTCCATGAGCTGTCGTATCGCGTACTATCAGGTGAATGGCATGCTCTTCTCGCCATTCATAGCAAAAAAATAACTAGTTTGTCTATATTGGTAAGTAGTAGGTATTACATTTTTCGATTAAATTATTTTGCGGTAACTCAAAAAATCTACTCATTATATTTTTTTATTTATTAAGAAAACAGTCCTACACAAAAATATGTGTACAGTAGTTATACTTACTACATTTGTACATATAGTTTGTTTTATCACATAAAAATTATATCACGCATCAGAAACATTAAGCGGACTCTTTATACCCCAAATCCTCTTGTTTCACAATGGACCAAGGAGTCCCGATAACATCCTGTGGGACAATCATAGCCAACGTGCAAGTGACAGCATATTATGCCGGCGCTGGACGTAGGTAGGGGCGTATTTCGAATCCTGCGACATTTATGAACGACATTAAGTCGATTGTTTGTATCGGCACGGCGAAGTGAGTACGCGCTTGATGTAAAGCGCAGGCCAGATACAGAATCAGCTTCAGATATTCATGACTCGCCGGTCGATGCGATTGTTCCAGGCTGGTTGAATATAGTGTAATCTGTATCTGTATCTGTCCATACACGTCCCACTGCTGGGCACGGGCCTACTGTACAATCGAGAGAATCGATTGAGAGTGGAGATAGTACAAGCTGAAACGGAAAACCGAATTTGCGAGTTTATAATTTGTCACTATTGTGTATCTTGGCAGGTATCCTTTGCGAATGCAAATATTTGACCCTCTTCAACCAAAACATTTTTTTTTTTTACAAATTTATTGTAAAAATACGGAACTAATTTAAATATTAATAACAGGTTTGTCTTATCGCTATGGGCGATCTCTTCACATCCTTTGGATGGACTGGACTAGAATGAGCAGTACATAGATATAGAATTTGTGAATAATACTTCTAATTTATAATGGTTTTATTTAAATTTCTAATTTATTTTTCCCAGTAGGGGTAAACAGAGGTACTTAAAACACCCACGTTTCGCCTTGGGTTCCTTCCCACGATGTGGTAGAACCTATCGCCATATCGGGCACAAATTCCTAACTCCGGGCTTATAATACAAAAATCCAATATCACTTTGCCCGACCCGGGTATCGTACCCGAGACCTCAGGGTTGTAATCGACCGTGGTACAACTGCGCCATTAACTCAGTGGAAGGCAGTTAAGTTGAATCAATACAGATCAGATAAAGAACAATTGTTACATTTATTATAATAATATTATGTATGTTGATGTTAATGTTCCAAATAAAATAAAATAAATCACAAATCAATAGAAAGTCGGACAACAGAAGAATTAATACGAACAATAGGATCCCACACAAAGAACTTAGCACAAAGACAACGTATAAATCACGGCATTGACAACGACATCGGCCACTATTAATTGCTTCGAGAATAGCCCCCATTGTTATTATCAACGTAATTACTGGACCAATGACGGAGAAATTAATTATACCAGTTTAATTACAATTATAATTGTGCATTATACTCGGACTTTGACGAAATAATGTGAAACTTGCGCAGAGATTCATGTTAATTTTGGTATTAGTCGGCCTAAACTTATCAGATAAGCGTGGTGGACTAACTTCTCAAATTGAAATTGCATAGTGATTGCGTAATGTTATGATTTTAGTTGAGCTATAGCAGCAAAATAAATTTGTTCTGACTTATTCCTCAATTATTGGTTTTACTAGATATTTCAGTTGGTCGCTAATAATTTCGACGCACTATTATTTCTATCATGGACAATTTTAGAAAGCCACATAACCACAAGTCGTTTACATATATACATAGACTCACGCATTTTTCCCAAAAGGGGTAGGCAGAGGTGCAAGCAGGACACCCACGTTGCGCTCTGTGTTTTCCGTCCCACAACGTGACAGGGGGCGAGCCTATCGTCATATCGGACACAAATTCCCGACTCCGGGCTGATATTGAATATTGGATTTTTCCAACATCACTTTGCCCGACCCGGGATTCGAACCCGAGGCCTCAGCTTTAAAATCGTATCGTAGTACAACTGCGCCACCGAGGCAGTCACTTATAAATTAAAAAATACAGAAGCTGCACATATAAACAATCCCGATCCCACACTATGATACAAGTTTTTGCAAGAAAAGATGTAGGAATCTGAAACAACAAGAAACCTTCAGCTCTGTTAACACCCGGACAAGAAATCGAACCCGCAGCTTTTCGTTTTCCATACAGTTGTCAACTGCACCACGGGGCTTTTAAATTGCTTACTGTGTTTATTGACTCAAATCCGATGAGATATATTAAAATTACTCGGAGAATTGTCATCATGCCGCGCAGAAGTAACCGGAATCTTTCTGAGAGGGACCACGCTTCGTCGAACATGCATACCGTTTGATAGTTCTACACAAAACGCGAAATATAATGACTACCGTCGCGCCCTCATTAAAATTCAGCACAACGATATTATTGTCAAGTCAAATATTTTATTTTACTTCCAACATTTCGGAGTTTGGATTGAAAATCTGACAAAAGGAATTTAACTATTTCGTCTAGGTTGTACAGACTTTTCTATGAATAAGTTGGCAATAGCATTTACATACATACATAAACTCACGCCTATTTCCCGGAAGGGGTAGGTAGAGGTTCCCCTGGTAGCAACCAGGACACCCCGTTTCGTCTTCCTATATTATATACCTACTCTTATAAATCAGATTCAATAACTTTGCTATTGTCTTTCGTTTGGTCACTTTAATACTTTTACAGTGCCCTTTCTTCTTCCTTCTATTATATTATATGTATATCTATACATTGCCAGTATTTAAAATAAAAATACACTCTAAAAGCTGAAGAGCAAATCCTTTTACATACACACAATCAAACTAAAAAAAAACTATATTTTACGGATTTTATCGCGATTTGGTTTAATTTATACATTTTTAACTTCCCGACGTTTCGATTACTTTACAGCTTTCATGGTCACGGGACGGATTGAGGTATTAGTCATCCGCTCGGTGACTGTTACAATTTAACAGTTAAATTTCAGACGTCGGGAAGTTAAAAAATGTAAAAATTAAACCGAATCGCGATAAAATCCGTTAAATATAGTTTTATTTCAATGTGTAACATTCGCGTAAATCTAAGAAACCATTACACAATCAAACTGTCTCCACTCAATCAATTATCGAGAGCAAACAATTTCTAAAGCAATTTGCCAAGGACATTTCTCTTGTCCACAAACCAAGCGCCAACAAAGGAATGTTGGATGGTGACAGCAATCGTATTGTATAAATGACAACGGTATCAGCCTTATTGGAGTAATTAATCAACTGATGTCGGCTTTTGATATTTATTAGCTTTCTCTGGTGCATATAGATGAAGATGGTAATATAATATGAACAGTACAATATTATCATAACTCTCAACGAAGTCAAAAAAAGATCACAAAGTGGAATAGGCATGACTACGGTGAGACACAGTGTCTTTTCTCTTCATATGGTCTATATATTATATATTTTTTTAATTATGCTGTGAATAGCAAGACGGGCATGCCTGATGGTAAGCGATACGACCGCTCATGGACCGTAGCAAAACCAAACAACGCCATGAATAACAAGGCAATGCTTGGCATTCCTCTAAGTTCGCCATCCTGAGACATAAGATGTTACGTCTCGTTATGTCCAGTAGTTATTCTGGCTACAATGTGCTATAAACCGGAACACAATACTGTATTTACACCGCTGTTTGGTGGGAGAATAAGACAAGATTTAAATCAAGTGGAAATCCTAATGTTAAACTTCCGGGATGCAGGCGTAACTGTTTCATACAGGGTATATCAAGACCGCGACCGAAAACGAAGCCAGGATGTAGTATTAGTAATATCAAACACAATGCAAGTAAAAATTTTACAAAAAAAATCGTCAATTTTTTTTTTGTTATTTTAACATATCGTCGTATTTGAGTGATTAAACATAGTTTTTCTAAAATAATGACGTACATCGCTTAATTTTTAAACACGCAATAATACGTAAGGGTTTAAATTACTATTTTTGCAAAAACTAGGTTTTTACCCCTCAAAAACTATGAGTTTTAATAAATTATAAATAAAAATCCGTCGCTTATTTTGCAAAATTTTTAGTTGCATTGTGTCTGTAGCCGCTAAAACTACCACCTGGCTTCGTTTTCGGTCGCGGTCTCGATATACCCTGTATGTGCACACATACATACATAAACTCATACCTTTATCCCAGAAGGGTTAGACAGAGGCGCTACCAGGACACGCACATTTCGCCTTGTATGTTCCGTCTCATGATGTGATAGGGGGCGAGCCTATCGCCATATCGGCCACAAATTCCTGACTCCGGGCTGATAAAAACTCAATATCACCACAATATCACTTTGCCCGACTCGGGATTCAAACCCAAGACCTCAGCTTTGTAGTCGTACCGTAAAACAACTACGCCACCGAGGCAGCCTAATATTATTATAAAATCTAATCTCTGTTCGAACCTGCAACATTACATAAAACATATAATAAATACACTCGGACTTCAGACAAAGAAACTATCAAAATCCCCGCATCTTTTATTTATTACTAAGGGAACTTCCAAGGGGTATTAAGGGGAGTGTAGAAGGAAGAGTAGGGGAGGGGGGGGGGGGGGGGTTGGCACGTGTCCAGACTGCAGCGTTCAAATTAGCCCCGGGCAAGCCAAGACACTCGCGAACTTTGTTGAACAATTCTAAGAAATCCTTTTACACGTTTGGAATTACAACAGCTTTTTACTGCCCTCTGAACTCGATGGTATGGAGGCAAATGTTTGAGATCCATAAATATATATTCTATTCTGATTGGGAAACCAAAAGGTCTCTCGTTGTTTATAAAACCCAAGAGAGAATTATCTTGGTGTGGGTTTCTGTGCATATAAATAAAATAATAAATATTACACCCAACAGTCACATACATAGTCTGACCCCACATTAACACCAATTAAGTCTTGTGTCGCGGGTATCAGAAACACCCAGACCCGAGACAAATATTTGTGGGCCTCACAAACATTTGTCTCGGTGCGGGGATCGATCTTGCGGCTTCTCGTTTCACAGCCGGCGTCTAACCAACTGCGCCACGGAGGCTGTCAAATATATGACTTGGGTGTATGTATTACATATCCGCTACGTTTACGACACGTTAAATTGTTATTCTCGGAAAATCCTCGCCGTACCTAAACACATTATTCAAAGCCTGACTGGCCATAACTCAACTTCCAATGCAGAATAGCGCATATTTCACAGTTTACAAATCGCTTATTTTGATACGCTTTCGAATATGCGAAATACCAGTCCTTGTTTCTAGCACAAACCTCTGCAAAGCTCTCTCGCTTACATTAGCTGGTTAAAAAAAAGTGGAGAGTCTATGATTGATGATGAGTCTACTCATACTTACGCCTTTTTCCCAGAAGGGGTAGGCAGAGGTGCTACCAGGAACCCCACGTTTCGCCTTGTGTGTTCCTTGTTAATTTGTAAAATGTTTAGCTGCATTGTTAAATATTTTCATTGTTTTCAAGTCCATTGTAGTCACTTTGTAGTGCATGAAACAAAATAGTTGAAAAATAAGTCACGTGTTAGAGTACATCCAGCCTAAGCGGACCCCTGTAATGTTCCCTCCCTGGAGAAAGTAAAGCACTTTGCTAAGCGTTATACATCACAACCACGTGACGTAATGTTAGGTCAGTCTAAATGTTGCGCCGCAGTGAACCGCTCTTCTTAATATTAAGTATGTATTACATACAGTAGAAATAATTAGTCTATTTCGTAAAACCCGAAGGGTGAAATAATTCAACATTGATTTTACTACATACGTATATACATCATACATACTTATTATTACTACATACATATACATGACGCCTTTTTCCCAGCAGGGGTAGGTATAGGTGCAACCAACACCCACGTTTTGCCTTATGTGTTCCATCCCATGATGTGATAGGCGGCGAACCTATCGTCATATCGGGCACAAATCTATTACAATTTAATCATTAATTTATAAAGCTTGCTCAAGTGGGACTGGGCTGGACATGTGTGTCGCATGCCGGATAGAATGTGGGCGAAGATCACCACACAATGGGTCCCGAAGGGGCGTCGACCACGTGGAAGGCCTAGACGCAGGTGGCGAGACGAGTTGGACGCCTATTGGAAGGATTGGTCTTATAAAGCCCTCGACAGGGATATATGGAAAGCGGAAAGAGAGGCCTTTGCCCTGCAGTGGGACGTTACAGGCTCGTAATAATAATAATAATTTGATCACTTATTTGCTCATGTGAAAAAGGTTTTTTCGAGATTGAAGTCCTGCTACAGTCTTCCGCGAAAAATGGACTATTCAACGCTAAAATAATATAAATTCGAACCAGTAGTTAAAAAATCAAATAAAATGTCAGCAACTTCGTTAATTGAATCGTACATACAGACAGCCAACGAAAGTAGTATTTATATTCCCAATTAGACTGTAACGAGCAAAGTTGGCGATCCCAACAATTTCCACAATTATTAATATTAGAAAGGGCAATCGATTCCTCGACTATTTCATCGCATGTCTCGACATTTGTCGCAATAAACATATAATTTATATACATAACATACATAAACTCACGCCTTTTATCCCCGAAGGGGTAGGCAGAGGCGCCACCAGGACACCCACATTTCGCCTTGTATGTTACGTCCCATGATGTGATAGGGGGCGAGCCTATCGCCATATCGGGCACAAATTCCTGACTCCGGGCTGATAATGAATAGAAAAATCCAGTATCACTTTGCCCGACCCGGGACTCGAACCCGAGACCTCAGCTTTGTAACCGTACCGTAATACAACTACGCCACCGAGGCAGTCCAATAAACATATAATTTATATATATTTTGGGAATTTAACACAACGTAACATATTATTAACAAAAACTGTTGTTTTATTGTATAGCCTAGGTACATAGATTGTTTGTCTAGAACAGGGTAGGCGAACCTTTATGCATCAACGTGCCATTTTTTCTAAAAAAAAAGTTTAATGGGGTCATTCGCGTGCCATCAAATAATTTTGACTTTCTGATTATTTGGAAAATAATAATTATAAATACTATCAAAACTCTTTATTAAATAAAGTAAGCAAAAGAGGTACATTTTGGTATGTTTATATTAAATTTCAGTAAAATTAGTGTGACTTCTGTTGCTCGCTGCCCCCACCCCGCGCACCGAACACTCCGCAGCGTAGGAGCATCGCGTTCGATCGTCTTAAAATACCTAATTCTGCGACGTGCCCAAAATATTGTGTCGCGTGCCATCAATGGCACGCGTGCCATCAATGGAACGCGTGCCATTGGTTCGCCTACCCTGGTCTAGAAGTTCTAATCTCTCAGATAAATAGGACATCTGATATACAATTTTACTTTGTCGTGTAATATACATACCGGGTATATAAAGATCGTGACCGAAAACGAAGCCAGGTGATAGTTTTAGTGGTTAAATACACAATGTAACTAAAAATTTCGCAATAGAAACCACAGAGACTTTTTGTAATTTTTTAAATAACGTCGTGTTTGGGTGGTAAATACCTAGTTCTTGCGAGAATAGTAATTTAAGTCCTTACGTACCAGAGCTTCTTTAAAAATAAAAAGGAGTTCATTATTATTTTAGGTAAACTATGTTTTATCACCCAAATACGACGATAAATATTTAAAAAAAATTTTTTTGTATATTATATGTTTTGTATATTTAAATATTATAAATGTTTAATTGCATCATGACTGAAGTCACTAATACTACCATATGGCTTCGTCGGTCGCAGTCTTGATATACCCGGTATACTCTCGTTTTAAGATACTGAATTCTAAAGCAGCCCAACATGTTTGGTATGCGATGCGGTGATAAAGTGCACGTCGACTACGATACCTTATATTCCTCACACGTAGGGGATAAGTTTGCATTAGTTTGGACGATATTTCTTGTTGTCTCGTACACTTTGGCCTGGCCATCGAGTGACTGAAAATAACTTAAACGTTAGCAATATCAATGCCATAGTTTTTATTGTAATTTGCTTAAAATATCTACTCGTAAGCTAATTTAGATATTGTATATTGTCCATGTTTGTGTGGTTAATTGTCTCTTGTTTTAAGAATTATATTTTTCTTCCGTTTTCACAACTCAACACGTAGCACGTTTCATTTCATTCTCCTTTAAATAATTTAAATAATAATAGTTTTGAAATGTCAAATGACACGGTTAATTTCAAAGTATACAAATTTAAGTTATATCCCTTTGTTAAGATTTCGTTCAAGTTATTAAAGTTAAAAAAGTTAGTAAAAGTTTTTTACTGATTTTTCTTCCTTTCTCTTCACTAGTATCAAGTTATATGACACTTAAAACAGCAAATTTTACTAAATTAATACCACAAGTTATAAGAATGTTGTCAATTTATATGAAAACTATATCTAAGGCGATTTTTATAGGACTATCTCAAGTACAAAAGGTGTCCGAATCAAAGATACGGCGGGCGTAACGTAGATTAAAATGCAAAATATGAATAGACTTTTGAACTCAAACGTGGGGTGATTCGTAGCAACCCTTTAAAATAAATATCTGCCCATTGACCCGTAAAAGGGTGGTTTATATAAAAGTGTGGCCGGTTGGCGCATCAAGAAGGTTGGGTTGGGTCAAAATATCGCAGATTACTTCTCTTTTACCCCGGAAAAGGTCGCAGTTTATGTGAGACCATTTGTTTTAATTTTCTCAAATGTAATTCGACCGAAGGCTTGATCGAGGTGAATTTTAATGATGTAAGGTGTGTTGGGGTAACATAGTAATACAAGGAATGTAAAACATAGAACTATTTGTGTTTCAAGGATATAGCTTCGAATCCAGGTTGCAATGTTTTGGGCCAAATCCCAAATGCCTTGTGCTTCGAAAAACACGTTAAGCCATATATGCTGGCTGTCTGACTGTCGTCAAACCGTTGCTTTTTATGCAAACCAATAGGTTGTCAAAACATTAGCAATACTGAAGTAATCAATATTTTTTTTTTTAAACTGGCACGGCATAGTGACTGCATTGCACCTGATGGTAAGTGCTAATGCCGTCCAGATAGAGTATCGAATGGTATCAAACGGTAGTCTCATACCATTCGATACAATCATGCCGGCCCGCTGAGATGCCTCTTCACGCTACGGAAGGACCCAGGATTATAGGAAGGAGGGAACACGTGCGATGGCAAACCGTTCCACAGCTTGACTGTACGGCAGAAAAAAGAATTAGAGAACCTTTTGGTTCGCGCCGAAATGGATTGAACAGTCAAGCTATGGCTCCGCAAGCCAGCACGCGTGGTTCTGGTAAGGAAAGGAGAGGAGGAGGGGATTAAATTGAACAATTCCTCAGAGCATTCGCCATGATACAGTATAATAAGTTGTTTAACCTTTCTTTTTTTTTGGATATCTTATTTAATGGACCAAGAACATTATTAATTGTTGAAAATGTTAGCTGTTTATATTATGTGGTAAACTTGCATACATTCTACAGTGATGATCATCAGGTGACAGATAGAGAATCCAAAATATCTAATTCAAAATTCACTCGATCATCAAACATAAATAAAGTCTCATTTGGTTACCCCATTAATTGCCACGCAAAATCATAAATTACCTCGTGCCAATTACAAACTTCAGTTAATGTTAATTATAGCATAATTACGAGAGACTTTGAAGGGGTCTGGGTCCCCAGGGAACCCCACTGAGTACTATGTGATTGTATGAAAAGGTTTTCCCTCCGCTTTCAGTAACCTGAAAGCCGTTTCGGTATCACTGGAATAGCGTCAGCTTTTTGCTTTATCATAGGTGTAGGAGTACCATGCTTTAAACTGTACGTGCTGTGTATCATACATATAATATATCATGGTGGTAGGTATCTTATATGTGAGAGTCCAACTGGGTAGGTAACACCGCAATGCCTATTTCTCCCGCCAAACAGCAGTGTAAATGCGCTGTTGTGTAAATGTTCCGGTTTGAAGGACATTGTAGCCAGAGTAACTACTGGGCGTGTTGAGACTTAGCATCTTATGTCTCATGATGGCGAGCGCAGTGGAATGCCAAGCATTGCTTTGTAATTTATGGTGTTGTTTGGTTTTGCTACTGTTCATGAGCGGTCGTATCGCTTACCATCAGCTAATCGAACACAATTAAGCCCACTCGACAGCAACTGGACATCCCATAAATTGTATTAATAATGCTAAGGCACAAACTGCTCTTAAATTAAAAAAAATATGTTTTCTATAGATCCAGGAACCGCCTCATCCATAGCAAGTGACTATGGCTGCCCATGAATATTTAAAACACTTGTATCGTAAGACTCTTAAACTGAGAAATTGAAGTAAAAAACACGTTAGAAGGGATTTAGGGCCTTCGGTAATAAAACACAAACTCCTCGGCCCAGCCATCAAGCGTACAACTTCACATCTTACAGGCTTCTACGGCTGTAAAATTCTTATATCAAGAGTGCGACCGAAAACAAAGCCAGGTGGTAGTTTTAGTGGTTGCAAACACGATGCAAATAAAAATTTCGCAAAAAAACTGTGACAGATATTTTTTTAGATTTTTTTAAAAATCATCGTGTTTGGGTGGTATATTACTAGTTTTTGCGAAAATACTAAATTAAACCCTTACGTACCATTGCGTGTTTCAAAATAAAGAGGTGTACATATTTATTTTAGGAAAACTATGTATACATCACCCCAATACAACGATAAGTAAAAAATTAAAAAAAAAACGTCAATTTTTTTTTGCGAAATTTTTACTTGCATTGTGTCTGAAGTCACTAACTAATACTACCTGGCTTCGTTTTCAGTCGTAGTCTTGATATACCCTGTATAGTCATATACAGTATAACAAAATAGCCTTGTCCGATTCACGACGCGCATTTGGGTGTCTCAATTATTGTATTTAAAAAATACGAAAAAAATATATAATAAGGGATAACATCATTATCCTAAGTTATAATACACATTTAAGTATCAATATTAGCCTAAAAGTTATATGATCCACAGGTATTTGTTTCGGGTCTGGGTATTTGTGAGACTGGAAAGTCTCTCGGAGTTTCCGCTACCTACGATACAAGACTCAATCTTAGTGTTGGGCCGGGACTATGTATGTGACTGTACATACATACATACATACATAAACTCACGCCTTTATCCCCGAAGGGGTAGGCAGAGGTGCCACTAGGACACCCACATTTCGCCATATATGTTCCGTCCCACGATGTGATAGGGGCGAGCCTATCGCCATATCGGGCACAAATTCCTGACCCCGGGCTGATAATGAATAGAAAAACCCAATATCACTTTGCCCGACCCGGGACTCGAACCCGAGACCTCAGCTTTGTAATGTATGTGACTGTTGGGTGTATTTATCGGAATATCGCAAATCCGTATGCGCCATCCATTTCAAGGTGAATGGGTTGTGTTCCAAGCGGGTAGACAATCTCTTTGTATGCATATGTATGGGTATGTGTTGTCACCATGATACCACTTTTATGAGATAATCCTTAATTATTATTTTTATGAAATGGTAGAGTCTTCCACACCTCGGTAAAAGTAAATTGAATTTGTACATTTTATTGTTAATATTACAGTACTAATGCGTCGACTTTGCGGTACAACTATCCCGTAGAAAAACGATGTGGTGTGACAAATTTGCTGGTATGTTTCATGATTTAGTGGTTTGAAGATCCTCTATATCATTATTGGTTAATCTTATTCCCTCGAATAGCAACCAACTTATTCAAAAGTGCACATCCCGTCGTATAGCTGCCACACGCGTAACGATATAACTGTGCAAGTCCGAGTTTGCACCGGTTTACTGGAACGTGTGTTGCCCACACAGGTTTATAACTGCGCAAACATCGTTGAAATTTCAGATTCGAGACTGGTGCAAACACACGTTTGCGCAATCGCACTTGTACATATATTGCGGCCATTAGTGGCGAACGTAGGTGTGTCGCTTTGGGGTTAGGCCAGTGTATATTCTGTTTTATATATGGTACAATTGTATCGACCGAGATATAAGTATCATGTCTTATCCAGACTGCTCTCATCATCAGACACATTATAATAACATTTCACTGATACACTCACAAAATTAATATTAAAGAAATTTATCAAAAAATACATACAAACACGCATACGTAAACTAACGCATTGATCCCAGAAAGGGTAGGCAGAGGCGTCTTCAGAACATTGAAATTTGGCCTTGCATGTTCCGTCCCACGATATAATAGAGGGCGAGCCTATCACCATATCAGGCACAAATTCCTGACGCCGGGCTGATAATGAATAGAAAAATCCTGTAACATTTTAATAAAAAAAAATATCCGAGATACAACACAATTTATGTGCACCACAGCTAAATCGGTGTGTAATGATTACGTGACACACAGACGAGGCGGTCTTCTACGTGTACAACGGATTAATTTAATCGCATTTGTGAAATACCCGTTGTTCTATTGTTTCCAATAATTTATGTTCAATGCATATTTGTTTTAATTATTGGATGCATTGTTACGTATTTATGTCTCATAACTCATTTCCAGTCGTAATAATTAGCATACATACATACATAAACTCACGCCTATATCCTCGAAGGGGTAGGCAGAGGCGCCACCAGGACACCCAAATTTCGCCTTGTATGTTCCGTCCCACGATGTGATAGGGGGCGAGCCTATCGCCATATCGGGCACAAATTCCTGACTCCGGGCTGATAATGAATTGAAAAATCCAATACCACTTTGCCCGACCCGGGACTCGAACACGAGACCTCAGCTTTGTAGCCGTACTGTAATACAACTACGCCACCGAGGCAGTCAAGTAATAATTAGCGTTGATATTTAAATGAATAAACTTAATAGTCTCACACAACCTTTAATGATGGTAGGTCTGTCATATGTGAGAGGCCCCCTGGGTAGGTAACACCGCAATACGAGTATATACTTCTTCCGCCAAACAGCAGTGTAAATGCACTGTTGTGTTCCGGTTTGAAGTACATTGTAGCCAGAGTAAGTACTGGACATATTAAAATAAAATAAAATGCTTTTAATTCAGTCAATAACCCATAGTAGACAATCATATAAAATCTAAAATTATACAATAGTATAAATATTTTCTATCTATATGAGCCCATATACGTCCCACTGCAGGGCACGGGCCTACTCTACAATCGAGAGAATTGATTGAGAGTGGTTAGGCCATATAGTCCACCACGCTGGCCTAGTGCGGGTTGGCGGACTTACATACCTTAGAAATTCTTTAAAATCGCTACGGTATGCAGGTTTCCTCACGATGTTTTCCTTCACCGTTAAAGTGCGTGGTGATTGACTATCAATACACACATAACTCCGAAAAGTCAGAGGTGTGCCCTGGGATTTGAACCCGCGACCACCGTGAACATGTAGGCAGCCGCGTCTGGTCCGTTAACCAACAGGCCACCACGCACTTAATATAAATATTTTAACAAATTAATATTGTATAGATGCGCCATTTAAAATACAACTAACTACTTCCGGTTCCTACTGTGCAATGAGAGCCAGAATCTGTATATACCGATTATCGAACATGCATCGGAGAAAGCCATTTTTAGTGATTTTCAGACCAGATGGACGCTGTCCGCGATCTGATATTGAGACTTCTTTTCTCAGGATGACCAGCGCAGTAGAGTGCCAAGCATTGCTTTGTAATTCAGTGTGTGGTTTGGTTTTCTTCTGTCCATGAGCGATCGTATCGTAACATCAGGGGAATGGCATGCTCGTCTCGCCATTCAACGCAATATAAAAACATACTCAGACCCCAAATGTATATTTGTGAATAACTGTATTGATATAAAATTTCGCAAGTACTTAAGTTCTATATCTATCTATCTATATCAGCCCGTATACGTCCCACTGCAGGGCACGGGCCTACTCGACAATCCAGAGAATCGATTGAGAGTGGTTAGGCCATATAGTCCACCACGCTGGCCTAGTGCGGGTTGGCGGACTTACATACCGTAGATTTTTTTTAAAATCGCTACGGTATACAGGTTTCCTCACGATGTTTTCCTTCACCGATAAAGTGCGTGGTGATTGACTATAAGTTATAAAATCTAATATAAAACATAAATAAAACAAAAAAATAAATTATAAAGAGGTTCTTTCAATCACATTTTATCTGAATCATTCGGCATTCGGATCACGATCCTTTTGACGTGTTTAAGGGAGATTCGGTGAATAAATTCCGTTTGTGAAATATACGCGGTTCATCTGATATTTTAGTTATTTACGATAATCTTCGTAAATATCCTCCGGGATATAATATTACTTATATCTGCCTTTTTTAGTTGACAGCCTCCGTGGCGCAGTTGGTTTGACGCCGGCTGTGAAACGAGAGGCCGCGGGTTCGATCCCCGCACCGAGACAAATGTTTGTGTGAACCACAAGTATTTGTTTCGGGTCTGGGTGTTTGTGAGACCGAAAAGTCTCTCGTAGTTCCTGACACCCACGACACAAGACTCGATCTTAGTGTGGGGTCAGGACTGTGTATGTGACTGTTGGGTGTATTTATTTATTTATTTATCAGCTGAAAATTGTGAATTTAATACTAATTTATATAGGTTGATACAGTTATCAGTCCATAATCGGTTATTACTGTGCTAGGGAGTAATCTTAAATCGAGAGTTCGATTGAGAAGGGTTAGGTCATAGTCCATCATGCTGGCCTAGTTCGGATTGGCGGACTTTACTTACCATAGAAATCATTACAAATCGCTATGGTATGCACGTTTCCTTACGATGTTTTCCTTCATCGTTATAGTGCGTGGTGATTGACTATCAATACATACATGACCCCAAGTCAGAGGTGTGCCCTGGGATTTGAACCTGCGACCATCGCGACATGTTGGCAGTCGCGTCTGGTCCGTTTACCGACAGGCCACCACGCACTTCACGCACGGTGCAATTTATATATTCCGTAGTAATGGAAATTTCCTCACGCCGTTCCCCATAAATTAAAACTTGCTTTCGGTATAAAAGTTTTGTTTGCGATTACAGGTTATTCTTTCGAGCGTTGGGAAAATATTTACTCATACTTTTGAGTAAAGCTTGTGTGTGTTTCAGCTTAGTCGGATTTTGTTAGAACAGCTGTATATACTGGGTTCGATTCCACCAAATTGTGATTTGGTGTTCATAACAAAGATTATATCAAGACTTCTACTGAAAACGAAGCCAGGTGTTAAAGGTAACAGACACAATGTAACAAAAAAATTCCAAAAAAAAAGGACAGATTTTTTTTTGCAATTTGTAAATATTATCGTGTTTCGGTGGTAAATACCTTGTTTATTCGAAATAGTAATTAAAACACTTACGTACTATTGCGTCTTTCTAAATGAAAAGGTGTACGTTATTATTTTCGCAATATTATTTATTTTTCGCCCAAATACGACGATAGGTATTTAAAAAATTACAAAAAAAGTTATTTTTATAAAAATAAATTTTATATAAAATAGAAATTTTGTGAACTATACCACAAAGACTTTATATGCTCTAACATGAAATACAAATATTATTCATTCCAAAAAACCTCTCCAGTTCGAAATTTAAAAATAGAAACGAGACCACGGCTTAAAATTCGAACAATAGGCCATCCATTACCCATATGAAATGTAACATGAGTGAATGAGGAGCGAATGTAAGAGCCAATGAATGACTGAACGAGTGAATGAATGAGAGTATTAATGAATGGAATCTGAAGTGAAACACGCCGGTAATGTTAATCTAATGGATATGGATAAGTAATGTATGGGTTCGAGATTTTTTTTACATATATTAATATTTTGTGATAGAAAATATCACAGGCTTTATCCAGCAATGGAGTTCCTGTGATTATAAGGCATATTATATTTTATTTTTCAGACTGACATAGATCAACGTGATTAAAGTGGTAAAACTTTTGGTCTTAAATTTTTCCGTCTAGCCCCCTTTCGCAACGGGCGATAAGGAACTTCGTTCCAAAAATGTGAAAATAATTACGTTCACCAATATAGCAGTGCTACCAACATTATGAACAAAAAAATCTACGTTTTTGAAGACGCAAATGTATGACATCGCTCCCTCTATATTATAAATCTAAGGGATATACACAGAAAGAACCTGACACATGACTTCCTTTTAGGTGATCACGGGCTCTCAGCCACAGCTTACGGTAGTTGTAATCCGGCCGGAAACGCGTATCCGACCAGTAAAACGCATAATACAAGATGGAGCAAAAAATCAGTGCCGTATAAATTCATTTAAATGTTATATTTACAAAGTCGATGGAATCGTGTGTAAATGGAATTCAATAAAAAGATTGATGGCTCGCGCGAGACGGAATGATGTTTGAGAATAATGTTTTTATTCGAACGTGGAGTTATTGAAGCGGACTCGGATCGTAGTTAATTATGCTACGTTGATGTCCCTTGATGTGCATAAATGTTCACGAGAAATAAGTCAGTAAAAAGTAAAAAAAAACCTCAATATAGAAGAAGACAGTTGGTGTTGCTCAGGGAGTTTATTGCGTTGTTTCTTTTTTCAAATGTATTATAACTACCGGCACGAATCTTGAGCGCTGGCCGTTACTTGCGCAGATGTCGATTTTTGGGTCTCTTTAGAGGTAGACGAAGAAGGCGGGCGGGGGCATTATCGCATCGGCCAGTGATTGGTTCACTACGCAACGCCATATTGTTGTTATGCCTAATTCATTCATTGCGTTTGTTCAATTCATTCATTTATTTTGTCCTTAAGTTCACGATGCGCAAAGCTATCCCCACTCTGTCGCCGAGCGCTCAAGATCCGTGCCGGCGGTTATACAATAGTAACGATTTAGATATTTTGATAGAATGAAGAAAATATATGCGTGGATGTCACAGAGATTTTATATTTATATTGTATGTCAACTCTGTCAATCCTAGACCTAGGTGGCCTAACCCTTCTCAATCTTACTCTCGATTGTAGAGGCGTCCTGAGCTCAGCAGTGGGCCATTACAAGCTGATACAATACAGTACGAGTATATATATAAATAAATAAATACACCCAACAGTCACATACATAGTCCTGACCCCATACTAAGATCGAGTCCTGTGTCGCAGAACTACGAGAGACTTTTCGGTCTAACAAACACCCAGACCCAAAAGAAATATTTGTGGGCCGCACAAACATTTCTCTTGGTGCGGGGATCGAACCCGCGGCCTCTCGTTTCACAGCCGGCGTCGAACCAACTGCGCCATGGAGGCTGTCAAATATAACAGTAGTATATAGGCCAATATCAAGTCTTGATATCACAACCTAATTGTGTTGTTTCAATCATTGGATACGCTGCGTCTCACAGACTCGTCCAATTAATTCTCAATATTTGCTTTCAATTCGTACTCGTTTGTCTTGAATAGTGTCAACAATGATTCATTGGATAATATCGCGTTTCAATTTTATATGAGTATCAGTGGTATAGTTTTTATTCCTACTGCCTCGGTGGTGTAGTTGTACTACGGTACGATTACAAAGCTGAGTTCTCGGGTTCGAATCCCGGGTCGAGCAAAGTGATATTGGATTTTTTATTCGTTATCAGCCTGGAGTCAGGAATTTGCCCGATATGGCGTTAGGGTCGCCCTTACATAGTGGGACGAAATGTATAAGGTGAAATGTGGGTGTACTGGCAGCACCTCTGCCTACACGTTCTGGGAAATAGTCGTGAGTTTACGTATGAGTTTTTCATTTACAGCTGAAAACTAGTGCTGTGTTGTACCTTCAGTCACTCAGCTTACAGGCGATATGATTTATGTTGTATGCAGCAGTGGCGAAGGGTGACATTTTTTAAAAGGGAAGCCGAAGCTCAAAACACAAAATATGTTTATTTTCTTTATCCTGTTACTAGCTTCTGCCCGCAAACTTCGTCTGCGTGGTTAATTTTATTTGAAATCTCCCATCCCGTCCCGTCCCATCCCGTTATATCCCGCCCGCCCCGTCTCATTCTCACTAATGAAATGTAATCCAGTCCCATCCCATCTTTTTGAGTATGAAAAAGTAGCAAATATATCGGAATTCCTTCTTCATCCCACGGGAACACTATTTTTTTCGGAATCTATGTTACTTCTAATACCTCCAAGAATATGTGTACAAAGTTTCATGATGATCGGTTGAGTAGTTTTTGCGTGCAAGCGTAACAAACAAACTAACATTCACATTTATAATATTAGAAGGGCTAAGGGATTACGAAATGACTACAATGGGACTAGTACTAAGTAATCTGTGAATGCGACTGATAGTAAGCGTAGTGCAGTCCGAATAGAGATTAAAAATTTACTGTGTGATGTTTCACAGAATGAACGCAAAACGCGACGCACTTATGCACGTGTGTCCTTATATTCGGACCTTTGCGAATATCCTCCCACCAGCAAATAATTGTTTCGTGAATCTTACTCACCAAACTAAAATAATGGGTTTCATTTGGTAAGTGATATTGTGGCATCTGCCTATTGCGGCCGTCAATTAAATTTTAATATTTTCGTTACCTATGTACTTATACAATATTTACAATGTCCATGAAATAAAAAGTAAACCATGCTTACATAATGAGAAAAATAAAAAAGTATATTTCTAAACTGCACGTGAATATAAGATTAATATAAAAGAAATAAAAACCTAGACTCAATATTTTAACAAGTACTATAGCCCCGCATTTATCAGTTGTAACATTAGTAAGACAATGTATTCCTCAGGCGAGGATCGAGCACGTCCTAAAATCTAAATTCTAAACACTAACTTTATTTGTAAAATCGACAACCTAAACATATTAGTACGCTCCTAACGATTAGTAATTTCCATTAAAACCATAATATTAATATTACACATTTTGTAATTAAAAACATTTAAAACTAATTGCATGAACCATGAATATATTGTAAAAATGTAAATACAACACTTATAAATACATTAAACTCCGCATTTCGCTATTGTAATAAGTAATATCTATACATAAACACACGAAATGCCGGAGAAGATGCGGCTTGCCTCTTGCTTTTTTAGCGTAAATTGAACCTTAAATCATTACAAATTTAAGGTACAATTTTGCGTGGTTTGTTGCATACTATACAATGCGTAAGGGGCGGCGCGGCGGCGGCGCGGTGGCGGCGGGGCGGCCGCGGGCGGCGGCGCACGGGCCGCGCTAGTGTTATTGAATAAGCCGAACAATTTTACAGGAATTCGCCAGAGGTCGCACCGCGTCGCAATAAAAAGGGCTTACTGTGCCGCTTCCTAGTAATGTTTACGTATCTGGCCGACAGATGTCGTTGAATGTAAAAAATAATAATTGAGTTTTGATATTAAATAAATAAGTTTGAATAATTTGCTTGTTTATAGTGTAATGATAAATTACAAAAGGGAAGCCGGTAGGAACTGGCTTCTAAGGAGCCTTCGCCACTAGTATGCAGCAAATTTTGCGAGAGTTATTCCATTTTACAAAATGAAATTCAATTTAATTAATTTTTTTACAAATGTAGTCCGCTTCCGACATATCGATGTGGGGAGCCTTGGGGAAGGCCTATTTCAGATCGATCAGCTGTGGAATGAATGTGGCTGAATAGATGGATAGATTTTTTTTTTCTTTCGTACCTGTACTGTACTGTATTAGCCCATATACGTTCCACTGCAGGGCACGGGCCTACTCTACAATCGAGAGAATCGATTGAGAGTGGTAAGGCCGTATAATAGTCCACCACGCTGGCCTAGTGCGGGTTGGCCGCAGTATAAAGATACCTATGTACAGTATAAAGATATAGTATCCTGTATTTGAAGATCACGTCACAATGTAAACTATAATAATGCTACACCATTGTGTTTATTATATAATGCCGTGTATCCTTCGTTGGAGGTCCTTAAGTAAATAAAATAAAATAAATAAATAAAGGATAATATCTGTGAACAAGAATGGGTAGACCTGTGGAATTGTTTCTTAAAACCGATTATTATATATTAGACTGTGATACTTCATTCGAGACGGCTCATTTATAAACAATTTTCAAAAGTGAAAAAAAAACTTTAATTAACGCAGAAAATATTTTATAAAAATCAACTGCAAAATAAAATTGCGCATCGAAATAGCCAGTTCAGCGAAATTCAGTGTAGATGAAATCCAATTGACAATTTGTAGCAATTAACTTGTGTTTCACGAGTTACCTGCCGCCGCAGAGGGTAAATTTCACATTTACTTTTCATTAATTTTATTTTAAATTATTTTAATGGAACAAACTGTGGTAAAAAATCATAACAGAGTAAAAAATATATACACTAATTACATTTTTCCACACATAAATGATGAAATAGAATATAGACGGAGTCAGGGATTTGTGCCCGATATGGTGATAGGCTCGCCCCCTATCATATCGTGGGACGGAACATACGGGCCTAAGGGTCCAGTTAATCTCATATTTTGTGCTTTCGAGAACATTCTGGACGTCGTAAATTATAAGGCAATCCTTGATGGTGGCTTCTGGTCAGCAGTAGACTGTGTATCCCCAAAGAGAGAGAGACACAGAGAGAGAGAGAGAGAGTAATATATGAAAACACGAAAGAAATGCCGTATTAAAACTGATATTCGACATCACACAGATATTTAGCAAAACACCAGCGAATGAAGGAACATTTTCAGCAAAAATGAAATCCCGCAGTTGCCGTGGAATCCTCGGTATCTTGTATAACAGGGAGCGATGCACTTAGTAAGAAGTTGTTTACAGACGTTGCGTCGCTCCCACAACATATTAAAACTTCGCGTTTTGAATCACTTTCTTGTTCTTACATACATAGACTCACGCCTTATTCCCAAAAGGGGTAGACAGAGGTGCGAACATGACACCAACGTTTCGCCTTGTATGTTCGGTCCCATGGTGTGATATTACAAGCCCATCGCCATATCGGGCACAAATTCCTGACTCCGGGCTGACGATGAATAGAAAAATCCCATATCACTATGCCCGACCCGGGATTCGAACCCCAGACCTTTTTATCGTACCATAGTCGAACTAGGCCACCGAGGCAAACTCTGAGAGGTTCTTGTGCTTGAGACATTTTATGTTTAATTTGAATTAATAGATTTTTGTACTAGCGGCCGATGGAGTCGGATAGTTCTCGAGCAAGGTGCGTGTTCTAATGATGCATCAGATGTCGAATTATAAGTAAGTACAGACGACCTAACTTAGGTTGCAGGAAATCATTGGATAAAGATAGCTTTCAACAGATTTCTGAGGGATAACTTGGGGGAAGGATATGTTTAGCTATTGACATCCTATGACTGTAGAGAGAGAGAAAGAAAAACAAAGACTTCGAGGGCCTGGAAGGTAAAATGGCACTCTCTAACCGTCTTAATAACGATCAGACTCGATCGATTCCATATAGTAAAATTTATTTAAACTGTGTCGACAAATTACAATGTAATGACATACAAAAATAAAGTCTACAAAAGCTGTCTCGCTCACAGCATCAACACAAGAAAATATCAAGAATTAATAAAGGATTCAAACACAATACGTTACATTCT
Source organism: Deilephila elpenor (assembly GCA_949752805.1). Taxonomy (NCBI): domain Eukaryota; kingdom Metazoa; phylum Arthropoda; class Insecta; order Lepidoptera; family Sphingidae; genus Deilephila; species Deilephila elpenor. Next base: position 10,550,485 of record OX457113.1, read on the forward strand.
CGTGTCCCAGCAAAGAATGCTTAATTTGTGCGGCGAGTATAAATCCACGCCGAGGTAGGAGCCTCCCAAGTGATCTTAATAAGGACTTCATATCTCAGACTCGTAGTAGATAGATACTATAACTGTCTCAAACACGGCTATTTAAAAGAAAGATTAGGTATATAAAAAGTGATATTTTAATGTACTATTATATAATTATGTTCTTTTGCCGTCAATTACTGGTGGTAGGTCTCTCACATGTGAGAGGCCGCCTGGGTAGGTACCGCTGCAATGTCTGTTTCTCTCGCCGAACAGCAGTGAAAATGCACTGTTGTGTTCCGGTTTGAAGGACATTGTAGCCAGAGTAACTACTGGACATAATGAGACTTAACATCTTATGTCTCAGGATGGCGAGCGTAGTAGAATGTCAAGCATTGCTTTGTAATTCATTGTGACGCTTGGTTTTGCTACTGCACCTGAGCGGTCATACTGCTTACCATCAGGCGAATAGCATGCTTGTCTCGCCACTCATCGCAATAAAAAATAAAATCAAATCCGGGTACGAAATAACTGATCTGCAGATCCAAGGCTGTAATATTATTGTTGTAATCAATGTTTTTTTGCCTATTTTCCGTAGTTGATTCCTGTGGCCGAAGAGATTTAAAAACATAATATTTTCAATTGTATTGGTATTTTACCAAAACACACGTGAAATTACCTCGTATCCAATGTTACAAAATACCCATAGCAAATTAAGACATCTTGAACTCTGCCTACCCTCAAATAACGTCTACTTCCAATTGCGACAACCCTGTCCTCACCCCAGGGTCTTGTCTTCAATCCGACGACATATTTATACACCAATTACACCTCCCGCTCAAATTGATGGGGGCGCGAAATAACAGGATTGAGTAGTAACTCATGGTTTTTGTTACGACTTACGGGTTATGTAAAATTATATAAAGCCCCATTTACACAGGGTTTTTCGCCTCGACGATACGATTATCGTAAGAATATAAAAAAGTTGCATCGTGTAAACGTTTTTCAGAACACAATAATCTATAGCGGTTATGTCATGCGATAATCACATACGATTCTCGCCGCGAGAAACTTTCTCATTGTAAATGGCGTTTAAGGTCACGCTTATAGTCTCAAAGGGATAGAGATGCCACTACATCCTTTCCTATTTCGACAAGTTCATTTCGGTCCAAGATGTGATAGATTCATCGCCAGTTTGAGCCAAAATTCCAGTTTCGGGCAATTTATATGAGATATTTGAGACCAAAAAATCTATGAAATCCCATATTTAGTTGTTCGATCAGTATCATATCCCAAGATTAGAATAAAAAAGAAACAATACTTTTGGACTAAAACTGTGACGTGTATCGGTAACTTTGTGCGATCATAATAATTCCTATGACTTATCCGAGAAAAATACCATCCTATAATGAAACACGCATTAACATACGATAAGATATTCCCAAGATATTAAACAAAAATACATGTTGATTAGCATCCCTTTTGTTGGTTAACACAGTTTTAACACACTTAACAACAAGCAAGACAATTACAATCCTTAATCTGCACTATGGAGGGTAATCAACGAATCACAGAGTGCCCGTGCGAGCCGACAGATGGCACTGTACGGTGCGCGTCATTTCCGCTGCTTCCCGTCCGAACGGCGCTGTGGTAAGTACCACTTATATTACGCTTCTGCTTAAAGAACTCCAATCGCCATTCATCCGACTGTGGGCTTAAAGGGCTTTCGATTTTATTTTTGCTGACGGGGATTTTTGTTGCGTTTTTAAGATGGGTACAAAGGGGAATGAGAAATAAATGACGTTCAAAATACCTATATACTTTACGGTCAGAAATATAATCGTCATGATTATGGGATTATTTTTAAATAGACAGGACAAAGTAGCCGCCCAGATTATACAGTCGTGGGTGCTAGGAACTACGAGAGACTTTTCGGTCTCACAAACACCCGAACCCGAAACAACTTCTTATGGTTCACACAAACATTTGTCTCGGTGCGGAGATCGAACCCCTTCTCGTTTCATAGCCAGCGTCTAAACAACTGCACAACGGAGGCTATCAGTATGTCTTCGTGATTTCTTTCAAAGTCGGAGTTTTAACCAAATCCATAAATGATTGAACAATAAAAAACCAGACCAATATTTTTTCACATTTTTTACTATCTTAAATATTCTGTTATTAATATCGTAGCAGTATCTTACCACACAGCCGCCTAAAAGCTGAGTGGCGATACTAAGATTTACTGCCCCCAGATTGAGCCCCTCGCTAACTCACCCTAATGCCTGCAAACTAACGCCGGCTCCATGAGACAATTATTTCAGTCCATCGTCCTATACTCCCTATATTGGTTTTAGTAAATGGTAAATACATTCGAAATGTGATAGTTTTGACGTTTGATGCATCAGAGGCAACGCCGAAGTTTCATGTTCGAATCTCAGGTCGGACATTTTTTTTTTTTATCAGTCAGGAATTTGTGCCCAATACGGCGAAAGGCTCGCCCCCAATCACATCGTGGGGCGGAATACAAAATGCAAAAGGTGTCCTGGTAGCAGCACTTTGTTTAGTTTTAGTTTTAGTATACAGGGTATATCAAGACCGCGAACGAAAACGAAGCCAGGTGGTAGTATTACTGACTTCAGACACAATGCAATGAAAAATTTCGCAAAAAAAATCGTCAACTTTTTTTTGGTAATTTTTTACCTATCGTCGTATTTAGGTTTATGATAAATACATAGTTTTCCTAAAATAATTATGAACCCCTTTTTATTTTTTAAGACGCAATGGTACGGTAGGGTTTAAATTACTATTTTCGCATTAACTAGATATTTACTACTCAAAAACAATGATTTTCAAAAAATTGCAAAAAAAAATCTGTCGCTTATTTTGCGAAAATTTTATTTGCGCAGTATAGTGTCTATAACCACTAAAACTACCACCCGGCTTCGTTTTCGGTCGCAGTCTTGATATACCCTGTATGTATACAAAGTATGAGAGACTTTTCGGTCTCACAAACTCCCGGGCCCGAAACAAATACTTGTGGTTCACACAAATATTTATCTCAGTGCGGGGATCGAACCGCGGCCGCTCGTTTTACAGCCGGTTTCTAACCAACTGCGCCACGGGGGCGGATTTTGGTTAAATGTAATGTTATACCAAAATCCACGATAAAATCCGAAAATAGTTTGTGTATCGTTCACGTGTTTATCTAAAACCACTATGGATTTATTAAATTTGTCTAAACCGATTGATTTCCATAAATCCGCATGTCACGTACGTGTGCAAAACCAACGTGGATTAATCGATTGGTATATTTTATGAATGCAAAAACATTGAACGCTTTTTAATGTCTCTTCTACAGACATAAAACAAAAGAGGATCGATTAACGTTTTTGCGTTGTTTAAGTGATTGCTAACGAGCAATGATCAATGTTAAATATAGGTACATATAAAAATTCATGCCTCTCTCGTTGATGAGTTAGGCGAAGGTGTCACAAAAGATAGTAGGCTGATTTTCAATTCAATTCAATTTGATAGTAGGTAGTATATAGAATTTTTGTTACCAAATAATTCATATTCATTGCCCAGCTTTATACCTAAATCGAAATTCCGAGTCTCCATCAATGAAATACGGTCATTCTCAACAAATCGAAAATTCTCAATGAAAATATCGCTTCTGAAATCAAACCTCTTGATGTTAAATGCAGTACATCTATATTCCACTGCAGCTCCAAGTTCTTTGTCTCAAGCGATATTTCAATACCATCGGAAATTTACAGCGGCCGTGTCGGGAATAAAGCGCTGCATACAATTCAATTATGATGTCACCGTGGAGATTTACAATCATTATTGCTTTCGAGTGATATGTAACTGAAAATACGAGTCAAAACTGTGATGTTTAGAATAACACTTCAATAGTCTAGTAGTTTCTTACATTTACGCGAATAAGATTTAATAGATTAAAACAATTTTTTACGGATTTTATCGCGATTTGCTTTTATTTTTACATTTTTTAACTTCCCGACGTTTCGATTGCTTTACAGCTTTCGTGGTCACGGGGCGGACTGAGGCGGACTGAGTCATCCGCTCAGAGACTGTTACAACATAAATACCCTTAATTTTCAATTATTATTATTTTTTTAAACTAGATCTTAGCGTGGAATCACGACTATGTATGTGACTGTTGGGTGTATTTTATACAGGGTGTTTTTTTCTTACCAATACTGAACATTAAAAATAATAAATAATACACAGTTGTAAAAAACGTAATAAAGACGCAAACATCACCCAACTAATTAAGGTAAACAGAACAAAAGCGCCCCAAAAATACCCTCAAACTTCGCAAATTGCCAAATTTTTACCGCTTCAAGGCTCAAAAAACAAATGCTAATTATGCGTCATAATCTCGGGTTGAAACATTGTGTGCGTAACGAGGGCGCATTATATTCCGGTAATGGCGGCGGCGAATATCCCCTAATTTATCCCCCACCCCCCACTTTTTATGGTAATGCAGTGTGACGTCGCTATTACTGCAGACTCTGTTAGTTGTTTTGTTGGGTTTGTGAATATTATTGGTAATTTGTAGGGTATGAAATAGGTTTATCAATTTTTTTTGTTTACGTCAAATTTTATATTACGACTGTCTTTATCCGAACCATTTCTAATTAAATTGGACTCTTTTAAGAAATAAGTTGAAAAACATGACATGAAATTAATCAAATATTCTTTTATATGGTAAAAAAGCTATACCAGTAATAATACTACGTTCTACGCACCAATTTAATATTCAATTCAAGTCACAAATTGCATAGAAGTGAAGAAATAAAGCAATAATTCTCGACCGAATATTGCGTTTAAGCGGCGGGCCTACGGTGTAGCGCTACGAGAGTGCTACAACCGCTACGAGCCTACGAGTGTATAACGCGTTGTTAAAATCCGTGAAGGAATCTCAAAAACCGATGTGGAAATGTTTTCAGTATTTTTAATATGTGAAAAAAGAGTATTTTTCCAGTTGGCTTGTTGAGTATTTTGCTTCGTAATAATATTTTTACGGAACTATTTCAATAGGGAAATTCAGAAACAAAACGCGAAATGTAATTCGTTTTCGTAATAATTTTAGTTACTGTTACAAAAACTAACTGAATGATTATGAGTAAATTAATATACTTTTTTCTATTAAGTATTATATTCCTTGTATACTTCTATGAAATACGTGTCGTACGTTAGCTCGAAAAATTTGTGGGACATCGCCTAAATCCTAAATACATAATATTTTCCATTCATACGATGTTCATAATCGCAGAAGACAAGTTAAGCAAACAATTTCTCATTTTTTGATTTGCTCACCGCAATATCACTATAGAGTGAGATCACTCAAAAAATATATTTTTATTGCAATTAATGGTGAGACGAGCATGCCATTCACCTGATAGTAAACGATACGACCACTCATGGACAGTAGCAAAACCAAACAGCATGAATTACAAAGCAATTCTTGGCATTTCACTGCGCTCCCCATCCTGAGACATAAGTTAAGTCTCATTATGGCCGGTAGTTACTCTGGCCTCTAATGGACTTTAATGTCCTTCAAACCGTAACACAACAGTGCAACATTTACACTGCTGTTTGGTGGGAGAAATAGACATTGCGGTGGTGCCTACCAAGGCAGCCTCTGACATATATGAGAGACCTACCATCAGTAAAAAGAAAACAGACCCAGTAGTCTTCCAAATAACAATGACAATAATACAGGGTATATCAAGACTGCGACCGAAAACGAAGCCGGGTGGTAGTTTTAGTGGTTACAGACACAATGCAAATAAAAATATCGCAAAATAAGCGACAGAATTTTTTTTACAATTATTTGAAAATCATTGTGTTTGTGTAGTTAATACCTAGTTATTGCGAAAATAGTAATTTAAACCCTATCGTACCATTGCGTCTTAAAAAATAAAAAGGGGTTCATAATTATTTTAGGAAAACTATGTATGTATCACCCAAATACGACGATAAGTAAAAAATTACCAAAAAAAAGTTGACGATTTTTTTTGCAAACTTTTTAGTTGCATTATGTCTGAAGTCACTAATACTACCACCTGGCTTCGTTTTCGGTCGCGGTCTTGATATACCCTGTATATTCTATAGAAATTGCTAGAGCTGAACTAATCGTTATGATAGTTGAATACGTCTCGATTGTGTGGCGAGCTCAAGAGTCCGGTAATAGGGTCGTATCTAGGACGACCGGCTTATCGTTATCTTGTACCATTCTTTAAAATAATTGACACGTATAAAGAATTACCATTTGGGGATTTTTTTTCATGGTAATAAAGGTTGTAGTTTTTACTTATTGTCACTGGTAATGCGTAGTTTTGTATTTTATTCGTACATTACTTTTCTAAGTTTATTTCATTATATTTATATTATTATAATTATTCACTACCTATCAGCAGTGGCTATTATAGTACTAATGATAATATTTACTTATTATTTGTTCCGTTGAAACGATTATGTGTATCTTATACATAATCATAATTTAATTTAGTATATTTTATTAGAACCTAGTTCACATAACCTTATTTACTAAAATTTGTCACCCTACCCAGGAACTTAACTCATAACCACACCATTCACCTACGTACATAAAACACCCGCAGAACCGAGCATAATATCAACACCGATATTTCCTAACACATCGTAACCAAACAAAGTGGAACAACAAAACGCTGATTAGCTTAACATAAGCAACATAAACGCAGATTACACTCCATTGTCTTAACCAAACAATTTTATTGAACAATCAGCACAAAGCGTTTGGGAAAACAACTCTTTTTTCCTTAGAAAAAGCGGGCTTTATACGGAAATTACGCGGCGCTAACGGAGTGGAAAGATAAGTTTCAGATCTGAATTTTAGACGTTTGTACTTTTGAAATTTGAGGGTATATTTGAAAGTAAAGGTTGGAATTTTTGTGATGAATTTTAATAATTATTGTGTGTTTAAAATGTTGTGTGTCATTTAGTTTCTAGATATCTCATTAATCATATGAAAAAACATAGCATAACTGTTACTGGTTATGCTCTCATATCTCTCACATGTGAGAAGCCCCCTGGGTAGGTACAACCGCAATGTCTATTTCTCGCGCCAAACAGCAGTGTAAATGCACTGTTGTGCTCCGGTTTGAAGGAGATTGTAGCTAAAGTAACTACCGCTAGTCTCGCCATTCATGGTAATAAAAAAATACCATTTACCTATTTTACGTTATTAAATAATGTTATGTTTTCTGGGAGATGATATTACATAAGTGAATCCGTACCATTAATTTTTAAGTTTTCTACCATTGAATACTCTTACCGATCTTCTAATTAATTTCTAGTAGGCAATGAATGGCATGTGAGCTCATTAGCTAGTCATATTAAAAAAATGAAACCTTTGCGTAAAATGTCAAGTAAGTCACATGGGCCCGCCATATTGAAAACATGAAAGTCTAGGCTAGAGTCCAGGTGTCGGATAACACTAAAATATTTATAGGGTGTCGGTGTAGCACAAAGCGGCGAGTGTAAAAATCGATTATTTTTTTATGAATTTAAAATATTTATAGACTGTAAAATATTATGAAACAATATTTAGGAAAAGTGTCTTTTTTTCAGCGAACTTTTCGTACGTAAAAAGTAGCAAATAGAAATCGCTTTAATATCTTAATTACACTCCAATAGCAGTAAATTTATAACAGTAAAATATCTGTCTGAATTGAAACGCATTTCAAAAGCCATGTAATAATAATATAATTTTAAAGATGATACTCTTAATTGTATGTTACCTATGCCAATTATCGCGACACGTGCTTTAGGGTAGGATTTTAAATACAAAGATTTTAAAGCGTGCGTGAATTGGAACGCATTCCGAATGCCATGTAATATAGAGTTTTAAATATGATATACGAAATCGTGTCATAAAATAAAATGTTTTAAATATGAAACACTATCCCGCGACGCATGCTACTGGGCGGGATTTTAATAAAAATATTCCTAAATCTGCGTGAATTGGAACGTGTCCTGGTGTTTAATATTAAAATTTCGCTCCTGTTCACCGATCTGGCTCGGTGCTTTTTGCGGTGGAAAACATTTTTAGTAACATTTTGGATTTCCTTGCTACGTTGTGGTTTATAAAAAAAATGACACAATATTTTATTTAAATATTTTAATAAGTTATATTTTATGTTTAACTCATTTGGACAAAAATTGTGTTGACAGCATACTTCTTATTTATTAACTTTATTATACGTAAAGGTGTTAAAAATATCACGATTTCTTTTGAGAAGCAGTATGACATGAAATCTAAAAGTCCATATAAGTACAGAAAAATACCTGAAAACGTCTTGACTATTCAAAAATATATGAAGTTCATAAAGCCGCACTAGGCCAGTGTGGTGGTCTACATGGCCTAACCTCTCCCAATCGTACTCTCGATTGTAGAGGAGGTTCGTACCACGACGTATATGAGCTAATACATAACACTACATTGACTATATAAAACCAAAATATGCTATGGATATTTATGTGTTTAACACAATTTAATATACAGAATCCGTTCCATCTACACGATTGTGTCTAAAAAATTGTTCACAGAGCAAGTTTTGTTAAACAAAGGATAACTTTCCAATACACCGATAGAACTAGTTCATCCATAAAACTCTTCAATACCGTTCGACCTATATTCAAACAAAAACTTGTGCAATCTTTTCAAATGCGAAGTCGAAAATTTGCAGAATCGACAAGGCTGTCGCCGTCTAAGGGACCCAGTTTTTCAGTTCAATTACCCTTTTGTCCATAAAATAAAGATTTATGAAGACGCATGTACGTATCCGTTCAACTTTTACCTTTTTTTGAAGTCATTCTTCTTTTGGTGCGTTTGGAAAAATTATAAGAGTAACATTTTTACGATGCGCGCTCACACCGACAAAGTGATGTGATGAAGTTATTTAAGTACCAGGAATGCATAAAATTGGTGGGATTAAATATACTGATACTGGTAATGATAAGTGCGGTGCAGTCCAGAGTATCCTCCGGTAATACCCAGGTGACTCCCAAACGTGAGTCTCTATGAAGTATGATAGGTCTTTAGCATCTGTGCGTACACAGATGCTAAAGACCTATCATACTTCATAGAGATGCCAATATCATACCATCAGCTTTGAGTTTTGTGACAAACAGGCGTAAAATCTGGATAAGTGTTTTTGTCATATGTTGCATATACTAGAAAGGATGTATATACGTCGCTGTTCCGCCGCGTTCAGTGATGTTCGCGCTGAAATTTTCAGTCAATATCGTCTTGCAAAAACGAAAGAAGCTGAATAAATGTCTTTCAAAATAATGGTTTGGTGAATTACCGGAATCCTTTTATGTGGATTGACGGTTTTGAGAATATGAAGTTATTTGAAGGGTTATTTGCGGTCTTTTGTATCCTCATTCAGCTTTTGAGTTGGGTGTTAAGGCTTGTTAAGTAATGAAGGGTTATTTACGGTTAAAGGGTTAAGAGCTTCGCTACCGAGCACGCCTATGAAACGTGACGCCTGGGGTCAAAACTCCTCGAGATAAATTTCAGTGGCCGAGTATTGTTGCGTTGAAAGCATTTCGTTAGTATACACCGACTAATATATTTTCAATGTAGGAAAAGGCTGCTTTATTTAAATAATAAATAAATAAATACACCCAACAGTCACACACATAGTCCCGACCCCACATTAAGATCAATTAAGTCTTGTGTCGCAGGTATCAGAACTACGAGAGACTTTTCGGTCTCACAAACACCCAGACCCGAAAGAAATATTTGTGGGCCGCACAAACATTTCTCTCGGTGCGGGGATCGAACCCGCGGCCTCTCGTTTCACAGGCGGCGTCTAACCAACTGCGCCACGGAGGCTGTCAAATTATTTGTGTGATTATTGGTTAAAATAATAATATATTTATACATGAAAATATTGTTTATATATAAAAATATATACCAATATTAGGAATAGTGACGTCACTAGTTATGTTTTTCATTTCCTTTTTTTTATCCCCACTACAAGATTTAAAACATTTCTAACTTGTTTAATTCTGAATTGATCTACAAAATTCTTTGTTTGCTAGTTTTTTAGTATGGATACCATTTGATATATACATAAAAAAAAATGGAGCGGATGAATGGAGCGGTCGTTTCGCTTACCATCAGGCGAATAGCATGGTCTCGCCATTTACTACAATAAAAAAATACCGTGACAGTAAAATAATCCCATTTGCATTGTACGAGCTTTAACTTTAGTCGCATATGCGAAAGCGCGAAGGAGGGCTCCGCGCTTTCGCACATCCGACTGAACTCTGTCAGCGAACACTTCTGTCCGAAGCAGTTTAGCGCGCAGTAACCGTCTAATTAAAACTTGTCGGCACGGCGGACTGCCCAGTCGTATGGTTAGTTTAATTAACTGGGTTTACTTGATGCATATGAAAATTAACTTTTGATGAGGATAGACTATGCTGTAGGTTGCTAAAAACTGTTCCGCCCTCTCATGTGCATCAACTCCTCTAAATCAGGATCAACCACGCATTTTAATTATTTTATTTTATTTTTATTTAAAACACTAAAACTTACAACTAAATACAATTGATTAATTAAATAGTAAATTTAACAGAAATCCAATAACACGCCTTCATTTTTAGAACAAATATAAACATGAAAAATAGAAACAACGAAAAGAGAGAGAAAAAGTAATAATCATTCTATATCTATATCAGCCCATATACGTCCCACTGCAGGGCACGGGCCTACTCTACAATCGAGAGAATCGATTGAGAGTGGTTAGGCCATATAGTCCACCACGCTGGCCTAGTGCGGGTTGGCGGACTTACATACCGTAGAAATTCTTTAAAATCGCTACGGTATGCAGGTTTCCTCACGATGTTTTCCTTCACCGTTAAAGTGCGTGGTGATTGACTATCAATACACACATAACTCCGAAAAGTCAGAGGTGTGCCCTGGGATTTGAACCCGCGACCACCGTGAACATGTAGGCAGCCGCGTCTGGTCCGTTACCAACAGGCCACCACGCACTTTTTATAATAAATAATCATATAATCATTACAGTTTAAAAACTATTCACAACGCAACCATTGCAATTATGTTCTCGTAAATTATAATTTCATTACGCATTGCAATTAAAACACATGGCTATGCGCTTATAATTTATAATTGCACGAACTTGGAATATATTCGGTGTAGTTTCAGTAAGCGCATCTGCGAGTTAGTACAAACTCGGCTTCACATCACCAAACGAGTAACAAATCAACAGAGACTCGGAGCAAGCCAAAGACTGCGGGCTTGGGTGAGACTATATGGCTTAGGCAAGCGGAGAAGTAATATAAAAAAAAAAAAAAGCACCCGACAGTCACGTCACATACACGGTTCTAAAGCCTCACTAAAATCGAGTCTTGGGTCGCGGTATCAGAAACCACGAGAGAATTTTCAGTACCAAAATACCCTTTATTCTATACTTTCTTAATATCCACGGTACAACATAACTATGTATATTGGGTGTACTTTATTTACTTAATAATTATCACGACATTGCTCATAGCAATGAAAACACATGCCTACAAGACTTATAAGTACATCAAAAAGCACGAACTTCGTATATATTCGGTGCAGTTTCCGGTGCATCTGTGAGCTAGTGCAAACTCGGCTACACACCACCAAACGAGAAATAAATCAACAGCGACTCGGAGCGGTATCTCGCTGCTAACCTAAGACTTCGGGATCGGGTGAGACTATATTTCTTAGGCGAGCGGGGTGAGAATTAATATGTATTTTTTTTTTAGATTTTCTTTTAAATATCGTAGTAGGTAGACTGCTTCCGATAGGACGTTGTGAAAATTAAGTGAAGGTTAGATCTAGCAGGATATGAAATAAATGTAAATTTAATAGTCATATTGCCCTGAACCCACAATTAAATCCAAGTCTTGTATCGTGGGTCTCAGAAACTGCAAGATACATTTCGGTTTCTCAAACACCCAGACCAGAAGTGAATATTTGTGTACCACATATACATTTATCTCTGCGCGAGGATCGTATCCGCAGCTTTTTATTTCTCACCCGGTAGCTAACCAAATCCGCCGTGGGAACTGTCATGAATATGAATTTTGCCTGAATCACAATGATGTAACTATATTTCTATATATGTACGTCTATACAACGTAGGTATTTGTCATTGATCTTGCAGTCATTTCATAGGCTGGCAATCGGGGATCCTGGATTCTTAGGTCATTAGATCGAAATTAATTGCACTAACCATCAGGTGTACTGTAACCACTATCGTGTAAATTTAAAAAGGACGTAAGTGACGAAAACCATTTTGATCTTAATGGACCAATAAATACATAATAATTTCCATTCCCGCTACCGCTCATCACCAACCTGGCCGCCTCTAACCGCAACTGACGCTGCTCGCGGATATAAAACGCTCCCCGCATAGCCACAGCGTTTGTCACGCTCGCCAAACACTAATCCTTTATGTTCGGATAATGTATACTTTTCAGCTACTCGAAATCGCTTGGGATCTATCATGTTAAGATGTAGATTTTTTTAGTGGATAGGTAGAGAATTCGGAAATGAATTATGTGGTCATTTGTAATAATATACTCGTACATGCTATGTACATACTGTATACATAAACTTACGTCTTTTTCCCAGAAGGGGTAGGCAGAGTTTCTCCAGGTGGGAACCAGGACACCCACGTTTCGCCTTGTGTTCCGTCCCACGATGTGAAAGGGGGCGAGCTTATCGCCATATCAGGCACAAATTCCTGACTCCAGGCTGATAATGAATAGAAAAATCCAATATAACTTTTCCCGACCTGGGATTCAAACCCGAGACCTCAGCGTCGTAACCGTACCGTAGTACACCTACGCCACCGAGGCAGTCCAATAATAATAATATATTCAGTCTTTTTTGTAATAATACAAATATAATAATAATACACCCAACAGTCACACCAGGCGTCACTTACCAAGTCAAAAGCACCTACAATCTACAAAAAAAACACACTTATCTTTTGTCACGGAACCATAACAATGCTGTTAAATCGCCCACGATTTATAAAAGTGACATAATTGTCCCGCATCAAGTTGCTCAATTAATAACGACAATTCACGACCATCATTCAAAGATTAAAAATAATAGTGGGAATTTCTTCAGAACTTTTTTACGAGTCCACATTAATTTTCGAGGGTTGCCTTTGCCGCTCGCGTGAGGAAATTAAAAATGCATTTGAGCCGTTTACTCCGTTTGGGAAACATACGGGGCGCTTGAGAAATTTATTGCTTTGACAGTTTCTATTAATAGTAAAGGGGATAACATACTACGAGTATATATATATTTACTGGCAGGATATTCAGGAGGTCGCCGGATGCAAGCCGCTTCCAACAGGTCGATGTGGATATTTATAAGGGAGACCTATATTCAGCAGTGGACTTCCTTTGGCTGACGAGAGAGAAAGAGAGGGAGAGAGAGAGAGAGAGAGAGACGATGTTCGTTTCCACATAGCGACTACAGTACAAAGTCGTAAAACTTAATAATGACCCCCGTAAGTTTGTAGCGTTTCGGTTTCATCCTTTCCTATATTACGATAATCAGACCACTATTATTGTGTTATTTCTAAAAATTGTATTACCTACGTAGGCTGACGAGCCCGCCTGATTAAATGGTCACCGCTGCTGGATTAGTGATAAATTATCATCTTTCTCAAAAAATGCTCAGTTCACGTATCATTTCGCTAAAAGATGAATTTGAGTCTCTTCATCAACCAGTAAAAATCTTCCTGAAGTAAAATTCCTCCGCAAAAGAAGAAAAAAACCGTACTGAAGCAAAACTCTCCCGTATTTTTCCAGATTGTAGTAGCCAAAGAAAACAGAGCGTAAAATTAAGTGGCGCCATCTATACCCAGCAGTGAGTTATATCCATGTATTATGTATAGACACTTTGTCTTGGGATTCGAAGGCCGAAGTATATTGCCTGTCATCAATTCTCTTTTTTGGTAAGTTTGTTAACTGTCAGTAGCAAAGGGAATCGATGTAAGATTGAAAGGTGGAAAAATTGTATAAATTAAGGTGTCTGTGTTTTTTATTAGGCTTCCTACTCCACTTTAGGTTTTAATAAAGTTCTGATATTTTTACAAAGGTAAATTACATTCGATATATTGTTAGTAATATGTAAATTGTAACGCCCAGCATAATCATCTGGAAAGAGTTAATTGCTCAAACAATCGGACCGAAAAATAATTAATAGAAATAAAACACCTTTTAAGTACTTAACAAACACTTTATTATAACAATAATAATTATCAAAATAACATAACTACGTACATCGGTCGGCGTGCTGTCTTTACATCTATACATTAATTTTACATCCACGTTACTAAAGAGAAACAGGAAACACCATACGGGAAATAGGGCAAAATGGACCAATTAAAAGTGGTCATTTATTTCAGAATTTAGACCAGAATAATTAATAGTACATGTAGAAACACTAAATCAATTTTATCTCATTCAAGAATTTGCAAAAAATAAATTTCAAGATTTACATATTTGTAAATTTAACATACGTAAGACCATTATTCGATGCTTAAATAAAAATTAATTAATTAGACCATCTCATACGTTAAATATATTTTAATAAATATTTTCAGAAAATAAAAGAGTCTTTGAGTGTACACTTGTTTACAAAACTTTACTGACGGCAAATCATTTTCGTATATAATATTGTAAATAACATAATTGTAACATTAATATAATTAATTAAATATAAAATTTAACATTATCATTATATAAACCGAGTAAATAGCTTCCTACCAATAATTATATTTTTATCAATTTTAACATGTATCAAATAGCAAATTGCCCAAAAATGAAAGAAAGAAAAAACAAATATTTCATTTTTTGCAAACCAGTGTACATGAATAGATAGGCCTGTAGCTATTTAGGAACTATGAAGTAATAACAAGATACAGTATGCATACATATGTATATTAGAAATAAAATCATACATTTTATTATACGAGTAACATGCTTTACGAATTTTACGATACGGAAAATGAGTATATTAAATAAATTTAAATTATTTATTGTTTACATTTTTAACGTTAAAAGTATTAATTAACCAGATTCTCTATCCTTACCAAGACTTTAATCATTTTAAAAAAAATATTATTTAATATCCTGCAAGTGTAGTGTAGTTTAATAACCTACACGAGTCGCAAAACGAAGTAAATTTTACTTTGTACAGCAGTTTAAATATTGCACGCGACAGCTCTAAGTGACGTTATCTCATTGTATGACTTTTGTTGCGAACTTTTTAAAACGCCACAGCAAACTACATTTCTCGCTTCACGGCTGAACGACGAGCTCGGAATAGCACAAAGCGTGGATTTCAACAAAAGAGATCACGTTTGCGAAACATTAGTTTCATTTTTTAAATGTTTTCTTTATCTTAATTTAAAAAAGGAATGAACTCAATTAGATCACCAATTGGGTTTCCAATTTTAAAATTTATCACTTTAAATTTAGACAAAATAAACTTTTATTTTGATTTCATTACTTTAATTCATTTGTCTTAATAGTAAATTACATTTATATTTATCGATTGATTTTTCTTTTTGTAGCTTAATAGAGATAAATTCCCGTAAATAACTACTCCAAAGCAAACGCATTCCCTGTGTCGGCATACGTAATTGGGCAAACTTTGTACCGTACCCAGTCCGTTGGATTTTGTTTAATTGAATCCCGAATGTACAGACGGCGCAATTTGTAAAAGTTTAAACTGAAAAGCGTACAATGAGTTTTAAACGTGTTTCAAAAGAATCTTCTTTGACGAAAACCTTGTTGGACATTTTGTAATTTGGTATGTTGGATTTCGGAGTATTTACTTACGTGAAAATTTTTTCTCAGATTATTTGCGGTTTTAAACGTCAGAAATCTTTTAGCTTTATAATTTTTACACATAACTGACACATTCCGGATGTCTATGTATCTTGATTTCGCATTATAATCATCTGAATATGCCAGTTTAATGACTTAAGGCTATTCCTTCCCCACTTGGTGTGAATTTCAGTTCAAAAATATTTTGCAACGACGACAATTTTTTTTATTTTTATTAATTAGTAAGATATTATAATAAATTGGATGGAATAGGTTTGGTTAATTAATACTTTTTCAATAACCTTCCAATTAAAAACTTACAGTTCTACAACTACTCTTGTTTTTTCTCAACAAATTAACATTCATTTAATTGTACGGACCGAAACATCAAGAGATATTTAGCAAGATTATTTAAATTTTCTAGCAGATTTAAGGATCTGGATAATATTTAAAGGAGATCGTATAGCAAAAATCCTAATACGAATTTGAAATAGGAATATCAATTCTCTTTTTTATTATTTGAGTTGTTGAAATTGGAGAAATATAAATTAAAATTTATATAATTCATTTCGAAGTTTCAAGATAAAAAATAATTTATTTAAAGTTTTTCTTTTCGTTTATTAGTTTTATAAGCATAAGTTTGTATCTAATAGTCTATGTACATCAGTTTTTTACGACTAATGACTTATACTACCGCGTATGACTCGAAGGATCTAACACGAACGACATTGAGACAAATAGTTATAAATTACGAGTTAATAGTAATGTCTTCCGTTTTACCCGACTGCGGAAGGAGGGTAATGTGTTTCAACATATTCTCTTGCACTGGAATTGTCCTTGTAAGTGGGTTTCATTATGCTAAGTATCCATTAGGACGGGACAGGCTGCGTTGAAGCGTAAAACTTGACTAGTTGTACGATATTAAATGGAATTGTTTGAGAAACGTAAGTGCCCGGTGTATTAGATAACATCTTTCTTAGTGTAACATTGTACTATTTTATTTTATTGCATTATTATTTGCTTACTTACAAATACTCGTTCCACATGCACAAATACATTATTTACTAGATCGGGGATCGAACCAGCAACTTCCACGACAATAGCGTTCTTCTGAGCCCCAATACTTAGCTGTTAACCTTAGCATTCATCTGAGTGATATTATTATATGAAAGTTGAAAAATCTCTGCACATAATGATATCACTAAAACTTCCTCATCACAAAGGCTTTCGTGAAATTCTGAGATACTTTAAAGATATTATTTTCAAAAGTATTTCACACTTTACACGCACGTCTGTTATAAGTGATCCTACACATTTTCACCTGCTCTAAATGACTCACCATTTTAAAACCGATCAAATATACTTACATACATACATAAACTCAAGCTTTTTGCCCAGAAGGGGCTGACAGAGGTGCTACCAGGACACCTACGTTTCGCCTTGTGCGTTCCGACCCACGATTTTAAAGAGCCCATCGCCATATCGGGCACTTTATGACTCCGGGCTGATAATAAATAGGATATCCAATATCACTTTGCTCGACCCGGGATTCGAACCCAAGACCTCAGCGTTACAAACAACGTGAAGTACACCTGCGCCAGCGAGGCAGCCAAGTATATTCCCAAATAAATCGCAAACAGTTTTATAAACGCAGAAGAGCACTCAAAGCTGTTCAAATTTGAAACACGCACACAATTTTGAATATTCATTGCGCGGCTTCAGGCAGGGTAAATATGAAGAAGGTAATTGAAAACTAACTTTCGAAGTCCAATGGGGTCGAACGGGGCGACACTGGGAATTAGGTGAAATGGGCAATATTAAAGGGGTTTACTGGGCATTATAGAAATATCGGCAAGTACTTATCATGCAAGTACTTATCATTATACAGGATGTCCCTATCGTACTCTAACTTGCTTCGATATTATAAGGCTTAATGAACCTTGGAGATGGTCTTGTAGACTTTGGATTGACACATTTTGAGACTATATTGTGGATAAAGTGACGTTTTTTCTTTTTATATCAATGTCATACTACATTTCTAATCGATTCACAATATTTTTCACATTAAACATTTTGTTATACGCTGCGAAAGATGAATAATATTTACTTAGATAATAAAACAGATGTGAAGATGACAGCCTCCGTAGCGCAGTTGGTTGAACGCCAGCTGTAAAACGAGAGGCCGCGGGTTCGATCCCCGCACCGAGATAAATGTTTGTGTGAACCACAAGTATTTGTTTCGGATCTGGGTGTTTATGAGACCGAAAAGTCTCTCGAAGTTCCTGATTACCTATTCAATTAGACGATTTTTTTCTTCATTATTCTCCATTTTGTTTTCTATTAACCGCGTTTACTTATCAACAGGCACATTAACCAGTTTCTCAACAACATCCACCAAGCATATAACCATTCATCATAATTATTGACCAATAGCATGTTTTTAGTTCCACATAGTATTTCACATTCATTCCCTTTGAAATGCTAGCACTTCATACGTCTAGCGGAGCACCAGCCAAGCTACTTCAATCTAGAATATTGATGCTCGAGGATTTCAAAGACCTTCGCCGCACTGAATAGGGAAATTGTAAACATTGAGGGGTGAAGTGCCGTATTTACCGAAAGGATATTCTATTTGTAGATAGAATGAAGAACTTACTGTGTTTCAAGATTTTTCTGTTGTTTATGTTTGGTTAGCAGACTAGATAATAGGATTAATATTTTCAGATGTATGAAGTCTATTGTTAAACGTAGATCTTGTCTAATTTGTCATAGCGTCCTAATAAAAGCTGTATGCCAAAGACTTCCTGCATCCATTATTATTCTGACCTTGACATCTCATGTATCAGATACTTCTAACACAGAAAACATTACTACCAACACGCCTAGATAATTTACAATTGTATATTAGATAAGATTCATTAAATTTTAGAAATAGGAAAGGTCGGTCTTATTCGATAATCTTGAAGACGACGTGCAACGTGCAACATTCGCGAAGATAGGGGAACGAACTGATGGCACACTAAACTACATGGAGCTGCTAGCGATTACATATTTAAAAATTTAGATAATCTAATTTTGAAAAAGTGATAATAGAAAAAACTACGTAAAATAAATTCTAAAATAATCAAAATTGGTCCGAATACAGGCAGAAAGATAGCCGGATAGTGATCAAGCTGGAAATAAATGAAGATTTTAGTGTGTTAAACATATATCGATGTAACAGTTGGCACAGCCCAGCGTGAAGCGTCTATCCTGTACCATGTACTATACCGTGCTGTGAATGAAATATTAAATATTCTTCGCGAGAATAAAGCCCACGATGGAGCTCCCTGGAGCGATACTATTCCACCGTAACGTATCACAGAACTGAGACTTCCAAGTTATAGTTTCAGATCTGTGTCTGAGATCATAAATTTTCTAGCAGTTTCTGATACTCACGAAAGGCAAATTTGGATCAGGATTTGTCTGTGAGCGATAGGTGTATTTTTAATTAGGGCGCCTTCAAACTAGCAACTTTGAACTGCGTTCCGGTCGCACGGTTTTCGCGCGTCAGCTTTGAGAGACAAGACGCCCTTATTTCTTCACAGCACCAAGATATATAGAACGGTACTTAATAGACGCCCAACAGCGTGATTACACAAAATGAAGCCGATGCAATACATTTGTATATATTCTGAATACCATTAATAAATATATCATCTAAAAATCATTATCTAAATAACACCTTAACACAAGCCATCTAAAAATAAATATTAACGCTTACAGTAGTGGCAGTACTAATTTGAATACTTTAGTGCCTCTCTATTTAATTACCAGTATAAAGAAGACTATAAAATCGATTAAATAGCGACGAATTTTTAACAACATAAAACTAGTCCAAAAAAATATCTGACCAATATTAGTGCATAGTCGACGCGTGGATCTAAAAGTTGACATAGCAAATTCATCCTTATATGTCTTCAGCATTAGAGTGATAAAAGTAGTGCAAAAAATTATAAGAGCAATTTAAAAATAGTAACAAGTCGAAGCGTGGATCTAACAGTTGACATAGCAAATTCACCCTTATATGCCTGTGTATATCGTAATGTTAAATTTATATTGAGATAAAAATGGCATGCGATTTCATGCGCGTTGGGCAGAATACGCGCGTCTACGAGAGATCAGCGCGCGTTTCACCTGCATATAAATATATACATTACGTCATGAAGATAAGGTTGAATTTACTGTGTTAGTTCTTTGATTGACTTTATTACTCAGCGCTAAAATGAATCTATTGATAAAAATAAATGTCACATCTGCAGATTTTAAACATTACGTACGTATTTTTTTAAGCCTCTGTGGTGTAGTAAAGCGGAAGGTAGTAGGGTAATTTTGCTCAAAACAAACATTTGTTTAAACTACAAATATTTGTTTTGCATTTGTATGTTGTGGAGTCGCAACAATCCTTGTAGTATTCGAAAACACAAAATACGTATCATAGTATCGTTTATTTACGATTGTAAAAGTACTAAAATTATTTTAAATTATTTTTATTCGTCTGTCATTTAATCGATTGTAAAATTATTCGTTGTTTATCCTGTCTCCTTTATACTCGATAAGTATAGTGTAAACGGCACATTACTTTAGTACAACTTGGTGTGTAGGCACCTTAGCAAACTGCGTCTACTTCAGATCTAAGCCCTCACGAAAATTAATAAATCGGCATTTATTATTTACAAATAACATTAAATACTACGTGTATCTATGAACAACACTAAAATATAGATACGGGTTATTTAATTTAATTTAACATTACTGTGATTTTTATTCAAACAATTCATCAAGACATTTCAAAATAATTTTATCATACATATATGTATAATTTAACACTACAAAACGTATTTCTATAAATTGTATTTAAAAAATTAAATTCTATTGAAATAAATATATCTTCTTTTATTTCAATAATATTAATTTCACTAGAATAAAGAAAATGTCGTGTTCTTATTGAAATCGAATCACTGCAATGGTAAATTAAATTTTATCTGGTGCATTTTGAACACTTGTGACTGAAAACATGCCTACATATACATTAATTATATGTATTTACATAAATATAAATAATTTCTCATTTACTGGACATCGACGCAATCAAAATATACTCATCATAATTAATTTCTTATTTATTTACAGAAAATAATTACTGAGTGGAACAAAACGCAGAGAATTTTGAGGTTGGAAATAATTTATTTACGGAAGCAGAGTTCTTGTATAATTAAATACATTTTACAAATTGCAGATCTTGATATTGCAAAATTTCTATTCAATGTACGTAACATATTTTTCTCTTTGGTGAATATTCATCCGCAATATTTTATTTTAATCTTAATAATGAATTCAACAAATTCAATTACCAAGTTACAAATTAAGAAAACTATTTTTGTGTTATCTCCCACACGAAGCAAAGATACCCGGTATATTAATAGAATGTCATTTTTCATCACCCTGTATAATTAATGAGCACGTTAATTAAACCAAGCGAAACGTGACTGACGTCCAAAATAAATATTCCCCAACCTCCTTTTATTAAAAAACAACTCATTACATGCTCCAAATTTAAAAACGCAATGACATAATCGATTATATCGTTAATCGATGTCTTTTTTATCGATTATAAAATGTATACATGTGTACCGAAAGAATATCAATGACTCGAGGCTCTAGGAGCGTGTAGCATGATTTGAGTGTTGTAATTTTTACTTTATGTAACATTTTGATAAAGATAAAATTACAAAATCTAAATATGTATTACACGTCTCTTTATACTTGAGGTAACTCTAACGACTTGAACGACAGATTTAATTTTTTTGTAATATTCCCAGTATAATATTGTTTAATCTCTTTCGATACCACGTATATTAGACTAATAAACGACGCACAGAATCATTACAATCTACGTCTATACATACCACAGCCTCCAAGGCTACATTTTGACGATTATTATCAGCATTAAAATCGAAATATTCTAGAAGAATGGGAAATATATAGAAATTTTGCTAAATTCTGTACACAGTTTGAGCATATACATAATAATTTTCAAGATAGATATATATATAGAGCATTTCGGAGTCAAACGGCTGATTGTTTGGCAAACAAACGTTGTCGAGGCTTATAATGGCAATTGGCCGAGAATGGTTTGTTTTCTCTCGTATCAAATGAATCTTTACGAGTTAATGGACTACGGCTTCCCTTGGCTTTTCGTTTTATTCTTATCTGACTCGCTGGAGTGGCGAAGTGAGCCGGATGGTAAATTCACGATGGAAAAAGTCTTTCAAGATTTTCAAGTTGAAAATGTCTAGTATCAGCACCATTGGTACTTTAATTAACTATATAGAACTCAGTTAAAATTTAAAAATTTTCGCATGATCAGTATACGTTTTAAAGAAGATTGAGAAATGATATTTTTCAATAATGTTTTCATTTAAACATGTTGTTTATTTAACAATTTAATGATAATTTAAATTAAAATACTAGTTATCTCCCACCTTCGACAAAGAAATTCCGCTTTGCGTACTCAAAACTTTTCAATATCCCCATAAATCTGAACTCAGGACATTAACTAGGCACCTATCCTGCCACTTACCAAACCACTGACTATAACAAATGCTCAAGGCCAAATATCACGGATCACATTGGTGATATCTATAATCTGAAGTGCGTCCATCTTCATTTGTACCATTTAAAAACCTTGTATAACATCGTAAGCCTCCAAACTGGACATTGTGAGGTAAACTAGCCAGAGAGAGAAGAAGAATATGGAAGTGACTATTTTCATGCAGCGAGGACCTCCGAGCTCGCCTCCAATGCTCTTCCTTCTTCGGAGGACCAGCACTAAGACTGCCAGGGCTGCCTCGCTGCAAAACATCGTCACGCTGAAGGCTAGGCTGTGGACAAAGTAGGGTTGTTGAAATTGTTTTCTTTGGGTGAATGTAGATTGAGATAGTTAGATGTGTAGTCCACCCTAATGGTTTTTGCAGATTTCTCATATCATAAATATTCTTTCATGGATCCATTGCACCGGTTGCGTTTTGTAAACTAACTATTTTATTATGTCTACGGTATGTGGGTAACGTTTTACTTCAACATTAAATATGTACTAATTGAGGGTGACATAAATATTTGTATTTAAAACCCTCTGTTAAAAAAACGAGAAAAAGTATGTACTAATTAATTAATAATAAGTTAAAACAACGCAAAAGCTTGTCAAGTAAATAAAATATATAGCATCATATACCTAAACAAATGCTTAATCATATTTTACCAAAAATTCTGCCTTAAAATACTTACGAAAAAAGTAAACGAAAACATTACAAACACAATAACCCGAGCTAAGAGACGATAAAACAAGATCTACGACGCTTTCAACGTCCTATTGTTTCATGTTTCTTACATTTTTATCTACTTTATAAAGATCTTCCCAGAGCTGTGAAATTAAGTTGAAAAGTTAATTAAATTCTACTTTTATCAATGACGCTATTTCCCTTGGCTGCTTTTCGTTTAAAGACTGACGCTACACTTTTTAAGATAATTTAACAACAAAAAATATTAAAATATGAAGGTCGTGGGCAATATTTAACCTACAAAAATATTTTTAACGCTTACGTTCTGTAAATTTTAGATATGTTTTCTTAGTGAATCATTTCTTACTTTATCGGTTATGAAAAATCTTGCAAGGAAACCTGCATACCATACAAACCTTTACGAGAAATTCTAGGATGTGGTGTGAAATCCACCATCCTGCAATATAAACTACAGTCTAAGCTCTCTCAATCGTTATTTCGATTTTGAAGAAATCTCGTCCTCGGCGGGGGGCAATTAAGAACTAATACAGAACAAGAACACGATGATATGCTCCCTACTTACTTCTTCTACAAAGTCAAGTATCTCTAAGTTCCATTAAAAATCAGACGCCTTTCTGGATCCTGTCCTTCAATATGATCAAGTACTCACTTCCCAGGCTCCACATGGAACTTCTCGTTCTTGCTCCAATGCACCACAGCAGCAACGGTCCACGCCACTCCGATGCCCAGGAACACGTTGACAGCGTTGGAGCCAGTGACGTTGCCCACAGACGCATCAGCATACTTGTCCTGGATCGCTGCCACTTTACTCGCAAACGTGTCTAGGAATAAAACAATCATGTTATTTAGAAGAAAATAAAATAAAATAAACCCTCTCAATATATAGTCCAAACGACACTTTAAGATATGTCTTGAGTCGTGGGCATCAAAAACTACGAGAAATCTCACACGCGCCTAGACCCGAAACAATTCCTGTGGATCACCCAAATATTGGTCTCATTGCAAGGATCGAACCTGAATCCTCACGTTTCGCAGCAGGCGTCAAACAAACGCCACGAAGCATGTCAAATGAATGCATGAAGATGCTGATGAAAGTGGACCAAGCGAAAGTGTTATGTCAGGATTGAGTGAAGTGAAGATGTATAGACATATAGAGTCGATGCTTTTGAATTTCAAAGATAACCAAGTGTTCACACACGCAAACACTATATTTGGATAGTATTTTACTAATCATCAGGTAATGAGCAAATTGTAATTGTAATCGCTGGATGCAGGCCTCTTCCAATAGGTCTATATGGTGATTTATGAGGGAGGCCTATGTTCAGCAGTTGACTTCCTGTGGCTGAAGAAAGAGAGAGAAGGAATCATCAGGTGCACTGTACTCACTTTTCAAATCACTCATGGTACAAAAAATCCCTTTGAAGACCAACACCGGGCGATTCATAAGTGAGATATCCTTAACAGTTATAATATTAATATTAAAAGAATAAAAGACCAAATAAAGCTGTTCACATTAATTTTCCATATAAAATATATTTCGATTAACAAAGAGAGAATAAATACACAATTAACTTTGTGTCGATGTGTCCAACAACATCGCATTAAGGCTACGAATATTCGCGGCACGTGTTAATTTGCGTCCAATCCTGTTAATTAACCGACGCAGATAGCTGTCAGTCTTTATATTAATAACATTAAATTTAACGAATTACGAACACGGTTTTGTGTTCAAATTGTGTTCCATTTATATGAGTTTGGTTTACTGGGATATTGGAATATTCGGATTTTCAATGCTGTATAATTTGTAAAACAGGATTTTAATTACAATTTGGTCTTGTGTGTATCTTTCGAGGTATTTGATTTAAGTACCAATCGTAGGCAATTTTTGAATTTCATAGCATTAATTGTCTTGTTTTATGACTTTGTAAAAATTTGTGATTAGTAATTGTGTGGTACAGTGAACGAAAACGCAAGGAAGTTCGGCAAATATAAGTTATACTATTATTTCTACAGACACGATTCTAGATACATGTAAGATATGGTTATTTAACACCACGAATTTATTTTGATGGGCTGGCAATACATCTATGACCCAAGCGTTGTGGATGTTCATAAGCGGCTGTGATCGCATCATCACTCACCATCGTGTGAACTGTTTGCTCTCTCTCTCTCGTTTTTGTATGGCCTTTGCAGGCAGACGAGTACTCGCTTGAAGGAAAGTGGTCACCGTCGCTCATGGACATTCGCAGTGCCAGGGGTCCAGCACAACCAGGTAGCTGCCTACCCTGCCTGGTCTCGTACATTGATACTCGCGACACAAGATTCGTTAGTGCGGGGACAAGACTATGTTTTTTTTTTTTTTTTTTTTTAACCTGGCACGGCATAGTGACTGCATTGCACCTGATGGTAAGTGCTAATGCCGTCCAGATAGAGTATGTATGTGACTGTTGGGTGTATTTATTTACTCACCAGGTATGCTGGTTCCCAAAGCGACGAAAACGATAGCAGTGACTGAATCCTTAATGCCCAGAGTGCAGCCGAAATGCGAGGCGACGTCTCCGATGACTGCCGTCACCATACCGATGCAGATGATGGACACGACGAAACAGACGTAGCCGCCGCCGATATCTATGGGATATAAGCTGTTTTAAAACTGGGAGCTGAAGCGAAGGAGTGGAGGTAAGTGGTAGCCTGTAATTTTCTTACGGTATTCATAATGGGTATTCAGATGTTTTTAAAGCTTGTTTAAAATATATAATTTATAATATAATGATTTTAAAGCACTATGACACGGAATCCGATATATTTTTAGAAGCTAGGGACCTTCTTTGAACCTAAACCAAACGATTGATGAAGAATTTTATGAAATATTTTATCAGCTTAAAAAAAATATAAAAATTAATATTGATTGTCTTCAATAATCGTCTTTCATTTTGAATAAGGGGGAAAGAATGTAAAGGGAATTATAAATACGTTGCATACCGTACGTAGTACATTATAACTCAATGGCATACCTCTGACTTTTCGGAGACATGTGTGATTGATAATATAATCAATGACCACGCACTATAACGGTTAATGAAAAATAGTGAGGAAACCTGCACACCATTGCGATTTTTTTTAAAAAGCCTATGGTATGCAAAGTCCACTACCCCCCACTAGGTCAGCGTAGTGGACTAAATGGCCTAACTCCTATCAATCGTACTCTTGTATGTAGAGGAGGCTCGAGCCCTGCAGTGGGATGTAAATGGTTAATACTAAATTTCGAATCGTCTTGTTTTTACCTCTAACTTCTGCCACGCTTTTTCAAATAGTTATTTTACCATAACATTTGATACTTCCCTAAACCAGCGTATCATAATATGCTCTTACATTTGTAATCCTAATAACTGTTACCTTTTTCCAAAATATCTTGAATTTTATTGAACAATGCAAAGTTAATTCTCCGCTCCAAATTTGCTAGCACTAATAAATTTACTTTCCGTAACAGTTTGGTTCCCGGTTAAGCCGTGAATTTTCAAATGGCGCGAACTTAAAACAGTATTTTTAAAAAGTTTTCGAGACTCGTAGACATTATTTAGGTCGCTAAAGCTATAAATTAAACGTTTCTGAATTTATTAAATTTCACATTTTCCTTTCATAAATTGCTGAAATTGTAAATTATTATCGCTTACAGCTACAATTTCTCAAGGAGTTGATTCCTAAAAATCTGAGTTTGTTACAACGACAGATCCACTATGTACTTTTAATAGAACACTATAAACGTATAAATATACAATTAGAATTATTAACCTTATTGATACACAGTTTTAAACCCTATTTTAGTAATCGAATGTTTTGTCCCTTTCGAACGACTTTCGAATTCAGTTTGAGCGAAGAAAACAAAACATTCGATAACTAAAATAGGTTTTAAAACTGTCTATGAATAAAGCCCATGTAACGACTTGCCTTTTTGCACGGGTGCATTTTTAGTATCGATGATACCAGAGCTGTATAGATATTCGGTTATGCCCGACACTGCTCTGCATACACATTTTACAACGTAATAAATGTTTATGGGTGTATCTACGAGCATTTCACTTAATCTCGTCATAAACACGTTTATAACTACCAACGGAGAGAATAATAAACAGTTAAAAACTAAATAATATTACATTAGAAGACCAAACATACATTAAGGCTCAGTTGCACAAACTAACTTCACCCATACCTTTGACTTTGAAAACGTGAATCTGATACACTAGCAATATCCCTTCAGGTTTCCATGTGTAGACAATAGACTTTTGACAGATGCGACACAATGGAGAAGAATTGGAGAACAATGGAGAACGTCACATAAATTTTGATAGCAGAGCCTCTAATTTTGGACACCGGAAGGGTTATCAATACTTCAGGTGTCCAATAGCTCATTTCGGGCTCGCTGTCAAAAATTTGATGATGTTGCGCATTGTTCTCCAATAATTGTTCTCCACTGTCAAAAATAGCTGTCAACACATGGACACCTGAAAAATGTATGTCATTGACAATGTCAAAGTCAAAGTTATGGGCAAAGTTTGATTGTGTAACTGAGCCTAAGAGTCCCTATTATATGCATTTAATATTATTATTTTACAAGTTAATATCACCTGTAGGGGGAATTAGTGCGAAGATGATCTTCCAGAACAGTGTGACTATATGTAGTATGTAGTCGCCCACCGAAGGAGGCTCGTCGGGGTCATCAGAACCTGCCGAAAATAATACATTTTAAAATATATTTGTCGTAATTGTGGTAAAATAATTTAATATTGAAGGGTATATGTAGCGCCATCTATTGGGCCTATGGGTAACCAATCGATCTACGCAATTAATTAATAACTGAAATAAATGAATCTCGTATTTATTTATTTATTTATTTATTCTTTATTGAACCATATAACAATTACAATGAAGAAATAACATTAAAAAAGTACAAAAGGCCGCCTTATCGCACTGGGTAACCTCTTCCAGGCAACCTTGGGATGGACATAAAAACAGGAGAATGAGAGGGCAGTCAAAGAGTAAATAAAAAATGTGTGTGTGTATTAGTGTACACACGTAAGAAGTGAAACTTCTTTATGACATCATTTTTCGCAAAATGATCTACTATTTACAAATTTACAGAATTGGTAAAATAAAGCTAAATTAAATAAAGTTTAAGTTTAGGAGGGGGGAAATTTTTGAGGGAATTTGGGATTTCTATCGGGGCCAATTTGTAGCCCTCACCGAGACGGTTCCGAGGATACCAAGCTCGGTGGGTCCACGACCTTTATTGGCCGAGATAGGTTTAGGGGGGGTGAAGTAAAAATTTTAGGTGGGGGCAGGGGCGGGGGGGGGGGGGGTTAGGTTTCGTGGGGGGGCTATTGGGCACCTTAAAATATTTTTGGGTGGGGAAAGTTGTGGAGGGGGAATTCGGGAATTCTGTTGGGGCAGGATTGTAGGCCTCACCGAGCCGGTTCTAATGAACCCAGGGTCGATGGGTCTACGATGGATATTGGCGGAGATAGGAATAGGGGGGGTGAGGTAAACATTTTAGGTGGGGGTAGGGGCGGGGGGGGGGGGGGTTAGGTTTCGTGGGGAGGCTATTGGGCACCTTAAAATATTTTTGAGTGGGGAAAGTTGTGAGGGGGTATTCGGGAATTCTGTTGGGGCAGGATTGTAGCCCTCACCGAGCCGGTTCCAATGAACCCAAGGTCGGTGGGTCTACGATGGATAATGCCGGAGATATGAGTAGGGGGGGTGAGGTAAAATTTTTAGGGTGGGGGTAAGCGGGGGGGGGGAGGTTTCGTGGGGAGGCTATTGGGCACTGTTTTGGATTTAGGGTAGGGGAAGGCCAGAGGGGGGGTAAGAATCAAATTACAAAAAAGTGGGTGGGGCTTAAAATTTTGGGTGGGGCTTGGAAACGGTTGGGGGTGTGGCTTACTGAAGTGGGTACAGAATGTGTTCTAATGGTATACACTGTATTATGTCCAAATGTGGGATGATACACTAGTGTGGGATTCGTACTAAATACAGTTACAATACACAGGATTACTACTAAGTATTACTAATTTACTAAATAAATAAAGATGGCGCGTAACGCAAAAATGTGACGTAGAAATAAAGATGGCGCGTAACGCAAAATTTTTTCCAACCCCGATAAAGAAGTTTCACTTCAATAATCTAGAATAATAATTGTATAGGATTGAATTTTGTGTCTGGCACCTATTGATGGCATACCTAGTAATGTAGTTGTGAACTTATACATCACGTTAAGAATTATACATATTACAATTTGCCCAAACTCCTTTCGTTTCACAACCAAACCAGCTCATAACCATGCTAACTGAAATCAAACATATTAACTCCAATGGGTTAAAGCCAAACATTCATACCTGAGCTGGCTGTTAAAGCCTCCGAAAACTGCTCTTTCCACGACGAAGTCCCTATTATTATAGATGCGTTGGCTCTCTGCACTAATTTGTCCACTGTGTTCTGTAAATGAAGTGTTGTTTAAAACCTTTGTTGTGTTCTCTTTCTATCCTATGTAATTACTTTAAGAATGGACTGCCTCGGTGGCGTAGTTGTATTACGGTACGGCTACAAAGCTGAGGTCTCGGGTTCGAGTCCCGGGTCGGGCAAAGTGGTATTGGATTTTTCTATTCATTAGCAGCCCGGAGTCAGGAATTTGTGCCCGATATGGCGATAGGCTCGCCCCCTATCACATCATGGGACGGAACATACAAGGCGAAATGTGGGTGTCCTGGTGGCGCCTCTGCCTACCCCTTCGGGGATAAAGGCGTGAGTTTATGTATGTATGTATGTACTTTATGGATGATGGAGAAAAAAGACGTTAAATAAAAGAATAAGTAAAGGTTATGTAACGATTTTTTTGTCGATATTACGCTGCTACATCGAATAAAAAAAATATATTGATGCATTATTAAATTTTCATACAATGATAAGTATGACGCTTAATTTATGCATCTGCGCAAATTAATATCTATTAATATGATGGGATTCTATGCCTGAGATTAGGTAATTCATCACCGCTTGGTATATTTGTATTACCCATAATGATATCTATCCAAGTTTAGATATATAGTATGTTATCTAGTAATTTTGCTTTAAAAAGAATTTAAATATTTAATACACTTATCATTATTTATTATAAATACCTTAAATTCCTTGCTCTCCTTCACTCTCAGCTGAGCTCTAGTGATCTCGCCAGATTTTGGCAACCCCATCATGGCGACCACTGCTTCTTCCTCTGGCAACGTTGCCAGGTGGTTGGCTTCATTGCCAGTTGTCATTGCCGCGTCGTTGTCTGTGGTAAAGTATTGTTTTAGGTTTTAGAAATTGAATTGACAAAATTGACTGCCTCGGTGGCGTGGTTGTATTGCGGTACGACTACAAAGCTGAGGTCTCGGGTTCGAATCCCAGGTCGGGCAAAGTGATATTGGATTTTTCTGTTCATTATCAGCCCGGAGTCAGGAATTTGTGCCCGATATGGCGATAGGCTCGCCCCCTATCACATCATGGGACGGAACATGCAAGGCGAAATGTGGGTGTCCTAGTGGCGCCTCTGCCTACCCCTTCGGGGATAAAGGCGTGAGTTTATGTATGTATGTATGTAATTGACAAAGTCAGTTTACTAAAAGTTTATAGAATAATATATTATATCAAGGTTGTTTAATTAATATTGTCCCACAGACGTTTTAACTCTTGAACTCACGACGTTTCCTTCATTGTTAAAATGATGAATGAATGAATATATTACTATTAATATGCAAAAAACTGCTTATCGTTCACTTTAATTTTATCACAACCAAAGCTAAATATTTCTTATTTTCTAAATACACTACTTATAGCGGTAAGAAAATAGGTTCTAAAACACAAAAAATTAACGTTTTTAATTGGTTTTCAATCTACAAAAGAAATACTACAAAGACGTTGGAGAAATAGTACAGGATCCAAGAAAAGGACACTAAAGAAAGCCTACTCGATGAATAGCCATTGATCATTGATAATAATAAATATACTGGTGGTAGGCCTCTCAGTGGTTTGAAGGTACAATGTACTGGACATAATTAGACTTAATCTTATGTCTCAGGATGGCGAGCGCAGTGGAATGCCAAACATTGCTTTGTAATTCATGGTGTTGTTTGGTTTGCTACTGTCCATGAGCGATCGCATCGCTTACCGTCAAGCGAATGGTACGCTCGTCTCGCCATTCATTGCAATAAAAGAAAACATGAAGTCCACGGTTTCGCTTAACTATATCAATTTTAGCTTTTACCAAAAAAATATGGACAGTACCGCGGCTGTCTCACAAAAAAACGTTAGAAATTCACGGAATTATATTACATTCAAACAGTGAAGCAGGCCCTTCCTTACTGCTATCGTTCATAATTTAGGTACTGTTTTTGAGCACCATTGCTGGCGTTTCTTCTTATATTTTTTTATGGTTTTATATATGTATGTAATTATTCTATGCGTGTGTATATGATTGAACTCCTCCTTAACGGCTGGACCGATTTTAATGATATTTTCTGTGTGAGCTCAAGACGATTTTTTATTTTTTTTATTTTTAATTTAAATTTACAATTCGGTCCACTACAAAAAGTATCCACTCCCGGTCAAAGCCGGGTTAGGCTGCTAATATAATATAATAATATAGAAATCAAAAGACCAAAATAAACTAGTTTTATGTAAGAAAAATAAAACTACACGAAGGTTATCAACTTGCGACCACCTTGGGTACGTCCATAAAACTACTTTTAAAACCGGGGGAATATGTAAAGCGATTTGGTAACGGAAATCGGACAATTTCATTTTATGTTCGTTGTACATTGCGTTCAAAGTTTATCGTTTTAGTGGCAGTCTCTGTGGGTGGTAGGGTAATGAAACCTGATATAGTAGTTTAGCACGAACGCTGAACTGTTTCTGAGGAGGTAATAAATCTTATTCAATATAATAAAATTATCAACAAACCGAAAAAAGGACAAAAAAGGAAAACAATATTTCGTGCCGGCAAGGGACTTTTTTTCATTTCGTAATGGTGGTACTTAACGTTTAAAACAGTTTTGTAAAAGGCCATTTCCACAAAAGAAATACAATTAATATTATACCCACTCTATCCATTCTCAAAGGGATGCAACAGACCTAAGCGTCTATCTGAACAGTGAACTGCACTTACAACGGAATTATTTTATTGTATGTTACTGGTGGTAGGTCTCTCATATGTGAGAGGCCGCCTGGGTAGGTGCCACGGCAATGTCTATTTCTTCCGCCAAACACCAGTGAAAATCCACTGTTGTCTTCCGGTTTGAAGGACATTGTAGCCAGAGTAACTACTGGACATAATGAGACTTAACATCTTATGTCTCAGCATCGCGAGCGGAATGGAATGCTAAGCATTGCTTTGTTATTCATGGTGTTGTTTGGTTTTACAACGGTTCATGAGTGGTCGCATCGCTTACCATCGAATCGCAAGCTTGTCTCGCCATTCACAGCAATAAAAAAGTTTATAGCGTCAATACCAGAAATATTAAAATGCAGAAAAATATCGTATATTTTGAGGTCGCTCGCATTTTGCGAACTTTATCAATAGATGACATCAGCGCGGTGCATTCAGCTCCCGGCGTCGATGCGTGAAAAACTGCAAACACTAGACATTCAGCAGATTTTTTAATATTCCACGGCGATTTGTATGAATAATATTGGTATCAATTCCTATAATCCTGGGTCCTTCCGCCGTAGCGTGAAGAGGCATCTCAGCGGGCCGGTATGAGACTACCGTCTGATACCATTCGATACCCTATCTGGACAACATCAGCACTTACCATCAGGTGCAATGCAGTCACTATGCCGTGCCAGATTTAAAAAAAAAAAAGAAAAAAAAATTAAAATCGTATAGTATTTCAGGTACGGGTCGTTATTATAAGAGATATGCCATAGTCTTGTAAAAATTGGGAGGCTTTAGTCTTGTAGAGAAGGCAATTCAAAAACCAAAAAGGCGTTCCATTAAGTTTATGGAAGCATCTTTGTATTTTAAATTAGACCCTCAAAATTGCGTCAACTGGCGATAATAATCTCACGGCTATACTTTATCTGGACTTCACTAAAAACTTATATTTTGTTGTGAAAAAATTTAAAGCATCGATGCGAAAAAATATTTAACGCTCTCAGCGTTGGTGCGTGAAAAACTGCATACACTAGACATGCCGAACGGACTTTCAATATTTCAAGGCAATTTATTGTAAGTATTTGGTCGAATATCTCTATCAGTTGAAGTATATCAAGTATATGCCTTATCTACAATTGCGGGGGCTTAATAAACAATACAAATATTGACCCTCTGACAATTTCACTCACCTTGCAAAAAATCCCAAACAAAAATCCTCTTTGTAATCCATTCAGAATTATACAAGATAGAAACGTTTTAAACCTTGAAGTGAGAGTAAAAGAAAGGGGAAGCAAAACAAAACTAGTGACGTCACTAGTCTTAATACATATTATAGCGTGCGCGTGTGAAAGAGACTGTAAGATGTACGCACTACGCTCCCACTCTTTTTTTAAATGCTTATATTTGCCTCATTATAAAAGATACTTTAATACTGTTTTGACAGACATGTTTTATTTTAATGGTATTTGTGTTTGTAAACAAAACAATTAAAAAAACTCGATCATGGTCAAATATTCTATTGAAGAACAAATATTAACTGAGCACCAATAAATCTCTTTGACATTAAACAATAACCCCAAATAAAAATCCTCAAAACTCTTCAAAATATAGTTATTTCCCTTCAATGCGTATTTAAGTGATCTAGCCGCGTCAGTGTTTCTGGTTCATTATGCAACGCGACGGATTATTCTTCAGCCGACTCATTTGCCGTAAGCTGTGGCCGCGGGGGAATTATAGCCTGCCTCGAGGAAATACTGTTTTTCTAGCTTTATGTATTGAAATTTGAATAGGCAAGGACGTATTTGTGTGGGTTTTAGATACGTGAATTAGTTTGTTCGGTGGGATATTCATAATAAAGTGTTTTGCCGTAAAGAGCTATTTTTTACTAGTAGAGCCGGGAAATATTGTATCATTCTGACAGCCTCCGTGGCGCAGTTGGTTAGACTCCGGCTGTGAAACGAGAGGCCGCGGGTTAGATCCCCGCACCGAAACAAA
The DNA here is from genome assembly GCA_949752805.1 of Deilephila elpenor. Classification (NCBI taxonomy): domain Eukaryota; kingdom Metazoa; phylum Arthropoda; class Insecta; order Lepidoptera; family Sphingidae; genus Deilephila; species Deilephila elpenor. The sequence continues at coordinate 10,584,955 of OX457113.1, forward strand.
TATTTGTGTGATCCACAGGTATTTGTTTCGGGTCTGGGTGTTTGTGAGACCGAAAAGTCTCTCGTAGTTCCTGATACCCACGACACAAGACTCGATCTTAGTGTCTGGTCAGAACTATGTATGTGACTGTTGGGTGTATTTATTTATTTATTTTATTATTGTACGGGGAACACAGAAATTACAATTATTGTGTCAAATTCAATAAGTATCTAGATTGTTTTCATAATATGATACTCGAGATGTACTGTATCAGCCCATATACGTCCCAATGCAGGGCGCGGAACTCCTCTACAATCGAAAGTGCGATGGAGAGGGGTTAGGCCATATAGTCCACGTTGGCATAGTACGGGTTGACGGACTTTACATACCATATTAGAATTATTAGAAATCGCCATGGTATGAAGGTTCCGTCACGATGTTGTCCTTCACCGTTATAGTGCGTGGTGATTGACTATCTATTCACACATGACTCCGAAAAGTTAGAGGTGTGCCCTAGGATTTGAACCCGCAACCATCGTGAATATGTAGGCAGTCGCGTCTAATCCCTTACCAACAGGCCACTACGCACTTTTAGAGATGTAATGTCTTCGTTATTTTGTATTAACAGTGGCCCAACAATTTTCTTGTGAATTGTTGAACGTTATTGAGATTGATAGCTTAAAAGGCACTTATACCAGTGTTTTAATTAATTTATTATATTGTATTTCTTTGTATTTTGTGCATGTCCATTACTCGATCAAAAAAAAATTGTTTACAAAATTACATACAGGGTGAATGTTTCAAAATCATTGGGTCGATTCCTCGCTAGGAGTATTGATTTATCAAAAATCCAAGTATGCAGTTTTAGTTTTATCAAAATCGGGCTCGTGACACCTTTCAGTATTTTTCGCTATTCCTCATAGTTTCGGATTCAGCCATCCACGCCTACTTAAAAAATTCACCCTGTATAAAAACTTGCAAAACATTCCATTAGAAGCTGGGCTACTTTATAGTGCCTATTCAACCATGAACCCACTCTGTGGTTATTGAAATGTACGATACAAATGTAAAATAATAAGACCTTTGCGGCAACAGTAATGCCTTAATGCAGCGCGACGGGAAAAATCGAAGCGACTCAAGGACACGTAACAATGGGGAAGTTATTGTTCAAATATCTTTAAATATGTAAGCTTTTCAGATTTTTAGACTTGGTTGAAAGACTAACTATTAGGGTTCATTAAAGAAGAAGGAAGGGTATTAAAACCTCTATCAAAAAATGATTCCTTTAATAACGGATAGGTACGTAAAATTATTTTTTTATTTAATTATAGAGGTTGGTATAACTTAAATTTGTATGCATCAGGGTGAAAATATTTTCTTATATTCAAATATTATAAGACCTTTTTTAAAATGGAGAAACTCCTCTTGGATCTCCGTATATCTTGGGGTTGGTAAACAGGGTATTCCGGATTCCTACTGGCTAAAAAGCCCATGACCACCTTCGGTACAAATAAAGTATTATTAAAACACAATTTTCCGGATCGAAATCCCAAATAAGTCAACGTTAAAATCATAGCAAACTGCACTGAATACGATTCAATAAGCCATCCAACCATAACGGTTCATAAACAGAATCAAAACAAAACATTGTTTAAACAATTGAGCTATTCAACCAATTCGCAAAACCGCAAAAGAAAATGGTTTTGTTTAACGCGATCGCGCGCCGCAAATATTATTTCGCGCCTGGAAATTTTGTATAAACTGTTAATACTTAACGTTACTACAGCCAGTTTTAATTGTCACGCAAAATCTCCCAACGTGTGTGTAGTGCGGACCAAAAAAACAGGAAATATCAAATTGTGGTAGAGCCACGCTGTTGTCAGTCATGACTCAGCATGAATCAGCAGGCTCATCCGGGGCGGTATCACTGTCTCATAGAATATCGTCGTACAGTAGGCTAATTCACGTAATTAAATAAGTTCAGTTGCAGTGCAGTTGCAGTTAAGTTTCGATCAAAACAGCCTTTTTGCATTCTCGTAATGTAAACAACCGATGTCAGATACGCTCGCATCAAGTTCGCGTCACGCGAGCGCTTTAGCGTATTCCACTGCTGCGCGTTTTATACATGCATGATTCAGATCGCAACTTGATCGGTATTTACCTATTCATTTGACGTCTCCAATGACAGTTTAGTCCGACCAACGTGCAGCACATGCGCAGTTTATGCATATCTTACGCGCAGCTAAACAAATACAAGAATACCATTTTGACGTATGTACCATTAAGACGTAAACCTAATCGCAATTGCATCGTAACTTGATCGGCGCGTCAATAAATTACGTGAATTAGCCTACTGGTCTGTCTACAACCTGATGATTATCAGTATCAGCCCAAATACGTCCCACAGGACACGGGCCTCCTCTACAATCGAGCATACGATTGAAAGGGGTTAGGCCATAAATTATTCAAAATCGCTATGATATTTCCTCGCGATGTTTTCCTTCACCGTTATAGTGCGTGGTGATTGACTATCAATAACACATAACTCCGGAAAGTCAGAGGTGTGGCCTGGGATTTGAACCTGCGACCACCGTGAAACATGTTGGCAGTCGCGTCTGGTCCTTTACCAATAGGCCACCTCGCACTTAGGATTATAAAATGCTCTTTATTATTTTTCGTAAAATACACTAGACTAAGTATATTGTTACATCGATAAATAACCATGTTACGTATACGGAACAGTGTTATAAAATTTCAAACTTAATAATTTTCTGATAACATCTAGTAACTACCAATCGGCCTTCGACCATCGTGAGTGAGCTATACAGGGTATATCAAGACCGCGACCGAAAACGAAGCCAGGTGGTAGTTTTAGCGGCTACAGACACAATGCAACTAAAAATTTTGCAAAATAAGCGACGGATTTTTTTTTACAATTTTTTAAAAATCATCGTTTTTGATGGGTAAATACCTAGTTTTTGCAAAAATAGTAATTTAAAACCTTACGTACCATTGCGTGTTTAAAAATTAAGCGATGTACGTCATTATTATAGAAAAACTATGTTTGATCACTCAAATACGACGATATGTAAAAAATAACAAAAAAAAAATTGACGATTTTTTTTGTAAAATTTTTACTTTCATTGTGTTTGATATCACTAATACTACCTCCTGGCTTCGTTTTCGGTCGCGGTCTTGATATACCCTGTATATACGAGCTAATATCGTTACCTAACTATAATTATTATAAACCGATTTGATAGCCTTCGATAGCCTCCGTGGCGCAGTTCGTTAGACGCCGGCTGTGAAACGAGAGGCCGCGGGTTCGATCCCCGCACCTAGACAAATATTAGTGAGGCCCACAAGTTTTTGTCTTGGGTTTGGATGCCTGTGAGTCTAAAAAGTCTCTCGTAGATTCTCGACACAAGACTTAATTGATCTTAATGTGGGGTCAGGACTATTTATGTGACTTGTGTGTGTTTATTATTTACTTGTAATCAAATACATAAGGACTTAACCATACCGATAACATGGCCCATGATTTGCCTCTGATTCCATCAGGTTACGTATCCAAGCAAAACAACCGAAAATTCCCAATGATATTTCATACAAAATCCGAAAAACTATGCAGTATTTCTTTATAACTAAGCGCGATGGATTTACGAGGGGTTTTATATTTATTGTTTTATTGTCACGTTATCGTGGCCGGCAGTGTAACAGACCGCAGTAACTCAAACGTTATTCGAGGTGAAAGGCATTCGACCGTACCGTGTAAGCTAGTGTTGGCCGAAAGAAATATAAATTATTGTGCAGTTTGTGTTGAGGTAACTTAGACCTTATGGTAACTTATTTTAACTAAAAGTGTGAAAATAAAGACATAACGTCACCTTTATATGCGTCCTTATATGCGCGCTAATATTGTTTCTCATAATACAGGGGAATTTGCTTGTGGTGCTGTAAATTAGCAAATGGACTATATCTAGCGCGAAATTCTAAAAATGACTTTTATTAGCCCACTTGGAATCTCATTACCTTAAATAAATATTCTATGTCAAATTTTCAGAAAAGGTGATCTAGAATAGGTACTATGGTGCCACACAAATTGAGTTGGCCTATTTATAATATATTTATAATAATTTACTATTATGAATCTATCACTATGAAGTGCCTCAAAGGTTATGTAATTTTAAAGTTAAAATACATTTGAAAATAGTGACACGGTCAGCATATATCTAAATATATACATTATATACTATTATATAACAATAGCAGTGGTAACCAGAAAGGTATGTAAATATAAACAATATTGGCGTAATATAAAACTTCAGAGAGTTTGCTCATCGACCTTAATTAGTTTAATAAAAAGGTTATAAAATATTACTGGCAATTATAAAAAGTTTTTTTTTGAATATAGAACATATTAAAAACTTTTTAAATAATTTATATAATTGTCAACTTTCTGGTTACGTCTGCACTCATAAACTAAAATCAAGCAATATAGATAAATGTATAAAAACTCTTACTCAAATATAAACGGTCCACGTGGAAGCAGAGAAGAATATAAAAGAGAGACAGTTTAATAATGCAGCATAGATATCGTGAAAGCAGGAAATCGGAAAGAGAGATAAAATTATGCAAACTCCTTTCAAGTGTCGTAAAATGTTAAGGTCTTAAAGTTGGCACATTAGTGACGTGGCGAATTCTGTTTCGATTTAAATTTGGAAAAGTCGATTAAAAAGATCGAAGGTTGGCAGTAATGTAAGGATTAAAATGGTTGGGACGTAAGACCAATGTATTGGTTTCTGCTTTGAAAATAATTCTATTTTTATAAAATAAAGTCATATTTGTAACTGAACAAAACGAAAACAAGAAAATATTAAAAGACGAAAATGTTTATTCCAGCTAAAATTATAATTTTTAAATCATAATTAATTCTTTGTTCTTTGTCAGTATTTACACAACTATCAAAATGAAAAACAGAATTAATTTTATTATCGATGATAAACATTAATTTACATATTTGAATTCACCATACCACTAATATGTTAATAGGATTCTAGAAGTATTTCAATCAAGTTTAAGTGTACTGGGAAATTTAATAACATTACCCGTTTATAGATCAGGCACGGATTAAGGTAATGTATAGGGAGTCATACACCCACTTCTAAATTCTAATTTTGAAACATGCACATGCAATAAATATTCTTAAAGTATTTAAAAGATTAGTTCAAACAATTATAATTATACAAGTAAAAATATATAACCGCTATTTTCTATAAAAAGCCAGTAAGCAGAAAATGTTCTCTAAAACCGTATTATTGAGCTATCTTTCAGGACTGTCACGTACGGTAAACGATAACCGTAAACAACAGTATAATGTACATAAAAACGGCATTTATGTTCTGAAATATTTTTAACGTAAAGGCTGTCTGTAGATAAAGACATATTTCATTATTTATGCCCCCATATTAAAATAACAGCCGGCACTGAGGTTCGGTGCGTCACTTACTTTTATTTAAACCATAACAAAATTAATCCGAAAGATTAATTATAATTAGGAAGAATAAGTAATAAATGTTAATGTCCTCCTCCTCTGCAGTCGATCAGGATACGAGTCTATGAATTATTTTCTTGGATTAGTAAAAATTCTGCAGGTATATCAATATTGAATACAAAAAAATAAAATGTTAACAATTCAATTATTAACATGTACTGTAAAATAACCTTAAGAGTAATCTTTATGTAACCTAAAATAGTTTTGTATATTATTAGAAAATTTTATTTTATTTTTTATTTTTTTTTATTTTGAAGAAGACTTACAGACTAATAACAATAATAGATATACAATGTAAATAACAACTATTGCTAATTACAAGTCTCCATATTTAAATATAAAACAAAATATGCACAAACAGTATTATTATTTAACTAAACAAAAGAAACAAGCAAACGTAACAAGAAAAAGAAAGAGAAATGTCAACAAAATTACTGTGTCGAATCAATATCCTCTTTATAATATTTTATATATTACATTAAAAGCTGCCAATATTCCCATTCACTCCGTAAAACATCAATGAATCATCTGTGAAGAGGTGCGCCGCATAAATTCCCATTATTTCTTACGCAGGCAGCAATATTTTTTAGAAGGTTCGCCAACACTTCACATAATTCCAATTTATTCAGCCTTTCACACATATTTTTCGTAAATTCATTTTCTGTCCTTTTTATGCCACGGGTTTTTGTATAGCGCTATCTCTTTCTTTATAACCTAAAATACTCGCCAGGTGTGCGTAATGTATTTAATGTTTATGGTTTTGCTGTATTAAGGGATCAAAAATAAATATTTCTGAGAAACTTCCGGGTAAATAAAAGGGTGTTTTGATATGAAAATGAAAATTGTTTTTATATTATTTTCTTATAATACGGCATTATGTTCACCTACAAAAAAAAAACCTGTACAATTCTATTGTATAAAGTTAAAATAATACAACAAAAATTGTGATAAAGTAAAATTTTCATTGATCATAGTTTATGTTTTATTGAACTGCAAACAGAATTTAAAAACAAAAAGCGCAAAATTATAGTTATGTTAAACAATGTGTACAAAACTCGATTACGTCACCCATACAATTTGCCAAGCGAAAATGAACCCTATCACCAAATACTTTCCCTCACGACTTCAATCTTAAAAGTTTCGAAGTCTCGAACAAAACCATGGGACGTTCATTTAATAGGTACAATTTGCAAGAGGCGTCGACAAGCGCAATACAATAAGCGGAAAGCCCGTCCTAAATAGCACCCATCAAATTATCCTAAATATCACTACTTTATCTGGCAGGATGGCGCCGGAGCGTGCCTTCAATGTTATCTCCATTTAAATTGTTCTCTTTGGGCAATGTTGGCAACACTGACAAATGTCCCGTGACAGTCCTGAAATAGAGCTGGTTTTGTAATTTCCATTTTTGAATTTAGAATTTTGCTTTGTGCGTGCCTGTTTATTCTAAACTTTACATTAAAAATGTTTTGTTTTTAACTTTATCAATATTTTTTCATTTGACACTGGCCGGTTGATTGATCTCAATTTTTTTATAAGATTTTGTTTATTTAAAATTGGACTTGATTCAATTAAAAAATAAATTTATGGCCCGCGTATTTTTTTAACAGCGCAAATGACGTAATAAACGCTAGATTATTTTTTGGTTTATAAAAAAATTTGATTTACGGTAAAAAATATTGTTTGGAAAAATGTATATAAAAATAATGTTTAAACGCTTCCCGTTTGCCTTCTAGCTCTTTCACTACAATTTTTAACTATAAAGCAGCTAGCAATTTCTATTTCATAGCGGGAATTCTTACTACGTTGGATAAGGTTTTAAAACTAAACAAATGATTATTGTGAAAATTCTTCACATAACATACGTGGTGAGTAAAATATGAAATAATAATTATCATAAATTGAAAATGGTTCATAAAAGTTTACCCGGTAAATAAGTGTTGCAAGTGTAAAATAACAAAATAGCCAATAATTTCAAAACGTATACGATCTAATTGCAATAAAAGTGTTAAATAATGTCAGAACTGCTCATTTTCCTAAAAAAAAAATGTCTGCCGATTTGAATCCAGTTAATATAAATCAACAGTGTTACTAAGCCATAAGCCGCAAACCCCGAGACAATCATAAGCAGATTACGTTTCGGCCGGAATAATTTTTCGCGCCGGCTAAATATTATGTTTCCTTAAATAATTCATTGCTGGCATTTTGAATGGGATTTTTTCGCTTTGTTACTTTGTTTGGCTAATAGGAAATTTATTCAGGACACGTTGTTTTAATCCCGCTGTTTTGAATGTTGAAAGGACTGTTATCATTAATCAAATTTTATTTTTCGTTTTGCTTCATTTCAGTGGCAAATTGTAGGGAAAATCATTATTACGAGTATATAATATTATAGATAATATTTTATGTTATAACTAGTCTAAATATAACCGTAAATAGTTTTTGTACCTTAAATATATTTTTGACCATCTAAAATATTTTTCATGCTTTTTAATTCATTCTAAAGTCCGCCTAACAGATTAGATTGACAACTTTCTTCATGAAATTTCGAATGCAAAGCGCGTCTGACTTTCGAAATAACGTAAGCATTTCGTACCACTCGATTAACGGTAAACGAAAATATGTCGAAGAAACATGAAGACATGAAAGATTTCGACAATAATTTCAAAGACAGTTAAATGAAGTCTACCGAGCCGAGATAGGCCAGCGTGCCGGTCTCTCTTAATTTAGATTTAAACTCAATAGACTTCGTTCATACCGATGCTAGAGAACTAAAGTAACCGTCCGTAGGAGAACTAAAGTAACCGACATAGCCCAGCGGATTAGTAAGTTGAAGTGGCAATGGGCGGGGCACATAGCGCGGAGAAAAGATGGCCGATGGGGCCAAAAAGTTCTCGAATGGAGGCCACGTAGCGGAAACACAGCGTAGGACGTCCACCCATTAGGTGGTCAGACGACCTGATAAAGGTCGCCGGACGTCGCTGGATACAGACTGCCTCCAACAGGTCACTGTGGAAATGATTGGGAGAGGCCTATGTTCAGCAGTGGACTTCCTTTAGCTGATGGATGGATGGATGCTAGAGAAATAAGTGTTATTTTAAACTAAGCCCAGGAGTACCCTGTCTTGACGAAAACATGTGAATTAGTTGATGAAAGCGAGGATACAATAAAATTGATATACCTACGAGTAACCTAGACCGACAAGAATACACAAGGAGTTTGGTGTAAGTAGATAAAAAAGGGATTTGTTATGATCTAGCGAAATCTATAGAGTGATGTAGCTCTCTGATATATGTATTTATTATACCGGGTATATCTAGACTGCGGCCGAAAACGAAGCTAGGTCGAAGGTAAATCGAAAAAACTAATTAACTAAGAATTAGTTTCTTCGATTTACGCGAACGATTGATTGATTGATTTTATTTCAACGAAGCTAGGTGGTAATTTTAGTGATGACACAATGCAACAAAATATACACCGGTGTTTTTTTTTTATCATCGTTTTTGGGTGGTAAATACGTAGTAATTGCTAAAATACTAATTTAATACGTAATGGTTTACGTATTAAAAATAAAAGGCTATATATTATTTTAGGTAAAACTACGTATTTACCACAAAACAGGTCCATAAGTAAAAAATACCAAAAAAAATCGTCGCTATTTATTGCAAATTTTTTGTTTCATTGTTTCTAAAGTCACTAAAACTACCACCTGGCTTCGTTTTCAGTCGCAGTCTGGATATATCTAGTATCAAAATTAATAAGTGAAGCACTAGTTGATTGCCAGATGGCCATCTAATAGGATGATGCTTTTGAACGTCTTTTTTTTTTTTTTGCAATGAATGTCGAGACAAACATGCCATTCGTCTGATGGTAAACGATACGACCGCTCATGGACAGTAGCAAAACCAAAGACCATGAATTACAAGTCAATGCTTGGAATTCCACTGCGCTCGCCATCCTGAGATATAAGATGTTAAGTCTCAATATGTCCAGTAGTTACTCTGGCTACAATAAATGTCTCATAAATTGAAGTAATAAGTTTATCACTAGCTGTTACTTTCTTACAATTAGAGAACTATCTTGTTTATTAATTTGGTACGGCAAAGCTGTTAATTTAATAGATATTAAATTGCTGTTCTTATAATATATTGACCAGTTAGAGATAATAAAAGTATCATACTTTGATGAATTACTTAAAATGTATATCAGAATTGCAGACATTCTTTGACTTTACAACCACTCTTTAACTACGTTGAAATTCATTCGAAATCTAAGAATGTGTTTTTACCACCTAAAATTCCGTAAAATCGGTAGCATTTTTCTTTTAACGTAGAAATGTTGAAGGAACGCAGACCCTCTATTACAAAGATCACGCGCCCATAAAGAATTCAAGATAATCACAATGTACGAAGGTTTACAATGAAAATGGATCTCCGATTTAAGTTGTCTGACCTTTGGAGATAGTCTAAGCTCTAAACATAGATAATCTCGAAGATAATTGAATTGATTTATTGTTTGAGAAAGTAAATAAGGCATTGGAAGAAAGTCATAATATTGTTTATGATCATTTTCATTTCTGAGAATTTGAGGGTATGTAAAAGATATCTATCTATCTATATCAGCCCATATACTCGTACGTCCCACTGCAGGGCACGGGCCTACTCTACAATCAAGAGAATTGATTGAGAGTGGTTAGGCCATATAGTCCACCACGCTGGCCTAGTGCGGGTTGGCGGACTTACATACCGTAGAAATTATTTAAAAGAATTCTTTATGTAAAAGATATGAAAAGAGGAAATGAGTTGATGTGAGCTTGAAATATGATTAAATATTGAATTCACAAAACAAATACTTTTCATATAGCTAGCATTGGATCCATATACACTTCAGGTTGCTGCTGGAAACGAGCGCTGTGTGGTAATTCCGATCATAGCACAAATATACTCAGAAGGCAAACGTACATTATGATTTGTTTCGATTCATATCTTGACTGTTTATCTTCTTTTAAGCATTGACTATGCTTTGTACTTTAACTTATAGCAAAAAAATATTTTCACTTTGCTCCCTTTTTAGTTCCCGTATCTTCATTTTTGTCAACAATGTTGTTACTCCCTATACACTAAAATCTTTATCAGAAACGGTTAATTACAAGCTTATTTCAGTATTCAAAATCAGTGGAACGAAAATTACCACTGATTGAAATTGTTATCCAATTGTACTAAAATTACTATTGCGCGAATTCCACTAATTTTGCCGCACGTAACCACAATTAACGAACAATTCAATCATTAACCGTTAATAGAATTGTGTATTACTCCACGTGATTGTTACTGAATAACATAATTTTAGTTGTTTTATTTTTGTTTTACATATCACGCCTTTATCCCAGAAAGGGTAGGCAGAGGCGCCACCAGGACACATTTCGCCTTGTACCTTCCGTCCCATGATGTGATAGGAGGCGAGCCTATCGCCATGTTTTACTATTATTTTCCATAATTATATGATTGTGCTCATCTAATTTAAACTGTAATCAGCTGACCAAAAAATCTGCAAAATGTTAGGTGCATTTCAAGAATACCGCAGTAAATCCTTTTTCTGCTCTTTAAAAAGATATTTATAACAGCCCATTCATGGAGTTAGGTTTCTGCAAACACGTACTTAGTTCTGTATCAGCCCATATTCGGCCCACTGCACGGCACGCGCCACCTCTACAATCGAGAGAACGATTGAGAGGGGTTAGGTCATATGGTCCACGCTGGCCTAGTCCAGGTTAGCGGACTTAGCACCGGCTACTTTTCCATCACCAGCTTGACATTTTTCACAGACCAAAATTCTTTCTCCCTAATTTTTTCTCCCGCCAAACAGCAGTGTGCATGCTCTGTTTTGTTCCGGTTTGAAGAACATTGTAGCCAGAGTAACTACTGGACATAATGAGACTTAAAATCTTATGTCTCAGGATAGCGAGTGCAATGTAATACCAAGCATTGCTTTGTGATTCATGGTGTTGTTTGGTTTTCTACTGTCCATGAACGGTCGTATCGCTTACCATCAGGCGAACGGCAGGCTCGTCTCGCCATTCATCGCAATAAAAAAAAACCGTTTTTCTAGTCTTCTATCATTATCTCCTAGCATCTCCTAGAAAATTCCACGAATAAAAGTTTCTAGAATATTCCTCTAAATAAATACGGATTGTAAAGTCTTGTTACAATATTTACGTTCGTTGAAAGAGAACACGTAGCCTTGTACGACGTGCTTGAGAAATGTCGGATTCTTTTTGTTTGAGCATGATATTTGTACGCGTGGATAATTGTATATAGAACTAGACATTAAAGTTAAGTTTTAATGGTAAAAAGAAGGATAAAAAAATGTGATTGAATATTGAGAATATAGTATAACTGACAGTTGGGTCTTTTACTAAAGCGTGTATTTTAGTTTGTTAAACTATTATTTATTACCAGATTTTATATATTTTAAAATTTAAAAAATCTCAGAAGATTTTGCTAGTTACATTAATTCTGATTCATGTTATAAAAAGGAAAGCTAAGATAATGGCAAAAAAAATTAAAAAAAAATTAAGCGAAAATTCCTAAACAGGAAATTAAAGTATCAAATAACAGAATGAAAGGGAAATGAATAATTAATCTGATTCGAAGAGACCGATACTCAGACAGTGTTTTGTTTCATCTGATTAGACAAACCGAAATGCTTTGAAGATCTACGATTATTTAAATGAATACATCAACACAAAATTGAACTGATAGTACATTAAAAATCCTAAGTCATAATGGGTTCTTACATTTACGCGAATGCTACACATTGAAATAAAACAATTTTTTACGTATTTTAACGCGATTTGTTTTAATTTTACATTTATTAACGTAAAAATGATACTAAATTGTGATAAAATCCGTAAATAATAGTTCTATTTCAATCCTAATTCAGTAAAATAAAGGTGTAAATTCAAAACATTTAACACAAAATATATTTTTATCTCTATCTTAAATCGCTGAAAGGCTATGCTGAATCTCTACTATCGAATTGACAACAACTTGTAAGAAGCGGGCTGCATCCAGTGACTTTGTAAGACGAATTAAACTCAAATAAAATTGATTTTTCAATGTAATATTACCTGAATATAGTAAGTAAAATGGTTATCAAGCACATTCAGGTATAAATTACTTTACAAAAATACATAAAGAGGTTTTTGTAAATAGTATAAAAATACTGTAAAGGGTTCTTGGAATGTTAAAATCATTGTGAGGAACGATTTTATTGTTCACATTATTAACTTTCGAAGCTAGTTATGAATAAATTGATGAGTACTTCTAAACACAATAGTACTTTCAAAAGATCTTGTAAAATATTACTTGAATAAAGAATATTTTGATTGGATTTTAAAAGCGTAATTAGTGTTAATTGAATACTACCAAAGGATTAGTTTCATTTTCAAAATTCATTTCGGCACTTAGTTGATTGTTTGACAATAAAAACAAATATTTGTGTTTTTTTTTCTGGCTTATTGCATTACAAAGAGCTTTATAAAGGTAAATATTACACTATTATCAAAAACCTGAATTACAAAGCCTGTGTCATCAATAGAGACTGGAAATATTACAATTTATTTCGAATCTATACTTCATACTAACTTATACTAACGGCCTTATTTGTAGACAGTTTTAGAACCTATTTTATTTATCGAATGTTTTGTCTTCAATCAAACTGAATTCAAAAGTCGTTCGAATGGGACAAAACATTACATAACTAAAACTATCTATGAATAAGGCCGTAAAACATAAAGAGTATGTTTGTTTGACCGCGATAATCTCAGAAACTACTGTCTCGAATTGAAAAAATATTTTAGTGTACGATAAGCCGTTTATCAAGAAGGGCTATAGGGTACTTTTAGCCTGGAAAAATATATAGCGGGGACTTGTATTCCGGAAAAACATTTTCACGCGGGCGTGTAATACTAGTTACACAGTCATATAACTCAGTCTCTATTAATATTAATCCTTGCTCGATACAGGCAACTTACCTCTGGAGAACGATACCGTGTCTTGTCCAGACGACTCCGGTAGGTTCGTCTCTGACACTTCTGGGCCAACAACGAATCGCATGCAAAGGAAATGGCAGGCAACATAACTAACTCCTAAACTAAAGTTTAAACTAGGGTTTAGGAGTATCTGAAGATATTGCTGGTAAAATATATATGAGCGATATTTACAACATAAGATTTACTGTAGACGTCCTTTCAATGATGGTAGGTCATTATTCAAAGATAGATTTATTTAAAGTTTTGTTCTTTTTACATTTATATCTTTTTTTCGTATTTTGAAGACAGGGTTTTGTTAAATGTCTGGTGCAATTTACTAATTTATAATTTACATACATAAACTCACGCCTTTATCCCCGAAGGGGTAGGCAGAGGCGTCACCAGGACACCCACATTTCGCCTTGTATGTTTCATCCCATGATGTGATAGGGGGCGAGCCTATCGCCATATCGGGCACAAATTCCTGACTCCGGGCTGATAATGAATAGAAAAATCCAATATCACTTTGCCCGACCCGGGATTCGAACCCGAGACCTCATCTTTGTAACCGTACCATAATACAACTACGCCACCGAGGCAGTCATTTATAATTTACTACAAACAAAAATACAATAATTGTTTAAGTTTATTGTTCTCAATACAACAATTCTCGAAATTAAGAGAGCAATTTATATCTTTTATAACTCTTTATTTCAAATTGAGTCATTATATTGAAATTAAAATACATAGATTGTTCGTGTCATGAAGTACGTTTATACAAAAAACACCAAATCAGGGAGGCATTTAGTAAAGAAATTACTGCCACATATTTCGTGTAATGCAAGATAAATTAAATTAAAATACACACTAAATCAATAATGCGTGCTAATATCTACGCTATACGTTTAAATAATATAATATACACCTTTTAATAAACCTTACCTCGGCAATATCTTCAGATTCACCTCTATAAACTTAAATTTAATTAAAAACCTTTGAAAGCGCCAAACAGGAAGCGTTCAGACTTTATATAAAACGTTTTAATATTTGTTCCGGTCCTGGGAGGGTTTAATTGACGTCGACGTTATATACTAATTGAAGCGCAAGGCTTTCAATATAACTACTGAGATTTCTTTCGTACTTGTAAAGGGCAGAGGCTCTCAACATTGGAGTAAATTCTTTTTAGGTTTGTGTAAGGTTTAAAATGGAAGATTTATAAACCTTCTTTTTCATATTAGTCAATAGTTTGTTGATACTGAGTATTTGTGTATTTGTGATATAATTTAAGTTTTCAGGTTTTCGTAAGGTTTCAAATTAAAGTAAGTTAATGTCACATTATTATTTTTTTCATCCTTAATATCTTATCTGCAAAAACGTTGCATATTTCCTTTCTAATTTCTAGGAACATGAAAAAACGCCCTCCCAATCGAAGTAGGTTAAATACTTCGACGCCCCCTCTATCGTTACTGCAGGAGCGGTACAATGTCGAGAACCTCTGACAACAGAAGCAATTAATATACAAAGCTTAAAACATTTTTAAGCAATTATAAAACGCTTATTCATTTGGGTAACATTTATAAGTGACTTGTTCAATTGTTGTTGAGTTTCGTGACATTTCGTGTTGCATGTTAATTGAGCGTTTGTGTTAGTCATAGATTATTGGTACTTTTTATGTGTTCTTATATCACGTTTTTGAGTGATAACTCTTAATATGTCCATATGAATTGCCAAATGTTCTGTACTGAAATAATTGACTTTACGACTTTCATGTCTTTGGTCAATCCCAGTGTCATTTACATATATTTATTCGTTATGTAACCGATTGGTAATTTAGCAGCTGTAGAATTAAATTAGTTAGTTAGTAATATGTTAGTACATAACATTTGTGTCAGATAAGTTAATAAGAATAAGTATTAGAACTGCGCCATAATTTTGACCTTGGTTCTGTAATTATTCAGCCTCTTAGATAAAATATATTATAATGCTTCGATTAAAATAGAAAATAAATAAATGTAACGAATCATTTATTAGTTTTAAGTAACAATTTGCAATAGCTATTTCGTCAAACGCCGTATGTTGGCAAATTGTAAATTATTAAAATAATAAATGTTGTATTTTATAAAAATACCATTTTACAATATCGTTATATAATATTTAATATTCCCAGTCAATCGGTATCTGTGTCGGTTTAATGTAGAATTAATCTATACCGCCATTAGCACAACAAGACGTGCAAAAGCTTCAGAACGGAAGCTTTCCGGATGGCGAGCTTTTTCGTTTTCAGTGTACGTGTCTGTACAGTATTCTGTTACAATTATTTATACTAAGAATTTTGTTGGCATTTGATTACAAATGGATCAAATAGAATCATAAATTTCCGTAAGGTATTTTAGCTCTGATGACTATAAATTGAAAAAAACAAATAAGTTTTGTAGTGTATTGTTTCAGCCCATATAGGTCCCACTGCAGGACCCTGACCTCTTCTACAATCGAGAGTACGATTGAGAATGGTTAGGCCATATAGTCCCCCACGTTGGCCTAGTGCGGGTTGTTATAAATAATTAATTTAATAAAATAGTTGTTTATATCTGATCGGTATCCTTAAAGTATATTTTTATATATACACATATGTGGTCAAATGTTAGGTGTATATTTTAATTATTAGTATATTTTAAGTGCAAATTACCTAATAGGAAAACACTTCATGCAAAGTAAGATAAAAAAATTGTGCAATCGAATAACGAACGTGAACAAAGAGGTAATGCCGATATTGCAAATATTTTCCATCCAGTTACATCGAAATTAAAATTACAAATATGAAAGAAATCTCGTTAGTTAACACAGCTAGCGCATTCAATATTAATAGGTATAGAGAATGGATTGATACACTTTCCATTCTGCAATTAATGCATATGAGAGGGACGATACGATAGTGCGATTAAATAATTTGAGGGAGACAAAACGAAAATGAGGCCAGTACTTTGTCCCTTTCTTGTAAATTTTGAATAACTTAAATCATATATTTTTTATATTGAATGTAGTATTTTTATAGTAATAGATTTAAAATTTAGAATAGCAGAAGATTAATAAAGTAAATTCAAATCGAATGAAAAAATATGTACTGGCCTCAACAGTTGTGTCCCTTCCTAGAGAAATTACAGGGCGTAAAGATAAGAGACGCTTGTGTTAGACAGAGACAGATTGTATCTATATTGTTCAGTCCATTCTGTATTTTAAAATTATTGCAAAAATGAAATAAATTATTTCATGCTGTAACGTTAGTTATAAGCATGCTTTTTTTGTAAAATTTTACCTCCGAGTAGCTCCGGCTCGCCGATGTTCACGTAAAATAATACGTCTTTTTCGTAGCTGTCCTCCTCGATAATGTGTAGCGGTATGAATTTCCTGCAACAATAATGTTTTTAATTATCATAAATTAAGGAATACATGCAAATCAACGAGGAAGTTAAGACTAGGTTTTTTAACCGACTAAAACATGGAGGTTCTGTAATAGACCCCTTATGTTCGTGTGTATACGGTATAAAACATGTACATAATATTATGTTTAATTTAATTTAATTCAACCTCATTAAAGAAAAAATGTCCATACGGGGGTCACGACCCTCAGTAATGCAAAATCGACATAGAGAGAGAGAGTTCGGATTATTATTATTTTTTGCATTTTTTTTTTAATCATCGTGTTTGGGTAGTAAATATCTACTTTATGCGAAAAATGAAATTTAAACCCTTATCTACCATTGCGTCTTTAAAACTAAAAAGGTGCACATCATTATATTAGAAAAGCTATGTACAAATCACCCAAATAAGAAAAGATAAATAAGACGATAAGAAAATATTTCCAAAAAAAAATAGACGATTCCTTTTTGCGAAATTTTTAGTTGCATTATGTCTAAAGTCACTAATACTACCACCTGGCTTCATTTTCAGTCGCAGTCTTGATATACCCTGTATACAATATGTATCACATTTATATACAAACAGCAAGTACTCGAGGTAATTGAACATTCACAATGGAATTTTAACGAATATTCACGCACTATACAAACACGGCGACCGCAGACTGCGCGCAGCTTGCGTCTATTGTCTGTGTAATAGGGATGGGCAAAAAACCGGATAGATCGGAGGAAAAGTTTCGGTTTTTCAGAAAATATTTTTGGGGATTTTTTTATAGTGTGTGTTAGGTGAAACAAGTGTTACTATAACATAATTGATGTTAAATGTTAGATTTTTGGTTTAAAAAATGTAATAACCACAGTGTTGATAAAGGAATAAAAACACTGGGGTGAAGTTTATTTACCTTTTTTTTTATTTACCTTTTTTCTTACCTATTATATCTGTAAATGTCAATATTGGTACAAATAAAGATATTCTTATTTATTCATTTGTTTTAAAATGTAAATACCCAGGAGTAGTGAATATTCATCAACCGATATTTTAATGACCAAACAAAACTCTATGGCAAAGTAGCTATTTTGCGACAAATTTTAGACAATTTGGTAGACATACCACCTGGTCTAGTTGAGAAGCGACGGCACTACTTAGTATTACAACCGAGATTATAGAATAAATCTGGGGGTAAATTAATTTCATTTGTTATGGATGTGCATGAAATAAGTTTCGCTGCAAAAGTTTGAAAGTTGGAGTCTCCGAATTAATTTCCTACTTCAGCTTCGCTTAAATGATTAGAATCGAAGTTTTACGAAGCATCTTGCAAGCACGAAAAAGTTTTGCGCTCATATTTTTGCAATAATTATGGATAGTGACATCAATTTTTAATGACACATGGTTATTTATAATTTTAAATATCTTGGACATAAAATTAAGTGTAAAAACCAAGTTATAATTTGTAAAGATAATCAACAACATCCCCTAAAATAATGTTAAAATTTAACTTATAATTTTTTCACTTGGGTGTTTTTTACGACACTTACAGAATAATACGATCATTTTCGTCATCCAGGAATCAAATTACTTATAAAGAAAAACGTTAGACATTGTTTTACATATACAAATGGCTGTTTTTAAGTTTCCGGTTTGGCCGGTTACTTTTGCCCTTAACTACAGCAATCAGTTAAGACATAGTCATTACAAAATCATAGAACATTGTGCGAACGATAGTCCGATTTCAGATATCTCCGGTTTAGCCGGATGAGCTCTGTTATCACTATTGTCCCCTCACTAGTAGGGCGTCTCGGCTCGTTTACCATCGTCACTCAGACTGATTCGTTTTCAATAGACTTTCACTAATTACTGACGAATGTCTGGTAACCTTGCGACAGAAGTATTTAGTACTCGCATTTGGGTCGTAACAGGCTGTACGTAAACGCTGTCAATGACCTCAACTAAAAAAAACAAAAAATATTATCGCCTTACACGAAAATTTTTCAAATAATATTCTTCTTACTATGATTACTATAATCTATCCACAGGCGTTTAACCAGTACGATATGTGTATAATACCAAAATCCGAGCGTAATATCAGTCGGCAAATATTGATCCGTGCTGACTCGAATCGTCAATTTGTTGCATAGAAAGACATCTTTATATAGTTGCTTCACTATTAATATTATAATTGATGACGATTATACCTAGTAGAGCTGTAAGTTGTTAAAGCTATATTCCAAATGGGTCCTTTTGGCCGTAGTACCACAATCTCGCGTCGATACCCGGCTTTAGATTATTATTAAATTATCTTAATTTTAGTTTCCCAATTCATAAATATCAAGCTGTGATCAGTGTAAATCAAATCGCAACTGTCTGGGTACCGCATTTACTGTCTAAAATCTGAGTTCGCTTGAAGGGAGCTCGTTAAACCGTCCGTTCCGGACGCCAAATGGCGACACTCGTTAAGTTAAATCAGGACTACTGCTTAATAGTTTCTTAGATTTACGCCAATGTTACACATTGAAATAAAAGTAATCTAGTCCGCCCCGTGACCACGAAAGCAGAAAGGTAAACGAAACGTCCGCGTCGGGAAGTAAAAAAACATAAAATAATAAGCAAAGAATTAAAAACAAAAAATAAGCGCCAAAATTTTTTAATTTAGTACGTCAAACTCATCCGTGGAATAAAAATCTTACGTTACAGAGTTTTTTCCCGGTTAGGGTACCCCTCCGCATCGTCCCATAAGGAACTTCGTTCCAAAAATGTAAAAATTAAACTAAATGAGCGATAAAATCCTTAAAAATTAGATTTTTTAAGGATTATTGGTTCAAAATTTGGACTAAATGGAACAAATAAACAACCTGAAGAAAATTCTTGAACTGAACTGTCCAGGAGATATGAGGAAGTAGATATAAAAGGGTTCGATTCCCGCATCGAGATACATGTTTGTGTGAACCACAAGTATTTGTTTCGGGTCTGGGTGTTTGTTAGACTGAAAAGTCTCTCATAGTGTCTGATACCCGCGATACAAGACTTATATCTTAGTGCGAGGTCATGAATATGTATGTGACTGTTAGAAATTGAAACGTTCCATTTGGAAATAGAAGAAAAATACTTCAGATTTAAAATTTCATATTTAAGACATTTGTTGTCTTTGAAGTCTGCAGTTGGAGAAAAATATTTTTTGATGTTAAAATTCTCATACAAAATCTATAAATATTGGTTACTTTTTATGAAGTTAATCTGTGGGTGGATTGTAATGGAATTTGGTATAGAGGTAGCACGAAAACTACAAAAGGGTATTGGTATCTCAATTTAAATATTTATGAGGACAGCGAATGTAAGACGGCTTAATGGCAAGACAAAGTAACTGAATTGAATGTGCTTTATCACATTTCTTTGCCTCATGAGATAAGTTGAATTCAATGCATTGTATTTGGTGTCTATATGTATGCCGTATCTATTGTAGTCATATTAAAATAGTTACATACATAAACTCATGCTTTTTTCCCCGAAGGTGCTACAAGGACACGTTTCACCTTGTGTGTTCCGACGACGTGATAGGGGGCGAGCCTATCGCCATATCGGGCACAAATTCCTTACTCTGTGCTGATAATGAATAGAAAAATCCAATATCACTTTGCACGACCCGGGATTCGAACCAGAGAACTCAGTATTGTAATTGTACCGTACTACAACTGCGCCACCGAGGCAGTCAATAAATAAATTATATCTATGCAATTTTCCTTATATACCCAACTCAAGCCAGACCAAGCCACCAGTACAAATGTTATTATAAAAGCCGAAAATCCAAACAAACCATTTCTCTTTTATTTCTATCACAATATTTTCGTGTGAGTGAAATCTAATATCCTGAAAGCAAAAATATACAGCGAGGACCACTTAAGGGAATCCTCGATATTTTACCAATATCGTGAAAATGTTCATAATTGGTTGTTTCGTGTGAAAAGGTAAAAGTTTTCCTTAAAGTCATGGAAATTAATTGAACAGTTTTCTTGGTTATATCTTAATTGATTTACAGGAAGACTTGTAACGCTATAACTGTGCAAGTCTGTGTTTGCAACAGTATTCTAGAACGTGTGTGGGCAAATAACTGCACAAACTTCGTTCCAATTCTCGATTCGAGACTGGTGCGCAAACTCGCGTTTGCGCAAACGTGTGTCGACCTTTACGATTCTGTTTATCATATTGGTAATGTACAATCATATCTTGGTTCTAGAAAAAAGTTGTTGCTTTTTATCAAAAATGTTTCTTTATCGTTAAGAATGCAATAAAATATGCTTTCCGAGTGTCCGAGAGTCTTTCAGTGCAACTTCCTTAAGAGCCCGTGTCCGCCTCACTTTCATCATTTTATAAAATTACATAGATATCACACGATCGGCTATTATGAAGTTCCGATCATGGTGGCTTTGGAAGTTATCAGATTTGATGTGTCTGGCAAGATGAAAGAACCATCAAAAGTGTCGGGCTGCTAAGAAAACACCTTTTGATAGTTGCCTTAACACTTTTTGTTAAAAGTCTGAATTCATTCCTCACCTCTTAAACCAAGCATATTTACTTGTTTCCTAACGTCGAAAAGCTCGCTATTTCATTCTACTACAATCTACTGAACAATATTATAATAATACCTAATTTAAATCTCAATTTCTAAGTTAAATCCAACATTTAAAATCCAAATAAACGCGCTTAAACCAAGGAATAAATAAATCGGAATGAAACCGCAGATTTCCTTATCTGGCGCGCGAAAATTCCATGCATAGTAAGGAGTAGAGGCATCCGGGCGATGCACTATCGGACCATATTGGACGTAGGCCCGCAAATTCCCGGGGTCGGAAGCGAATATTGCGAAGAATACTTTTGTAGGAATAAACTTTAAATTGGTATTTTTTATTCCAGACTTTATCGGTCAGATTTATTCACAGATAGATTTAAAACCTATTTTAACTATCGAATGTTTTGTCTTCTTCGCTCAAATTGAATTCTAAAATCATTCGAAAGAGACAATACATTCGAAAACTAAAATAGATTTTAAATCTGTCTATGAATAAGGCCGTTATTGTTTAGGTTCCTTTAAAGAACGGTTTATTTCAAACTTTAAACGTCTTGTTTGTACATTAATTACACTGCTGTTTGGCGGGAGAAATAGACATTGCGGTGGTACCTACCCAGGCGGCCTCTCATATATGAGTGACCTACCACCATTATACTACTGTATTATTTAAAATATGCACACACCGTACCAAATTATTATAACCCGTACGATACATTAGAAGCCAAAAATCACACAAACCTCACCTCAACCAAACATTTAGTTCTACTAACCAAACTATGACAATAAATTTATATTCCCAAATAATTGTGTTACATTATAAGGTAGTACAAGGTGTTCGCTGTTCAATGATTTATATCACCACGACGGTAAGAAAACTCCCGGCTTGATTTATTATTCAATCTAAGGTAACACAAAAAGGTCGTTTCACAAGCGTTACCTTTATGAAATTCTAACCGAAGTCGAACTGCGTAACATAGGATCATTGCTTCTTTATTTTTACGTTTTTTTTTTGTGCTTGCATATAACTTGGCTGAGTTGTTTTATGTTAGACAGCAAACTGTAGGCTTATTCACGTAATTAAAACAGCCCTTTTGTATTCTCGTAATAAATTCAACCGCTGTCAGATACGCTCGCGTCAAGTTCGCGTCACGCGAGCGCTTTAGCGTATTCTACGGCTGCGCGTTTTATACATGCGTGATTCAGATCGCAATTTGATTGGTATTTATCTATTCATTTGACGTCTCCAATGACAGTTTAGTCCGACCAACGTGCAGCACATGCGCAGTTTATGTATATCTTAAGCGCAGCTAAACAATTACAAGAATACCATTTTGACGTACGTTCCATTAAGACGTAAACCTAATCGCAACTGCATTGAAACTTGATTGGCGCGTCAATAAATTACGTGAATTAGCCTACTGGTCTTATTGTAAGCACAGCGCTGTAAAAATAGTTAGAACTTAACAGATTTTTTGTGAGTCATGAATTAACCCTTTTTTCAAGTTCGATAATTGAAAGATTGGCATGTCTCGTTGGTGGTCTTGATGGTGACACTTCTTCTTTTGGGTTTATAAAGCAAGTCACACACGTTCAAGTGCGTTTGCACAAACGCGAGTTGCACCAGTCTCGAATCGAAAATTGGAACGAAGTTTGCGCAATTATTTGGCCACACATGTCCCAGTATACTGGTGCAAACTAAGACTTGCACAGGTATGTGTGTGGCGGCCAATACAGAACGAAAAATGCCAACTTCTATCAGTATACCAAGTTTTTTACGAGACCAAAGCTAACCAACATCTAATTTAACACAATACGCTGTTTTCGAAATTGGATTTACCCTGGCTGAACCTAAAGCGCGATAGAATCGCATGGGTCTTTACGATCATTATTATGACCAGGTTTTCATCGTCGTGAATAATCACGTTCTGAATCTGTAATCCCTGAAACGATACCTATTTAAGTCCTAACATCAACAGCCGTTATTTATCTACTAGCAAATTATGGATCAATAGCCCTCTACATCTCTAATTTCTACGGTATGTAAGTCCGCTAACCCGCACTAGGCCAGCGTGGTGGACTGTATGGCCTAACCACTCTCAATCGATTCTCTCGATTGTAGAGTAGGCCCGTGCCCTGCAGTGGGACGTATATGGGCTGATATAGATATAGACAGCCCTCTACATCTATTTTAATTGTAGAGGTTTCTCATACTCAGTGGTGGGCATTGATGGACTGACACTGAAAGTCTGCTATGAATAAACTGTAAGATCTAAAAATAGCTGTTGGTAACTGCCGATTGACTGTACGTGTGCCGTGCTGCATCAGTAATGGCTTATCGATTTTGTTGACTGGACTACGTGGTGTATCTAAATTTAGACGTCCTTTGGTGTCAGCTGCTCGCTTGATCAAGATTTGTAAGACGGCAGCTTGCTTTAAATTAACGATGTGTTTTGAACGTAAGTAAATGTAAATTAAAATATATTTACTAGCATAGTTTAAAAAAAAGTGAAAGTTACAATAAAGTTCGGTTGAAAAATTGTTCAAGAAAATTTTGCAGTAACGTGAAATTTGATAATAGCATCATTGGTCGAGTGATAGACTAAAAGGCCATTCCGGTAAGTCGATAGAAATGATAAGGAGTTTACCATATTAACTTAACAAATACCGAGTTTTCACGAACCAAACGCACACTACAAATAAGAAAAATTATACATACAAAACAATTAACAGCCACAGTTTGCGTCAAAATATTGGAGTTTGTTGAAACTTGTTTTGTTTGTTGAGTTTGTAAAAATCGCAGATCGAACACTGTTGGTTAGCCGGTACACTTCCCTTGGGTACAATGTGCCTCCCAGTTGCCTCTGACCAAATCGTTACTGAACCTCATGTTGACCATTTTGATGGCATTGTTTATTGGCACAAATTGTGTAATAAGGGAGCAATTGATTGCGGAAAATGTTATGGATGTTATCACTGTGAGCAGGTATTTATATGACCTGGAGGATTTGTAAAGACTATAGCAACCTCGGTAGTATAGCAGGTAAATAAGCTGGCTGTGAAACAAGAGGCCACGATTTCAATTCTAGCACTGACTTTTTGGACTTCGTAATGAGAATTTTTGACAATAGAATCTCCTGTTTTGTTCTAAAGCATATTCTTTAATTCCACCCTATCATAAACAAATAAAATAAATAAATAAACCCAACAGTCACATACATAGTCCTGACCCCACACTAAGACCTAGTCTCGTGTCGTGGGTATCAGAAACCACGAGAGACTTTTCAAACAAACACCCAGACCCGAAACAAATACCTGTGGTTCACACAAATATTTGTTTCGGTGCGGGGATCGTACCCGCGGCCTTTCGTTTCACAGCCGGCGTCTAACCAACTGCCCCACGGAGGCTGTCAAATAAATAACGTATAATATCAACATTTTAACCATGAAATCATCATTATATTCAACTAAACACAAATAGACACGACCCTGGATCCCTCGGAAGCCAATAACGTTAGAAACTAATACATCCGGTCATTAAAATAAATATGGGCATAATGTTACGTCATCACCCTGAAGTGTACTGCTCGTAGTCAATATAGTATAATGTGTCCACATAATATTATACGAAGGGGCTTATTAATATAATAATGTTGGTTATATTACTATAATATACAATAGCCGTAGATTATTCAGAATACCCCTTGTTTTTCTTTTTGGGATAATAAAACTAGGATAAAAAAAATTATGGAGTTTCACTATTAATAAATTGAACCTCTGTAGACAGACCTTTGTATATACCGGTTATATCAAGACTGTGACCGAAAACGAAGCCGGGTGGTAGTTTTAGTGGTTACAGACACAATGCAAATAAAAATTTCGCAAAATAAGCGACAGTTTTGTTAGTAATTTTTTAAAAATCATTGTGTTCGGGTAATAAATACCTAGTTATTATGAAAATAGTAATTTAAACCGTAACGTATTATTGCGTTTAAAAAATTAAAAAGGTGTACATCATTATTTTAGAAAAACTGTGTATTTATCACCTAAATATAGTAATATATAATAAGTAAAAAATTACCAAAATAAAGTTGACGAATTATCTTTGAGAAATTTTTACTTGCATTGTGTCTGAAGTCACTAATACTACCACCTGGCTTCGTTTTCGGTCGCAGTCTTGATATACCCTGTATATATTAATTCATATTTTTTATCCTATACTGTCCCACTGCTGGGCAAGTCTCCCTCAACTCCTTCCACTTATCCCTATCAGTTGCTGATACCGTCCAAATGCTGCTAAATTGGTATAGGTCGTCACGCCACCTTTACCGAGGCCTGCCTCATCGCCTCTTACCATCATTAGGCATCCATTACATGCCAATCTTGTTTTCAATCCCTAATAAATATTACTAGTAGCGCATTGAAAAGCTACATTTGGGGTTGCGTTTGTCAGAGGACGCATTTTTATTTTTTGTTGTGTAGTAGGTTAGTATAACCTTAAGTTCAAGTCTGTGGGGTCGCCACCCTTTTCCCCCGGCCGCTATGTTGAAAAAAGGGTGCAAAGAGATTTCACGCTGTATCTCATAAACTAGTAACCCAGATGACACCAGCACCCATCGAATTTCTAAAATTAATTTTCTGCAGATGCAAAAACTCTTTACACCCCTTTTTCTAAGATAGCGGCCGAGGGACAAGGGTGGCGCCCCACAAACAATAAACAGCAAAGAGCGGTCTTGGCCAATCTGACGCTTAGTATCCCAAGCGGAACACTCCGCAAGAGTGTGAGTCGCACTCTCTGCTGGACCTACGCCCACTCTACGGTTCTATAACTTCTTAATCTTTCTCCACCGCGCTATTCAAATGGGTTATCTTAAATTATACGAACTCCCAGGTAAGCAGGCATTCTCACAACACTAGTCTTTAGTTATTAATAAAAATTTACTATTAATTACAGGAATGTGTTCATTGAACGGAACATACAAGGCGAATTGTGGGTGTCCTGGTGGCGCCTCTGCCTACCCCTTCTGGGATAAAGGCGTGAGTTTATGTATGTATGTACATACAACAACAGAATTAGGACATTGGCCATTGTATTGAAAACCGAACTAAAATACTTGGAGGGTATAACTGCGTCCTCTTTTGAGCCCACTCCCTAAGTACTATATCAATTTATTATTTATGAATTTGGCCGGTCGCCAACAGAAACCGTCCTGTTTGGCGACGCGGTTTGACAACGAATAGCTTTATGCCTCTGTTATTTGTAGATAAACACTTAAGGCTTCATTCTATTCGTTTATAGACCGCTAATTAGTTATTAATAAAGTAAATAAATACATCGAACAACTACTTAAATAGTCCTGAACTCATACTAAAATCGAGTCTTGTGTTGTATCAGAAACTAGAAGACTTTTCGGTCTCACAAACACCCAAACCCGAAACAAATGTCTGTGGATCATTCAAATATTTATTTCTGTGGGGGATCGAACCTGCGGCCTCTCGTTTCACTTTTAATAAAATAAAATAAAAAATATAATTGAAGATAGACTTTTCGGTTGCATTTCGTAAAATGGTGGTAAGATATAGCTCGGATAATTATTACCACCGTAAATTCTTTGTAGCCACTTCATCGTGCCAATATAGAAATATGGTCTTTCCAATATCTATATCTATATCAGCGCATATACGCCCCACTACAGGGCACAATTTCCAATAGCATAATTATATTGTTTTTTGATAGACCAGTTAGACCTAGAAATGGCAGTCAGTCCTACACGAACCACCTAAAAATATATAATAAACCAAAAACAAAATTATGCGCTAAACCAACATTAATTTTCAATTAAATTTATTTATTGAATAATGTATTCACCGTAATATTTATTGAATAATTTATTTATCGCAATTTGAAGGCTCTATCGGCGATAAACTTGACAAATGATTCATATTCTTAAAATAGGTTAACCTTGCACGACACTCATTAAATTTATTGGCAGGTCACCCTTCAAACGACATGGGTTCTTAATATGGCGACTGGCGGCTATAGTGTTATGAATATAATTTTAATAATCTCATAGAAAATTGTGTAATAGTTATAGTAAAAGTAAATGGCGCAGTAGAAATAATTAGAGGTATTGTGATTTTTTTATTGCGTTAGATGCCTAGACAAGCATGCCATTCGCCTGATGGTAAGCGATACGACCGCTCATGGACAGTAGAAAACCAAACATCATGAATTACAAAGCAATGCTTGGCATTCCACTGCGCTCGTCATCCTGAGACATAAATGTTAAGTCTCAATATTTCCAGTCGTTACTCTGGCTACAATATCCTTCAAACCGGAACACAACAGTGCATTTACACAGCCGTTGACAGAAGAGAGAGAAATAGACATTGCGGTAGTACTTTCCCCTCCCGCGGGGGCACAGTACAGTGACGTGTTTACGTGCTCCACAATAATAATTGTGTTTTAGGCATCGAAGTCAATGTTACACTAGATAAGACATCCAGTACAAAAAATGTGTCCCACCTACTTGCGGTGCATGCACCACACATGAATCAGTTTGCTTCGTGACAAGTTTGTTTTATGAATGACAGGGCAGTATGCCTTATCGCATATGTTTAAAAGTAATAAATAAATGGTTCGCCGTCAAACCGAAAGCAAATCGTCTGAAGTTACAATAATTTAAAAAAATACCAGGTAAGTGATGTAATATTGCAGTGTGCTTTTAAAATACGGGGGCACTTTATTTCTTTGACGTGTCTCGTCTATCGGTAGAATATAAGTCAATGGTTTTGTGTGTTTTGAAAACGATTATCGGTTCGTGAGTTGTTTATAGTTGTTTGGTATCGTATTGTACGCAAGGATTCTTAAGTTTTGAACATTGTTTTTAAAGTTTTATTTCGTTTATTTCGTGGATATATTCAAACGCGTTAACATTTCCACCGCAGATTCCAATAAGACTTTTGCTGATAATTTAAAACTGCGTTTAGCGAAAACCCACCCCGCCAAAGGGCCGCCGTCCCCGTATTATATTTAAAGATGTGCCATCCTCCATGGAAGAAACTTGATTTCGTTGCGGGTTAAAGACAAGTTAGACATTCCCGGAGACTCGCTGAGCTTCAATGCTCCGTGTCATTAAAATGCGTGCCACTATTGATCCTGGCTTACAGGAGTTGCAGTGGCGGGTGTGAGGGCGAGACAGAAAAGTATCTACCCGGGCGGCCTCTCACATTATGAGAGACCTACCACCAGTATAATTAGGGATATCGTGATATTTTTACGGTAAATATTGTAATAAGTTAACATTATGACGGTTTATTTAAAACCAACGAAAACTCGTTTGCCAGATTTATGCAATGCAATAAAAAAAACAGAAACTCTCTTGGCTGATCTACTGCCTCACTTATTTGAACTGTGGCTTTAAGCGTATCGGAGATACCAATATTATTCTACCTTTAGTTTTTTTACATTTAATACATCACATAAGCTTTAACATCCCCTGAAAATTAATAGACGCTGTAATATCCAAATGGTATTCAGGATTTCAGTAGCCATAAATCACGAGAAATCAAGGGGTGCAAAAAATGTAAAAGATGCGCAAAGGCGTTGGGAAGGGCGATTTATCAAACGTCACTTCGCGGACTGGGGCAAAAAGTTGATTGTCCTCCAACCCACACGTACAGGGCCGGACTGTGACATGTGACAAAAAGTTTGCGGATATTTGAATATTTTTGGCATTGGAGGATTTTTAGCAAGATTAACAGGAAGCTGCTGGACGTTGTATAGTCAAAACATGTTAATGTGTGTGTAATCGCTGTGTATGGTGTGTAGAAATATATAATGTAAAACATGGTGTTTATAACAGACTCAGAATTATGTGGTCATATTAGATATACATGACTGCCTTGGTGGCACAGTTGTACAGCGGTTCTATTACAACATGAGGTCTCGAGTTCGAATCCCGGGACGGGCAAAGTGATACTTGATGTTTCTATTCATTATCAGCCCGGAGTCAGGAATTTGTGCCCGATATGCTGATAGAACCCCCCCGCCCTCACATTGTGGCACTGGTAGCACCTCTGCCTACACTTTCTGAGAAAAAGGCGTGAGTTTATGAATGTATTTATTTTAAATACAAAGTAGGTTTCATTCTATTGATTAGAGTTATCCACCCAATCGTAAGTTTAAATTTGATTTATGGAAATTATAAAAGCCAATTCAATTTCAAAACTCCCATAAATTTGTTACGTAAGAGGAAAGCTTGAAATAACGACAAGCGTCTCGGCGATCAAATACACTCCTACTACGCTCTCCCACATTTTTAATCACACATCTTTTTTTTCTTTTTGTTCATACCCGCCGGATCGGCTAAGCATTCATTTTTGCAACCACAGAAAAAACAGTTTTAATTTTAAGACCACTTCTGGACATCAAATCTTTGGGAAAGTATCTATCTCAGATAGTCAAAACTATCTCACATTTTGTAAATACAAAAAACCTCATTCAAAATTGTCCTACTTGAGCATCGAGCCCACTTTTTCTGCAAAACACTGCTCTACATCAAGCGATGACACATTTATCCACTCTCCTAAAAATCCGAAATAAATCCCCGTAAAAATATAAATTAGATTTTTGTGTACCTCACCACACCTGCCAAAAAGCCTTTTCATTTGACTGACAGGCCTAATACAGCGCCTGTCAATTGTGTCAGAATTGACAGGGAATTAATGCGCAGGAAATACAATGCCGAGGCATTATTCATTTAGAACGCTAAACAATATCGGCTGTGCTAATTTCAAAACAACTGGTGCGGAATTTCTACTGAAATTTTTGGGACAGTGGATTAGAACGTTGGAATAATTTATTTTGTAATTAATTATTTGTTTAGTTTTTGTCGGTGAGTAATAGTTTTAATGACAGAAAGGAATGAAGTCGGAGGCACGAGCAAGACACATTGCTGCTGTTAAATTTTTAGTATGACTTGTTAGTCGACTGCTTCGGTAGCGTAGTTGTACTACGGAATGTTCGAACTTGTTCGAATCCCGGATCGGGCAAAGTGATATTGGGTTTTTCTATTCATTATTAGCTCGGAGGCAGGAATTTGTGCCTGATATGGCGATAGGCTCGCCCCCTATCACATCATGGGACGGAACATAAGGCGAAATGCTGGTGTCCTGTTGGCGCTTCTGCCTACCCCTTCTGGGATAAAGGCGTGAGTTTATGTATAACTTGTTAGTCAGTTACCTCGCACTTTTAACGGCGAAAGGAAACTTAATGAGAAACCTTGCATTACTAAGAGTACTAAAATAATTCAAATAGTATAATATGATGTCTACAAGCTCTCCATAGAACAGTTAAAACTAAGTAGAAAGCCTAGCATTAGTCTTTCTCAATAATAGATAATGCTCGTGTCTTTCAGTGAAACGTATACGGACAAATACGTCAGTTATTTATGTTAATAAAAAAACAATTTTATTTTCTTTACTCCAGGCACGCCCAATAGGTAACTATGGATAATATCTTAGAGAGGA
This sequence comes from Deilephila elpenor, assembly GCA_949752805.1. Lineage (NCBI taxonomy): Eukaryota > Metazoa > Arthropoda > Insecta > Lepidoptera > Sphingidae > Deilephila > Deilephila elpenor. The sequence goes on from OX457113.1 coordinate 10,616,026, forward strand.
CTAATAAAAACTATATTGTTCAGTAATTAATATTGAAGCTTAAGATGATATTGGGTCCTAGGGGGGGACAGTAACCAATAAGTTGTTTCTTAATCCCTCCCTGCGCGCCTTACCTAACTTCCACCTCAGCTACAATACGTCGTGCATTGCAATCTACAGATTTTTTCGATGCGGTTAACAACGAAATGGGATTTCGAATGAACATCGCTCATGTGGGATACGAGATACGGGAATCGGGATACAGGTACTGATTTATCGGAGTTCCGGAATGGGACTCCCGGGAGTTGGTGGTATTTAGCTTGTTTACAGCATGGAATGGGTAAATAAGCGGTAAAGCGGGAGTGTGTTGGTTGGAACATCGGCAATGTTTAGGGGATTATAAGGTTAGCATTTAGGAGTGAGAGGGAATAAGAGGGGAGGAGAAGGGGGAAATTACCGATGATTACAATCTAGTGCGTAAAATTATATGTCCCCTTACTGGTTTATTGTCTAGTTCTGCGACACCATGTAAATCGTCAGTCGAGCTTAGCCTTTCCAATCCCATATTTAATATCAAACGTGCTGGCATATTTCGTTTGTAGTCCTAATTTGCAATTTTACTTATAGCATATTATTAATTCATTATAATCACTTTTTTCCTGCCAGATAAAAAAATCTTAACCATCCCAAATTGATTAACCAATTTTAAAAACATACGTGACGTAGCACAAAGAATACTTGCAGCCGGGAGAAATTAAGAGCTGCCTCGGGATAAAAAATCACTACTCGAACAGAACTCAGCGCTTTTGCTCGTTAAGTCAGGAACGTGGAATTTTTCCTCTCCAGAATATACCATGTTGAACGTGATTTAAGTCCTGTGAAAGTAAAAAACTTTCTATAGAATTTTAGTTCGTGCTTTTTTGAAATTTTATTAGAGGCGGTTTTGTTGTTATTGCTGTCACTAGTTATGTTATTTTGTATCACTTTTAAAAACACCTTTCAATTAGAATGAGATACTTTGGTATATAATATAAAGGATGTCCCAATACTAGACGATAAACCGGTAACCAGACATAGGCCAAGTTAGGACGGCACAGAAACAAAAAGAAATATAGCCCTATCCCCGATGGTTTCCAAGATACAGCCTTTCTAGTAAAAGTTCAAAAAAATCTTGAAAACTATCGGGGATAGGACTATTTTTCTTTTTGTTCCTTTGCCGTCATAGCTTGGCCTATCTCTGGTTACTTGTTTATCGTCTAGTTTTGCGACACCCTGTATAAAGAAGAATATATAGAAAAATAATAGCAGAAATAAAACTGATTGTGTTGTTTAAGATGTTTATGCGCCGTCTTTTGTTAACTGTAAAATGTTCCAGTTACAAGTCACATTTTCAACAGCAATTAAATTATTTCATTTATTTAATAACTATTTATACGAATATTATAAATTCGGATGTGAGTTTGTTCCACTTTGGTACTTTGACTACTCAACCAATCATAGCGAAATTTCGCATACATGACATCAGCGATACAAAAAAGGACATAGTGTATTAATCTAGAAAAATATACTGTTCCGAAATATATGAAAAATTACATTCAATATTGCATTAAGGGCCAGCGCAGACCGGGACGGCATGGCCTGGTATTTAATTTTTTACCAGAGGATATTCAAACTTATCTAGTAGAAATACGACATAATTCCCAATGTTTTAAATGTATCCCGCGTGATCGAGAATTCGAATTATGTATCGGTATCGAAAACAAAATGAAGCAATATCATAAATAGACAATTTGTGACAAATTTTCAAACACATAACACCTCTTTTTCCCATAAGTGGTTAAATATTAAAAGTATTTGCATCGCGTGTGTACTTATAAGACCATGCGTTATACGTTCGATTGGGAATTATCTATAATTGTTCAGGACATGCGATTTCATACTAAACTTTTTGTTTGAAATACGTGAAAATGCACTTGTGTCTGTCGGTAATTATAAACGTATAAACCATACATATGTACATAAATTCACGCCTTTTTCTCGGAAGGGGTAGGTTTACTGGTGGTAGGTTTCTCATATGTGATAGGCCGCCTGGGTAGGTACCACCGCAATGTCTATTTCTCTCGCCAAACAGCAATGTTAATGCACTGGTGTGTTCCGGTTTGAAGGATACTGTAGCCAGATAAACTAGTAGCCAGAGACTTAAAATCTTATGTCTCAGGATGGCGAGCGCAGAGGAATGCCTAGCAATGCTTTGTAATTCATGGTGTTGTTTGGTTTGTACTGTCCATGAGCGGACGTATCGCTTACCATCAGGCGAATGGCATACTCGTTTCGCCATTCATTGCAATAAAAAAAATAACAAATAAAGCACTCTGTTAGTTCCCCTATGTGACAATTTTGGTAAAGTTAAAAATAGACTTCTAAAAGAGTCCATAAAACTCGTCTTCACTAAAGCCACAGCCCTGCGTCATAAACCTCAGGTGTTTAATGTCTCATGACTACGAAATATTTTATGACGTCATTAACTATGTGTAGGCTTAATCAGCTATTTTACTTACCCTTAAAGTAGGGTGAATTGTTTAATTAAGATTAGTTTTTTTTTATCTCTTTAATAGACCCTATTGATAGTATGCTTGGGCTAACCGCGAATTTATAGACGCAATTTTAAAGCCAAACCTATCCAATTTTGACAAAACTTTGAATCAAAAAATATTCAGGTCAGGTATTTATAGAATAGTCTAGTACTTATTTTATTTACGTATAAAACTCACGCCTTATTACCAGAAGGGGTAGGCAGAGGTCCTTCCAGGACACCCCCATTTCGCCATATTAACAATTAAACAATAATAATATATATTACAATTAGAGACGGCGGTTTCATCGCTCTAGGCAATCTCCCACAGACAACCATAGGACTGATATGAGAATAAGAAAATCTCCTTCGTTTTATTAATACGTTTTTTAAACACAATATGAATTATTTTGCACCGACTCCATGTAAGTATGGCTTAAAAATTAGTATTTTTTAAATAAAGTTATTCAATTTTTTTGTAGGTACTACTAAAGAAATTGAACCCTGCAATTCACGTTTCGCTTTCCATTCCCAGGTAGACCAGTCCCAATTATTTTTAGTCTGAAAACACCGTCTGTTTCCGAGCGGAATTCTCGGTAGTACTTCAAGTCTCTCGTTTAATACTTTAAATAAACATCCGTCCGAGTTTGCTTTATAAATCAAAAAGTTGGAAGGGAAGGAAAATCAACAGCGGCGTTTTTTCCTTTGAAGTACAAATATTTGGGTCTTTTACTGTTGTGTGTGTGTGTATGTGCAGATTGAGTCCGTGTGTATGTAGGGACGTTTTTATTTTTGAAGTGAAACTTCTTTATCGACGTATTTTGTAGATGAAACGATTTACTAGTCTTCTTGTTTAGATGTGCTCTACTTTCCTTTTTGTTAGTTTAAGGGTATATCGCTTGTGATCGCTTACCATCAGGCGAGCCGCATGCTCGTCTGCCTACGAAGGCAATAAAAAAATATATATATATATATATAATTTAGTTTATGTATATCGTATGTTTTCGTGTTTCCTTTTTGGGATAAATTACATTTTTTAACCTAAAAATAAATTAATTACATAATATGTGGATACTGCTTTTTCCAATCTAGGTATTACTCGTAAATATACATAAAAAAATAAATTAATACACCCAACAGTCACATACATAATCCTGACCCCACACTAAGATCGAGTATTATATTGTGGGTATTAGAAAGTACGAGAGACATTTCGGTTTTACTAACACCCAGAGCCGATACTATCTTTATCTGTGGGTCACACAAATATTTGTTTCAGTGCGGGGATCGAACCCGCGGCCTTTTGTTTCACAGGCGTCGTCTAACCAACTGCGTCAGAAGCTGTCTGATACTATAATATAGCGTAATATAAAAGATACAATACTTTAATAACAATGACAATGAGAAAGGATTGAACACGCTATAACTTCGAGCTTGAGATATTTATTTTACTCTAATCCATTTATTTGGAACCTTATTGGCTATAACATTAATCTAACACTTAAGGAATGTAATAAACATAAACGTCAATCCATATTAATGCGAGTAAAACCGGGGCACAGTTACATATAAAAGCACCTGATAAACCCCGACGTTAAATGGAAATAAAAGCGAAATGAGACGCGTTAAGGAGAAGATATTGCTGCGATAGGCCCAAGAGATCCGGATAAAATTTCCTTGTCAATAAAGCTGCCCATTAAGCCTTTGAATACTTGAGGATAGTAATTGTGTTGCTAGACCTTAATATGTCGGCAGGATAAAATTAGCAAAATGCATTTGACGGTTTATTTTTATTTTATTTCTATTTTATTAGGTCTACTAACAATCACATACCAATACATTAAAATATGAAAGAAAACATTTAAAAAATCTATATCTAAGTACATGATTATACTAAAGCAGACACAGCAACACAGAAACAGAAATCCATAAAGTTAAATATATGGATATTGATATTAATAACCGACCAACTTACCTAAACTATTAAAGGCTACTTCGCAATAATAAATGTTGCACGTTCCTATTTTACCACTACCCGCAGTATAAGCTCAGTTTAAGTGCTAAGTTATTTTTGATAAAGTTTTAAGTGCTAGTATGTTTTTAAATATTTATGCGTGCTCCAGTTCCACACCCGAGCCTTATAAGTAAGGCAGAGGGACGCTTGTTAACGGTATTCATTATTTAATGTGAAGTTAGAATCCAGACAAATATTTCGCGCGCAACAAAAACTTCGTAGTTAGTAATACTGATTCCAAACTGTACATATAGTATGTATGTGTCAGCCCATACGTACGTCCCACTGCAGGGCACAGCCCTCCTCTACAATCGAGAGTACAATTGAGAGGGGTTAGGCCAGATAGTCCATCTCGCTAGTCACGTGCGGGCTGGCGCAGTATGCAGGTTTTCTCATTGCAATACCTATTTGTTTTGTTTTTTTTTATTTCGTTGCGGCTTAAAGACAAGCCACTGTCCCTAAGAGACTCACCAATCTCCGGAGATCGGTGCCAACTCTTTTACGTGCCACTGTTGATCCTGGCTGACAGGAGTTGCAGTGGTGGATGTGTATGAGAAAGTCTTTACTACAAAAATACAGCCTCTATACAATGCCAAAACAAAAAAAAAAAACAAATTCTCATCGTCGCCTTAACGCGCACTCAATCCTTCCTCTTTTATGACTGCCGACGCTCAGAGCCCTTTCATTCGGCATTTGTCGGGAGATGTCGGGAAGGCCTGTTGGCGACACGAGCCCTCTCAAACCCGCGCTGAGATGGGCACTTGTAGTTGAAGAGTCTTGTGACAGTTTACACTATAAGCATAGATGTAATTTTTTAATGTGTTGAGTTTTTTTTTATACGATAAACTGAGTATAATGGGTGCAATGGTAAAGTGTAATATTAACAGTGTTTATTATGCCGCTCCGGTTGAAATTGAATAAACACAGGCAAAATACGATACATTTTAGTGACTAAGAAAAAAGCCAGGCAATCCGCTTTGATAGTTTTATAGAATAAATCAAAATATGCTTCTCTCGAAATGTTTTAACAAAGATAAAGACGTAGTGATGGATATCAAGCCCTAAAAACTTAATGGTTTCTTAGACTTACGCGAATGTTACACATTGAAATAAAACATATTTTGTTCTGACCAAAAACACTCGCACTTGAAAAATAAGATATCGCGTGATTAAATATCACGCGATATCTTATTTTTCTCGGTTGAGGATTGAACCCGTAACCTAATATTTCAGCTCTCTATTCATCCACACTAAACTAAACTAATTTAATTCTAAAACAATTTTTCATTTTATTTCTAGAAGCAAGGTTATAAAAAGCATTGCGTGACATTACTTTATCGTAGTCAAATAGATCGTTCCCTTACTAAACATCCTCCCATGATAAATTACCTTTAAAAACAAAATCATTGATAAGTTAACAATCTGATAATGTCAAAACATTTATCATGTTGAGGTGACTCCACACAATACAAAATTTGAGTCGTGAAAAACAGAAAATACGGAGACTTTTCGGTCTCACAATACTCAAACTTGAAATAAGTAATATTGTGGACACAAATATTTATCTCTGCGGGGATCGAACCGGGGCTTTTGGTTTCACAGCCAGCTCTCAACAAACTATGCTACAGTGCCTGCCATACAATATTCTGAGTCATATAAACTTACAACAAAAATTACGGCCATTCCGTAACCGCTGTCGTAGCATATTGCTACGGGTTACGCACTGTAGCTGCTACGCGTGGCTACCAATCTGCGTAGCAAATTATCGTTTATTTAATTCATTGAATTTATTTAATTGCTTTGTTTTTTAAAAGTAGCGCATAGAAATGATGTTCTAGTGCTAATTCTTGTTTGGGCACTTATATATTATTATTTTTTACTCTTGCCGACAAATATCTTATCCAATTTACTATAGTTTAAAACAAAATAATTCATAATATTTTGGTTCTTTCACCTCTATAAATGCACAAAGCATTGAAAGCTGATATGTAACAAATTGTTAGATGTACGAACGGCAATGGCGAGGTAATCTTGTATAAGCCATCGTGGCGTTTTGACACTAGATATAGAAATAATCCTTTTATTGGATATTTCTAATACCTCTAAGTTTTATTACTGTGGATGTTATTGTTGTACTATACAGTTCTCGCCTACTGATAGGTCCAAGACTCATCTATAGCCAATCAAGTTCGATTGAGAGGGGTTAGGCCATGTAATCCATCCACCACGCTGGCCTAGTGCGGGTTGGCAGACTTTTTCATATTTTTTTTACAAATCGTTATGGCATGTAGGTTTCCTTGCGATGTTTTCTTTTACCGTTATAGTGCGTGGTGATTATTAATGACATACATCGAAAAGTCCGAGTTGTGTCTCGAGATTTGAACCCGCGACCATCGTGAACATGTTGCCAGCCGTGTCTGGTCCATCATCCCCGCACTTTTTTAATATGTACTGTATTTTTTTTTTATATTGCTACGAATGGCGAGACTCGCATTCCATTTGCCTGATGGTAAGCGATACGACCGCTCATGGACAGTAGCAAAACCAAACAACACCATGAATGACAAGGCAATACTTGGCATTCCACTGCGCTCGCCATCCTGAGACATAAGATGTTTAGTCTCATTATGTCCAGTAGTTACTCTGGCTACAATTCCAAACGGAACTCAACAATGGATTTACACTGCTGTTTGGCAGGAGAAATATACATTGCGGTGGTACCTACCCATGGCCTCTGGTGGTACCTATCATGGTGGCCTCTCAGATATGAGAGACCTAACACCAGCAGAACTAATATAAAAGCCTCATAATACTTGCTTGAGATGTAACAACGGAACGAAGCTACAAATCAAAACTCATTTCTCAGTAAGACTGCTGTATCTTGGTTTCGTGGGACGTGATGTATTTTTAAATTCTTTTATCTAACCGACCATCGTACTGTTGCTGAAGATTTTAAACATGAAATATGTATTTTTTGTTGCGCGTTGTAAAGGAGATTAAAATAAATGTATTGGTTTGAAACTTTGTTCTGTTTTAGAGGAAAAAATGAGAATATGCAAAAAAAGTGTTGAATTATTGCCTTATTTGTGAAGTCATAATGTGTGTGTTAATATACATAAATATTTTTTGCATCGAAAGGGTCTAGATTCAATACCTAGAACAGATACTCCTATTTATAGAAGTTTCTAAATTCTCATTTTTTATATGCCCCAGGCAATATATTTGTCACGGCAAGACAATAGACTCATGTTTTATCACATTATCAAGGTAGGGGTATATTACTATATCAGCGGAAACATGTAATTAGTGTTAAGTAGCTTTCTCAGTGTCATTCATTTGTATCACTGTATGTTTAATTAAAATAAATCCAAAAAAAATACAGGATTAATTTATGCCGATTTTAATGTTATGACGTTTTAAGTTCACACTACATTACCCGTACATAACGTAACAACTGCCTAGGAGTCTGGACGTATTGAACACAATGAAAAAGGCACACCCGTTCCAACATACATCAGTCCCTACAAAAAATCCTTCACCAACTTAAAAAGACATGTCAAGTCAAACACGGAAAAGTTTATAAATCTCAGACCCCCATAAAGTTTCTGGGTCATAAACTCATCGGACCCCAAAAGGGTTCGGTTTTACGTCCCAGTTGACCGTTTACGTGACCCCAGATGGAACGCAAGCGGTGCTGTTAACATAAGACAGTGTACGTGGTTTTTACGCGCGTTGTACAAGAGACTAAACGACAACAAAGAATGTGAGATAAAATATTATTCTTATCATAAGCGGTTCCTTTCTCAGAGGTTTAAGCGGGACGTGAAAAAGTAATTGTAAAGTTGGGATAGTTGCGTTAATTGGTGAAAGAGCAGCACTTAACGTGACCACGAAAGCTGTAAAGTAATCGGAACGTAAGTTTTATATTTTTTAACTTCCCTAAAGTTAAAAAATATAAAACTTAAACCATATCCGTGATAAAATCCGTAAATATTAGTCTTTTTTTATTTCAATGTGTAACATTCGCGTAAATCTAAAAAACCATTAAGCAGCACTTTTCATCAAGCATTTTGCTCGCGATATCTTGCCAGGACATTAGACAAGGACAATTACACCAGTAAATCTTGTAACATAAACGCAAATGTACAAGTTACTATACAATGTATATCTTATATGTACAAGTTATAAACAAAAGCTGAAACACATTATACTTTGACGAGATAGGATTTCTGCGCAAATAAAACAAACCACGTTCCGAAGCAGACAATGCCGTGTACGCCACGCTAGCCATGAAAAATATGGAAAGTAATTACTTGTTTACAACTTGGGCTCTACAATGCTCGGGCGAAACCGACATACCGAACTTCGCGGGCACTTTGCGAAATACGCCGTATACCCAAGTATCTTTCAAACTTGTTAATGACGTCTCGGAATAACCAAACGTTAATTCCCGGCATTTCGCCGACGCGCCGGAAAATTATGGAAAAAATGACTCGATGCGAATAGAAAATAAGGTTTGACCTATTTACTCGGTTTTATAGTGACTCAGATTAATTAATTGAAGTCTAGCGTCGATTTTAATTGGCGTTTTTCACTCCGATCTCATTTATTGCGAGAGCGATCTAATAGCACTAATCGGTTGGGATTGAAAGCGAGCTATTTATTTATGTTTTGCTGAATGTCGAATTTAGCGAAGTTAATTCACTTATGCAATTGACACAGTAACAAACCGAACGCAAATAATGAGTCGGAGGTCGCGGGTTAGTTTTTTTTTAAATTTTATCCTTGCATTTTAATACATCACATTTTTTTTTTGTGATGTGATTTTGCATCACAATCAAACCACTATAGGTTTAAGTGATGTTTTATTGTTCAATCATGTGTCCTTTTTTGAGACTGTAAATTAAAAAAAAAACTACGCCACTGAATAATTCAGAGTTTTAGGTGTTTTCGAATTCATATTATTTTATTTTAATTTACAATTTTAGGAAAACTTACAGCTAAAATGTACATAAAGTTAGAAATAATTGTGTAATCATGTGTGTATTGATACTTTAACGATAAAAAAATATATATCTTGAGGAAATTTGAATACCGTAGAGATCTTTATAAGATTTTTTATGGTATAAGGGTGTCAACCAGCACTAGTCCAGCGTGGTGGACAATGGCCAACTGTATTGTAAAGTTCTCTATGATAATCCCAGCTGTAAACAAGTCATCTGCTGAGCATTGAGCGATTATCACTCTAGGTGACCACTGAAAATCAGCGTTGCGCTGTGGCTCGTGCCTTGGTGCAACATCTAAGCTGAGTGGTCACCTATTTTGTCACAGCGATGCGACGTGCATTCTCATTTACAGTAAATATTATTGTTTTTTATTTATTTTTTATTATGTTTGAACATTGTATATATAAATTTTTGTTAAGTGTGTATGTGCGTTGTCTTGTGTGACAAATAAAAATACCTTTCTTTCTTTCTTTCTTTTTTTCTTTTCTATTATGTGTTGATAAAGTACAATATAATTCTGTCTGTATCTGTATCAGCCCATATACGTCCCACTGCAGGGCACGGGCCTCCACTAACATCGAAAGTACCATTGAGAGGGGTTAAGCTATATAGTCCACCACGCTGGTCTAGTGCGGGTTGGCGGACTTTACATACCGTAGAAATTCTTTAAAATCGCCACGGTATGCAGGTTTCCTCACAATGTTTTCCATCACCGTTATAGTCACTTAACATTAGTTCATTTGATTGTTAACTGACGTACCAAACCAGAGGTCATATTGACTTTTTGAAGTTGCGTGTCTACTGCTTATTAAGTTTTCTAAGTTAATTATACTTTTGGTCGCGTAATCAAATAAGGAAAATCGAGAGAAAACGTGTGTAGGTGGAAGTTCTTGATAAGAATTTAGATAGTATGTAAAGTCTCTACCGCGGCAGGCGAGAGTAATAAGCTAAAAGTCTCCTCTAGATAACGTCAGAAGTTTCGGAGACAAAATTACAAGTTACATTATTTGCAATAAGTCTGAAAAGGCATTTAGCTGTCATCCACGTAATAAGGTGTGTTCCGGTTGCGTTTGAAGAATATTGTAGCCAGAATAACTACTGGATATAATGAGACTTAACATCTTATCTCTCAGGATGGCGAGCGCAGTGGAATGCCAGGCATTGCTTTGAAACTAACAATACCGATTGGCAAAGCATCTAAGATATGGACCTTAGTCTCTTCTTAAAATAAATGAAATATATTATTCATAAATGTATCAGTTAATTATTTAGCCAAAGAATTTCAATACAAATGAAATTGGATGACTGCCTCGGTGGCGTAGTTGTATTACGGTACGACTACAAAGCTGAGGTCTCGGGTTCGAATCCCGGGTCGGGCAAAGGGATATTGAGTTTTTCTATTCATTATCAGCCCGGGGTCAGGAATTTGTGCCCGATTTGGCGATAGGCTCGCCCCCTATCACATCATGGGACGGAACATACAAGACGAAATGTGGGTGTCCTGGTAGCACCTCTACCTACCCCTTCCGGGAAAAAGGCATGAGTTTATGTATGTATGTATGAAATTGGATAATGTATTAATGACAAGTAAAAGCTTATATTAATGAATATATTTTATCTTTGCCAAAACATTACAATACGTAATAAGCATCAGCTAATTAATTACAAAGATGTATTAGAGCAACATTTGACGCATTTCTGTATTCGGCCTCGGCAGCGTGCGTGCCGGAGCTAATCAACGCAAGATTTATGGCATTTCATTAATCCCAAACTAAATGAAAGAAAACATCGCGTGATGTTTGGTTTGTTATCGACAGTTGGACTTTTACAAGGTGACCTGTGTGTTGAAATTATTTCCGCTTCGATAGAAAACTTTACTTTTGAATGGACTAACCTACGAATTTTTTTTATCGAGACTGCATCGGTGGCGTAGTTGTTCTACGGTACGATTACGATACTGAGGTTTCGGGTTCGAATATCGGATCGGGAAAAGTGATATTGGATATTTGTATTCATTATCAGCCAGGAGTCAGGAATTGTGCCCGATATGGCGATAGACCCGTCCCCATCACAAGGCGAAATGTGGGTCTTCTGGTAACACTTCAGCCTACCTCTACTGGGGAAAAGGCGTGGGTATGTAAATTCAACAGAGCTATGTAAAGATTGACACCAAGCATTGAAGTTTGCAGAGGCTAGGGACATTACCTTATGTCTAACCTGCAACAAAATTAAACAAAAAATGAAAAAGGAGGAGTATGAAATAATTGGCAACATTATGTAAAAAGCGGGAGACAAAATATATTTACTTATGGATCTTCAACAAAGGATTTAGATCACGAGTTTAAAACTAGAACATACACTGAAGCTCATTTCCACAAAGTATCTTTGAATTTAACAATGTCAATCCCATACATAATTTGACATTGCTAATGTATGGGATTGACATTTTCAAAGTCAAAGTTATTGGAATAGTTAGTTTGTGCAATTGACCCAAAGAAATATACACTGAGCTAAGTGCTCCGACAATTACAGAATATTTAGCATTAGGGACCAACAACAAAATTTAAATAATGAAAGAATTTGATACATTTTTCTAAAAATGACATGAATGCGTCACCTAACATTGGCAGTAATCTCATTGACATAGAACTAGTTGCCATAAAAAAAATGAATGAAACAGAAAAAATAGCAAATAGCAGGGTCGTTGAAAATCAGCGTCGTGTCGTGGGCCGCGTCACTGCATGACTTTTTAATGCTGAGCGACCTCCCACCTGTCACAGCCACGACATACTACTGCCAACTTTTCTTCTGTTTTTCTTTTTATGGTGGTAATACATATTTAATGTTTTTTTCTTTGTTTTAATTATAATTTGTTTGTGATTTTTAATTATAGTAGGTAGTTTAGTAGGTAGTTGTATAAGCTACTTTTACTTTCTTGTCTATTTTTTAGTGGGATAAATAAAATGGTTTTATTTGTTTCAAATAAAAATATAGGACTAACGCATGATTTTTAAATTGTTAGATATATGTTTGCATCAAATAATTATGTAACTCAAGATAAGAGTAACTTTTTTTTCGCCAGGTGGCGCTCATTTAGTAAACACTGCATAGTAACGTCTGCTCACATTTTATTGAAGTTTAAGTGAATAATCGTATTTTGAACTGTTATAAGTTAGTGTGTCTGTGAATTTTGTGTTGATACAGCCGTACAAGTGTTATTCTTGACGAAAACACCGGTTTTAAAAAGTTATAAACATTTTTATGCAGCGTCATTCAAACGACAACGGTTTTCAAGAATTTGAGTTTTTGTGTTTACTGGGCTCAAAAGGATTTAATATAATACTGTGTACAGACTATTTTGAAAAATAAATTGGCATCAAGTGCGTACAGTGACTATCACAGAGAAATAAACAGATTAGCATTCCAAATTCTTACATCCAACCACTACTAGCGCCATCTAGTTTTTGGTAACCAAAACTCTTTCGCCATCAAGTTTTATTACTGGAATTTATAATGTTGTGTGGCTCATGTAACAAAGCCTGCTCCCCAGAGGCGGGTCAGGATGGATCCCCACAGTCAATTCGCTGTGCGAAGTGTACACTCTACTTCCACACGGTCTGTCTCAGACTGAGCAGAGAAGATAATAAACAATTGCGTATGAAGCAAAACAAGTTTGTATGTCCTGGCTGTAAAGTAAAGGGCAAAGATTCCACGGCAGATAACTCCCCGATAAGAAAAGATGAAACCACAAATATGTCACCTGAAGAGAATTTTATTACATCTGCGGAAAACTTAGCAAAAATGGAAATCTCCCCCGAACTCATGACTACATTTACCTCTACTTTGCGGTCACTTCAAGAAGTATTTCTTTCAATGAAGAATGAGATGCGTGATTTCACCCAGTCTCTGAACTTCACGGCTGAGGACATGACGACCTTCAGACAAGACTTAGGGGAGGTCAATGGCAGACTAAAAGAGCTTGATGCCTACAAAGCAGAAGTCATCACTCTGCGTGCTGAAGTCGCACAGCTGCGTCAAGAACTTCAAGTTAAAGAACAACGGAATCTGCGCAACGATGTAGAAATTACTGGGCTGACAGAATGCAACGGAGAAAACCTTCCACAAATCCTAAATGTTCTATCGACTAAAGTGGGTCTCGAACTTGACCTCAGAGACGTAGATGATGTAAGGCGTGTCGGGAGACGGAGTACAGATGCTGGAAAAACCGCACGGTCCAGACCCGTCGTAGTGACATTTACGCGTCGTGAACCGAGAGACAAATTTCTGCGAGCTGCCCGCGTGCGCCGTGAACTCACAACAGACATGTTTCAAGTCCCAGGGAATCCGCAGAGAGTTTTTGTCAACGAACATCTCACTAAAGAAAATAGGGTTCTCTTCAGCAAAGCGAGAAAAACCGGGGTCGACCTCAAATTTAAGTTCGTGTGGACTTCCAACGGCAACATTTTCATGCGGCGGAGCGAAACCAGCTCCGTGCTTCACGTCACGTCTGCTGAGGTACTCGAGAAACTCTGCGCGGGGGGAAGATCCACGACGCACGACACTAATGCCAAGTACAGTAACTAGCGCACTTATTTCAATTTTTTTCTTAAACTATTCTTTTATATCTCTACTGATCTCATTTCAGTTCCTAAAGATTTATTTATGTTTTGTTATGTTTAAATTAGTAAGATTCATTTATAATTGTGAAAATTTTATAATTTCGGTGTTATATTCGTATTTATTGTCAAGTTTTTGTATCACTCTTTTTTATAAAAACTATACCAATATACACACTCAGTTCCCATTTTTACCAACCATTTGTCTGTCTCGCACACATCTGAGATTATGCATTAAATATGTCCTTTTAATAGGTAACACACATATCACTTTTATGCCTTGTTCGTGTTCTTATATAATAACAGTTAGGTCTATGACCATCATAAATAAATTGTATGTACTTAACAAAGTAATTAAAATATCTTGCACAAGATATGGGACATTTTGAGCTTATGGAAAATATTGACAGGATGAAGGATATTACCTGTCACGAATTTTCTCTCCCTGAGGAGTGTCGGGATTTCTTTTTGTGCAATAATTATAAATTTAAACTTTTATCATTGAATATTAGAAGCATAAATAAAAATTTTGACGCTCTACATATATACCTACTAAGAACCAAGGTAATATTTGATATCCTAATTTTAACTGAATGTAGATTGACCGACAGCACTATAATAAACAGACTTCCAGGATACACCCATTACAATTCAACAAATAACATAAACCAAAATGGCGGCGTTGTCGTTTACGTTAAAAACACATTGCAAGCTTCAATACGCGAATCATCACTTACTGACGCGTGCGGTTTGGTTATAGACATAGATAAAAAAATTACTGTTTTTTGTATTTATAGATCACCCTCTTTTAGGAACACAACACCATTCCTTAGTTCACTTGACCAACACCTCACATCATATAAAGATAGGCAAACAATTATCCTGGCGGGAGATATAAACATTGACACACTTGCACCAGAATCTATAGATTATCTTTGTTTAAATGCCGAACATGGCTTACAACCCGCCATTAGTAAACCTACTCGACAAAAAGCATGTCTGGATCACATTCTTATAAAATCTAATTTCTCTGCAACTGGAATAGTGTGTGATTCCGACATTACGGACCACAAAATAACTATGATTGGCATAGAGACATGTCGATTTCGCTCGCAACTCTCTAGGCAAAAAATGGTCATCGATTACGAAGGAGTTGCTCGTGACCTAGGTAAATTAAATTGGGGCCCATTTTTCGTTGAAACTGACGTGCACACCATGGCTAAAACATACGTCTCATTAATTAAAAAAACCATTGAACATAACTCAAAGTTACAACGGATAAGTCGTACTAAATTTAACATCGAACCATGGATGACCCCAGGCCTACTCAGATGCGCACGGTGTCGCGACAAGCTTCACTTAAAAACTAAACAATATCCCAAAAACGAAACCATTAAAATAACATATACACGGTACCAAAACTTCTACAGAAAATTAGTAAGAAATGTAAAACGTAATTATGAAGCAGCACAACTCCAGACAAACTCTAAGAACATAAAACACCTGTGGCAATCCATAAAAAACATATGTAACTTAAATACTAAAAACGAACCCGCAACTGAATTACTTACTTTATCTGACAATCCGAAAGTTTCGCTCAATATAACAAATCGATATTTTTCAACAATAGGGCAGAACTTAGCTTCTGATATCCTAAATCACGTCGCCAAAACTGAAGAAAGCCTTCTTGAAAAACCTAATGTTTCGAACCCTTCACCAAACTCCTTATTTCTTTCACCTACCGATATCGCAGAGGTAAGGGGCATAATTATTAACAACCTCAAAGTCAAAAGCGCCCCAGGTTTAGATGGTATCGACTCCCGCCTCCTGAAGCTATGCTTTGAACATATTTCCGAGCCTTTAGTACATCTTATCAACTCAAGCATAAGCTCCGGCAAGTTTCCCGATATATGGAAAGTGGCTTCGGTCACTCCAATTCACAAGAGCGGTGCCAAAGACGTACCCAACAACTATAGGCCAATATCCCTACTTAGCATCCCATCAAAAATACTCGAAAATATTGTTAATAAACGCCTGATTCAATATATCGAGTCCAATAGCCTGTTATCTCCACATCAATTTGGCTTTCGTAAAGGCAAATCAACTGAAAACGCAGTTACGTTATTAACAGACCTGGTGAGCGCTAGCCTCGACAAAGGCGATTGCTGTTTAGGTGTATTTGTGGACCTAGCAAAAGCTTTTGATACTATTTCAATAAAAATACTTCTCAATAAACTAGAAAGATTGGGTGTACGAGGCGTGACATTGGAATGGTTCACGAGCTATCTTTCTGAACGTAAACAACTGGTAAAGGTTGGTACTCAACAAAGTGAAATACTTCCAGTAAATTTCGGCGTACCCCAAGGAAGCACACTCGGTCCTACCTTATTCATAATCTATATGAATGATATCCACAATGTTCGAATACCCAATGCCGAGACAATTTGCTATGCTGATGACACGGCTATTTTGTTCACTGGTAAAGATTGGCCTTCTACGTTCCTAGCTGCGGAACGTGGCATGGAAGATGTAAACAAGTGGATGCAATATAACCTTCTGACCCTAAATAGAGAAAAAACAAAATACCTCTGTTTTCATAAAACTGCAGCTTCTCAGCCACCATTGCCAACCAAACTCCAAATCCATACTTGTAACAGATCTCGCCCACATCAACACTGCAACTGTGACTATATACAACAAGCAAATAGTATAAAATACTTAGGTATGATCATTGACCAAAACTTAAACTTTAAAGACCACATCAAACACCTGTCTAAGAGAATTAGAAAAACATCATCAATTTTAAAAAAGCTCAATAAGTCAGCTAGTCAATGCATACTCAAAACTATTTACACGGCAATTTGCCAATCAGTTATTACTTATTGTATCTCCGTATGGGGTAGCGCCCCAAAAACTACTCTCATAACCGCCGAAAGGGCCCAGAGATCTGTTCTAAAGATAATGCTCAAAAAGCCCTACAGGTATCCTACCAAAAATCTTTACCAGGAAGCCCAAGTCTTAACCGTGCGGCAGCTTTTTATTCTTAAATCATGTATTGACACCCAAAAACGTCTTTCGACGTACGATTACCATGCATTAATAACAAAGCGAATTTTTCAGACTACCACTTCCGAGAACAAAAACGAAATTTGGTCGCAGATTTGGAGAACACATTAGGGCACACACATACAATTCGGTATTAAAACACTGCGACCTGAAAAGCCTCTCAGTTCCTGAAACAAAATCAACTGTATCAAAGTGGCTACAGACATTAGACTACACAGACACAGAAAATGTACTATTTCAATACTAAGATTTCTTAACTATTAGAATATCTTAAATTAAGTGTTTGAATTTAATTAAAACTGTATTTTTGAATTTTTATTTACTCACCGAAAATATGTATAAATGATTGATAAATGCCATAATAAATACGATAATATTATTCATAAATTGTAAGGAAAAATTAAGGTAATTTAATAAATATTATTAATATGTTTGTATGTGTATTAGAATATAAGTTTAATCCTGAGTACTTAACTTCATGAAAATTTAATTTATAATATAACCATTATGTTAACTCTATGTTAGATAACTAAAACAAATACAATGGACATATACTGGTCCCCAAGATACAGGCTCTGCCTAGTTTGGGGCCCCCTGTTAAATTGCAGCTTTTATAATTTGTGTAAGCACTAACATAACTTGTCACCCTTTTTATATAAAAATGTATGTAATAAAGTAATGTATGTTTTATGTGCCAAATAAAATTTTTATTATTATTATATTATTATTATTATTATCATGTTAAATTGTAATATGATTTCAACCAATATAAAAAATAAATAAAAATAAACCGAAACCGAAATTTAAATAATATTATTAATAAATATCGAATTTGAACTATCGTTCTTATTGTATGCCCTTATCGATTGCGATAATATAAAATTATCGTATTGTAATATTCATGCCAAATGTTCGCTCCATACAACTTTTTTTATATCTTTACGTTCATCGTATTTTTGAGCTCTGAAACCCGTATAAATGAGGCTTTAGCCGTAAAAGTCTCATAAATCTAAATGTAGGCAATATAAAACTCGCTAAAACTCCAAACATGTCAAGACGCGAGTATGTGAAATAAAAACCTAAATTAATTTACACTGCCTTTGCACCGCCGTTGTATCACTTGAACAACTCATGAATTATGCAATGTTTAATGCTTTTAGTTTGCATTCCGTGCTATCTGAAAATGCTCAAAGAAATGAGACTTGTGGTATTATAAATGTTTCACTTTGTTATGATTCCATAAGTCCGGTAAAAGTATGTAGTGATTACCATGAATTTATCACAAACTTTTGGGTCGTATGTGCCAATCCGGTATCATAAAAGGGGAAAAGAAAGAAAAAAGGTGGGATGAAGATGATATTGGACCTTCGGAAATCTAAATCACGTAATTAAACGCGGCAGTTTCTTAAAGCTTGATACAGGTGAGCCTTACCTTTAAGAAACGATTGAATACAAAAAAGAAAAAGAAAAATTACACATTTTTCGCCATTTAAATGAAAAGTAATCGTAACAAAGATAAATTTATTTGTATACCTGAAAAAACATCTTGAAATAAATTGTAACATTTACTTTTATTATATGGGATACAGTCTCTCTCCTTCACTCCAACCACAGGAAGTCTTTTGAGCTGCCCACCCCCCCCCCCTCCTCCCGTGGATCTCCCCCAGTCAACACAGTCTAACCCTTCTCAAATGATCCGTGTTCAATAATGCATATGTAATATAGCTACAATGTGGTATGCCAGCTGCTACCCAAATGAAAGGCCTCTTATCGTTTTTAATAAAACTAAGAAATAAAGTTTTATTGAACCATCAAGCCTTTGTGCGTGTGTGACAGGTGAACTGTGAAGGCGCGCCGCAACGTCGTAAAAGCAGGCATTTTAATTAATTGAAATTTTATACGGAACCTTCATGTTAATGTGGCGGTTGTAATTCGCAAGATATTGCGTTTGTTGCCAAATAATGTAAACTTTTGGGTGATGCAGATTGTGTATTTGTGGTTTGAGTCACAAAGCAATCTTAAGTACTGTACGTCAAAATATTTATCTCATACACTGAGACTCTAAGCCAGACGGGTGCGTGGATAGTAACCACTAGTTTTTAAGCTTTTAGGCTCAGTTGCATATACTAACTTTGACGATAACTTTAACTTTGACAATGTCATCGACAATAATTTGTGAGGTATTTGACATTACTAATGTGTGGGATTGGCATTGTCAAAGTTAAAGTTATCGTCTAAGTTAGTTTATGCAACTGAGCTTAAGTATCTCACTAACCAACCTAACAAAAACAAAGTATTTTCCTTGCATTCTGAGAGTTTTACTAGATTAAAGTAAGTCGATGCAGTGATTTTACGGCAGTTTTTAAACTACCCTTGAGAGTTATTTTATTCCTTTACTACAGCAATTCAGCTCGCCTGCTTGCTCTCATAAACGCCTTGAGATTATAGCCAAACCTTATTACTCAACAGGGAATCGAACGGAAAACTAAGAGAGTTATTGTGTCTTGTATATTTACTTATATTATGTTTCGCTTCCGACTTCGCTTGTTTATTCTAAATGTATCCTTGTAGCCTTTTTTCACGTATTAAAAGGAAAAGTTATATTCTATATTCGAAAAACAGGACTTTATCATAAAGAAGACTGTCATTCTACCAATCAGTAAAACCCGAACTCCGACTTCAAGACCCATTGTAATACTTTACAATAAAAAGATGTGAATTTAATTTCAAACGGTTCGAATTATTCATACCTTACGATCGGTATTCCTGTCCATTCCGTTCAAATAGACAATTCATTTTATCACAACGGAGCGCGAACAATTTACAACTTAATGAAGTCCTTCTTGATTGTCAAATAATAGAACTATACCTACATTTAATAAAATCAGTTTATAAGAGGTGGCGTAGTTGGTATTTGAGTCAAAGACAAGAATTTGTTGGTTCGAATGTAAGCAAATCTAAACGAAATTATCCGTGATAATAAATATCGTAAGATAAGTATCGTACTTGAAAGGTTTCTACCTCCGACGAAGATATGGTAGAATACATACAGAAACTCACGCCTTATTCCCAGATGGGATAGGCAGAGGTGCTACCAGGACACCCACATTTCGCCTTGTATGTTCCGTCTCACGACGTGATAGGGGCGAGCCTATCGCCATCGGGCACAAATTCCTTACTCTGTGGTGATGATGAATAGTAAAATCAAATATCACTTTGCATGACCAGGGATTCGAATTCGATACCTCAGCTTTGGAATCGTACCGTAGTTCACATACGTCACTGAGGTAGCCTCACATGTGGTAAATTAAAGGCTTTTATTAATAGCAAATGCCTGATTAAGCTGAAAGTTCATACTTCTATACTGGTACGAACAGACTTGCTTAACAGAATGGACGCGAAGCAGTTACCGCCATCGATATCAATGTTACACTTGATAAGACATTCAGTACAAAAAATGTGTCCCACATACTTGCGGTGCATGCACCACACATGAATCAGTTTGTTTCGTGACAGTGACAGTGCAGTACGCCTTATCGCATACGTTTAAAAGTAATAAATGAATGTTTTGCCGTCAAACCGAAAGCGAATCGTCTGAAGTTACAATATTTTAATAAAATACCAGGTAAGTGATGTAATTTTGCAGTGTGCTTTTAAAATACGGGGGCACTTTATTTCTTTGTCGTGTCTCGTCTATCGGTAGATTATAAGTCAATGGTTACCGCTAAAGAAGTACATTATAAATTTTAATCCACAGCATTCTTATCGATATTTGATTCCCATGTTATCAACCCCACATTTAAACCAGAATTTGATTTCATAGGTATCCATTTTAGAATTTTTACATGAATAAAACCTCGCCTTTCTAACATAAACCAGAACCACCAATCAAAAACAAAGCATAAAATTAAAAACAATTTTCCGTCCATGTTTGCACTGTATTACACCGCATAATTGCACTTAATCAAGCCACCCCCAGTTCGTAAAATTACTAGATTACAGCCCAATGGTTCGGTGTTATTGAGGCGAGGTTCGGCCCGATTTCACCAACAGATTAAATTGCCGCGCTATAAATCGTTCCGAGCTGGCTGTAATTCCTAATGACATAGTGCTTGCAACTACACCGAGCCACTACTTTAGATAGGTAGCTATAGCTAGCGGATATATTGGGTAAGCATTTTCTAAGAAACGAGAAATAGTGACATGTATACGTATACGTATGGGTCATATATGGCCGAGATTAATAAACGATCTTCATTTCTATCTAAAGATCGATCGTGAAAATAGACCAATGGGCTCAAGGGATCGTTGCCACGCTCACATTTGATGTGTTCTGATTGGTCTATTTTCCGGATCGATCCGATAGGGATTGGGATTGCTTATTAATTTTGTCCGTTAGAAATCTAAAATAATATATAAAGCTGAAGAGTTTGTTTGTTTGAACACGGTATTCTCAAAAACTACTAGTTCTAATTGAAAATTTATTTTTATGTTGGATAGCCTATTTATCCAGAAAGGTTATAGGCTATATAACATCACGATATCATCAAGAGGAGCGGAGCATTAATGGAAAATGTTACTAAACAAGATTTCCCGTCACAAAGTTTCTGCAACCGGGCGAAGCCAGACTACGCTGCTAGTTATATTTAAATAATAATATGTACTTTAGAATCATTATTAGTGAGATTCAGTAAGTTTATATTATTCACAGGACATACTTCATCAACATTGGCTTCATTTCTGAATTGAACACGTCAAAATATACAAAATATATAAATAAAAAGAAATACATTAAGTTTTTGTCAGATTTAAGGTTAGATTTAGAAAATAAGAAAATTTCCTGTTATTTTTTTTCCATTTTTAAATAGATGCTCATACGTATAAGTAATATATACGTAGATTTATACACATTACATTTTATGGCGATCCTATCACATCATGAGACGGAACATACAAGGCGAAATGTTGGTGTCCTGATAGCACCCCTGCCTACCCGTTCTGGGAAAAAGCGTGAGTTTATGTTATTTATACAGACATGAGATGACGCACAATAGAATGACGAGGGAACACTCTTTTCATACAACAAAGACATCACGTCAAGTGTCGTTGCGTTGTTCTATGAATATTTAATGTTGTAACATAAACTCTAAAACTAAGCGAGAAACGGTGAGATTTAAATAAAATTCTTAAAAGTATTTAAAAAAAATATGTATTGGCCATCTGATTGTAAGTAGGCCATCTTACTGCCTCGGTGGCGTAGTTGTATTGCGGTACGGTTACAAAGCTGAGGTCTCAGGTTCGAGTACCCGGTCGGGCAAAGTGATATTGGATTTTTCTATTCATTATCAGTTCGGAGTCAGGAATTTGTGCCCGATATGGCGATAGGGTCGCCCCCTATCACTTCGTGGGACGGAACATACAAGGCGAAATGTGGGTGTCCTGGTGGCGCCTCTGCCTAACCCTTCGGGGATAAAGGCGTGAGTTTATGAATGTACATATGTATGATTGTAAGTATTCACTGTCATCAAAGATTATCTGTAAGACCAGACTAGTTGTCCATCTAGAAATCTAGATGTCGCCTTAAACGCCATTTACTCAGGGAAAGTTTCTCGCGGCGAGAATCGTATGCGATTATCGCATGATATAATGCCATGGATTATCGTGTTGAATGTTTAAACGATGCAACTTTTTTATATCGTTACGATAATCCTATATTCGAGGCGGGAAACTCTCCCCGTGTAAATGGAGCTTTAGCTGACACCGACTGAAAACCGAGAGGCTAAACCTTCGCGCCCAGCATCAATACAAATGTTTGTCAAATCTACAAACATTTGTTTCAGGTCTGAGGTTTGTGAGACCTCAGAATGAGTTGGAAATGTGATTTTCATCCATGCGGGTAATCAAAACCCACCAAATCTTTTGTAATAAATTATGAGTGATTATAGCGTGATTTTTATCATTTTTCTATACCCATAAACGTTTTTATTGAGCCAACGAGCTCTGGCACTTTATTAGAAATTCTTATTCTTCATTTTTTTATAAATTATGTTCAGCAAACGAGGGAACAGGTGATGGTAAGTGATCACTGCTGTCCATGAACATCCACAACGCTTGATGATGGATGGGTTGGCGGCCCATGAAATTGGGTGGGGTGCGTGAAGGAAAATGTTATTATTTAAATTATTTCGTGGAGAATGAAATGAAACGTGCTACGTGTTGAGTTGTGAAAACGGAAGTAAAATATATTTTTTATAACAAGAAACAACATAGATAATAAATAGACAATATACAATATCTAAGTTAGCCTACAAGTAGATATTTAAAGCACATTCCAACAGGAAAAGAATAGGAAGAGGTAGGGTATTAGGCAATCAAAATACTTTAAATTAATCACACTTAAAATTAATCTACTACATTAAACATTGACAGAAGCAAAGGCCAATAAACCTGAAAGGCCAGCTATTACCAAGCCTAACGTGTAGAATTAATACAATGCTAGGTTTGCCGTCGCATTGCCAATTACGCCGAGTGCCGTCCATAAATTTAGTTAAAGCTGTTGCGGACGAATCAGGATTGTAGCTGCCCGAATGACCCCCGTGCTGAATAGCTCGACAGGGATGGATTCTTTTAATTTATATTTAAATGTTGAGTTAGTTGAGACCGTGTTTACCAAGTATACCCAGACTGCGACCGAAAACGAAGCCAGGTGGTAGTTTTTATTAGTCACAATGCAACTAAAAATTTCGTTAAATAAAAGACAGTTTTATTTTTGTATTTAATATCGTCGTATACGGATTGTAAATACTTAGTTTTTGCTAAAATAATAATTTAAACCATTACGTACCATTGTGTCTTCAAAAATAAAAAGTTGAACTTTATTATTTTAATAATTTACTATGTATTTAAATCTAAATACGACGCTAAGTAAAAAAAAATAAGTTGCGTTGTGTTTGAAGTCACTAATACTGTCACCTGTACTGTATATAACCTGTATTAACTATACAACCACCTTTTGGAAAGATACTTAATGGAAGCTATTGAGGCAATTTGTTAGTCGTAGTTTATTTGTATTTGCCTAGTCAGTCACCACCGCACAAAATTGTATGTAACCTGTCATAATAAGCAACGGCATCCTCCGTGGCGCAGTTGGTTAGACGCCACCCGTGAAACGGAAATGTAATGTAAATGTAAATGTAATCCGTCATTGTATACAATTCCTAGGAAATCTATGTAATTCCTAAAATCGCCCGGAAATGTGTAAAATAAATTACATTAGACACATTTCCTAGGAAATCTATACATTTCCTAAATAGTAATCGGAAATGTAAGATATTTAAGATATCAATTAATAACCTTTTTTTTTTAATCAATTAACATAACCTAACCTAACCTAACCTACCTACCTACCATTGGAGAACAATGGAGAATGGCACATAAATCTTGACATGGAGCCCGAAATCTATGATTGTTACCTGTGATAAAAAATATTACTCTCATTTGAACAACGTGTTTTATTACAGAAACCATTATTCTTATACATTTCCTAATACGATATTGGAATTTTATACAATGCCTAGGAAATGTATACATTTCCCAGGATATGTACCTATGTATAAAATAATTATTAAAAGAATATTTTATACATTTCCTAAATAGCTTCGGAATTGTATACATTTCCTAGGAGCTGTATACAATTCCTAGACTTCATACATTTCCGGTAACATATATATGGTAACATATTTAGGTCAGAGGGTCATTCTTCTGGCAACCTGTCCGGCTGTCTTTCAGAATGGCACGGGCACGCACTCCCGGCCCCTCGAGCCACCATTGCCGCAGTCCACTTCCCAATCCGCGGCTTTGGTGTCCCCCCCCCCCCCACCCCCATCACTGGTGGTAGGGTTTGGGGTTGAGTTCTATTTTTTACTCAATGCCAAATCCAAGCGGGTTGGTACCACCGTCCGGTCTTTTTCTGCCGCTAAGTAGAAATGCGTTCCGGTAGAAGGGCTGGATAGCCGTTCCCTCATCCGTTCCCAACCTTCTGCTGGTGTTGGTGGATCCAGGCGATGCTCGTTTATGTGGTTGGGTGTCGGGGTGGGCATTAGGCTGGGGGACGCTGGTGTGAAGTACAGGGAGACCCGGTGGGAACGGTCACCGCCGGCCGCCTGCCGGTCAGTAGGGGACCTGAACCCGGGGGCCCACTATTATCAAACTCCCTCCCCGGGAAGCTGTCCCGCCAACCGGCGAAAATCCCGTCATGCAGTCGTCGTGCCAGAGTGGGAGACTGGAGTGGATCCCGGCGACTGCACGCGGGGGGGCACCGGGGGCCCTTCCGTGCTTCTCGCTGGCTCCTCCTATTGCCGTATGCCCGTCTCGCACTATATCCTCCCTTTCTCGGGTATCGTCCTGGGTCAACCACGCTTTTTCCTATCCCTATCCCACTCTCTTAAAAAATATATATATACTATGCGAAGGACAAACAAAAGAAGGCTCTCCACGGCGGGAAATGCATCCACATTTTCTGTGGACTTCTGCAATGTCAGGGGTCTACACAGCAACCTCGACGCCGTCCACCACCATCTAGAGACGGCGCGGCCTGCCCTGCTCTTTTTAACGGAGACGCAAATATCCACCCCTGACGATGTATCGTACTTAAATTACCCCGGTTACGTGTTGGAACATCAATTCTTACGTAAAGCCGGGGTGTGCGTCTTCGTCAGGGGTGATATCTGTTGTCACCGCCTTCGGGGCTTCGAGCGTCGGGACCTGTCCTTATTATGGCTGCGGGTAGAATTCAAGGGTAAGACCCGAGTCTACGCATGCCTGTACAGGTCCCACGGCAGTGATACGGGATCAACTCAATTATTTGAGAGCGTCCAAGGGGGGACTGACTGGATTCTCGAGCAGTTCCCTTCCGCGGAGGTGGTGGTCCTCGGTGATTTCAACACTCATCACAAAGAGTGGTTGGGATCCAGGACCACTGATCTCCCCGGTCGGGCTGTTTACGAGATGGCCTTGGCTTATGGTCTCTCGCAGCTGGTAACACAGCCCACCCGTGTTCCAGATGTTGAGAGCCATGAGCCCTCTATGTTGGATCTTCTGCTGACGACACACCCGAACGGATACAGGATAGTGGTTGATGCTCCACTGGGATCTTCTGACCACTGCCTGGTCCGTTCGTGGGCCCCTGCAGCGGGTTCCAGTCGTTCTTCAATAACTGGAACTCGCACGGTTTGGCGGTATTCGTCAGCAGATTGGGACGGACTCCGAGAATTCTTCGCGTCTTACCCATGGAGGCGGCTTTGCTTCTCCTCTGATGATCCTGACGCCTGTGCGAACTGCGTCGCGGAGACAATTAGCTTGGGTATGGAGACATTCATACCTAGCTCAAAAATACCCGCAGGGCGTCGCAGCAAGCCGTGGTACAATCGTGCCTGCGCCGCTGCTGCGCGCCTCAAGCAGTCCGCATACGCGGCGTGGCAAGACGCCAGGAGGCGTCGGGATCCAAATTCGAAGGAGGAGAAACGGAAGTTTAATGCCGCCTCTAGATCCAACAAAAGAGCCTTAGCTAAGGCC
Organism: Deilephila elpenor; assembly: GCA_949752805.1. Taxonomy (NCBI): domain Eukaryota; kingdom Metazoa; phylum Arthropoda; class Insecta; order Lepidoptera; family Sphingidae; genus Deilephila; species Deilephila elpenor. The sequence continues at coordinate 10,642,852 of OX457113.1, forward strand.
AAGGCGGAGCACATCCGCAGAATTGGCGAGCGGCTCCAAAGATATCCCTCTGGGAGCCGTGCTTTTTGGTCGCTCGCTAAGGCTGTGGAGGGCAATTTCTGCCTATCCAGTCTCCCACCACTACGTAAACCTGATAACAGTTTGGCCCATAGTGCAAGGGAGAAGGCCGATCTCTTGGCCCAATTCTTTGCCTCGAACTCGACTTTGGATGACGGGGGAGCCACACCGCCGAACATCCCTTGGTGTGAGAGTCTCCTGTCTGATATTAAAATCACCCAGCGTGCTGTCAGACGGGAGCTCATGGCTCTCGACATCCATAAGTCGAGTGGGCCAGACTGTATCCCCGCAGTGGTTCTTAAGACGTGCGCCCCTGAGTTGACCCCCGTGCTAACGCGCCTTTACCGTCTTTCCTACAAAACCAACCGGGTTCCGGCTTCGTGGAAGGTCGCCCATGTCCACCCAGTACCCAAAAAGGGTGACCGATCGGACCCTTTGTGCTACAGGCCGATTGCTGTCACATCCTTACTCTCCAAGGTCTTGGAGCGAGTTATAAACACTCAGCTCCTGAGGTATCTTGAGGACCGCCAGCTGATTAGTGACCGCCAGTACGGTTTCCGTCACGGTCGTTCAGCTGGTGACCTCCTCGTGTACCTCACGCACCGTTGGGCGGAGGCTTTGGAGAGTGGGGGTGAGGCGATTGCGGTCGGCCTTGACATAGCGAAGGCGTTCGATCGAGTGTGGCATGGCGCCCTTCTAGCGAAGCTACCTGCGTATGGTATCCCTGAGGGACTCTGCAAGTGGATCGCCAGCTTTTTGGATGGTCGGAGCATAAAAGTCGTAGTGGACGGCTGTTGCTCCGAGACCAAGACCATTAACGCTGGTGTTCCACAAGGATCGGTGCTATCGCCTACACTCTTCATCCTGCATATCAATGACATGTTGTCTACCGACAGCATGCATTGTTATGCGGATGATAGTACGTGTGACGCGCGATACATCGGCCATCAGAGTCTCTCTCGAGGTTCCATTGAGGAAAGACGGTCTCAACTTGTGTCTGAAGTCGAGAGATCTCTGGGGCGGGTCTCCGAATGGGGTGAATTGAACTTAGTTCAATTTAACCCCTCGAAGACACAAGTTTGCGCATTCACTGCGAAGAAGGACCCTTTTGTCATGGCGCCGCAATTCCAAGGAGTTACTCTCCAAAGATCCGAAAGTATTGGGATCCTCGGCGTCGAAATATCAAGCAATGTCGACTTTAGGAGTCATTTGGAGGACAAAGCCAAACTGGCGAGCAGAAAGTTGGGTATCCTGAACAGAGCCAAGCGGTACTTCACGTCGGGTCACAGATTGACGCTCTACAAAGCACAAATCCGGCCCCACGTGGAGTACTGCTCTCACCTCTGGGCAGGTGCCCCAAAATACCAGCTCAACCCACTTGACTCCTTACAGCGACGAGCTTGTCGAATAGTCGATGATCCCAATCTTACGGACAAATTGGAACCGTTAGGACTGCGGAGAGACTTCGGGTCTCTCTGTGTGTTCTATCGTCTGTTCCATGGGGAGTGCTCCGAGGAATTGTTTGAGATGGTACCAACGTCGCCCTTCTACCATCGCACCACCCGTCACCGCAGCAGAGTTCATTCCTACCACCTGGAAGCGTACCGCTCCCGAACGGTACGTTTTCAGCGTTCTTTCTTACCACGTACGTGCAAGCTCTGGAATGAACTCCCTGCATCGGTGTTCCCTGAGCGCTATGACCTGTCCTTCTTCAAAAGAGGCTTAAAGAGAGTACTCTCCTTAAGGTAGGCAGCGATTTTGTTGTGCTGGACCCCTGGCACTGCGAAGTTCTCTGGGCAGCGGTAGCCGCTTACCATCAGGCGGGCCGCTAGCTCGTCTGCCTATAACGGCAATAAAAAAAAAAAAAAAAAATGTATTGCGCATTCAGAGTTCGACATGTATATTCGGTTTCGACCAAGCCAAGCATATTGGTGGATACTCAATTTGAATTATACCTACCTTCCATCATATGTATTCAATTATATTATATTCGTACGCCTGAAGCTGCGCCAACTTTCGTTCTTTATCATACATCCATCAATTGGTTGTCTAGCAGAATTTGCTTTGAGCAAACCGCCACTTGTACTCTTTGTTCTTATTATGTTGTCTACCTTATTATATTTGGTGTAGAATAAAACGCAAAAGTAATAGTAAATAATAATTGCCCTTAACTCCAACTTAATAATACAATTCTACACTAAAACACTTAATATCGAGAAGAATAAGTGAAGTCATAAAACATATCCCGATTCACCCGGCCCGTGTCAGGCTTACAGCGGCTTTGACGGATAAGCAGTTAAACCATAAATCCAGGAGATTTCATACAAGAACAGGCCATTTTCGATATTATTCTTAGTACAAAAATTCGCTCTGTGGTCAGGTGCAGTTGGTTGAAAGACAGTAGTGACACGAGAGATGGGTCAGACCCAGCGCCGCACTAAGCTAAATATTTGTTCCGTCTATAAATATTTGGTTCTTTCTTTCATATAAAACTATATTCAATTCCCATTCGATATTCAAACTAATATTACTCCGATTCACCAGCTTTTATGAACAAAACTCGCACTCAACTTTAGCATAATGACATCTAGCGGAACTTGTTGGAACTACTTTTTTCGCCAAGTTCATACAAAAGAAATCAACACAAGAGAAAAGTTCGTTTATTCCAAACATCGGGTGTTAATTAAAAAAATTTCTCCCCAGCTGCTTTCTTTTCTTTTTTCGCCAAAATATTGGGCATAATATGAGTTTTTCGCTCATTGTTAGGGAAGTTGTTAATTAGAATCGTGTTTCGCGAAACCTTGTTTTTTTTTTCAACAAAAGATTATGTATTTATGGTTTGAACAAGGGATTTTCATTATGGAATTAAGAATATTGTGGTATAGTGCTATAAGTATAGAATGTTCTTGATTTTATGATTTTTTAATACTTTCATCACTCTGAAACATGTTATAGTTATAAAGACGGACTCAAGAACTCCTTTTTATAAAGAATGTATAAAATATTTTGACGGACTTTACACACCTGCATTTATTTACAAATCAATCTAAAAGTATTCTACTGTAAAAATCTAATACTAATGGATTGATTAGATCTGGAAATTAAAGCAAAAAACTGATATTATGCGTTATATCCGATTTAGGAATCCAACCTAAGGACTTCAAAATTTATTATAAACGAGCCAGACAAATAAAGCATTTACTCTTATATAAAATAATAATTTGAAATATTCTCGAACTCCATATTCGTTGCTAACCAGCCCTTGCATGTCAAGGACGAATGACGTATCGCTGACGTCACCGCCACCATCTTATTTGCTGACCCAAACATTTGACTACCAAATAGTGAGCCGAATCTTTTATGTAAATAATTGTTTTCACGGAGTAGGAAAGAGGAAAGGAGACAATGGAAATAAGTTTGTATGTCTTTAGTATTATTGAGCATAAAAATAAATACTTCGGGGCTGCCAATGCTTTTTGTCTCAAAGTATGAATATGTATAGTGAAATCAAGACATACTGGTTATTTTTGCTTTGTATATATTTTCTTCAACAGCTAAAAGCAGATAATTCTACCCAAAATTTGAAACAATTTTATTGTTGATCCTTCAATTACAATCTTAATTTTCACATTGACTATTATTTTATTTAAAACAGTTCCAAATATATATTAATAGCTATTGAAGGAACTAAGAATGATGTCATTAAAGTTTGACGTACGAACCTTGCAAACAGTAATATGTTTCATACTAAAAATGACAAATTCGTTGGTGCAGTAAACGAGAACTCAGCTATGAAACTAAAAGGCGAGAATTGGGGTCCAAAAATGTAAACATTCCGCCGCGTAAATTGGACAGCGTCGTCGAAGCGTTCAGACTTCAGAAATACAAGCAAACTGTTTCGGACGTTTGACGTCACGGTTAAAAAAACAAAATCTGTGTCATATATAGGCACAACTCTTCAGATTGCGCTTTCAAAAACTAAAATAAAGTGTATTGCCTCTACTACTGTTCAATTAAAAAGATGCAAAGAGATAATAAATACAAAACATTTTTACATTGTACATGAATACAATGATTACTTTTCAAAACAATTTTAATTAACATTCTTTTATACGACGCAATGTAACGCAAAAATATCAGCTAACTCTACAGGTCAATGACACGATCTTTGCTATTTTCTACGCTTTACATTGCTGGTTTACTTTAATCACTTAAATGGTAATCATAAAGCATACGAAAATTGTATTTTATTTATCATATTAAGGCAGTTTATTTTATCGATATCGAGGAGCATTCCTCTAAAACCCGTGTATAAAATAAAATAAAAATAAATACAGCCAAAAGTCACATACATAGTCCTAACCCCACACTAAGATCGAGTCTTGTGTCGTGGGCATCAGGAACTACGAGAGACTTTTCGGTCACACAAACATTCAGACCCGAAACAAATACCTGTGGTTCATACAAACATTTGTTTCGTGCGGGGATCGAACCCGCGGCCTCTCGTTTCACAGGCAGCATCCAACCAACTGCGCCACAGAGGCTGTCTGTATATTTTATTACACCAAGCAAAATACATTACATATACATTTGCGCTAATGTGTTCTCAGTGTATACGCAATTTTATACCCGAAATATAACGTAGGGACATAAAAAAGCGTTTACCGAACCCACAGGTGTTGCAAATGATCAGCGGATGACAGAGTAATGTGGTATTTATTTTGCCATTTGTAAATGTCGCGATGGTTTTGAAAGAAATATTTAGAAGCCCTCGTGTTCGATAGCAAGCTAACTCCTGTTTTCAAATCTTCGAGTTTTCAAATCTTAGGTTAGTGATAATTAGCTTAATTTTAAGGGAAGAGTCGGTAGGGGTCGAACTCATCGAATCTACACCATCCAAATCGGTGATACCCTCAAGAAGGGTCAGGTCAAAAGTACCCTGAACCGACAAGAATGTATGAAGAGCTTGAAGGAAGTTGATGAAGCCAAATTAATATGTCAGGATCGAGAAAAGTGGCGATCTATAGTCTCTGCCTACCCCTATGGGATACAGGCGTGATGATTATGTATATATGTCTGTAAATTTAGCTCAGTTTAGCGATACAAGAGAGGCCGTATAGTTTAAGGATTATAATCTTATACGATGAACATAATAGTTCACAAAACTTGGTACCCACCAAGCAACTTATTTTAACCACCCTACCAAAAGCCTTCCTTATTTTAATTACCTACTAGCGTTTACTACTCAATCCATCCATTAGAATCTAAAATACTGTAATTAAAGCTACAATAAAGCAAAATAAATAAAAATTCTCAAACTAACTGCCTCGTAATAAAAGAAAATCCATGGTGAAATGCATGAAAAGTAATTAAATCACCCAGTCTTAATGTCCAGTATAGAAAATGTTATTTAGGTCACGTGTACTCAACCATGGCTTGGGTGTAGCCCGCCAATTAAGCCAAGCGAAGTAAATCTTACTTTATCCAATAATTCGGATAATTGTGTTCGCGATAGCGTTTACTGCGGAAAGTGAGCTCTGACGTCATACAGTCAAAAGCATTCTGAGTCATGATTATAAAACGTCGGTGGCGTAGTTGCTCGATACGATTACAAAGCTAAGACCTCGGGTTCGAATCCCGGGTCGGGAAAAGTAATATTTGATTTTTCTATTCGTTATCAGCCGGGAGTCAGGAATTTGTGCCCGATATGGCGATAGGCTCGCCCCCTATAACACCGTGGGGACGGAACATACAAGGTGAAATGTGGATGTCCTGGTGGCGCCTCTGCCTACCCGTTCTCGGATAAAGGCATGAGTTTATGTATGTATGCTTATAATGTAGTCTTTGTTTTTTGGCCAGTCAGTTACGTCGATTGGTGTAAAAGCTGTCTGTTATCGGTGAACTCTATATTTTGTATTTATAACTGTTACCATCACTTGTATTATAACTTGTGCTAGTGAAATAAATACAATTTTTTTAAACGCGTTTTAATACATTTGTCGTATATCAGCTCGTATTACCGACATTTGTCGTACAACATACAAATTCATTTGTTGTTCAAAAAATTTACAAGGGAAATCTCTTTCAGGCGAATTTCTAATTCTTCAACGACTACAATTCTTTAATGGACAGCATTATATTAATCCTTACTCCGCCCATTAGACAAATATCAGTTAAAAGCCACTATTCAAATTCCCTGGATTCGAACCCACTATGGAACTGGTATATAATTGTAGTAGTAATAGAGCAACGAGCCCTCTTTAGCCGATAATTCGGTTAACTCCAATAGCGATAGGATTAACTGGGGCGCGAGGGATGACCACGTGACGTCACCCGACTTTAATAACAAGTGCGAAGAATTTCAACATCATTACAATTTATAAAAAAAATTATATTGATATGTTAGGACTAATGTAGCCGCCAAGCTTGCGTGTACAGAAATATATTGATATGGAATCATCAAATTGAATTGAACCTGGTACTTTACAGCTTGTAATCCGTGATTTCTAATGTTCTTTATACTTTAAATTTATCTAATAAATCGATTTTAACTGGTTCTATTATGTGTATAGCAATAATTAGAAATAGTAATAATTCTTGATATACCCTGTATATAAATATTTATGTATTTTTTTAATACATTTATGTATATATTTCTTATGGCTCACTTCATATTTCGTACACATCATGGTACCATAATATTGTCGTTTTCTCTTATCCATCCTCTGGTTGGTTGTCTGAAAGAGATCGCTTCTAGCGATAAGACCGCCTTTTGTACGTATTTTTGTTTATGTATTGTGTTATTTATGTATGTCACAGGGGTATAATAAAGTTTTAAATAAAATAAAATAATTAATTAATTAATTAACGATTTAAACGAGAAGCTCTCCCCGTGTAAATGGGGCGTAGTAACTAAGCTGTTGTAATTTGTTTTTTTTTTATAACTCCATATCAAATAAAATAAATAAATAAATAAATACACCCAACAGTCACATACATAGTCCTGACCTCACACTAAAATCGAGTCTTGTGTCGTGGGTATCAGGAACTACGAGAGACTTTTCGGTCTCACAAACACCCAGACCCGAAACAAATACTTGTGATTCTCACAAACATTTGTCTCGGTGCGGGGATCGAACCCACGGCCTCTTGTTTCACAGGCGGCGTCTAAGCAACTGCGCTACGGAGGCTGTCATTACAATATACTATTCTACAAATCTCCATATCTAAAATATACTAAGGCAAGAATGTAGGCGTATTCATATTGTGTTCACACAAATGTGATCTGATGTAATCAGAAATTTAGTTTGCCTCTAACGATCCTTTAGATAAACATGTAACAGAATTTTGCGGAAAGGATCTTCCAATTATTGAGAAAATGTATTGAATGGACACCCTTCATATGTCGGAAACCTTCGAAGGCACTTGTATTACGTCACTTTCACATATATGTATGAATTTATTTATTTTTAAATCATGCGGCGGAAATTATTAAGGGAGATTTATAATGATGAACTAGTATACCATTATCTTTATTATTATAATCGTTAGTCATAGGAAGTCCACCGCCGAACATAGGCATTCCCCGTGGATTTTCATTGCTGTCAAAATATTCTTTAATCAAGTAGTCTTTTACAAGATCTTTTGAATCGTTAATTTCTGCTACCACCGCTTCGGAACTCCCTCAGCAACACGAACTGTCTTCTTTTTTTTCTCTCTTTTCTTTCTTTCTTTTTTTAAAGGCCAGTTTAAAATACAATGGTTGATTTATATAACAAGATTTATGTCACAATATTATCTGTTGGAGGTCGCTCCAGTGGCTTCTTGCTACCTTAGATTATTTAGTTTTAAAGCAATATAGTAATATTCTTAACGAATATTGTACATTCTAGCTAAAAACCATAAATAAAATTTAATTTATTTTGTCTTGAAACTACGTGAATGGCTTTGATTGGCAAAACTTATGATGACATCACAGTTCTGTAAATAAATATATTTTGACATCTAACCTCAAAATTAGCGAATGCAAAAGAATTTTTACAGACAGATGACGTTACTCGAGTGAATAGACGCCATATTGTCCTACTAAGAGTTTTGACAATTTAAATAATCCGTGTATTTCGTAATATTTTCTTCAATGCAATTGTCATATTAATTTAAAATAACCTTTATTTGTACGGTCTGCAGACTCCACTAAATAATGTGGGATCGTGTCCAGAAACTAGTCAAATAGATTAATTATCTGCATTGATCGATCACCATCCCATCAATTCAAAACTGCTGAGTTGCGCCAATCGTGGCAAGTTCATTACGTCATCAAAGTTCATAACGATCAAATGAATCCGAACTCGGATAATTATCCGCCGGAGTGTTTACGAGGGATATCCGAATTCCGTACGTGTCGCGGCGAGGCGTGCCGGGCCAAGGCTGTACGACGTCATTGAAGCGTGGAATCCTTGATTTTGGTCATATAGCTTGGAATGAATTTGTAGTATAAATTGTTAGTTCTAATTCAATACATCGTTTCACTCTTTAATATATGGAAATTGGTAGTTTCAAGTAATTTTCGGTGATAACGTTATTACATTTATTGATGTGGTAATTTGAAAACTAATTTTAATGAAAAAGTAATAAGTCACTATAATCACTTTATTCAATCTTAAGGCAGGCAAAGAACAAAATATTGATGTGATATAAACTATCTTTTATGACGAAACAGCGGCCGGTCTTCGGTCCTTAAAACAATTATATCGAAACTGAAGGAAGAGCTAACATCGAAATTATTCAATAAAGTTATATACTCGATTTGTTATTAGCCTCGTGTTTTTTACACTTGTGAACCATTGGGTTTTAAATTTGTGGTGATAAATTTTAAAAAAATATGGTTATACTTGCGGTAATTTAAAAAAAGCAACTTAATAAATAAATCAATTTCAAAATCATGGGAATTCTTCAAACTATCTCTCAACAATATTAGAGGGTGTAACAAACAACCCCTTCCCCCGCACCCCTTTACTTTCCCCTCCATCGAGGAATTCGGTTCATGAATATTTAAGTGGACTGATTTAACGAAGTAATCGAAACTCCGCTTAATTTCCTCAACGAAAGCTGTTCCGAACTAAAACTCATCTAAGTATTTTATAACCGTTACTTATTGAGAATGTTCCAGAATGTAATACTTGGTCAATACTTAAAATAGGAAACTATATAATTACTGGTAGTAGGTCTCTCATATGTGAAAGGCTGCCTGGGAAGGTACCACTGCAATGTCTATTTCTCCCGCCAAACAGCAGTGTAAATGCACTGTTGTGTTCCGGTTTGAAGAGCATTGCAGCCAGAGTAACTACTGGACATAATGAGACTTGGCATCTCGTCTCAGGATGGCGGGCGCAGTGGAATGGCTGTCGTATTTTGTTAGGTAATTAAGCTTTCCTTAGGCTCAATACTCTTTCCTATTTTCCTCCTATTTTCAGAGGCCAGCAATGCCTCTACGATTTGACATTTGACATTTTGACAGCCTCCATGGCGCAGTTGGTTAAACGCCACCTGTGAAACGTGAGGCCGCGGGTTCGATCCCCGCACCGAGAAAAATGATTGTGAGCACAACAAGTATTTGTTTCGAGTCTGGGTGTTTGTGAGACCGAAAAGTCTCCCGTAGTTCCTGATACCCACGACACAAGACTCGATCTTAGTGTGGGGTCAGGACTATGTATGTGACTGTTGGGTGTATTTATTTAAGTTTTGTAAAAGTTATTGCGGTATACCTAAGCAATAAAGTAGCGTAGCGTGGTGAAGCACTTGTGTTGGCCGGCATAATACGAGTAGTATCCAATAACAAGAGATATCTGTATATATCGATACTCTATATAATTGGCTTACTTTGTCGAGTCAGATTAAAATGTATATGTTTCTAGTTTATCTAGTTAGCATTGCTTACCGTTAGTAGCAGTCTTTTTTTGTCAAGAAACGATGCGAACTGCCTCGTGGCGTAATTGTACTACGGTATGACTACAAAGCTGAGGTCTCGGGTTCGAAACCCGAATGGGGCAAAGTGATATTGGGTTTTTCTATTCATTATCAGCCCGGAGGAAAAATTTGTGCCTGATATAGCGATGGGCTCGCCCTCTATCACATTGTGGGACGGAACATACAAAGCGAAATGTGGGTGTCATTGTGGCGCCTCTGCCTACCCCTTCTGAGATAAAGGCGTGAGTTTATGTATGTATGTAATATGTATGAACGATAAAAATATATTTCTATTTTATCTTGCTGCGTCTACAATCAAACGTAACCACTTGACTATTTTTTTATCCAATTTAATTTCATACGCGCCACTCGAACCAATAGTGAGGTACACTCCACCGATCCCATTTCGGTTTTATTCGTTCAATTTGTCAGAGACAAAATGGCGGCACGAGCTGTTTTATTTGCACGTCGCTTCTTGGTTATTGCTTTGTTTGATTAGATTTTTTTGCTATTTTTTGGATGTAAAATTTCTGTCTATTGTGTTTTATGTTACGAATATAATATTGTAACGGGTGATTTTTATTAGCCATGAGTAAAGCAACCTTTTCTAGTATAACGGTGCTGGCATTTATTATTAACTATACATATAATAAAGTAACCACCCAAAAACGACGTTAAGTAAAAATTACAAAAAAAAAAGACGTTATTTTTTTGCGAAATTTTAGATGCATTGTCTCTGAAGGCACTAATACGATAGTATTAGTATCGTATAGACCGAAAACAAAGTTTTCGGTCGCAGTCTTGATATACCCGGTATTAATATGACGATAGGCTCGCCCCCTATCACATCGTGAGACGGAACATACAAGGCGAAATGTGTCATTGTGGCGCCTCTGTCTACACCTTCTGGGATAAAGGTATGAGCCTAACAGGTTGGCATTTCAAATTTGAGCGTTTATATTGGCACCTAGCCGTAAATACCTAAGCCGGAGCGTGTAAAGATAATATGGCGCCAGAACGAGTTTTAATATCAATATGGAAGCGCGGTTACAGGATCATGCACCGCTTTACAGTGTCGTGTTAACCATAATCCGAAACTTGATGTATTATGTACCTAGATGTGACTGGGCGTGGTACTGTATACAGCGCTGTTACGTCTGTCATGGCCTGGTGGTAACGGGCCAGACGCGACTGCCAAGATGTTTACGATGGTCGCGGGTCCAAATCCCAGGGCACATGGCTGACGTTTCGAAGTCATGTGTGTGTAGTTAACCACCACGAACTTTAACGGTGAAGGAAAACATCGTGAGGAAACCTGCATACTATTGCGATTTAAAAGAATTTCTACGGGATGTAAAGTCCGCCAACGCAGTCAGCGTGGTGGACTATACATATGGCCTAACCCCTCTCAATCGTTCTGTCAATTGTAGAGGAGGCATCCCAATGCTGAGCACGGGCCAGCAGTGGGACGCATATGGGCTGATACAGATACATCCCATTGATGAGAATGGCTTTCTCCAATTGATAGGAATGTGGACCATGCTAACCTAATGACTCCACAAAACTTTGAAATATATTGACATTGTTCGAGGCGCGTTTGTTAAAGAAGTAGGCTATGACAACAAACGCAGCGGGTTCCATTCGACGCGGACACAAATGTTTCAATTACCAAGTTTTATTTCAGGTCTAGGTGTTATGTATCGTGTATTATTATTGCGTCAGGACGGCGTGTAATTGAGTCTATTCATTTATTTGGCTTAATGGCCTAACCCTTCTCATACGTGCTACCGATTGTAGAGAAAGTCCTTGCCCTGCAGTATGATGTATATGAGCTGATACCATTTGTTTGTAGCAAATTATAGGGTATTAATGTTTTAATGTCATTTTCCTTCGCAATTAATTAAAACAAAAAATACAACTTTAAAACCATGTACCACGCTCAAGTCTCTTCCATACCAACTAAGCGTTTGCCAACGATAAACAAGCCCGTTCCAGATGATATCATAATTTTGCACCCCCATTCCTGTCATCCCTTTCACTCGGCTTACCTCCCATCTAGTCACAAAAATATTGGACGGTAGATAAACGATTCAGTTATTAAGCTGTAAACGGTTTTAAAAGGGTAGCAACCCCGAAACGCATAATTCAAATTGGACCGCTCTTGAAATTCCAAAAAATAATTGATAGAAGTTGCGATTTTTCTTTATCAAATTACTCACGTAACTTAAAGAAATTTATGTATAAAAAATATTTATTAAAAAAATGCAATTTATTTTACGTAATAAATAACGCAATGTAACTAATAAATTATGAGCTGACGCTAGTAGTCAACAACACGCGCTTCCATGAAATATTTATTGTACGTTTTACATTGCGAGTTTCTCGAATATTAATACTAAAATTTTAAGCTTAAATCAAAATATTACTGCCTTTTTTTTCTGTTACGGTAGTGTTCAGTAATACGTTTTTGGTTTCGGGAGCGATCGCTTGGTAGTTTCAATATACAGTATGACATATAGATATATTATTTGCGATTTTGCGATGAATGGCAAGGCAAGCATGACATTCGCCTGATGGTAAGCGATACGACCGCTCATGGACACTAAACAACACCAAACAACATGCGCTTGCTATCCTGAGACATAAGCTGTTAAGTCTCAATATGTCCAGTAGTTACTCTGGCTACAATGTCCTTCAAACCGGAACACAACAGTGCATTTACTGCTGTTTGGCGGGAGAAATACACATTGCCGGGGTACCTACCCAGGTGGCCTCTCACATATGAGAGACCTACCACCAGTAATTGTGAGAGCACTACCTACATGATGTGAAACTTACACAACACACTTACAAGGATCATTAATGATGGGTCTTCCAGCATTGTGTGCGGTAACATATAGGAATACCTTACCGTAATTATCATATGTAAATTGCTTCCATCAAAACGATAACTCCGTTTGAATACAAACCAACGTATAGAGTAAATCAGTCCACGTTTACACGAAAATGTCCCAAACTTAATTTAGGAACTGACGCGCCAGTATGATCATGTCGGTTCGTACGTGCGTGAAATTTTACTGAAGATTATTTGCAAATTCGTGCTCACTTCGACCTGATGTGCTGACGTCAGGAGCCTTTTCATGCCTAAAATGTTGCCCTATTTTCAAATTACCCTGCATCGTTGGTGTTCTAAAAGCTAACACCTGACACCCAAACAATGCTCACATAAATAGCATATATGTGTATAATTTATAGGCATGAATCTTCGATGAAATATCTAAAAACAAATATAATATAAACGATATTTAATAATAGTTGGAAAAAAAATAAACATTAACTTTCCCACTGCAAGGCACAGGCCTCCTCTATAATCGAGAGCACGATTGAGAGGGGTTAGGCAATATAGTCCACCACGCTGGCCTATTGCTGGTTAGTTGGTAGTCGGGTTGGCCTACGCTCATACCTACACCAAATAAATCAAATTAAAAAATCCATCCAATTTTACTAGACCTCTCTCCGTCTCCTTACTTGTTACATTCAGCGTACATCTTAATAACCAAGTATGTAAAATATTCAGGACACTTGAATTCAGGTCACGAATAGACTGTCGATTCTGAGGGGTGATGCGTACACCCTGCATTCACTGCGATAACGATATCGTAAATGATAATTTATCGCGCAATGTATACGTGCGCGGGTTTTTTAAACGCTCACAACCATAACTTCTTTATGAGCCGTCAAGCTATATCGCTTTTTGAGATATGCTCAGTATGGGAAATGTTCCTGGTTTGTTTTGAATTTTATACTCTTTTTCGCGTTTAATCGATTCTTTGGTCTAGAGGCAGTATGCATAAGTTGTGAACCTTGAGATTTTAGGTACAAATCCTAGGTCAAGCTCTCAATTTGTGTAAGTAATTTGCCCAACATTATGGTGTTCGCCTCTTATCACATCTTCAGAGAGAAATAAGATAAGCTGTGCCTACACCTTTGGGCTATAGGCTTTTGGTGACCTCATTTGTGTTATCTCTTTAAAGTGTGCAATTAGGTATTTAACTCATGTTTTTTTATTGTATTCGTCAAAAAGTATCCATATCCAAAATCTAGCAAACAAAGAATTTTGTAAATCCATTCAGAATTAAAAAAGTTAGAAACGTTTTAAATCTTGTAGTGGGTTTACCCCCACCAGAAAAAGGATGCAAAACTAAATTAGTGACGTCACTATTCTTAATATGCATTATAGTGTGCGGGTGTGAAAGAGACGGTAAGATGTCCCCACTACGTCCCCACTCTTTCATTTAAAATATTTATATTTGCCTCATGTTACAAGCTACTTTACCAATGTTTTCGCAAAAATGTTTTGTTTTAATGGTAAGTAAATCGATGAAAGTCAAATACCGAATTTATATTATTAAACTTACATGGTTAGTAACAAATACAGCTGATATTCATACGTCATAGCCCCCAGATTAAGATACTTGTCTTGTGTCAGCAACGACTTGTCTTGTGTCCTAATCCGTATAACTGAGTTGATTGGCAGGAAACTACGATATCTGCACTGTAATTATCATAAGGTGCAAAATAACCATGTCATGCCAATGTTAAAAAAATATCTTCAGGAACTATTTTAATATAGAGTACAGACCGACTTATTTGATCGTCAAAAAGAAAACTAAAGTGAGGAAAAAATCTTCCCTAAAATAAGTTCTTTAAAGCTCCATGTACTAAAGACAATTTAATAAGGAATAAAAATTCATAAGCCACGCTGAACTCATAAAAAAAGATGACTTAAAAATATTCAAGTTTTTGGCAAAAATCTTCTGGTTGTCAAACGAATAAAAAGCTAAGGCAGTGGGTCCTTGGGGCCCAAAATATTTTTACGACAGCCCTCCTGAAAAATCTTTGTTGGTGTTTTTAACCCTTGAAATTGGGGTTAAATAAAAACATGCAAATATAAAAGGGGGTGCAAAATGACTTCATTAAAAAAATACCAAGCTTTGAGTTTAATTATAGACATGAAACATGGCAAGGGGTACTAAATATCCAAATTAAAGTATATTAAAAGTACATTTGACTGCCTCGGTGGCTCAGTTCTACTACATTATGATTGCAAAGATGAGGTCTCGGGTTCGAATCCCGGGTCGGGCAAAGTGATATTGGATTTTTCTATTCATTATCCGCCCGGAGTCAGGAATTTGTGCCCGATATGGCGATAGGCTCGCCCCCTATCACATCGTGAGACGGATCAAGGCGAAACGTGGGTGTCCTGATTGCTACCAGGGAAACCTCTGCCTACCCCTTCTGGAAGGCGTCAGTTTATGTATGTATGCGAAAGTACATTTCAAAGTTATAAAATTCAGTACAGTAACTTAAGTGAGCTGAGTTACATGGGAGATAAGACGCATGTTATATCTGCCAAATTACACACCTAATGCTGTTACTCGTACCACACCCATACTGCTTGTAGTACCACGCTATCTTATTAATTTTATTAGACTACTAGCTTATATATTTAAAGTTATAAAATTGATGATAAAACCTAGTCTAGTTCCTCAAATAAACGAAGTGAAAAACCAAAAAATCATTTTTGCTACTAAAAATGATCGCTCTCGATCATTATTTATTATAACATAATAAAATGCTTGACTAAAAATATATTTACCAACTGAACCCCACGCCTTTATTATTCAATCGCATAAAATTACCGTAAAAATAATATAAAAATAAAATGTAAGGTTTAAAATTATCCTTGCGGTAACTTTGACCCACGGGCAACGCGTGACGGGTTACATCGGGTAACTTTAAACATATTTTCGGGGTAAATGAACGTTATAAAATTTAGACTTTACTGAGATCTGCGACCTTTGATAATAATATTTAGGCCTTCAGGGATCACATTTTATGACCTAAGAATAAAAAAGTGACAATGAAAAGCAGCCGCGAGGTTTGTAAATTTACAAATTTTGAGTACGAAAATTTTGTTTTTGACGTAAAAAATTTTCTTTACATATTCTTATAGGCCACCGGTTCGTGATTTCTTACTCAAGGGTTTTTAACATGGCACCGAAGCCAAAGAGAGGCAAATACATAGTTCAGTTTATAAGTACTAACATATCTGGCTGTTATTTTTTCTAATCAAGGCGACTTGAAACTTTGCAGACCAGATATAGTACTTATCTACTGTCATGAATTGGCTAAAATGAAACGGTCTTTTTCATAGACAGGTTCAAAACCTATAACAGTTTTCGAATGTTTTGTCCCTTTCGAACAGATTTAAATTCAGTTTAAACGAAGAAGACAAAACATTCGATAACTAAAATATGTTTTAAAATGAATAAGACAGTTAGTGGTTTTTAATTTCCTTACATTTTGGTGTACAATAAAGTTTATATTATAGTTATATAATTATCCAACCACCAGCTATACTTAGTGTATACATGAATTACAACCCTTGTAAACTATAAATGGTAGCATCTGGCAATCTGGACCAAACGAGATAACCATAAACATTAAATCATCCTAATTCGATTTACAAGACCGGGTTCTAATAGCGCAATATCTAGGATGGATTTTACTGTTCTAAAGGAGATGTTTCATTTTGGGCCGTATTGTGTACAAATACTAGAAAAAAATGTGGAATTCAAATAAAATACATTTAGATTTCTTGGACAACGGGGGGCTTTATACAAAAATGTGATTGTTTTAGTACAGAAGCAATATTTTCTTCGATAATCTGTCCTCCATGATGCCTAATTGTCATTTCGTTCAAAAATGCGCAAACCCATTATCTTTAACTTGAATAAATGTCTTATTTTTAAAAACCCGCTACTATTTATAATTGTTTTCTATATATTTATCTGTTGATACTATAGTCCATAAGTTGTCAAAAGATGATATACGTTGTTAAAAGCGTCACTTTTATTAATATATTTATATTTCATGATTTCAGTTAAAGAACGAAAATGTTTGACAGGCTGCAATTCCAAAACAATATGGCCGTTATTGTCGCCATATTGCTTGTAGTGTTGCTGTTCTTGGCTTGATATTTATTTTTGTATAAAGTTAATAAGCAACGCATAACAGTAATTAATACGGAAATCGAAAGCCAATTTCACGAACTATATTTCATGTACTGTACAGCACTATGGCCCAAGGTCCATACATTTCTGGACCATCTCCTTTAAAAATAATTTTGTACCATAATTTGCAGCTGTTTTCATCCCACTGTTATTCATAGGACTTTTTTTTTTTTTTGGTATCGGGTTGGGAAATCCTCATGGACATCCTCCGCCCTGGGGAGGTGCGGAGGGGACTGTCAGACTCTTACTGACTAAAAACCAACCCGTGTTCCTCTCGTACCCGTGTGTCGGAGGGTCGGGTATCGCCGAAGCATTCGTCGCAACCCCCCGACGGGTATTGGCCCGCCATAGTCAGGCGGGCCCCGTCACCCACTGCGGCCGTCACCCCGACCGCAGGACTCCACTACGAGGCGCGCGCGGAACACGACGCCGCCACCTCAAGGCCTGCTGCTGGTCGGACGACAAGACGCCCCGAGTCTGCCGTCCACAGGCCGCGCCCTACGGTGGCCGGAAATCTGCCACCCTACGACGCCCAGTGCGTCTGCTGCGGGAGGGGAGAGAGGAGGCAGCCTCTCTCTCCCTTTCCGCCACCTCCTTTGCGAGCATCACGAACTCGCAGAAAGTGGCGACAGCTCTCCACCCTGACTTGCTCCCGACCATTGTAGCCACAACAGCCGGAAGCGAGAGGTTTCCCGCAGCACCTACGGCCGCGACCAAGTCACGGCGCTGCTCAGCCCAAGCTGGGCACTCCGCCAGCGTATGCAACGCCGTATCGTCGCGGCGATCACCACAATGGTGGCACTGGGACGTCGGCTCCCGGCCTAGTCGACACAGGTACTTCCCGAAACACCCATGTCCGGTAAGCACCTGCTTCAGCCGGAAGCTTAGGGCGCCGTGGCTCCTGTTGAGCCACTCCTCTAGTACGGGCCTTACCGCCGCTACAGCGGCGTGCCCCGCCGTTATTCATAGGACTTTTTTGTGTCTTTTTTACCCAAATTGACGACAGTGCAAGGTGCATTGTAACTGCAGTATGGACTACATTCCACAAAGAATATGCAATTCTATTAATTCAATTAACTCTGAATATACCTGAAATACCTCGTAAAGAAAAGGGGGAAACCCACGCTTTCGGTTTCCCCTACCTATTGTGGAATGAGAGCTCGCATAAAATATCCCGTTTTCTGCGGTGCTTTACAGCTGGTCCAGCTACAAAAGACGTTATCTCACTAGTCTATAATTTTATCTCTCACTTTGCTACGGAACTTTATAGTTTAATTCCTACTCCTCCTATTCATTTGACTATTTAAATAATTTTGCTGCGGGTTAAAACAACTTAGATATTTATTACGTGAGCTTTAGTACAGTAAAATACGTTCTGATGCCTAAGAAATCCTAGAGGTTCAGTTTCAGGGCTCGGTGTCAATAAAATACGTAGCACTATCGATCCGGGTTAAAAAGAAGTGTATTTATACCTGATAGACTCTGTAAAGATGTTTTTTCTATTTATTTTGTTGCGCTGTACAATTGTTAAATAGGTTTTGCAAATTTAAAAAGTACATCATTGTGGACCCTTCAGGGCACGCCAACATTAGAAGAGAGGGAGAAACTTTTCCTCAATATAAAATGGTTTTTTTTTTATATATTTATCCTATATTAGATAAATTAATTTAAAATACATCTGTCTTCTGCTTATATCGCCAACGAATATCCTTACCAAGAATATCAATTGCAAAACAAAATATAAACACACAAAACCATTCTCCGTTGAAGCACAAAGTACGGCCATTATCAGCAGGCTGTAAATTCAAGATACTAAATAAGGAACAACTAGGGAGCAGTTTAGAGATATACCCGGGAGAAATAATTGCGCACCCGGCCCGTAAGAGCGGTACGTGCGGCGATTAAGAGATAGGACGGGTTGAGACTGTAAGCGGTTTTGTTGTTTTTTTTTAAATCACCTGGCGATTGGGAAAGGAGTGTACTGAATTGGCTGATTAGATTTTTTAGTTATGATTTTAAGAGCGGTGCGTGCGGCGATTAAGAGATAGGACGGGTTGAGACTGTAAGCGGTTTTGTTGTTTTTTTTTAAATCGCCTGGCGATTGGGAAAGGAGTGTACTGAATTGGCTGATTAGATTTTTTAGTTATGCTTTTAAGAGCGGTGCGTGCGGCGATTAAGAGATAGGACGGGTTGAGACTGTAAGCGGTTTTGTTGTTTTTTTTTTAAATCGCCTGGCGATTGGGAAAGGAGTGTACTGAATTGGCTGATTAGATTTTTTAGTTATGCTTTTAAGAGCGGTGCGTGCGGCGATTAAGAGATAGGACGGGTTGAGACTGTAAGCGGTTTTGTTGTTTTTTTTTAAATCGCCTGGCGATTGGGAAAGGAGTGTACTGAATTGGCTGATTAGATTTTTTAGTTATGATTTTAAGAGCGGTGCGTGCGGCGATTAAGAGATAGGACGGGTTGAGACTGTAAGCGGTTTTGTTGTTTTTTTTTTAAATCGCCTGGCGATTGGGAAAGGAGTGTACTGAATTGGCTGATTAGACTTTTTAGTTATGCTTTTAAGAGCGGTGCGTGCGGCGATTAAGAGATAGGACGGGTTGAGACTGTAAGCGGTTTGATTGAATTGGGTAAAATAGGTATTGGTTTTTTGGTGTTCTGGTACAAGAATTTGACTACAATACTTAATTATACCTGATACCCACGACGCAAGACTCGATCTTGGTGTGGGGTCAGGACTATGTATGTGACTGTCGGGTCCGTTCTCTTATTTGAAACCGATTGAAGAAAAAGGACATGAGAAAAAGAATCATACAGCTTTAATAATGTTTTTGAAGAAATATCCAAATTATTCCGAACATTTCTCAACGCAACATTCCTTTACGGAGGCCATTAACGTTTGTTAATAGCTTTCCTGGAACAAATGAACAGGTAATGAAAGAAAAATATTAATCAGCGCGTGTCAACTGCGGCTTGTTTGAAAAACGGCAAATTAAGGCGGTGATTTTTGTTTACGAGCCTTAAATAAACAGAGGGTCGCGTTGTATCTTCATATTATTTTTTAAGCTATTTTGACATCTGTATTATCCTTCGACGTGATTAAGAACCCGGTTGTAAAACGAGAGGCTGCGAGTTTGATCTCTACTCTGAGATAACTGATTATATCACATAATATATGTGACTTGTGGAAGCCAAAGGGTCTCTCGTAGTTTCTATTACAAAGACGACAAAATAATAACAGCTTTACCTACGCCTAATATTCAAAACAATTGATAATTCCGTTATTGAAATACAAGGAGTTAAAGCCTAATTAACTTTACTTTTTACTTATCCACTTGCTTTTATGCCACCTAAAATATACGGAATTCCATATTCTAAATATCAATTGTAAATCAGGTATTTTAGGGTTAGGGTTAAAAAAATATTAGGTATAGTCTTAATGAAAAACCAAATGTGTGAGCAGAAGCAGACAGGCGTCTTTCAAATATAAAATATAAAACACAATCTACACAATTCCTCTTCATTTAAGTTAACACCTACGTATTAAGTTTTCATTAAGTCTGTACTATAGTGGATAAAGTTGGCAGTGAGACACGCGTCCTTGGGTTAGTTTCGAGTCACTTGCGGTGCATTAAGTCCGCACCTTAGTTCCGACGTCAAGGCTGTCTCAAACTATTGTTCAAAGTGAAATTCATTGCGCAATAAAAAGTATTTTAAGTTTTATGTGGCCTTTTATACCCGCTGTTTAAAGGTTATATTTACGGGTTAAAAAAGTGCATTGCATTACTTTGTTAAATGAAAGGGTTTCTATTTTAAATGTTGTTACATTTTGAAATGTATGTTAGTAGTTAAGACATAACATTCCGCTAAACAGCATTATAAATGCACTGTTGTGTTCCGGTTTGAAGGACATTGTAGCCAGAGTAACTACTAGACATATTGAGACTTAACATCTTATGTCTCAGGATAGCAAGCGCAGTGGAATGGCAAGCAATGCTTTGTAATTCATGGTGTTGCTTGGTTTTTTACTGTTCATGAACGGTCGTATCGCTCATAGCAATAAAAAAATATAGTTTTCAATATACACGGCATACATAAAACTAATGCATACTCATTAGCGAGATATATTTGTGGGGTATTTTATAACAACTAAGGTTGAGGGTATCTGTGATTTTGCGACTGGCGTCAGGGTATATAAACCCGCCAGATGTTGAATAAAGTTCAGTCGTTAACGAGACTCCGACGACGCCGGTCGTCGTTGAGGCTCGATGTATCGAATAACCGCGATGTGTAATAGTGTCAATGAGTGTCGTCGTTATTATTACAACATATAGTTACATAAATAGAAATAAATTTATTCATCGTTATCGACAAAATAAGTGTTTAATAATAGTTAGTGTTAGTGAGTGATATGAGTAAAATAAAAGCTGCCTTCAACCTGATTACCAGTAACGCAGTTTCAACAGTCATCGGGTAAGTAATTTTTTATTTTATTTCTAGCCGACTGATTTTTTATGTATGTTTGTTTAGCGATATTCCGGCAATCTGGAACCGATTTTGAGAATTATTGTGTCATCTGAAAACGTATGCAGGATTGGACCCCGTAGGAAATTGGTGAAGACCTTAGGAATATCTTCATATCTAGAAATTGCTCATCAAATTTGTATAGTATTCCGAATGTTCTTGTGTATTAGGTGCAGTACAAAGTTTAACTTAAGTGGGGGTCGAGAAGGGGTGGGGATGAAAGAGGAGTGAGAAAATAAATATACATGTAAATACTCAATATTTCCTGCATCTTTGAACTGAATTTCGTGATATATTTTTAATAAAAAAAAAACGCATTGAAGATTAGTCTCACCAGAAAATCATGAAGGTCGTAATTGTCCTTGTACACATTGATTAATTAACTTATTGTCTTGACTATCGAAATTCTTACGTGTGCGTAAAATTTTGAAGACGAGTTGCCAGATACCAAACATGTAAGTCCTCGTAATGAACTGATTAAGCCAGTGGCCCCCTATCTCCGCCTCCTTTTTCTGTCATCTCTTCTTCTAAAAACCAGAGTTGAATCTACGATCAGAGTTGTATATCTGATGCCATTCGACACTCTGTCTGGAGAGCATTAGCACTCACCACCAGGTGTGATACAATACAGTCGCTGTGACGTGCCAGAATAAAAATAATATTATAGTTTATTAAAAGCTAGATAATCTTTAATCCCCTATTGAGCCGTTCGCACGAAAACAGGTTTATAAAGAGCTTAATATAGAACCAAGAATCCGAATGAACTACTCAAATAATTTGGCTTAAAACAACTCTTACTTTATGATACAAATGTTAAATATCTTATCGAATCTTATCAAATAAGCCGTTTAGAATAACACTTCTACAAAATAATTTAAACCAAACCCAAGCGATACACAAGAATCTAAACGAAGTACTCAAATTAGTTTGCTAAAGACAACTTACTATAAACAGAAAATTAAGCCGGCTGCGTTCAATTACCACTTGCAAAGCATTTTAGTCCTTATTAATGTATTTGGTTTAAGCCTTAATGTCTTAAAATACGAATAACTTAGCAATACTTGTATTACTTCTGAAGTTTAGTTGTATAATAGCTCTTTTGGTATTAGCAGGGATTATATTAAAACGATATTTTCTTCGCAAAGTTCAATTAAGTTTTAATTGGATTTGGCAGTTTTATAGAATGGATTATAGGATTTTTATTGAGAAGGTAGATAGCGGTAAATGTCGTGTCGAACGGCACACAAAGTTGGACAGATGACCTGACAAAGGTTGGGGAAGTCGTAGGAATAAGTCTGCTTTTAAGAGGTCATTTTAGAAACCATTTAGGGACGCTTATGTTTGAAGGAGACTTTCCAACCTACACACCCACCACTGGAACTCCTGTCAGTCAGGATCAATAGTGGCACGCAAAGAATTGACACCAAGCTCCGGAGCTCGGCGAGTCTAAGGGAAACTACCTTGTCTTTAACCCGCATCGAAATTAATCAAAAAGAAAAAACAAATGGGATGAGTTGGAAACAAATAATTGTTAACGCTTATGTTTGACAGTAGACTTCCTAAAGACGGAGATAATCATATTTAGATGGCGTAGCGAAGAATGACGTCGTGTCCCAGTCAAATGTACATACCTAAAACCGTCGTTAAACTCGTAATGATAAACGTCCACAATATAATAAAGGTTTTAGAGCATTTGTCTACAATTCTAGTTTTTGTTATAAAGAAATCTACAATAAATGAAGATTATTCAATACAACAACCTTTACTCCAAATACTGATCGTAAAGTCCAACTCCTTCGCCGCAGATAAAACGTTAACAAGCGGTTATAAATTTAACTTGAAAAACTATTAAGCGCTGGTAGAAAGTTAACGTTAATCATTATACGTTGTTAGTTTGTTGGAAACT
Source organism: Deilephila elpenor (assembly GCA_949752805.1). Classification (NCBI taxonomy): domain Eukaryota; kingdom Metazoa; phylum Arthropoda; class Insecta; order Lepidoptera; family Sphingidae; genus Deilephila; species Deilephila elpenor. Next base: position 10,666,381 of record OX457113.1, read on the forward strand.
TGCAACTGTTTTAAATTATTGTAAGTTTTTAATTGAACCTTCTTATAATACAGAATGGGTTTTTAAAGCATCAATCTGGTAGATGAGTTTGGTTCTAAATGATAACTGTAATTGAAATAAAACCTATTTAAAAAACTGAAATATTTTTTAGATTTTATCGTGACTTGGTTTAATTTTTTACATTTTTTTACTTACCGACGTTTCGATTGCTTTAGCTTTCGTGATCACGGGGTGGACTGAGGTATTAGTCATCCGCTCAGTGACTACTAATTTAACTACCCTTAAATTTTCAATTATTAAATTAAAAAGTTAATTGGCTTTTGCGATCCAATCAATTAACTTTTTAAATTATTACTGACCGTAATCTTGTTAGATGGATTTTTTTCTTTAAAATATATTCAAACTATTTTGGATTCCAACTTTTATCTTCTATCACGGCAAAGAGTTCACACTTCACTGGAACTAAGTACAATGTAGTCCAGATCATGCTTCGACAACAATTGGTCTGTATTGGTCTGTATCAGCCCACATACATCCCACTACAGAGCACGGACCTTCTTTACAATTGAGAGGGATTGGGAAATATAGTCCACAACTCATAGAAATTCTTACAACAATTGATAAATCAATAAAAAATCGAACCAATAATTTAATTTAAGCAAATAAATTCCTCCAACTTTCCGATATAAAAATGTCAAAGCCGTTAAATTAAACAGAGTCGAAATGAAAAACAGTAAAAAACTTTTATGTCGCAGAAAAAACTGCGCCGAAACTTTGAAATAACTCTGATTAAGCGCAATTGGCGCAGTAGCGAGGATGTATTCCTACAGGCTCGTTAACACGAAATTGTAATTAAATTTCATCGTATATGAGATTCGCTCTGTGAATAATGGTAATTAGAGAATTGTTCTCGTTTTGTTTGTTCTGATATCTGAGCAAGTCTTAGTAAGATTATCTGCATTCTGCGTATTCATATCTTAATTTCTGTGTTAGCTCTTCACCATGCCATGCTTGCGATTTTAGAACTATTTCATCAACAAACACGAGGTCTGTTAATCCACCACATTAGCCTGGTATCGGTGGGCGGACATATGTATACTCGTATGGTTTAGTCTTTTGCAATAAGTTCGGGTATCTTTAGGCTCTGTTCCTATGAGGCAAAATATTTTTACAAATCTAACCTACTAATTACATGCATACATTCATAAACGTCACGCCTGTATCTCATAGGGGTAAGTAGACTATGGATCTACACTTTGCTCGATCTCGACATCCATTTCTATTCGTTATTCGCCCGGAATCAGGACTTTGTGCGCGATATGGCTATAGGCTCGCCCCCAATAACATCGTAGGACGGAATATCGAGGCGGAACGTGGGTGTCCTGGTTGCTACCAGGAGAACCCTGCCTACCCCTTTTGGGAAAAAGACGTGAGCTGATGCATGTATGTTTTAAATACGACTTAAAGCTTAGACATCCTTAGAGAATAATGAACCTTCAGTACTCGGTAATTAATATAATTCTGCCTTACAACGGTTGCAGTAGCAAGTATGAGTACAGTCTTCATACATTTAATGGTAGTTGCAGTTATGAAAGCGTTTCGAACGGATGTCGGATGTGATCGATCAACGCAGACTAATGGCGAGCCAGTCACAACCCTAAGCCGAAGACAAACCATGATCGATATACATTTACCATTACAGACGGGTAAGCAAGGTCTTTGAAAAAAGGTTTTCATACCTTTTTTTCTTTTTGCGGTGGTTTTCTGTAAATATTTTTAGAACAGAAAGGCTACCGTGCTGTTCTAGTGACAAAATCCATGAATTGTGATATAACAGGTTCTTGGGTCAATTCTAAGGACATGCATTTCTTTAGTACTAGAATGTTAGTTTTTAAAAAGTTATGAGTTGCCTAAGGAGATGACCGTGAAGATCAAAGGAGAAAGTTAATCCCAGAAACCTTAAGATTTAATAATTGCGACATAATCTTATATAAAAATAGGTGAATATCAAGAATAATATGTATTAAGATTAGCAAATTTGTTTTACCTGTTTCTGTACAGGATAACGATAATTGCAAAGGGATACAAGAATAGAAACATAACGAACCGTGCCTCCGGCAATATATCCTATTTTATCCTCGACAAAAGAATAAGCAAAAATAAGAAGTGAACGGAACGGGCGTGGGACTAATGATTCGATAGTGTATGTATACTGTGAACCATAAGGTTTTGGATGTAACACCAGTTTAGCAATCCACGATTGTATCTATAGAAGAAATTATGGTAAAGCTGTCACTTTAAATCCGTTTTCCGGATAGCGGATAGCGGTGTCACTCAGTTTATTTATCATCACCATCTTCAGTCATGAAAAGTCCACTGCTAAACATACATAGTTCTTGACAAGGGTTTCTACAGCGACCGCTATATACCTTAGTCATTGCCACTACTATCCATTTAAGCTCTAGCCAAATACGTAGCACTACTCCAAATCATCAATCGAGAAACCTTAACAATGACTTGAGATTGTCATCAATTATTACACACTGTCAACAATTCTACGTACCTAGCTCCTTCAGATTTCCGCATAGTATCAAGACCTGTTAGTTTTTAAGATAAATGTTAAATAAATACAGGAAGTTCAGAGTCAGATTGTAATACAAAGAGACCTCCTGAGCGTGTTAGGAAGCAACATTTGTTCCAGATCCAAATTGAATCTAAACTGATGCGCTTGTAACATGCCAAGAACACGGGAATTCCTGGATACATCCCGCTGTGGCGCGAAGTGGGAATATTAGCGATTTAGTAAACTTGTTTTGTAATTAACTCCTGGTGATTCTGTAGAATATTAATATAGAGACTTAAGATATGGTGGTTCGTAAGCACGATGTAATCTTTGAAACCACTGGAAAGATTCTGAAATTCTTCCATTAATGGAAAGCATTCTATTCCTCAGTAACATAAGCAACATTTTTTGTATATAAAATTAGAAAGTCACAGTAATATCTTCACTACCAACTAATATAAAAATATTGAAGTTCGCTACAATACCTTCTTTCGAATTGTGTATCGCAGATCCTAAAAAAAATGGAATTGTAGCAACGTTTGTTGAAGATCCAAATTGAATCTAAACTGATGCCGTGTAACATGCCGGGAACACGGAAATTCCTGGAGACATCCCGCTGCGGCGCCAGTCCGAAATATTAGCGATTTTAACTGAATCATGACCGGGAGTTAATAACCTATCTTTGCCTGTTTGTTGTCTTTTTCTGTATTTCTAACTCTACAACTGATTCGGTTTGTATTTTAAAATAGAGCTTTAGTACTTTAGACTCCGGGCTGATAATAAATATAAAAATCCCATTAGGCATGCAAGATATACTACAAAAACTCGATGTTAGTCTGGGATGGACTTTGTACAGGACTATACAGTATGAGACTATTGGGTGTATTTATTATTTATAATATTATTTATAGACATATCGCTGAAGATTCCTACTTGCACCACAACGGAAGTATGTAAAACCTTTGACACGTACCCTGTTCTGTATTGCAGACATGTTTTAAATTTGTTTAATAATCATGTTGCTCAAATTACAAACATGTGTTTCCAGCAATAAGGTTCAAAATGGATTGCGTAAGTTTATTTCGTAGCGGGAATGTATTTCATGGGGTTAAATGTTTTGAGAGAAACCACATTGCATTTCTGGGTAGAATAGAATATTTGCTTTAATCAGATGAAAGAAACGATGAGAATATAGGGATGAAAACGGAAGGTTATTTAAAAATAGCAGTAGGAAAACGATTTGAAAAGTTGAAAATATTCTGGATTTGTGGTATGATGTGCATATCCCCCAGATGGCGCCACCTTTTTTTATTGCAATGAATGGCGAAACGAGCATGCCATTCGCCTGATGGTAAGCGATATGACCGCTTGAACAGTAGCAAACCAAACAATACCATGAATTACAAAGGAATGCTTGGCATTCCACCTCGCTCACCATCCTGAGATATATGATATTAAGTCTCGTTATGTTCAGTAGTTACTCTGGCTACAATGTCCTTCAATACGGAACACAACAGTACATTTACATTGGTGTTTGGCGGGAGAAATAGACATTGCGGTGGTAGCTACCCAAGCAGCCTCTCACAATATGAGAGACCTACCACCAGTAAAACGAACTGTGCCCAATTATGAGAAAACTGTCATTGCGACTATTGTAAATGTAAATTTCGGATACGGGATAAAGGCCTTATTTAATTTTTTTACGTTCTTAATCGTTATCAATAAAACAAAGAGTTTCCCCGATCAGTCACATACATCCTGACCCCCACGGCCCACACCAAGATACTATTCTTGTGTCGTGGGTATCAGGAACTTCAGGAGACATCCATCTCACTCACATACGGACTGCAAACATTAAATATGATCCGGGGGGTTACTCCATGATCCAAAACGAAGCTCGAATATTCGAACGTTAGATGTAAGTTATGTTTTCCAGTTCTAAAAATCAATACTATTCTCTATAACACATAACATTCACTACGAACTTGTCTATGGTTACGACGTACGAAAGAGGATTCGAAAATTTTGTGGAGTACCTAGGCACATTCGTACAGTTTAAAGTCAGATCTTCGAACAATCGAACTTCGTTTCTGATCGTAGAGAAACACCCCAGAAAAAAATATGTCTCGATGTGGCAATCAAACCTCTCATTTCACAGCAGGCGTATAACCAACCAACTGCGCTACTGAGGCTTTCAAAATTACTGGTGGTTTTATTTTAATTGCGCAACTAAAACATTTATAATTAAATAACCCTGAAGGTTTAACACGCATCCGTGCCCAAGATTTAAAGAAGTTATGGCCCTATAATTCCTTTAAATTACTTAGTGAATGACCATTCTAAGCGGGTATTACGAGGCCCGTGTCATGCGTGGTTATCACGTGAGCTTCGTCATTACTACTGAAAATATAATGTCCTTGAACTAAGAGGTGAATGGAACTCATATTGACTGGGATGGTACCACTGTCTGATAGAAAAACGACGTAAAGATACATGTCGTGTTTTGATTGGTGAGCGAGATTTTCAATGCTCTATACTATAATACATCTGATATGTACTTGTATTTTTGTCATAGCCTATAATGTGTCCCACTGCTATACAAATGCCTCCCCTTTTTTCTTCCACTCGATCCTGTCCTCTGCGAGCTCTTGCCATTAAAATAATAAAAATAATTTATGCCAAACTGGTGAACCTAATTTCAAAAACTTAACTTAAAACATAATAACTAACCTCATTAATATTTATAAAATGATTATAACGCACCTAAAAGAAAGCAGTCTCAATGAATCTCTCGATTTTAGAGTAGTATTGTTGAATTATTGCTTCTCCGCAATTCATGACATCTTTAAATGTAATTTCTCTTTTTGAAAATAAAAATACAGTCGTATTGAAAACCTCCTCCTTTATTTGAAGTCCTTTAAAAATAACTACCTACTTCATTATCATTTAATGTAAATGAATTTTGTTGTACTACGTCACCAGTCAACAAATAGGTTATTCTAAATAAATAAATTTAAATTTAGTGCTGACATCAACTGTATCAACGGAAAAGGTAATGATGATGATGAGATCTCACAAATGGCTCTGCAAAACAGTACAGTATCTTAGGTTATTGTCATAAAATATTAAAGACTTGTGACTATAACAACCGCGTCCATGTAAATTGCCTCTTTTCTCATTCTCCACATGATGCCCACGATCTAGATTTTTTTCTTATTCCACTATAATATTCTAGACCACGTTCTAACTCCGAGGTGTAATGCCTAGGCGACAGTATTCTCGTTTCAAACACCTAATGCATCCTGCATGCCGTTTCATGACCTAATCATTTCATTACGTACATCATTGCGGCCGGATATACTTTAAGTAGGGTTGCCCATAATTTTTAACTAACTTCAAATAAGAATTTTGTCGACCAGTATGTCCATGTAGGTATAAATGCATATCCGCGATTTTCAAGAAAATTTTGATTCGATTTCGATCAGGTTTTTTGTATTAAAAAGTTTTTTTTGTATTAACATTCTTAATTTAGTTATTTTTTCGTATTTGGTATTGTTTTTTTTTGGTATAGAACTTGTGTTGTGTCCAATAAGAGTTGCCATTAGAAAGTTCTGAAGGATACTAATTGTATTTAATCCTATACCTAATTTGAAGCCTAGGATCTAGCCCGAGGCGTATTGCCTAGGCAACAGTGTTCTCGTTTCAGACACCTAATGCATCCTGCATGCCGTTTCATGTGCTTATCATTTCATTACATCACTGTTGCGGGCAGTACTTATGGTAGGATTGAACATCATTTTCTACAAACAAAAATAATGTATTTTCTTTTTGTATGGAACCTTGCGGCCAGCGAGAGTTTCCATTGGGATCTGAGGTCAAGACATATTTTTTAAAAATTCAGGTTTCAAAAAATACGATTTTTCTTATAGATGGTCGATTTTTTTTTTAATCTACCTTACCGCGACCAACCTAACTTCAACAAAACTGAGGTTCTGTTTTGTGAGACTATGTCATGAAGGATATAAATGTTTCTTAAATGAATGGAAAACCAATCTTTAATATTTATTAAAGATTGGTTTTTAAGATTGGTGTTTAAGATTGAAATTAAAGATATTATGTATTTAGTAACATATCTTGCACAAAAACATTCCGTGGGTAATAATTTAAGTTTTATGAGTTTTAGATAAATCGAATAATGTCCATGGTGTTTTCGAGAAATCCTAGTAGGCTCACAATAATTATAACAATATTTTAACATGCTTTTATGAACTCCACCTGTATGTGTGTATTTCACTCCATTTTGTAATCTTAAACTCATTATCAATTATTTTTACTTTATTAGTTAGGTTTTTACTGAAGTGTGCTTTTTTAGTTTTTAATCTATTATTTATTTATTTATTAAAAAACAGTCCTCTGACAACCCTACCTCAACCGACGTAATCACACATTCCTGTCTTTCTATTCGTAGAAAATAGACAGAGTGGGCCGCCTTACATTTAGTTCCTAAATAGGAACTGAACAATTTGTAGATTCCTTACATAGATTGCTTAATATTTATTATGACCTTTATTTTGTTAGCAATAAAGTTTATTTTCCACACCGACAAAACAATAATTGATCCGTAATTCTCGACATGTATTTGCTAACAGAAATATGCTTTTTCCTTGTTTTATGTATGAAATAAGTAGGGTTTTGGATGTGTATGTTATTGGTTAGTATAAGATGGTCGGAAGTTGAAAACACTCATTTCTTTATGTATGCAATGCGTCATAATCACTCTGTAAAATCAGAATAAAAAAGAAATAGACCCCTTCAAAAGTATAAAATCCGTCATTTCAAATTCCGATGTCGAGATCGCAATAAAACTTCACTGGCGATCATTTAGCGAAATGAAAAACATTTTCCAGCGGGTTTTAAAGGGAAGTTTAATCGTGAGAGGCGCCTTAGATGCCGTGTAAATGAAAGATAGTATTTAAATCAGGATTTTAAGTGATTGGAAAGGTATTTGAATGTTAAATAGGTATTGGAATAGTGGCAGCGTGTATGGGCTAGGAAAAATCAGGCCTTAAGTTTGATTCTCAAATCAAGTAATTACATACATACATGAACTCACGCCTTTATCCCCGTAGGGGTAGGCAGAGGAGTCCGGATATTTGCGTAAATCTAAGAAACCACTAAGTAATTTTGGAAAAGCGTTTTAAAACATAAAATTACTGAAAGTATACTGCTGAACGGTCTTCTAGACACAAGACCTTACGTAAGTATACAATGCTGTGCCCTGGAAGTGGCATGACAACCAAAGTCTTCTTGTAAACTTTTTCATTATCAATGAATTGAATTGTTGAATGAATGACTGTTATGGAACGTGTTATGTGAAAGAGATGACGAATAAGGAGTAAACGAATTAGAGAATGAATCTTTAAGATGTCAAATATGAAAGGATGGAATAAAAGAGAATATTTAATTTAATAATTAAGGGTAGTTTAATTGTAACAGTCACTGAGCGGATGACTAATACCTCAGTCCGCCCCGTGACCACAAAAGCTGTAAACTAATCGAAACGTCGGGAAGTTAAAAAATGTAAAAATTAAACCAAATCGCGATAAAATCCGTATAAAATAGTTTTATTTCAATATAAAAGAGAATAGTTCGGAAGACATTGAGGACGACGGATGACGACTCAATTAATGACATATTATAGAAGACAATTTTATTTGTGAAGAATATCAAACCAATCTTTGTTTTATTTGACCCGACACGGAACTGTGTGGGAACACAACTATACATACACTTCTCATAATCATGATAACCCAAGACCTCCAAAAGTAGAATCGGAGCTCGTAACTCATCTCCCAGGACCCGCAAGCTCCATCGCCTTATAATGTGTGGTGCAAGAGATTAATCTAACTTCGATAGTTCCGCGCCAAATTGCTTCCCTGAATTCAGACTCGATAGACGTTTGTCAATGTTCCCTTTTGAGTGAATAATTTAGACAGCCTACGTAGCGCAAATTGGTAAGAGCGGGCTGAGAGGCGAGAGGGCGTGGGTTTGATCCCCGCACAAATGTATGTGCGTTCATCATTTATATGTTTCAAGTCTGGCTGTTTGGCAAAAAAAATCTCCTAATTTCTGATGCTCACGACACAAGCCTTCTTATGCCTGCCATACACGTAACGATATAACTCTATAACTGATATCGTGATTTCGTTTTTTTTTTTATAAATTATTAGCCCATAGTCAAATGTTTCTGCCGGATATGGCGATAGGCTCGTCCCCTATCACATCGTGAGACGTAACACAAAAGGCGACCCGTGGAAATTCTAGTAGCACTATTACCTATCGCTTCCGGTAAAAAGGTTTATGTACAAACAATAATTTTTAACGATTTCATAATGAAAGAAAATAAACAATTTTAGAAATCGTAACAAAAAACAACACCAAACAAATACTTATTTATTTGCACCACCATCTACGAAAATAATGTACTCCTGTAATGATCCGTCACGCCGATTATTCGGCAATTTTAGTCTCAAAACAGCCATTCACTTGACTTCTATCTCGCCATTCCCACGTCAATACGAAGCTAAACGCCTGCCCTTTCAGACCCTCTCCCTCGGGAAATACTCCAGATCTTTACACCGGACTGTTTACTGGCGAGAATGGATGCCGCCCTCATTCCATATTTATCAAGCTATCAACAGAACAGAAATCTTCTGGTATTTAGGTTAAGGATGCACTTTCTGATTAGTTAAAGAAGTGGTCGATAATGCATCGATATATTTATGTGCAAGAAATTGTGCAAGATTTTAATCCTCAGGATCAATAAATCCTGTGAACCACAGGTATTTGTTTCGGATCTGTGAGATCAAAATATCTCTCGTAGTTTCTGATACCCACGACACAAGACTCGATCTTAGTGTGGGGTCTGGACTATGTATGTGACTGTTGGGTGAATAAAAACAAAATTACTTTCGTGCTGGTATAAAAAATCCACGGCAGTTATAATTTCCAAAAATTCTGAGCCAAATTTTCAATTACGGCTTAAGTAAACTGACTCCAATAATTGACGTGTTCATTATTGAGAACCGCTCTCGTAAAGAGGATAAGGAACACACGTTACCCCTTAATATTAACGACGTTTGCTTTATTTATTACCCATTATTACGGACACCTTTTTTGGCCGGCCTCTCAAAATGTGATGGGAAGGGAGAAGACGTGAGGATGAAAGAGACATCAGGCCTCCGGGAATTTCTCTTACCAAACGAAACACGAAAGCGAAGCGGTCACTTCGGGATTTTCGTGAAACAGTAGGACCACCCCGGTAAAGCCGGACCATTCCTTTAAAATGTTATATTTAATAATCATTTACATGCTTTGTTTTATATAAAAGGCAAAGCTAATTAAAAATCAGCCGGTACTCGTGATTTAGCTTGAAGTTGTATACGATTTACATTGCGGCTTTTTCGAAATATCAAATAACAAAGATTAGAAGTATAAAGGAAATGAATATTGTTTTCCGTTTATTCCGCGATGATATATTACTATTGTTTCGGTTTCGGAAGCTTCCCCTTAGACCCCGGATGGTCATACATCACCAATGTCACGAGTTATGATCATTATACCTCGTATTTCAATTTTCTTTTTTATACCGCTTTCATCTTCATTTTTACTTTGAATATTGAGACGCAAACTTAATGCATAATCCATCTCATTTCATCGTAAAAGATTTTCTTAAAGAGACGACGTTAATAACAAGATAAGAAAATTACAGTTGTTTTTTGGTTTTATCATACTTTATCGTTTAAATCCACCTTGGGTCATCCACCGACGCCTCAGATGTCCTTAAATAAATAACACTTGCCGAAATTACAATTTTAGTGTTCAGGTTTTAATATAGACGATAAAGACCAATCTATCTATTAATTCCCACAGAAAAAACTAAATTTCCACAGAAAAGAAAGCGTCCACAAAAAGACATTTCAAATGTACCCTAATCCCGTGTATAAATCACAAAAGTTATAAAAGATAACTGAAGTTAATTCGTCCGTGTCTTCCCCAGCCTTTATGTAACTTCCGATCTTGTTAAACTCAGCTGACAGCATTAACAAAATGGACGACGGCGTTTATTTCAAGATGGCGGCCGCATTATTGGTGCAGTGAAACGAGCGATCATGTTTTTAAATTGAGGTTTAATCTGTACGATGTTTTATGTTGAATTTTGTAATGAAGCCGTTAGTTAAAATTACTTAAATTCGTGAAATTTCAACTGCGTCGAATTTTTGAAAGTCTGTTTTCTGAACTCATATTCGTAACTATTCACAACATATTATGTCTCAGTGCGGGAATCAACCCACGGCCTCCCGTTTCACAGCTGGCGTCTAACCAATTGTGCCACGGAGGATGTCAAAGGTGTTAAGTTTCTAACTGCCTACTAATTACTGACTACAATGCCCTTCAAACCTGAACACAATAGTACACACTACTGCTTGGCAGAAATAGACAAAAAAATCGAAATTCAGATGGACCCTTTTTATTTTATTTAAACCAAACCTAATTATAAAAATGGTACTTAAACAAATATCACGCATTAAGATTGGCCCGCGAATTTGCGATGTCTGATGTGACTTATGTCAATCAATTTGTACAGGAAACATAGGAAACATTAATAATTTAAAAGAACCGACTTGAAAAAAACACTAAAAAGCAGAAAATAAAAATACTAGTACAAAGTAACAAGTGATATATATTTTATTATATTGTATATACTTGTACACATAGATTAATTTGGTTATTGACTTGACTAACAAATCAAAATATATGCGTAACATATTGAAGGCCGCCAAGTACCAGACATGTAGGACCTATGCCTTGTAATTAATTTAAATATCTACATGTTTGATACCTATGTTTATATCCTTCCCTGTACCTTACATGTGCACATTTCATAATAATCGGTTGTAAAGTTAGGATATAAAAACGTAACCAAACTCACATTCGCATTATTATTAATTATTATATGTATAGATGAGGATAATAGGGTATTTTACTCATTTTTTTTTATTGTATTAATCAAAAAGTATCCATATCCAAAATCTAGCAAACAAAGAATTTTGTAAATCCATTCAGAATTAAACAAGTTAGAAACGTTTTAAATTTTGTAGTGGGGGTAATAGAAAAGGGATGCAAAACAAAATTAGTGACGTCAGTGTGCATTATAGTGTGCGGGTGTGAAAGAGACGGTAAGATGTCCCCACTACGTCCCCACTCTTTCATTTAAAATACTAATATTTGCCTCATGTTACAAGCTACTTTAATACTGTTTTCACAAAAATGATTTGTTTTAATGGCACTTGTGTTTGTCTGCAAAATAATACAAACATTCGATGATAGTCAAATACCCTATTCTAAATTTAATTCTGCATAACTCTCCCCTACGTGTTTCTTCACAATGTACATCTATGCGAGCATTCTGCGTGATGCCGCGGAATTTAATCAACTACATGTAACAAACTACCTTTGGACATAATGCTGTGTATGGAATGCTGGATATTATCTGCGCGGCGCAGTTGGTTATTTTGGTTCTTAAATGAGAAGGTATGGATTCGATACCCACACCGAAATAAATGTTTGTGCGTAATCTATTTAACTGCCGGATTTATCAATTTTGTATTAGTTATGATTCCAAATGTATCTTGTTTGTTATAGATTATATATTTTGCAATAAAAGTTGTCAATATTTGTTTTCTACTGGTCGTCGTATTTGGGTGATAAATACATAGTTTTCCTAAAATAATAATGTAGATCTTTTTATATTTAAAGACGCAATGGTACGCAAGGGTTTAAATAACTATTTTCGCAAAAACTACGCATTCACACCGACAAAATCAGTCGCTTTTTTTTTCGAAATTTTAATTGCATTGTGTCTAATACTACCACCTGGTTTCGTTTTCGGTTGCAGTCTTGATATACCCGGTATGTAAAGTGCATGTCTAAAATTAGTTCATATATCAACGTCAATGTAAATCGAGTGAGCCACAATTGACAAAGTACATAGAATTGAGCTCAGTACTCCAGGGGACAATAAGTTGAACGCGCAGCCAAATTAATTGCAAACGAAATACATGAGCTAAGAATTGGGTAATGGAAATGTAAATTTGGTAATTTGATTGTTTTCTTTATATTATTGCAATGAAGGCGAGGAAGCACGCCATTCGCTTGATGGTAAGCGGTACGACCGCTCATGGACAATAGCAAAACCAAACAACAGCATGAATTACAAAGCAATGCTTGGTATTCAACTTCGCTCGCCATCCTGAGACAGAAGATGTTAAGTCTCATTATATCCAGTAGTTACTCACGCTACAATACCCTTCAAACCGGAACACAACAGGGCATTTACACTGCTGTTTGTTGGAGAAATAGATATTGCGGTGGTACCTCCTGCCTCTCACATATGCGAGACCTACCACCAGTTAAATACTAAGATTACGTATGACTACCTAGTGCAGATTCGTACAACATACATGCCTTTGAAATTCTTATTAAAATCTTTAATACGATATTTTCCTTTATCCTAATGAGATTTACAAGCACAAACGTAACTGCGAAAAGTCGGGGTGATTTATAAGCTCGTGATCTTATTACCGCTACTCCTTAAACACAAAAAAATATTCTTATAATTACGTCTTTCCTTATAAAAGACGGTATATATTCCTTTGAATACAAACCATTTTTTTCTTTTCATCAAGAAACCCAGACTGGTAGTAATACCGCCTTATTCCCCCTGGCATTCGACAATCGCCTATATTACGATATAATTAAGGTACAGTATTGGATGCTAAGCTTAGCGATCCAATGCCTTCGGAGTTAATTTCGTTAAAGAAGGAGCTCGCGTGATATCTGAACTAGAAATTCATTACGGTATTACCGCGTTATATTTGGGAAGCCATTCGTCAGATATTAAAACCTTGATTTGGAAAATAGGCCATTCGTTTAGAAAATAATAAGCATTCATTATTTTGTGTCCTCTAGAGGGCGCCATATTTAATTGTGTTACGTCACAACCCATAACCAAATGTCAATCAAGACGTTCCTATGTATCAGCTTACATACGTCCCAGTACAAGTCACGGGCATCCTCTACACTAGAACGTACGATTGAGAATGGTTAGGCCATATAGTCCACCACGCTGGCCTAGTGCGAGTTGGCGGACTTTACATACCTACCATAGATATTCCTTTAAACCGCTATGGCATGCAGACTTCCTCGCGATGTTTTCCTTCACCGTTATAGTTGGTGGTGATGGACTATGAACACTCATGACTCCCGTAAAGTCAGAGATGTGCCTTGGGATTTGAACCCGCGACCACCGTGAACATGTTGGCAGCTGCGTCTGCTTAGATACCAACCGGCCACCACGCACTTCTAATTATACATAATTTGTTATATAATTATAAATAGTTTAAAAATTAGGCGTTAACATACATACATACTAAAATTATATACCATATACTTTCCTGTGCCGTTACGTTATAAAATCAAAAATTGTAGCTGCTTGCAAAATGTGATAAACATTTTTAGCGTGACTCAAGTGTTTAAAAAATACATTTGATATTATTTATTTAAACTAATAATTTCATAGTTAAGTTTATAGTTCGTAGACCCAAGAGCTCGGTCAATATCTTCGCTCATTCATAACTAATCTCATGAAGGATAAATGCATGCTTGATATAGACTAGATGCTCCCAAGTTTTGACAGTTCTAGTGGTTTATTCCTATCCTATCCGAATGGCTAATGATTCCTATCCACGTGGCTATTTTTGATGATTATGCGGCTTACATATTTGATTAATTATTGTACTTGCTTCCTGCTTTGATTAATATTTTTGGGCGTGGGTGTTGACTGTTAGTTGTGGCAGCTTATAAAAATACGTAAATATTGCAACATCGAAATCGAATGTAAAAACAGTTTTACTTTTTATAACTAAAACCAGATTCAGTCAAATTTTCTTAATAATACATATATAATTCATCTGTGCGTGTGTATGTGACTGAACTCCTAAACGGCTGGACCGATTTTGATGATATTTTGTGTGTTCAAGCGGATTCGAGAATGGTTTAAATCCACAATTCGGTCCTTTCCAAAAAGTATCTGCACCCGGGCAAAGTCAGGCCGGGCCGTTAGGATCCTATATATCCTATATAATGTTTAACGTCTTTGTTTCGTTCTTTTTAATATGTATATTTGCTTACCCGATGAAATAATTATACAAAATAAATTAATTGCATTTTGCGCAATACAGCTCGCCATGCGGCTAATGAATCACTTCATGGAAATACAAGTGCAGCGAACCAAACAAAGTAATGGAATATATCAACATTAGATTAAACTAAAGCGGGTTTACTTATTCAGTACGCGGGGTTTCGATCCACTTTGATAGTGAATGCTTTTTCATTAGATTTCAGGATAGTTTTTTGTCGTTGTAGTGGAAGTTAATGTATTTTTATTTTGAAATAAAACTAGTTTTTACGGATTTTATCACGTTTGACTCAGTCTCAGGACTCAGTCCGCCCCGTGACCACGAAAGCTGTAAAGCAATCGAAACGTCGGGAAGTTAAAATTGTAAAAATTGAAACAAATCGCGATAAAATCCGTTAACACTAGTTTTATTTCTATGTGTAACATTCGCGTAAATCTAAGAAACCAGTATTTCACTATGTTTCCTTTCATCACTATACACATAGTATTTCAAATTAAATTAATCAACGAAGAAGAAATTGGGGAAGTCCTCTAGATCAGTAACTGGATTGCATCCTATTGGTTTAATAACGCTCGTGGACTCTTAAACGGTTGGATCCTGCGCTTGATTTAAATGCCAAATTGGCCTATCATCTTTTAAACTGGTTTAGGATAGGTATTTACTATAAACAGGAAGACGACACTCTATATTTTGTCTTAAATGTATCTAGATTTTTCTTAAAGAAAAAATGTAATCTGTCACCGAAAGAAGGTACGTAATGCAGAAAAATATATTAACAATAATTCATAATTAGGTACCCTTTGTTGGATGTTGTTTCAATAAATTTCATATACCAATGAGAGAAGCAGTGGCGGCGTAAAGGGGGGGCGATGGGGGCGGTCCGCCCCGGGTACCACGCACCAAGGGGTGACAACGACAACCCGACAAGCGACAACAAACGAAGAGCGTGGACCACGATCGTGGGCGAAACGATCCTGCTTGCCGCTGCCTACAAAGGAGGGATACCTTTTTTTTTTTAATTTTTTTTTTTTTTACTCCTTCACGAAAAGTCCGGAGTAAGCATATATACTTTAGGTATTTTTTAGGTACGGGTGCTCAATACAAAACCGCCCAGGGTGCCAACCTACCTTACGCCGCCACTGGAGAGAAGTCTATACGCGAACCCCAGAACTCTTTCCTTAATTTAACCTACTTACTACTTAGCTTCAAAAAGAAAGTATACCAAAACACAACCAAATTCTATTCCATACATGAGATAAGTCTATGTACCATTATTTATTGCGATGCATGGCGAGACGAGCACGCCGTCCGCCTGATGGTAAACGATACTACCGCTCACGGACAGTAGCAAAACCTAACACCATGATTTACAAAGCAAAGCTTGGCATCCTGAGACATAAGATGTTAAGTCTCAATATGTCCAGTAGTTACTCTGGCTACAATGGCCTTCAAACCGAAACACAACAGCGCATTTACACTGCTGTTTAGACATTGCGATGGTACCTACCCAGGCGGGATATGACATCTTATATATGAGAGACCTACCACTAGTAATTACCACACAGTACACCTTAGACCTCTTTACTTAGTTTAACTTACTACTTAGCTTCGAAAAGTTAAAGTATGCCAAAACACAACCAAATTGCATCTCAAACCACGTTCAAACTTCATTAAAACCCAAGTATATTTAGAACTCCAGTAACTTAAGTACAAAATTTTGAAATAAATCTTCACCCAGTAACCGGGTTACTTAGATTACTTAGCGCTGAAGTGGGACCGGCTAACTCTTAAGCTATCGCAAACGAAACTCAAATTGTAAGTTAACTTGAGTAACTTTAACCGAGGCAGAAATGCGCATTTGGTGTGAAGAAATTTTATAACTTCATTTTGATTTGTGTCTGAACTTATTAGTTGATTTTGATTTATCTGTGGCATAGTGGCGCCGGCTGTGAAATGAGCAGTCGCGGGTTCGATTCCCACGCGAAGGAAGAAGAAATGTGATCCATAAGTGCCTATTTACTTCGGGTCTAGGAGTTTGAGACCGAAAAGTCTCTCGTAAATCGAAATGTGTGATATCCAAGACACATGACTTATTGATCTTATTGTTGGGTCAGGACTATGCACATAAGTGACTATTGGATGATTTATTTATTCAAAGCGAAAAACCCTTCAAAACGTATTTCCCGAACCTGATATTGAACTTAGGTCGTAACATTTCACAACCTTCTCTACTGCCACTAGACAAATAGATAATTTATCAGGCTAGACTAAACTTAATACAATTATTTTTATAGGCAGCGATAAAATATAATTATAAAGGTAATAAGTGCTCATGCCAGGCGACGACGGCAAAAGTTGGAGTTTGAAATGAACTAATCGTTTATTTAAAGCTATTGATTATTTTTAGTTCTAACTTCTAACCTGGTCTGTCTTGATAATAAGCATGAATTTCTTTTGATTTATCCCTAGTAAATATATCAATTATAAACTTTTTTTTACTTTTATATTTTTTTAGTAATGAAAGAAAACATCGTAAGGAAACCTATGTAACGTTTATATTACGCCTAAAAAATTCGGAAAATCCAATATCAGTTTGCCCGACCCGGGATATCAACCCGAGACATCTGCGCCAAGTACCGTAGTACAACTGCGCCACCGTGGCAGCCAAATCGAGAAAAATTCTACATTAAAAATGAATTTACAAGTAGCAGAACCAGCATAGACATCTGGCCCAGTCGTTACGTGGTAAGTGCGCTACAAGGAATTGTACAGAAAATCCCCTTTGAACTATTTTATCTGCATCTTCTGTGCTGTTAGATTTTACGCAATTTAAACCTTGTTAAACTGGTATATTGTAAAGGTGCATCCACAACGCAGTTACTTTTTGTGGAGCAATGTTTCCAAGTATTACTCAGCAACATCTGATAGAATAATGTACATGTTGACATGTTAGTGTATGTTAAGTAGTGTTACCTATATTTTGAAAAACAGTCAAAATTTTGTAACTAACAATAAAATTGTTACATAATTTTATTTACTCGTTGTTATATTTTGTTATTTTCTGCTATTGGCGGTATATACGCGATGAGTAACATTCAACAAATAGTAACAAGAAGCCACAAAGGTTACAGATTTACCTGAAGTTATCTTGTTGCACAATATTGCTCCTCAAAGGTAATAGCGGTGTGGATGCCCCATTACGGCACATCTTTGTCAAACGAGGTTGTTCAATACTGAAGAAGGTAAAAAAATGCTTGGTTCGAAACGCGAGTTCGAATTGCGGAAATGCATGTTTGAATAATCGCTTCCTATTGCAAAGGATTGTAGGTTGGTGGAATGTGTATAAAAGATTGGTGGAATGTTGGTGAAATTTTGGTGGAATATTGGTGTAATGTTGGTAGAATATACAATAATCTCGCAGATTGTAACTCTATTTAAATGGTGCATGTTTGTTGGAATATTGATTAACTGTTAAGTAATGTTGGCTAAATATATGTAAGTTTGGTTATTTTATATAGGAGTATTATTTAGCCGAGATTGTACTTATAATTATTAGGTGCAGATATGTCATTTTTTCTTGGTAGTATATGAACACATAAAATCATGTCTGTATCTTTGAATTAACTTTAAATAAAATTCAATACAATTTTTCGGAGCTATTGTGTAATATTAGATTATAATTATTTATTTTTTTAGTGGAAACTTTGCTGATTTATGTATCTGTAATTAAAACTTAGCCATAAGGACTTAATGATTGTATGTTTCCCAAATAAACAATAAAAAAAAAAACATTTGCCAGTACTCGTATAACCTCGAAATTTTGAGTGAGAATAGTTGATTTGTCGAAGTGCAGCTGCAAAAATGTGATGAATTGAGAACGTCTTGCTTTAAAAAAAAACTAAATTAGGCGGTATACATTTTTTTTTTGTCTAATATGCCCCCCTTTTAGACGATTTGTAAAATGTTGTTCTTTAATAAACTTTTACGGTTAATTCGTACACGTTTGTTAGGCAAATGGTTCTCCAGAGGATAATTATTGTATATAACGGACGGCACGCATTCATAAGCTGACTTTTTCATTAATATTTATTTGTATGTAAATCATTGTTATGTATTTGTACCACAGTTAATTAGGTATATTTCTGTATTGTGGTGTCTATTCCAATTTGATTGGCATGTCGTGTTTGCCTGTAAATAATTGTTGCTCCTATGAATGATTATTAAATCACCACATTGATGTAAGAGTTAGAGTAATCAATTGTTGATAAACCTGTTAAATAAAAAAAAATGTAGATTGTGGATATTGGTTTTTGAGGTTATTTTAGGGGGTGTAGCTAAGATGTTCTTAGGGGGTGATTATGAGACCCAGCTCGGCTTTAACATCCGTGCGCGGTGCGCCGAGCTGGAGAGCGAGTGACCGCGACGTACCCTTCCTGCCCCCTCCCTCAAGACTAGGGGGAAGAAAGTAGGCCTCTCGTTAAAAAAATAGAAGGGGGCGATCATGAATCATAAGGTCTTAGGTCTATCTAATATTTATACCGCCATAAAAAGATTACAATGCATTTAAAAGTAAGAACAGTGAAATACAGATAGAGTATCCAATTATGCTCATTCGATCGAAGTTGGTTTTGCACAGAAATCCTCCATGGCGCCTATTTTCAGCATTAGACTTTTTGAAATAAAACGATTTTTTACATATTTTATCGCGGATTGGGTTAAACTTTTCATTTTTAAAATCCCGACGTTTCGATTGTTTTCCAGCTTTCGTGGTCCGCCTCGTAAATCGAAGAAACCATTATTAGATTGTTTGTTGCCAAAAATGAATGATTATTAAAATAATATAACGTCAAAACATAACCTCAAAATTGTATTAAGTTAATTACTATACTACGTCAACTCCACGCTTGTTTTAAGCTATTAATAAAGGAAACTCAACCGTCATTATAAGTTACATCCCTGCCCACCCCGCTTCCTCCAAGCCCATAAATACCATTATATTCAAATTGGTAAAAGTTTTATCGTGCTCTGTGCGAATAATTTACGTTTAGACTTGTAATTTATAACTCAGTATCAATTTTACTTAGTTACTTATATTCTAGACTATTAGAATAAGTGAGTTACGGCATGTGTTTGATATTCATTATATATAGATCTATGGTATGTATAGATGTGAAGCAAATCGCAAATGCTTTTAAACAATAAAAAATTGAAAGTTGTAAATTCAGTTGCTTTTTTTAGACACGAATGTCCGTTATTTTGAAAATATAAAAATTATTGTATATACCAAATAATATATAGTGTTTTAAAATCCTGTGAGGTGACAAGTTTTCAAAATATATTTCCACAATCTTTCACACATTAATTTTTTTTTCCGGAGATTTAAAATTGAAAAGCCCTTTGTCAGGCACGTTTTTTAATAGTCTGATTCTCTACATATCAATAATAAGAGAGCTGAAATATTTCTTTATTAAACCGTACAAATTAATGACAATTCCTATCACGAAGCGGGGGGTTTACGATACGTAACACGCCCTTCGATAAATATCGTACAATTTTTCGTATCGAAATCTTAATCTTCTCTATTAATAGTAGGTGTAGAAGAGTAATAATTGTTATATTGTAATTTAATTATTTTTTGTTTATTGTTTTGATAATGAAGTTTAATTTAGTAATAGTTATAGTTATTGATTATTTTGGCCAAAGTTCTGTACGCCTATCATGGGCATATCTATATCTATATCTGCCCATATACGTCCCACTGCAGGGCACGGGCCTACTCTACAATCGAGAGAATCGATTGAGAGTGGTTAGGCCATATAGTCCACCACGCTGGCCTAGTGCGGGTTGGCGGACTTACATACCGTAGAATCATGGGCATATACATTTTAATAATTAATTAAGCGATCGAAAAAATATGCTGTTGGTGTACCGTTCTTAAATAAATAAATACTCGTAGTGTCTTCGTCTTCAATCATATTTATCAGATTCGACAATTTTGATAAGTGTCGCAAAGGGAACATTAATTGACATCATAGGAAAATGAAAGTCACTAGGAGTTGATTCAAATACAAAGAATCGCACGATATATTATCGAATAATGTGTATGTAGTAGCACCCCAGGTGTGTTGAGTAAACATTTTCGCACGCTCAACGTAATCCGCGCCTTTACTGAAATGCGTGAACAAAAAGCCCGTCTCCACATGAATTTAGTGATAAAATAAATGAACACAATTTGAGGAAGGGATGAAACAGGGCTGATACCCTCGGGAATTATATTTTTTCGGGATTTCGAGTTCAAGGGTAAACATTTGGATTGTTTTAGAATATTTTGTCGCTCTTTTTATATTTCGTTGGTGTGGTAAAGGTTATGAAATACATAAATTTCATAACCTTTGAAATAAATAATTTGTTCAATGTTTTTGAGCAGAAAGCTATACTTTTTCAGCTTATACGAGTATTCAACAGTGAACTTTCTATGGCTGAAGAAATTATTTAATCCTATATTGCTCTATACTGGCCCATAATAATTTACTAGTGAATCTCCCGCAACACAAACTTCTATTCCTATGCTACTTTGTCGACAATAACAGGTGCTATTGCCAAAATACTTCGACTAGCCATCACTCGAGACTCATGGCATTTATTATCCAATGAATTGTAGTGTCCCTTATGACAGCCAATTATAACGATATAACTGTGCAAGTCCGAGTTTGCACAAGTATACTGGAACGTGTGTGGACAAATAACTGCGCAAACTTCGTTCCAATTTTCGATTCGGGACTGGTGCAACTCGCGTTCGCGCAAACGCAACTTGATCGTGTGTTGCGGTTATTAGTTGTTCTAGTATTAAAAATATGGAAAGCAATTTCACGTCACGTACAATATATAAATAATATATAATTTAATAAAGGTAAGTTGAAGACGCACTTATGTAAGACAACATTTTGCGTCGACACAAGATTACCGGTAGGGGTCGCTAGTCCCCTATAATGTAATTCTAATCCATTTAGACATCCCTCGTGGACCCAATTATTAACATTTGCATAATTTTCACTGTTCCGTCTTCGTGAGAAGTCTTATGTTTACAATTTACATGTGTAACGCGTCCCTTTCATAATTATTTTCACCAAATCGATTAATATCAGAAAAAACATAGCATTGTAGAAAATTCAAAGATATGTAAAACGATAAAAAAAAATTGTTGACAGCCCAGTTGGTTAGACGCCGCGCATGCTGTGAAACGTGAGGCCGCGGGTTCGATCCCCACCCTGAAACAAATATTTGTAGTAACTCTCGCGTAGTTCCTGATACGCCTTACACAAGACTCGATCTTAGTGTGGGGTCAGGACTATGTATGTGACTGTTGAATTTATTTATTTATTTGATTAATAGTTCTCGTAAAAACTATGATCAACTATTAGCATGCTTGTAATTGTATTATTACATTTAAAAATAAAAGCAAAACTAAACAGTGGGTAAAACTATGAAGGCCAGTCTCTCTATTGGTGGCGTGTGGAGGCGGTCGAGAGGGGCGAGCGCCTGGTGCCTCGAGAGGTAGAGGCACGCAGGGCACAGCTCCGCCAGGTCCTAGTGGCGGAGTGGAAGACGCGCTTAGCGCTACCCACGGCGGGGCACGCCGCTGTAGCGGCGGTAAGGCCCGTTCTAGAGGAGTGGCTCAACAGGAGCCACGGCGCCCTAAGCTTCCGGCTGACGCAGGTGCTTACCGGACATGGGTGTTTCGGGAAGTACCTGTGTCGACTAGGCCGGGAGCCGACGTCCCAGTGCCACCATTGTGATGATCGCCGCGACGATACGGCGTTGCATACGTTGGCGGAGTGCCCAGCTTGGGCCGAGCAGCGCCGTGACTTGGTCGCGGCCGTTGGTGCTGCGGGAAACCTCTCGCTTCCGGCCATTGTATCATCCATGGTCGGGAGCAAGTCAGGGTGGAGAGCTGTCGCCACCTTCTGCGAGGCCGTCATGCTCGCAAAGGAGGTGGCGGAAAGGGAAAGAGAGGCTGCCTCCTCTCTCCCCTCCCGCAGCAGACGCACTGGGCGTCGTAGGGTGGCAGATTTCCGGCCACCGTAGGGCGCGGCCTGTGGACGGCAGACTCGGGGCGTCTTGCCGTCCGACCAGCAGCAGGCCTTGAGGCGGCGGCGTCGTGTTCCGCGCGCGCCTCGTAGTGGAGTCCTGCGGCCGGGGTGACGGCCGCAGTGGGTGACGGGGCCCGCCTGACTATGGCGGGCCAATACCCGTCGGGGGGTTGCGACGAATGCTTCGGCGATACCCGACCCTCCGACACACGGGTACATGAGGAACACGGGTTGGTTTTTAGTCAGTAAGAGTCTGACAGTCCCCTCCGCGCCTCCCCCGGGCGGAGGATGTCCATGAGGATTTTCCAACCCGATACCAAAAAAAAAAAAAAAAAAAAATGAAGGCCAGTCTGTGACTCAGTCGAAATTTCCTTAAATAAAAATTGATCACATATTGTCCAGTTTCGTAAAGTGACTCACAAGAATGAGTCACTCTATCGTATCCATTATTATTTTCAGTAACAGCATGATGTTGGATTATAATTGAGGGATCAGAAATGGTGTAAAACTAAGCTGGTCTTGTAGAAACCAGATATATTGATTAAACTTACTATTATTATTCTAAATTATTTATGAACTGGTCTGAATTCAACAGCGCTACGACTTTTGTATAATTACTGTATTGTAAACTTGTTTTGAAAAGAGCAACGCTAGAGTTTCTTGCCCGTTCTTCTGACGAAAACAGCCTTGTGAACCGGATGGTAGTGGAAAAAAGTGACTGAATCTAAATAATTTATGACATTTCATGGGTCCATTAACATTTTCATTTCATTTCAAACCAGAAACAGTTACACATTTGTGTCACTATGAAAGATTTTCGACCATTGCTTATGACGGTCGCTGTCCGAGCAATACAAATATTTTACCAACAAAGTGGCAATTACATCTGACCCATAATACAGGGTATATCAAGACCGCGACCGACAACGAAGCCAGGTGGTAGTTTTAGCGGCTACAGACACAATGCAACTAAAAATTTTGCAAAATCAGCGACGGATTTTTTTTTTACAATTTTTTTAAATTCCTCGTTTTTGAGGGTTAAATACCTGGTTTTTGCAAAAACTGTAATTTAAACCCTTACGTACCATTGCGTGTTTAAAAATAAAGCGATGTACGACATTATTTTAGAAAAACTATGTATTTATCACTCAAATACGACGTTATGTAAAAAATAACAAAAAAATTTACGATTTTTTTTTTTTGTAAAATTTTTACTTGCATTGTGTTTGATAGCACTAATACTACCTCTTGGCTTCGTTTTCGGTCACGGTCTTGATATACCCTGTATAATAAAATACATACATAAACTCGCGCCTTTTTCCCCGAAGGGGTAGGCAGAGGCGCCACCAGGACACCCACAATTCGTCATAAAATATGAGTACTATATTTAATATACTTTTATACAAAACATTTCAATTCTAAAGCGCTATTGCCGGTCCCTAAATCCCCAAGAATCTTTAAATTAACCCGTCCCCACGGATACCTTTACCGGAAAAGTTATATTAAAATTCTGCCTTCAGACCAAACCCTACAACTTTCCATTAACGGAATAACAGTTCACGCAAAAATACTTCGCGGAATTTGTCTTTGGAATTCCGTAACGCCAACCCTATTTTATTCCTTATTCCGTCCAGTTTGTATGACCTCACATCACTGCGCTTTGTTATAGAGGCCTTTCGTTTGTCTTGGTAAATAGCTGCCTATTTTATGTGAAGAACGACGAGGTTCCCAATGGTTGGCATTTGACGCGTTTCTTAATGGGTGTGGGTTTTTTTTTCAGCGTTTTATTGCTCAGTTTGAATGTAGGACATGCAAGACTGACTTTTCGAATTTATATAGTATGTTTTTTTTTGTTTTCAAGTTTAAGACCAGTTGGTTCGCGGCCTGTCTCTATATTTATATGATTTACATATTCACAGATGTATACGATATACATATTATATACACGTATAGTTTATCCCTGTTTTTAAAATACAAAAATGCTTTGACATGTAATAATGGTACCCGTAACTTCTTCTCGACGATAGATAGATTTTAGAGCTCGGCCGATAGTCTTATCTTTACCTCGGGAAGTCTTTTAACTAAAGTGCTGGGTGTAAATTTCCGTGCCACTGTTAATCTGTCTGACAGGTGTCGCAGTGAAGGAGAGTGGGAGGTTGTGTCCCGTACATGCAACCCGATTTCTACCGGCTTCCTTGTTGTAGTTTATTATTTACATTGAAATGAAATGAAAATATTTTATTGGACCAATGAAATGTCATATATATTTTAGATTCGGTTACTTTTTTTCACTACCACCCGGTTCACAAGGCTGTTTTCGCCAAAGAACGGGCAAGAAACTCTAGCGTTGCTCTATTGAAACTAATAATTACTATCCTAATAAATAAATACAAAATAAATTTTGATATAAATGTATTATATCTAATGCTTTGTAAATATAAGTTAATTACCATGACTTATCTTAAGAGCTATCTAATTGCCGTTTCACAGCTAGTGTCTCGCCTTCGTAAATTAATAGACAATCCATAAAAAAATGTTCAATTCAAACCATCAATTTCCGAGATTAGCGCGTTCAAACAAACAAACTCTTCAGCTTTATATGTATATTAGTGTATGCAAATGCCGGCAAATAATAGTGATGGTCGACCAACGAATGAGAAATCGTGAGTGGTGATAAAAATCTACGAAGTAACGGTACATGAGGATTGAGCAAAATAGAGGTTAATAGTTTCTGCCTACCCTATGAAATACAGGCGTGACGGTAATGTAAAACAACACCCTTACCGCAGAACACATGACGCAATTAAAGTTAACTACACGTGTTAAATTCGATAACGTTACACGTAAACTACTCTTTCAACAGCTTATTCAATATTGCGGTAATTAATATAACCATCGGTAAATTGCAACCGCATGCTATGCCTAACATTGTAAATATTAATTATTATATAGTGTCATGGATGTAGTGGACTAGAAGTGGGTTGTAAACTATGAGGTTATGTCATTCATTTGATCCCCGAATCGGGCAATTCTTGCTCGGTTACCGACCACTGATAATCAAGATCAAAATGATGGATAATTTGTCAAAGTTTTTTTTTTAATATACTGCCATGAATGGCGAGACGAGCATGCCATTCGCCTGATGGAAACGACCGCTTATGGACAGTGGCAGAACCAAACAACACCATGACATTACAAAGCAATGCTTGGTATTTCACTGCGAGCAAAGCAAAGCGATCCAAAAACTATATCACGTTTTGAGCTTCAGCTCGTCTAATTGTGATTGCGATGTTTTCGACATAATTGTATGAACTAAGCTTACTTCGGACACATGTATCATATATACTTGCGGCATCTATTATTCATGTAGTACTTGCCGATCCTATAAAAAAGTACAACTACCCTACCAGATAAATTAAAGTTAACTACAACCATATCGATAGCATCGCACATTCAATTTTATTTAATAGTCCAACGATTAAGCCACACGATGCGATAGCTATTTGCGATAAAACCGCAAATGGTTGAGCAGCAGACATCCCGGTTCGTTATCAACTTGTTAATTCTGATGGCGCCCAACGTGGTGCCGACGCTAACGGGTTATTTAAGACTAAGTTTGCTGGCGGCTTCGCTCGTGTTTAATATATTGGAAACAAAGTTAGATATCAAATTCTCACAGAAAAGAACCCTACTAATGTCATTCAAGGATTACTTTGTAATTTATTAATGTGGGGCCGTTTTTATGTTTTTTTCTTGGCGATTGTCTAATAGTTATTGTCATATTGAATCTTCGTTTCGTTTCACTACACATTGTAAACTAGTTTTGAAAAGAGCAACACTAGAGTTTCTTGCCCGTTCTTCTCTAGTGAAAACCGCTTTCCGAACCGGGTGGTAGTTCAAAAAATGACAGAATCTAAACAATGTTGAACATTTTAATGGATTCAATAAATTATATTCATTTCATATCTCTTAGGATCTTGTTTTCTAGATAAATAGTACTCTATGTCCTTTTCGGTACCAATAACAATGCAAAAACTCATATTAAAGGGTTTAGTTAAGGCATTACAAACTCGCAATATTATTAGGGATTCGTTTAATACCCTCAATAAAGTTTTAGTTTGTTGATGTTTCGTTTCTCAGGAGACTGGGTTTAACTATTGCTGTACATTTGCAGTAGCAATGCGGTTTAATTCGTATGAGGTCATTAGCAATGTATATGAATAAAGTTTCGCGTCACTTGTTTTGTAGCTTATATTAAATGTTGACTATGTTGGGTTTTATTCCCAGTTCGGCGAAATTACTTTTTGTGATGTTTTTCGGTGAAACAAGGTTCGATCAAAACAGGTACTTATATATTTTCACATAATTCAAATATTTTTACTAATAAATACTATTTAATTAATTAACACGACATAAAAGCTAGAGGAAGATAAATATTTTAGTTGGAAAAGAGAGACTCGGGTAAGAGAGACAACTGTGATTTTTTGACTCTTTCTTGCGCGGTCAATCTGTTAATCAGGACGAAGTCTTATCCCATCTAAACAAAGCGCAATTTCCAACGAGCATGACAACGACAATAAGGTCTCCAAAAGCCAGCGCGGGCACAGGGTCCGGGGGATCATACCCCGACTTGTCGAAGTTGACAGAAATGCGCGAATGGAATATGTGCACGCGCAAACGTAAACAACCAGGGCCAGACTCAGACTGTGGCTGCAAAAATTCCATATCCGAACTCAAAAATGACATGAAAGAGATGTTCGAAAATTTTTTAAAACATCAAGAAGATCAACTAAATTCAATTCATAATGAAATCAAAGAGATAGGCTCTAAGGTTGATAAGATTGAAAATACCACTGCAAATCTTGTTATCGAGCATAATAAAATTGTAAATGAAGTATCTGATATTCGGGAAAAATATGCCATAACCGATAAAAAACTCACAAACCTGGAAAAAACAGTAGAACAACTGAAACTAGGACCTACACTAGATTTATTAAACACGCATCAGCCCAGTGAAGAGCTTATAAGAGAAATAAATGATCGTACAGATAGACAACGCAATATAATCATTACTGGAATTCCAGAGCTTAACACTCAAAACTCTGACGAAAGACATTCACACGACAAACATGAAGTGATCGCAGTCTTAAAAGAAATAACTAAGGACGAACCTAACATGCTAAAAGTAATACGTCTTGGTAAATATAAATCTGGTACAGCCCGATCAATCAAAGTTTGTCTGAAAACTGTTGAAGATGCCAAACATATTCTACGGAACAGACCTAACTATCAAAACAAAAATATTAAGATTTTTGCGGACCAAACTCCATCTCAGCAAGCATACTTGAAACAATTGAGGGAAGAACTATCCAAAAGACAAAACAATGGCGAGCTCGATCTGATAATCAAATACGTAAAAGGAGTCCCCAAAATTATTTCAGCAACAAAAAACTTGTAATTGAAGCCCAACATAATGACAGCAAAGACATAACTTATCAGATTTTAGACACCTATGGAAATCTAGAAATAAATAACACATCTCTTAACTTTCTATACACTAACATACGGAGTATCATAAAACCAAGCAAAATCGACGAACTGCAGTGCATCCTAAAATCAATAAAAACTCAAGTACATGTAATACTACTAACAGAAACTTGGATAAGATCAGAAGAGGAAGCTGAATCCATACAATTACCTAACTATAAACATTACTACAATATTAGAACTGGCAAAAAAGGAGGCGGTGTCTCAATATTTATACGTAATGAAATACAACATAGTTCGGAAGGTGGGACACATTTAAACGGGAATAATTATCTTTGGATACATACGGAAAAATTTCAGTTAGATATTGGAGTAATATATAAGCCGGGAGATACTAATACCGAAGTGTTTTTGGAAGATTTTGAAAAGCAAATACAGCAAAAGAAACGTGCAGTTGTCTTTGGAGACTTTAACATAGATTTATTATCAAAAAATAAAAATACAAAACAGTACACAGAGTTTCTAAAGGCGAATGGATACATCATAATTAATAAAATAAATAAAGACTTTTCAACGCGTGCCACAGCTTCAACACAATCAATATTAGACCATGTTTTAACCAATATAAATGGTGTGCAATTTTATATGGCGGTCGCCGACTCATCGCTGTCCGACCACAATCAGATTTTCTTCGGAATCAAAAAATACAGACCAAAACCTCCTCCAAAGATGAAATATAATTGCATAGATTATGAAAAATTATATAATTATGCTCGTGAACAAGGGCTAGATCAGCCTGATAAACTCTATAAAACACTGGAAACGATCATAACATCTTTAAAGGTACAAAGCTCAAAACTCAAAACAAAAATAACTAATACACCTCAAAAGGATTGGATCAACAAAAATATAATTGAAAGCATAAATAAAAGAAACGAACTATGGAAGTGCACGAAAAACAAACCAGATGACAAAAACCTACAATACGAGTTCAGAAAGATTAGAAACCAAACTGCAGAGTTAATTACTAAAACAAAAAAGAAATATTATTACGAAGCTTTCTCAAAATGCCAAAGTAATCCAAAGGCCATGTGGAGCTTAGTGAATAGATTATCCAATAATAAAAATAAAGCAGACGCCAAACCACCTATTATTAATACTAATAAAGGTATAATTAAGGACGGAAAAGCAATATGTCAGTACTTAAATGAGTATTTCGCAACCATTGGTTCAAAACTTGCTAGCCAGATTCCGTCTAAATATCATCATACCACCCCCGCGTATTCATATATTAAACCAAATATGGAAAAGCTATCAAATTTGGCACTGTGTGATCAAAATGAAATTTCAAAAGCGATAGATAGTCTTGATAGTAATTGCAGTGCAGGTATTGATGGTATTACTACTAAAATTGTGAAATGCATTAAGCGGTTTTTTATTCCTAAACTGGTAGTTTGTATAAACTACTGCTTACAAACTTGCATTTTTCCGGACGAGCTAAAAATAGCCAAAGTAACACCTGTGTATAAAAGTGGAGACAAAAAAGACCCTGGCAACTATCGTCCAATTTCAGTATTGCCAGTCCTTTCTAAAATATTTGAAAAAGTACTGTATGATCGATTGAATAAGTTTTTGACGCAAAATAATGTTCTATTTGACCGGAAGTATGGTTTTAGACCGAAATCAAACACACTATCTGCAACAATAGACCTCGTCACTGAGATCAAAACAAATATAGATGCAAAAAAGGTGGGACTAGGGGTATTCATTGATTTAAAAAAGGCATTCGACACTGTTTGTCACTCACTTCTTCTGAAAAAGCTATATAATATGGGGATTGTTGGCAATGCGTACAAAATATTTGAATCATACCTTACAAATCGTTCTCAAATTGTAAAAATAGGGCAATACCAAAGCTCAGCACATAGTATAAGTTATGGCGTACCACAAGGGTCCATCCTAGGCCCTTTATTATTTCTTATATATATAAACGATATTAGTCAGCTTCCAATACATGGAAATATAAGCTTGTACGCTGACGACACTTGCATATTCTACTTTGCTCACTCCTTAAACGAAACTCTAAAACTAGCACAGGAAGATCTTCATACCTTACACAAGTGGTTTCAGTGTAACCTTTTGACAATAAACATATCTAAAACTAGTTATATGATTTTCAAGGCCAAAAATAAAAAAATCCGGGATCATAGTCCCCTTACAGTCAACGGTGTCAAAATCCAACAATCGGCCCATGAGAAGTATTTAGGTTTAATACTCGATACTGGGTTGACGTGGAAATTTCACGTAGATAAAATCGAAGGTCGCCTATTATCATTGATGGGGTCTTTATATGGAATAGTTCGTTTTCTACCGCGGCAAGTCCGTTACAATGTATACTACTCCCTGGTCCAATCACACCTGTCGTACTTAATTGAAGTTTGGGGTAGTGCTAGTAAAACAACACTTAAACAATTGCAAACCAAACAAAATAGAATCATAAAACTACTATTTCATTACGATCGTTTAACTCCAACAGACAAAATTTATTCGGAAACAAAAATATTAAATATTGATAATTTATATAAATTCAACACTTGCCTATTAATAAGAAAAATAATAGAAAATAAAATTAATTCAACTATAACCTTTCAAAGTAAAAAAGAACTCGGACTCAGAGTACTTAGAAATTCTAATAAAATCTGTATGCCGAAACCACGCACAAACTACATTAAAAAAAGTATCAGATATGAAGGAGCACAAATGTATAACAATTTGCCAACAACCATAAAAGAAACCGATAGCTTCCATGTTTATAAGACAAAATTAAAATTATTTATTCAAAAATCAAAGCTTTGAATGCGGCCCTGGCAGCAAGTCTTGGATTGTGAGTTGGCATGTGGGTATTTTATTTTGTTATCGGTCCAATATTAGCATATTGTAACTGTCTTACCCACATTTATAAATTACAGATTAGTTCTGTCCGATACTAGCATAATTTTACCTATAGAATTATTGTATCTCATGAAGTGAAATGTAAAATTTCTTTTGAGAATAAAGTTTCTTTAACCATAAAACAAAACACAATTTTTTTTGTTGCGTGCAACATTTCGACTGCATATAGGTTTTGAAAATTGGGTTAACGATTTGTATCGTTAGGCGAATCTGTATAGAGCTTAACATGCTTTGTTAGGTTTCAAATTATTTTAATTTGGTCTATGTAATTGTAATTTTTGTAAAGGATATTGTCTAGCATTAAATAAGTTGGTTTAGCCGTCTAAGTTAAAGTTATCTTTATAATTAAACTTCATTTATTTGTTATCTAATATAATATGTAAAATATAAATTGATGACAGCCTCCGTAGCGCAGTTGGTTAGACAGGTCTGGGTGTTTGTGAGACCGAAAAGTCTCTCGTAGTTTCTGATACCTGCGACACAAGACTTAATTGATCTTAATGTGGGGTCAGGACTATGTATGTGACTGTTGGGTGTATTTATTTATTTATTATCATTATTAAAATTTAAATATTGTTTGATTTGACTTTGTATTCGAATATCCGGAACACCATTTGTTTCAATTGGTCCGGATAGTCGGAATACTACTGTATATTGAAATAAAAACTTAACACAGACATTATTTACATTAAATTAGTTCCAATCCCACAGTTTGGTCAGACTTGCTTTTTGGATATCAATAATTAATTAATTACGGCCTCATTTATAGACGGTTTTAAAACCTATTTTAGTAATCGAATTTTTGGTCCCTTTCGAACGACTTTTGAATTCAGTTTGAGCAAAGAAGACAAAACATTCGATAACTAAAATAGGTTTTAAAACCGTCTATAAATAAGGCCGCTAATCGTTAATTCCTTACCGGTAGACACTTATAGGGACAAGCCTATCGCCATATCGGGCACAAATTCCTGACTCCCGGCAGACAATGAATAGAAAAATCCAATACCAGTTTACCCGACCCGGGATTCGAACCCCAGACCACAGCCTTTTAACCGTACCGTATTACAACTGCGCCATCGAGACAGACACCAAAGCCTCTGAAATCGAAATATTTAACCCCTACACTGAAACCATTGCGTTTCAATTTGTCCCCCAAGCCATATAGACGTCAATAAACTGATATAAGAAAATATTACGGAGCCTTCACAAGGCTCCACGCATTGCGACAAAGTTACTTACAGTTGACTCCCAACTTTGGCCAGATGGCTGGAACTTTGGTATTGATTAGGCGGCTTAAAAACTAACTTATCTCATTTATGTGGTTATTTTTCTGGCAGGCCTTAATATGGGTAATGGTGTTGGTATATTAGAATTATTGGAGTTTCTTTATTTATTTATGTATTATTAGTTTTATTGTGGTAAATGGCGAGACGAGCATGCAATTCGTGAATGTAAGCGATATGACCGCTCATGGAAAATCAAAACCAAACACCATGAATTACAAACCAATGCTTGGCATTCCACTGCGCTCGCCATCCTGAGACATAAGATGTTAAGTCTCATTATGTCCAGTAGTTACTCTGGCTACAATTTCCTTCATGTGCATTTACACTGCTGTTTGCCGGAGAAATAGACATCGCGGTTGTACCTATCCAGGCGGCCTCTGGCGGAGAGACCTACCACCAGTATATCTGATTGGTGTAACATACATACATAAACTCACGCTTTTATCCCAGAAGGGGTAGGCAGAGGCGCCACCAGGACACCCACATTTCGTGTTGTTCCGTCCCATGATGTGATAGGGGGCGAGCCTATCGCCATATCGGGCACAAATTCGAACCCGAGACCTCAGCTTTGTAGTCATACCGTAGTACAATTACAGTATTAATTAGTAACTTACACCAATCAACTGCCTAGTTGATTGGTGTAAGTTACTAATTATTACCAATGGATACTCTATTCGATTGCGTGACACACCACAATGCCCTTTGTGGTCACTTCGTCGTGCCAGTAACAAAGAAAACCAAAGATCAGAAAGTTAAAGTAAGACCTTACTACAAACTTGGTCGAGGAAATCTTAGTAGCGGAACAAGTATCCGGTCGCTACGTCGCAGTGAACTCCGCTTTATCTAGACGATAAAAAAAAATAGACTAGTGCGAGTCGAACTCGCGTAGAAAGGGTTCCGTACTAAACTGCTCTGTAAATATGGCGATTCTATACTGAAACAAAAAAATGCAAAAAAACATTCTTACATTGGAACTACATTTATCCTATATTTTTGGGATTTTTCCGATATTTTGCTGTACTTACGCTATAAAAGTTTGCTTTTTACCAACAAGATTCTAGGCTACAAGAAGTATCCAGTTTATATTCCTATGGGTATTATCGCAACGAAAGTAAAAATGGCCGTATTTTTATTGCGTTGAATTAGAAGCTTGATTGTTTTACATCACTTCATACCAAGCTACATATTTCATATTAATTTCAACTTGATTCGTCCACGTATTTATAAATATGACGGTCTTGACACTCAGTAATAGGGACAACGAATCGAACAAGGTTTCAAGGTCATTTTTTTTTATATTATAGGGGGCCAACGACCAAACGGTTCACCTGATGGTAAATAATCACCGCCCCCCATGAACATCTGCAAAACCATAAGGCATGACAGCCTCCGTGGCGCAGTTGGTTAGACGCCGCCTGTGAAACGTGAGGCCGCGGGTTCGATCCCCGCACTGAAACAAATATTTGTGTGATCCACAGGTATTTGTTTCGGGTCTGGGTGTTTGTGAGACCGAAAAGTCTCTCGTAGTTTCTGATACCCACGACACAAGACTCGATCTTAGTGTGGGGTCAGGACTATGTATGTGACTGTTGGGTGTATTTATTTATGGAGACGCGTTGCCGGCTTTTAAGGTGGGAATACGCTCGTTATTTTAAGGTCGCCATGTCGTATTTGTTGGCAATTGGTTCCACAAAAACATTGACATGCAGAACCCTAAAAACCTAGCAGAGCTCCTTTGCAATTCCTGAATCAGATAAGGCGAAGTTTTCATGGCGATTGCGATAGGGTGCGGAAACGCGGCCATCCACGCGATGAATAAATGAGTTCAAACGAGTCTTGATTTACGAAGGCTCTTGTTATGCATAATCCGTGTTATTCATGCCAATTAACTAGAACCCAACGGTCATATGATCCTAGTCTTACAAATATGTAGAGTATCAGAATATACAATAATAGTAGTCTCCTCTACTGGAAATATTGAGACTTAACATCTTATGTCTTAGGTGGGCGAGCGCAGTGGAATGCCAAGCAATGCTTTATAATTTATGGTGTTTTTTGGTTTTCTACTGTCCGTGTCGCTTACCATCAGGCGAATGGCATGCTCATCTCGTAATTCAACGCAATAAACAAAAAGAATACTTTTTATGCGTATAGGACATTATTGTGGGTTTATGTATGTATGTAAATATAACAAGTCTTGCAATACAAGATAAATTACCAGCGAAGTAAGTAGCAGATATTTGTAACATCAGGTTTATATTATTTATAAAAAAATAAATAAGAAACCAACTTTCCAACTTATTGGAAAGCTTTAAAAGTTTAATCGATAAACATTACACAAGTTATATTACAAACTCCGATCTCCACTAACTTAGCTAAGAAATCTATTTTCGTAAGGTGATTTTTCGAACACCTACGTGTGGTATAGCTAAGCTAAAATAACAAACCAAGGTCACGTAATACCGTAAGAATACATCCGAAAAATGCCTTACAGATTACGACAACACAAAATATTGAAAGACCGATATCCAGGATTATCCAAAAGAGATTATTTGTATCGAGGTCGGTTTTGAGGTCGGCAGACTCACACAGCTGGAACTAAACGCCTGCAATTTATACCTCATCAAAGCGTAAACTATAGACATTCAATCTCGCGAAGTCCGTTAACTATGGTTTTAGAATTGACAAGTGTCAATTTAACTACAATTTAACAGTCACTGAGCGGATGACTAATGCCTCAGTCCGCCCCGTGACCACGAAAGTCGTAAAGCAATCGAAACGTCGGGATGTTAAAAAATGTAAAAACCAAATCCGCGACAAAATCCTTAAAAATTAGTTTTATTTCAATGTGCAAAATTCGAGTAAATCTAAGAAACCATTGACAATTGTTGCTTATTTGTATGAGTAATTGTTCATGACAATTGCATCATGAAAACTACGCATACTAAAATTAACGTGCATTTTACACGCTCTATACATAACACAGACGAACCGACTTCTTGAGATGGAAATCTAGACTTTAGAGTGGATTTAGGGAAGCTAAAGACCAATATTATTATTAGTCAATTATTATTCTAAATTATTTATGAAATGCTCTGTATTCAACTGCGCTGTGAATCCTGTATAGTCACTGTATTGTTTGTAAAGTTGGTGTGAAAAGAACATCGCTAAAGTTTCTAGCCCGTTCTTCTCTGGCGAAAACAGCCTTGTGAACCGGGTGATACTAGAAAAAAATGTGACTGAATTTAAATTATGCATGACATTTAATGGGTAATATATTTTCCATAATATATTTTCATTTCAATGCATAAAAAACTATTTTGTACCGAAGGTCAAGAAAAGAAAACAAGCGAAAAACGCCCAACAGATTACGCCAACACAAAATATCGAAACTCCAATATCCAGGATTATCCAAAAGAGATTATTTGTATCGAGGTCGGTTTTGAGGTCGGCAGGCTCACGCGACTGTCACTAATCGCCGGCGGCAATCTATACCTCATTGGAGCCTCTAAGGCTTCCTCAGAAACCTTACGACGACAGCCTTTTTCGGTTCGTGTGTATTTAAAAATACATTTGCTTGCGTAAGGACAACTTCCGTTGGCATGGGTGGGCGAAAAAAACTCATTTATGATTATTGAAATGTCTTTTTACAATTTTGGTGTAATTCGTCTATTGCACTATATAGGCCCTTTTAAGATCACAGTATGACTATAACATTGTATCGCTTGGTAAGATATTGTCATAATGTTTCTCTCCAGTAGATACTCTTTATAATATGTATATCGCACTACATTTACCATTCATGTGGTCACTGCTGTGCCAGTAATAATAAATAAATACACCTAACAGTCACATACATAGTCCTGACCCCATATTAAGACCAATGAAGTCTTGTCGGGGGTATTAGAAGCCACGAGAGACTTTTTGGTGTCACAAACACCCAGACCCGAAACAAATACTTGTGACCTCACAAACATTAGTCTCGATACGGGGATCGAACCTGCGGCCTCTCGTATCACAGCCGGCGTCTAAAAATTACGCCTCGGAGGCTGTCGGAGCCGTTGCAAGTATAAAAAATAGCACCAGGAATTATTAGAATAGAATTGTCCTATACACTCAAGTTATACAGGCGAATCGGTAAGCGCAGTGGCTACTAGAGTTATTTCAGTAATGGCACTGATGACCTTAAGCCCTATTGTATGTCATTTTAGTGTTTAACCTAGCTAATATTTTTAATCCTGCTCTTACCCTATCCAGGATAACTGTAAAACCGTTTGTAAATAAGAAAGTTGTAGCTCCGTACTTAAAACCGGGATCGAGAGTACTCCTATCCCGCTCTATAAGGGACATATTTTGTCTACAACTTTGATCATTAATTTAGGTTTGTCAATCAATACGCGTTGTTTGTCAACACATAAAGCATTACCGTTCAAAGAAAAAGTTGTTATTTATCCCTCGGGTACATTTTTTGTGTAATAAATAAATAAATAATAAATAAATACACCCAACAGTCACACACATAGTCCCGACCCCACATTATGATCAATTAAGTCTTGTGTCGCAGGTGCAGAACTACGAGAGACTTTTCGGTCTCACAAACACCCAGACCCGAAAGAAATATTTGTGGGCCGCACAAACATTTCTCTCGTATGATAGGTAAGTTTCGGTTTCCTCCTTTTCATTCCAGTCCATCCAAAGGTTGTCTGGTAGAGATTGCCGTGAGCAATAACCGCCGTTTGTACTGATATTTAGATTTAAGTTCCTTATTTTTGTTATTCCTATGCTTTGTGTACAATAAGGAATTAAGAATAAAATAAGTCAATTTCTTTACGAAAACGTGGATTCAAAATGTAGTCAAGAAGGCATGACATACAAACTTATATTCGCACCTAATATATTAGTAGATACGAGTATAAACTACACTCAATATACTTATTGCTCGCAACAATGTCACACTGTCATGATATTCTAATAATACATTATGAACTCGCAAACTTATGAGAGGAAGCCATATTGAAATGTGTGAAGTCTTGTTTAGAGGTTAGTTGCCATGGTGTAATAGAAGCCTTGGAATTCTTGCTACGTACGTAAATAATCTGCTCGATATTGCCTGATAGAAATCTGCTATTAACTACAGTGTCTACAAAGTGTATTGTTTAATATAATGTTTTTGATATAAAAGTAATTTTCACGGACTTTTCCGGGGATTTGGTTTAATTTTTTACATTTTAATTAACCCGTGTATTGATAGTCAATCACCACGCACTTTAACGGTAAAGGAAAACATCGTGAGGAAACCTGCACACCGTAGCGATTTTAAAGAATTTCTTCGGTATGTAAGTCCGCCAACCCGCACTAGGCCAGCGTGGTGGACTTTATGGCCTAACCACTCTCAATCGATTCTCTCGATTGTAGAGTAGGCCCGTGCCCTGCAGTGGGACGTATAATGGGCTGATATACAATTAACCCGACGTTCCGTTTTCTTTCCAGCTTTCGTGGTCATTTTACGTCACAATGTATTTGTTTCAGTATATGATAATTTTGAGAATCTCATTATTTATAATTATTGCCTACATAAGTTTTTTATTTATAAATTGTTGACAATGTTGTGAGTTCTGTGTTCTGTTCTTTAATTGGATATACGCTGACATTGTCTGACGACCTGATATGTCGCAGAAGGTTGCATTATGTATATTTTTTCTAAACATATATACTAAAGGCCTTTCTTTAGTAATAGACGATCTCTAGATTATGTTGATAATCATCATATTTATTTTCGTTCTGTTGAGGCCTGAGGGGTCCATTTTTTTTTTTGGCACTATAAATGACGTCACTGAAACTGATGTTAACTGTAATATCGTCCATACAAATCACAGATTGGCAACAGAATTTATTACACGGTATGTACACTACCAAAACACCTAGGAACAAAAAAAAACACGGGTGTTTAGACACTATTCAACAACATTATCAGTGATCACACGCTTTTAACCGTATTATCTGGTATACGAAAAAGATTACCCTATAGCCGTAAAAAGTAGTGCCAAAGAAAGAAACTGAGGTGTCGAGAATCTGTTTTACATTACCCGTGGTCACTCGCTTTAGTTGTATTATCTGGGATACGAAAAAGAAATCCATGAGCATTCCTTCGGGATACTATAATTGCCACACATATTGTGGTATTTTTCTTTCGCTTTCCCGTATTGCATACATCTAAGCCTCAACTGAATATATTGATGCCCAAATTGTGGGTTTGATACGGTTAGCAGCACGCATACAGTAAACCTTACCTACATCACATCTTGCATAAGCAGCGGTAAAAAGCACTAATTTCAGTTAAAAATCATTAGAGCTTCATAAAAAAATCAAGCGCAAATTTTACTCAAATCTCACTTTGGTGTTTCAGCTCACATAGAAACACTTAGATTTTTCAATCTCCCATATTGAAGAGATCTCTTAATTGTGACAAAAAAATGGTTAGATCTCTCCTAATGTTACAATAATATGAATAATAAGGATTTTTTTAGTTTAACATGCCTAGGATTTTACAGGCGATACAAATTGAATGATCTGAGCACGCATTGCGACACGAAGCCGCATACAATGACCGCCTTACATTTGCACATTGAAGCATTACGTTGCAATGACATAGATAAACATCAGATTTTCACTGCTGAAGGGTTTTTGTTGGCAGTTTTATGTCCTTTTACAATAGTGGTCATATTTCTGATAATGAAAATAGAGAGACAGAAAGACAAGTTCCGGTATAAGTTATGGAATTACAGAAGGTTTTTGGAGAAAATGAGATATTATTTGTTTTAATCTAAGGTTAAATGTAATTTTCCACTTTTATAATTTCCTAAGAATTTGTACAAAACGGAACAGAAAAAGATGTATTGAATTTAAAGCTTAATATATTATTAATTGATTTGCGTCGTCCAATTTACTGGTAGTATAATTTCCTAAGGGTATTAAAATAAAAACCACGGAAATGTATCAGTATTCATAGATTGTAACGCTTTTTTCCGATTAATAAATTCATTACAACTACAAAAAGAAAAACGTTACTTTGAAGGCCTAAAATCTTCAAAATCCCCGAAATAAGATGTAAAAAAATGCTGATCCCTCGCAATTAACGCCATTCAAATTCATTGCTGAGTAGAATTTCCATCCGAATTCTCATCACAGCTTAATAGGAATGAAAAATTGCTGAAACCGCGCAATTCGTGCGCTACTGACAACCTAAAATATGAATTCCTGAAAGAAATGCATCAATCAACCGCACGATGCGACATCTAACGTATTCACATCCGGGTATATATGAATAAGGAAAAATATGTAAATACAATTGGAAGATTACAGTGACATCATGGATCCACCAGCAGTTAATGAGGAAGTATTATATATAACTACCACTTCATCGCCTATACAACCGTATTATCTAAATAAATAAATTTAAATTTCACAAAAAAATACTTATGCCATTTTTTTTTACAAATGAAATACTTACTCAGTTTCGTTGTTCTCGAACATGATGTGTCCTTGGACGGACTCGTATTGCGTGCCTCCCTTCGCCGTCCCGTCTTCGGTCCAGTAAGGCACCCTGACCTTGCCCCGAGCTCCAGCCGTCCTCACCACCTTCAAATCGTAGGTCCCCACTGACTCCGTCAGCTCAAAGTCCCGTTGTGGGAAGGAGAACACTCCAGAATGGTCATCGTCCAGGATCACCACAGTTGCTGTGGACGGAGACGCCAATGACGCGCCTCTGGGTGACGTCAGACGTACATAAAAATGCTCGTCTTCTTCGAAAACATCATCGTCTATTACTTGGACGCTGAAGGTCTTCTCTATCTCACCTTGTTTGAAGTGCAAGGAACCTTGGGTAGCTACGTAGTCTGACCCGGCCTCAGCGGTCCCGTCTTCTGTAGTGTACTGCACAGAGATGTCAGCATTAAGGTCTCCTCCTCTGACCACTCTTACTTCGAAGGATCCGCAGTTCTCCATTACTGTGTAGTGATCAGGGTCGAAGCGCACGTTCGGTCCTCGAGGCTCAATGGATGGTGTACCCGAATCTCTCCTCTGCAGTTCAGCTTTCACTTCACTGAGGTCACTTTGCGCTCGTTCTGATATTTTTCTTGAGAAGTCGCCGCCGCCTGTCATTTTGCGTGTCGCTGCGACTCTGTAGAAAGCTCTTGATTTCGGGCCACGGGACATTAATGTTTCTAGGGCCATTCGTTCCACAGTTTCCAAATCTTCATCGGGGTGTTGTCTTCTTAATTCGCGGAGAACAGATACATATTCTCTTCTCGACTTCTCTATTTCTCGACCTTCTTCATCATCCGAAATAAAATCATCGCCTGGTTTTAAAGCCATTTCAACAGAGCCATCGCCTTCAGCCTCAACGATGACCCCTCTTTCATTAACTCTATATCCTTTCTTCAAGTATTTGTATACTAGAAGGCGTCTGTCAGCTATATACGCCGTAATAACTGTCGCAGGGAAGAACAAGAAAGTGACAGCGCCCTCCCATACTTCGACTTCGCTAGGTGAG
Organism: Deilephila elpenor; assembly: GCA_949752805.1. Taxonomy (NCBI): domain Eukaryota; kingdom Metazoa; phylum Arthropoda; class Insecta; order Lepidoptera; family Sphingidae; genus Deilephila; species Deilephila elpenor. The sequence continues at coordinate 10,707,570 of OX457113.1, forward strand.
ATTACGGCTAGAATGAGGTAGAGCCACACGTATGCAAACACTGACCAAGTTGCTGTGACTAGAAATACTCGAAGATGCTTTATCTTACGCACCTCGCCATCAGGTATGACAACGACGCAGATGGCAATGATCACGAACAAGTTGTAAGCGGCTGACCCGACGATGGTTCCGGGTCCTAAGTCGCCAGCTTCGAAGTTCTTACCAGCTATTTCGATCACTGATAAAAGGATTTCAGGCGCGCTGGAGCCGAGGGCCATGAGAGTCAAGTTAGCCACGGTCTCGTTCCAGACTCGCACGACGACAATTTGTTCGCTCCCGTTACGTCGCACACGCACCTCCTTCTCCCTTGAAGTGATGACTTCGATGGCGGCCATGAATCTGTCGGAGACGATAGACACCCCGATGAAGAGATACATGAGAGCAAGAAAGTAGACGATGCCGCGGATGGTGATATCGAAGGTGGCGACATCCTCGATCGGCATCCATACGGGCAGCAAGAGGCCCTCGGAGCATTGCAGCACGTGGTGCGGGGTGGTGTTGCGTGGCGCGGCGGGCGGGGGCTCGGCGCGCGCCCCCGCGCAGCTCGCCGCCAGCGCAGCTAGCGCCAACAGCTCCGCGAGCGCGGGCCGCATGCCGCGTTACCTGACGCGGGCCATGCGCGGCGACCGGCGCTGCACGAGGCCGGCGCCCGACTGAGCGTCGCGACGCCCCGACCCGTCCTCCGCCCCGCTCGCTCGCCGCGGAGGCTGTTAGGAGCCACGCACGTAGCCGCCGACTGATGGAGTTTTATTGCCGTTGCGGCCCGTAAACTTGCCGTAGTGTTGGGAAAAAAGGTTATTAGCTTCGTGCGTAGCAACGCGGAACTTATTACAAGTTAGTTTTGCATTAGGGAAGGTGCGGCGCGGCGTGCGTAGAGTCTTTGTGCGAGCCCTTTCTTTTGCAAGGCTGTTGTTGGGAACCTTGGCCCACTATACGGCTATTGTACGAGGTAATTTAACTTTCACGTACCCACTTTTATTAATCCCTCCTGACAAAGTTGAAGGAATACATCTCTGCAGTTAAAAATGTTTTATAATTAAAGAATTTCGAGAACAATGGCAAAAGTTTTTTTTTAAGTTTTTTTTTATATATATATATAAATTCAAGAAGTCGCTTATGGCTTCTTGACTTAACTGTCTGACCCATTAAAATACTTTTGAAGTAGGACTCAAGTCTGGGAAAGTTTTACGCCAGTCACTGCTAACACATTTATATTTTAACAAGTGATTTAAACTTATTTCGTTTGCGTGTAATTTAAAGTAGTTAGGCACGGTTTTGCTTGGCATATGGATATTAAATGTAAATAGCATTAGGCCCTGAAACACAATTGTATTAATCGACAGCCTTGCTATGCGGTGGGCGGGGAACCGGCTGTGCATTACGTGGCCGCGGGTTCAATAGGGACACAAAATATATCAACATCACATATTTTATTTTACGATTCCACAATATTAAGGGTCTATAGGTAACTATAATCGGTTTTAATAGCTTAGTTACTAGAACACTTAAGCCTTATTCATAGCCAGATTTAAAACCTATTTTACTTATCGAATGTTTTGTCCGTTCCGAACGACTTTAGAATTCAGTTTGAGTGAAGAAGATATAACATTCGATAACTAAAATAGGTTTTTAATCTGTTTAGGAATAAGACGGTATTTATGCCATACTGAAACAAAAACCCAGACAAGTTTTATTGATTACACTAATTTGATGGTCTATTTCAAGCCTGAACAGTTCACAAACAATTTTTATTTGATTTTAATCTTAAAAACTCCGTATTACGATTATGTTCTACAATAATACGTGTCACGACACAATTTTGAAATAGCAATTAAAAGTTAAACATCACATCGTAGGGACTAAAATCTGGCACGCTACAATTCTATGTTTTGTAATGTAGAAATACTTTGAAATGCTGAACGCAGACGAAATTAATTATGCTTTTTTCTTTCTAGATTATTGCAAATACGATACATGGAGGGTTTTTTTGGTCTATATTTGGCTTTATCTGAGTCTTTGTGTGTGTAATGTATAGTTAAATAAGTTCAATTTTCACTAATGTAGCAATGCTACCAAAATTAAAAATAAAAATATGTTTTCGAAGACGTAAATGTATGACAGAGCTTCCTATTAAAAATACTCCAAGATTTACATATTCATTATTATCAGCCCAGAGTCGGGAATTTGTGCCCGATATAGCGAAAGGCTCGCCCCCTATCACGTCGTAGAACGAAACATACAAGATGAAACGTGGGTGTCCTGGTAGCACCTCTGCCTACCCCTTCTGGGAAAAAGGCGTGAGTTTATGTATGCATGTACATGAAGTCTAAGCTACTATGACAGTTTTCTTAATTCTTGAAGAGAAGTAGGTCATAGTCCACGCTAGACTAATGACTTTTTACATATATTAGGTAAACTACGAAATAACTACATAATTAACACGCGTGCCTGAGTAATTTACTGAGTTTAATAGCTCGCTCTAAACGCTTGCGTGTTTTAGTTTTAATTTAACCGCGTGATTGACAAGTCCCATTTACGGTTGGAGACTTCCTTTATAAAACAACCAGTGTAGGAAAATTGTGAAAGATGTGGAAAGCTTTTTCACATTTCCATTAAAATTCCTATTTCTTAAAAAATAAAACTCTTTTAATACAAGTATAGTTAAAAACTATATAACTAGGTAAAAACTAATTTTATAAAAGTATATGACGGATAAATATGTTTGTAGAGCTAGATCCTGTATTTTTTATCATCATTCTCAGCCCGTTGCAGTCCACAGCTGGACATAGGCCTCTCCTAAGGTACGCCACAGAGCCCGGTCTGCTACTATACCGGGTATATCAAGACTGCGACCGAAAACGAAGCCAGGTGGTAGTTTTAGTGGTAACAGCCACAATTCAATGAAAAATTTCGCAAAAAATAATAGTTTAAAAAAACTAAAAAAACACGCTTTTTATAGAAAACCGAACTAAAAAATAGAAAATAAATTTTAATGAATTTAAATTAAGAAAATAGTGTTAAAAATTTCAATGAATATAAATTAATAATAGTGAGAATTAAAAAATTTTTAATTAAAAGCGTGGGGTGCTTTTTAAGATATTATCGAAATGATAATCACTCTACTCATATCTGTCAATAAAATATTTATAACTATTGACATCATGCACCCCACGCTTTTTTTAAAATAAAATATTTTTTTATTCACACTATTATTAATTTATATTCATTGAAATTTTTAACACTATTTTCTTAATTTAAATTCATTAAAATTTATTTTCTATTTTTTAGTTCGGTTTTCTATAAAAAGCGTGTTTTTTAGTTTTTTTAAACTATTATTTATTTTCTACTTTTTAGTTTGGATTATTTATAATAGCTTGTTTTTTTAATTTTAAACTATTGCACGACTCATGATGCGAAGCATCAGAGAGTGCTTTACGATCGAAAAATTATATAAATTAATAAAAATCATATTTTGCAAATTGAAAAATGGAATAATTTTATCAAATTAGTGTATTGTCATCGGTCCTCAATAAATCTACAAAGTTTGAACGAAAACTGGCCGTTTAAAGTGGGTCAAAATCGCGCCCAAAGAAGTCGGTTACAAACAAACATACAGGTGAAGCTAATAAAAAGCGTGTAAAAAAGCGACAGTTTTTTTTTTGAACATTTTTAAACATCTTCGTGTTTGGGTGGCAAATACCTAGTTAATACATCATTTAAACCTTTGTGTACGATTGCGTCTTTAAAAATAAACAGGTTTACATTATTATTTTAGTAAAGTTATGTATTTATCACCCGAAAACGATGATCAGTAAAAAAATTCAAAAAAAAAGATGACAAGTTTTTTTGCGAAATTTTTAGTTGCCTTGTGTTTGAAGTCACTAATAATACCACCTGGCTTCGTTTTCGGTCGCGGTCTTGAGATACCCTGTATATTTATTTTATAGGGCAAGCGTTTTACCGTAGTTCCCAGTAATAGGTATAGCAAAAACGCCGGAAAACACGGAATTTCTTCGTAAATTCCTTGAGGTATTATGCAACACCAGATGTTGCCCGAATATTGTACATGAAGTTTCGTTCATCTGAACTGAGATTACACGCCGAAAGAATGTTTTGTGCGGATATTTCCGTGGCGCAGTTGGTTAGACGCCGGCTGTGAAGAGGCTGTGGGCTCAATTCCTGCACAAAGCAAAATGTTTGTGACATCCACAAATATTTGTTTCGGATCTTGTTTGTGAGAATGATTCTATTAATTTGATTCTATTTACCGGTATTGCTACAGACCATTTGGAAGATACATAAATACATACATAAACTCACGCCTTTCTCCCAGACGGGGTAGGCAGAGGTGCTATCAGGACACCCACATTTCGCCTTGTATGTTCCATCCCATGATGTGAAGGGGGCGAGCCTGTCGCCATACTGAGCATAAATTCCTGACTTCGGGTTGATAATGAATATAAAAATCCAATATCACTTTGCCCGACCCGGGATTCGAAACCGAGACCTCAGCTTTGTAGTCGTACCGTAGTACAACTACGCCACCGAGGCAGTCTATTTATGTGTTGGAAGATACATTAGTGTAGATCCATTATTTTGTAATTAGTTTACCTGGGTACGAGAATCGAACCCGCGGACCCTCATTTCACGGCCTGTTTCTTATACAACTGCACCAGAAGGTGCCAACTTTTTCAAAAATTATCAAATGCGGTAGATTTTGATAATCTTGGTTGTTATGTTGTTTTTTTTCCCTTAATTCCAAAATATAAGTATAGGTAATACCTACCAATCTATTGCTGACAAGCACAAGACAAAATAGAACGAAAGAAAAACAATTGATTGGTTGAGAAATCAAGAAGATATGTCCGCAAAACCATATTTAATCTACAAAATCACAAAGTAATCTACAAAAACACGCAAATCACAACAAAATAGAACAACTAAAATTCATCTTTTATTTCGTAAAGATAATGCTACTTGCACCTTTCGCCTTCCCACAAAAACACATTTCGCTCGTAACATTACGATAAATTAAAAAGATACGCTGTTTGTAAGGATAGCGCGTCGCCCCTTATCTTTGCGGAAAAAAGATAACTTTATAACCACTTCCGTCTTGCATACTAAGTTACTGTTTTATTTATTTAGATAACTGAGTATAAAATTAGTTACGTGAATTTGTAGACTGTAACTTATGAGGTCCTGGGTTCGGATTTCAGGTTAGGTAATCCACTTTGTGTCAGTTTTAGATTTAACGTATATTATAAGTTGTCTTAGACAAATTATTTCGTCGTAGCAATGGGCTTGCTTTTTATCGACGGATATAATTACCTTCGGCTATGTGGACGGCACTATCATTAGCTCTGCTTACCCCCTCAGGGATATAGGCATTACTGCAAGTGTCTTTATAAGTACTAAGAAACAAAAATCTAACAACATGCCACATAACATGCTAGTAAAAACAACTCGAAATGAGACAGACATAGATAAACTCACGCCTTTTTCCCAGAAGGGGTAGGCAGAGGTGCAACCAGTACACACACGTTTCGTATATTCCGTCCCATGATGTGATAGGGGGCGAGCCTATCGCCATATCGGGCACAAATTCCTGACTCCGGGCAGCTAATTAATAGAAAAATCCGATATCGCTGTGCCTGACCCGGGAATCGAACCGAGACCTCAGCTTTGCAATCCGTACAACTGCGCCACCCAGGCAGTAAAAATGAGAGTAGTTAATAAATACAGTAACCAAATATTCATAACAAATTATTTAAAATAATCGTTGACTCACATCTTGAGCTCATTCCACGTGCTGGTATACATACATACATAAACTCACGCCTACGTCCCATTGGGATAGGCAGAGACTATTGAGCTCCAAGTGCTACGGTCCATACATACCTCTTTCGCATCATCCACTGTCATTAATCTTAGCATACACGCTCGTCGGTTTCGAGGACTACGTATTTTTCCATTCTTTACTTCTGATATACTCGGGATAAATTTTCACCTCGCCGCAACCTGACATTGTAGCTTAAATGATCAGTAGCAAGCGTGCTTATACATCCAGTATTTCGCTGCTTAAATATTAAACATGCCCAAAATTTATAGGTAGAATAATAAAATAAAGACACAAAATACTGCGCGGTGGCCTGTTAGTAAAGACCAGCCGCGGCTGCCAATAAGTTCACGGTGGTCGCGGGTTCAAATCTCAGGGCCACCGGCAAACCTTTCGGACTTACAGTGAAAGGAAAACATCGTGAGGAAACCTACATACCATAGCAATTTGTGAGAATTTAGAGAAAAAGGGACTTATAACGTTATACCGATACCTCGGTGGCTTAGTTGTATTACGGTAGGAGTCCAAAGCTGTGGTCTCGGGTTCGAATCCCGTGTCGGACTATTATTACGAAATATTTGATTTTTCTATTCATTATCAGCTCAGGGTCAGGAATTTGTGCCCGATATGGCGATAAGCTCGTCCCCTATCACATCGTGGAACGGAACATACGGCGAAATGTGGGTGTCCTGGAAGCACCTCTGCCTACCCCTTGCCTAAAAGGCGTTTGTTTATGTATGATGGACAAATAGCTACGTTTTCTCTTTCACCTTATAAAAGAATTATCACAATCTCTTTGTACGTTTAATTGACAAGTACTTACAAGTAATTACGGACGGCCGTCGGCAACGGACGCGGCCGCTCGATATAGTTCATTATCAGGAGGGATGATCGATCATTACCGAACATCACGACATTGGACACGGCATTGGTTTTTTGCGCGTATTTTGTTACTTATTTGTAGAGGAAATTCAGTAGATATTGTTGTCAAAAAATATACAGGGTATATAAAGACCGCGACCAAAAACGAAGCCAGGTGATAGTATTACTGACTTCAGACACAATGCAAGTAAAAATTTCTCAAAAAAAATCGGCAACTTTCTTTTTGTAATTTTTAACTTATCGTCGTATTTGGGTGATAAATACATAGCTTTCCTTAAATAATGATGTAGACCTCTTTATTTCTAAATACTTAATGGTACGTAAGCGTTTAAATTATTATTTTCGCAATAACTAGGTAATTACAACCCAAAAAAGATGATTTTTAAAAAATTCTAAAAAAAAATCTGTCGCTGTTTTGGTGAAATTTTTATTTGCATCGTGTCTGTAACCACTAAAACTACCACCTGGCTTCGTTTTCGGTCGCGGTCTTGAGATACCCTGTATAAAAAATATTTTTTTTAAATCAGTGAATGGCGAGACGATCATGCCATGCGATGGTAAGCGATACGACCGCTCATGGACAGTAGCAAAATAAACAACACCATGAATTACAAAGGAGTGCTTGGTATTTCATCCTGAGACATAAGATGTTAAGTTTCATTATGTCCAGTAGTTACACTGGCTACAATGACCTTCAAACCGGAACACAACAGTGCATTTACACTGCTGTTTGACGGATGAAATAGCCATTGCGGTGGTACCTACCCAGGCGGCCTCTCACATATGAGAGACCTACCACCATCTACATTATTAAGTGATTGACTTGATTGACAAAAATCTATACATAAGCACTTAAATAACTTGCCGTCTTATTCTCATTAATAGTTAATAGGAATAAACAAATTTCATCCATCTACTTCAATCTGTTCTTACTTCACTAAGAGGTAAAATTGACGTAAATTGATTTTACGCCTTAAGCAAAATGATTTAGCCCATAATTTTCCAATTGACTATCCGACCTTAACCGTTGCAAGAATGTAACAAGTCATAAACCATATTTTCGAGACATTAACCTGGTACATCCTGCATCATCCGACTTGGAAATCGAACCCAGGATATACAGGTCAAAGTCTACTGCCTATCTCCAAAATCTAGGCCAAAAGTGTAATAAACATTAATTCCTATAAAATTGCAATAAAAATTCTCACAAACTCTATGAAAGTTTGTTTACCGCAGTTAAATGTAAGAGTGACCTCACCTCGGTCCCTAAAGGCCTTTCGCTCGTTGTCCATAGACATTTTCCTTTGCTAATGCATAGGCCAAAAATGTGGACGGATTTAGGATTAAAGTTGGGGGCTATTTTGTAAACAAAGATTATAGACTGCCAATTGCGGGGTCCAAATTTTTGTGAGTTTTTTTTTTTTATTTAATATAACAGACCACTTCATACTGTGGGTCAAGCGTAGCTCATACGCGTCTTAAACAGTTAATAAACTACTAGGAAGGCTGCTAACAGTTACATAAAGTATATAAACAAAAAAATTCACATAGGTATCTACATAGTTATGACCCCTGACTAAAATATATGTAGCAATAAGCAAAAGCTGTAGGAAACGAACAAAATATCGGATCTGGATGAAATAATTTAAAGAAATATTAAAATATAATTTAAATCGAGCAATTTGTTCGTAATTCTTTCTATCTAATCTATCATATATAATTTGATATTCAATCATGTTTTACAAATTATTTCACTATCATTTAACCCAGAACAGGTGGTAAAACACCCTTTAAACTATACCCGAGTCCGTCCCACGTCCGGTCGCGTTTCAGTGGATTAAGCACTAAAGCATTCTACACTAATGAACCCGGCTGAGTAAATAAAAGCTTTTCAAAAACATTCGCTTTGACGGCACGTGCACACAAAATTTGGGTAATTACTTCATACCAGTGCGCCTTAATCACTTGATTTTTATATTTAACCGTAACCGAAAACTGTATATTATAAACTATTATAACATTATTTTATAATCACTGGTAAATTCATATAAAACGTTGGCTAATATTTGTCAGTAATAAAAGCAGATTTTAACGCAGATAAGTTTAGTCTTTTCATTGAATATTAGCTAACATAATTATCAAAATAATGTTGAATCTACAATACCCTAGTAATTGTGCTCGTTTAAGTTTCCACTAAGGCTTAAGCCTGCTCACTTTCTAATGAAGAAACAGCAAAATCAACGCCACGAAAATAACCATTGACAAAAACCTTTTGTCTTAGAATGAAAGCGTGAAACTCAGACGCTTTTAGAACGTTTGCCATTCAGAACCGTGAACCCCAAATACCAATGCAACGAAGCGAGGTATTAAAACAAAATTAAGTTCGACTGCCTCGGTGGCGTAGTTGTACGACTAAAAAGCTGAGGTCTCGGGTTCGAATCCCGGGTCGGGCAAAGTGATATTAGGTTTTTCTATTCATTATCAGCCCGGAGTCAGGAATTTGTGTCCGATATGGCGATAGGCTCGCCCCCTATCACATCATGGGACGGAACATACAAGGCGAAATGTGGGTGTCCTTTTTTTTTTTTTTTTTTTTTTTTGGTATCGGGTTGGAAAATCCTCATGGACATCCTCCGCCCTGGGGAGGCGCGGAGGGGACTGTCAGACTCTTACTGACTAAAAACCAACCCGTGTTCCTCATGTACCCGTGTGTCGGAGGGTCGGGTATCGCCGAAGCATTCGTCGCAACCCCCCGACGGGTATTGGCCCGCCATAGTCGGGCGGGCCCCGTCACCCACTGCGGCCGTCACCCCGGCCGCAGGACTCCACTACGAGGCGCGCGCGGAACACGACGCCGCCGCCTCAAGGCCTGCTGCTGGTCGGACGACAAGACGCCCCGAGTCTGTCGTCCACAGGCCGCGCCCTAAGGTGGCCGGAAATCTGCCACCCTACGACGCCCAGTGCGTCTGCTGCGGGAGGGGAGAGAGGAGGCAGCCTCTCTCTCCCTTTCCGCCACCTCCTTTGCGAGCATTACGAACTCGCAGAAGGTGGCGACAGCTCTCCATCCTGACTTGCTCCCGACCATGGTTGAAACAATGGCCGGGAGCGAGAGGTTTCCCGCAGCACCTACGGCCGCGACCAAGTCACGGCGCTGCTCAGCCCAAGCTGGGCACTCCGCCAACGTATGCAACGCCGTATCGTCGCGGCGATCTCCACAATGGTGGCACTGGGACGTCGGCTCCCGGCCTAGACGACACAGGTACTTCCCGAAACACCCATGTCCGGTAAGCACCTGCGTCAGCCGGAAGCTTAGGGCGCCGTGGCTCCTGTTGAGCCACTCCTCAAGAACGGGCCTTACCGCCGCTACAGCGGCGTGCCCCTAAAAATGTGGGTGTCCTGGAGGCGCCACTGCCTACCCCTTCTAGGATGGAGTTGTGAATTTATATGCAACACGTATTTATTGAAATTGTACGGAATATTCTGAGGAGTTTTAGGATATCGCGATTGGCTTGACAAGATAGTATGCTGAAATGAAAAGAATTGCCAAAATGCAAACCATACACATGGCGTGCAAATATGTGTAGGATTCTAATTGTCTGTCTACTATTCGAGACGAGCATGCCATTCGCCTAATATTAAACGATACGACAGTAGCAAAACCAAAAAAAAAACATGAATTACAAGGCAATGGTGTTCCACTGCGCTCCCCATCCTGAGACAAGAAGTTAAGTCTCACTATGTCCAGTAGTTACTCTGGCTACAATGTCCTTCAAACCGGAACACAACAATGCATTAGCACTGGTGTTTGGATGGAGAAGTAGACATTGCGGTGGTATCTACCCAGGCTACTCACTTATGAGAGACCTACCACCAGTATTCTTAAATAATATTGACGCATTAATACAGCTTGATTTATTGTCGATAGACTATTTTTAATATAAGAAACAAGGAAAGTAAAATGCTTTATCAGAAATCAGTTGAATACAATATCTAATTCAGACAAAGAAATAGATATTGTTGCACGGCCCAGTTGCGACAAAAGGTTTCCTTCCCAGAACTTTAACTGTGTAATAGCATTAACACAGCACTCCACTGACTTTCAGATATAACCTGAAAGGGCATTAACTATTCCAGTGGCGAAGGGTGACATTTTTTAAAAGGGAAGCCGAAGCTCAAAACACAAAATATGTTTATTTTCTTTATCCTGTTACTAGCTTCTGCCCGCAAACTTCGTCTGCGTGGTTAATTTTATTTGAAATCTCCCATCCCGTCCCGTCCCGTCCCGTTATATCCCGCCCGCCCCGTCTCATTCTCACTAATGAAATGTAATCCAGTCCCATCCCATCTTTTTGAGTATGAAAAAGTAGCAAATATATCGGAATTCCTTCTTCATCCCACGGGAACACTATTTTTTTCGGAATAAAAAGTAGTCTATGTTACTTCTAATACCTCCAAGAATATGTGTACAAAGTTTCATGATGATCGGTTGAGTAGTTTTTGCGTGCAAGCGTAACAAACAAACTAACATTCACATTTATAATATTAGAAGGGCTAAGGGATTACGAAATGACTACAATGCGACTAGTACTAAGTAATCTGTGAATGCGACTGATAGTAATCGTAGTGCAGTCCGAATAGAGATTAAAAATTTACTGTGTGATGTTTCACAGAATGAACGCAAAACGCGACACACTTATGCACGTGTGTCCTTATATTCGGACCTTTGCGAATATCCTCCCACCAGCAAATTATTGCTTCGAGAATCTTACTCACCAAACTAAAATAATGGGTTTCATTTGGTAAGTGATATTGTGGCATCTGCCTATTGCGGCCGTCAATTAAATTTTAATATTTTCGTTACCTATGTACTTATACAATATTTACAATGTCCATGAAATAAAAAGTAAACCATGCTTACATAATGAGAAAAATAAAAAAGTATATTTCTAAACTGCACGTGAATATAAGATTAATATAAAAGAAATAAAAACCTAGACTCAATATTTTAACAAGTACGATAGCCCCGCATTTATCAGTTGTAACATTAGTAAGACAATGTATTCCTCAGGCGAGGATCGAGCACGTCCTAAAATCTAAACACTAACTTTATATATTGTAAAAATGTAAATACAACACTTATAAATACATTAAACTCCGCATTTCGCTATTGTAATAAGTAATATCTATACCTAATAAGTCCTAAACACACGAAATGCCGGAGAAGCTGCGGCTTGCCTCTTGCTTTTTTAGCGTAAATTGAACCTTAAATCATAATCAATTTAAGGTACAATTTTGCGTGGTTTGTTGCATACTATACAATGCGTAACGGGCGGCGCGGTGGCGGCGGGGCGGCGGCGGGCGGCGGCGCACGGGCCGCGCTAGTGTTATTGAATAAGCCGAACAATTTTACAGGAATTCGCCAGAGGTCGCACCGCGTCGCAATAAAAAGGGCTTACTGTGCCGCTTCCTAGTAATGTTTACGTTATCTGGCCGACAGATGTCGTTGAATGTAAAAAATAATAATTGAGTTTTGATATTAAATAAATAAGTTTGAATAATTTGCTTGTTTATAGTGTAATGATAAATTACAAAAGGGAAGCCGGTAGGAACTGGCTTCTAAGGAGCCTTCGCCACTAAACTATTCTTTATTTTAATAACCTTTAAAAACTTTCTTGTGCATATAGGTACACTGCGACAAACTTATCTGGCCCGGTGGCCAAAAGAGGAAACTAACGACGCCATTTTGAAATGTCAATCTACTTGCCATTCGCTGACATTACGCCAATATTTTACCCATGTACTTTCTTTCAAATTGCCAGGTGTTTAACGTCAAGTCCAGATACATATTATGTAGTGTGTGCATATTCTCATATTTTTAACGAACTTCAAACAAGTAGGTTATGATTTAGTCACATACCAATGTATTATTAATGGAACTGCACTATATATACATAATAGTATTTTGGATAATATTTTTAATTCGACGACTTATTTACCCACTTTGTTGCTTAATTTACTTTTACTGGCAACACTAAATTCGATAACAGCGACTCTCTCACCGGGCCAGAAAAGTTTGTCTCACTATACAATATACATCCTTTGTGTAGGTCAGTCGGTCGCCTTGTCATACATCATTTCGGATTCAAGTTACCCCCAAATTGCTTTACTGGTAACCCGGCCGTCCCAGGGAGCCCATAAATAAATCCGGCGTCTTGTTAATTACTTTCGTATTATCTTTTGTTATCGTCTTTGTGGTTATTTAGAGTGTATTTTGGTTGTCACCCAGTGTGTACTGTGAAGTTTGGGGTTCATTTTTAGGTCTGTGATGACGTTTTAAATTATTTTGGACAAAAATTAGTTATATTATGCTGCAATTGTATTGAGTAAGCCGGCTCGACTAAGTTCAGTCTCTGCCTACACCTATCTGCACTTAAAAAATAACAAAAAATATGCTTTCCCATGCAGAATAACCATAAATAATCTGCCATCATAACCACCAACCACTTACATTCCAATTTTTAACCACGAAAACAAAGCTTTTGGAATCAAAATATTTTTTCGGACAATAAAAATGGATTTGAAGTTTCCGCGCTCCGTACGCCCCGGAGAGCACTTGCAGATTCTGTATCTGGAGCAGGAATTTAACAGTGAAATCACGATTGCCATTCGACTTTCAAGAACAGGGTCATAAATGTTTCGACTTCCAAGAACACGGTCATAAATGTAACAGTAGAATTTTTAAAAGATAATTTGAGTTTTAGAATTCATGGGCGACTGAGTCACTAACATGTCTCTCGCCAGTCACTATAGTTTTGTTTAAAACCAGCCTGTGTATATTGCTGAATTCGAAACAAAATATTGCGTGAAATACTATAACCACATTGAAATAAAATTAATATTTACGGATTTTATCGCGATTTGGTTTAATTTTTATATTTTCCAACTTCCCGATGTTTAAACCAAATCGCAATAAAATCCGTAAATATTATAATAATTGTGGTATTGTCTCATATGTGAGAGGTCGCCTGGGTAGGTACCACCGCACTGTCTATTTCTCCCGCCATACAGCAGTGTAAATGTACTATTGTGTTCCGGTTTGGAGGACATTGTAGCCAGAGTAACTACTGGACATAATGAGACTTAAAATCATTGACTTATATTCTTCCGATAGACGAGACACGTCAAAGAAATAAAGTGCCCCCGTATTTTTTATTTTATTTTATTTTAAAAGCACACTGCAATATTACATCCCTTACCTGGTATTTAATTTAAAATATTGTAACTTCAGACGATTTGCTTTCGGTTTGACGGCGAAACATTCATTTATTACTTTTAAACGTATGCGAATAAGGCGAACTGTCACGAAGCAAACTGGTTCATGTGTGGTGCATGCACCGCAAGTAGGTGGGACACATTTTTTGTACTGAATGTCTTATCTAGTGTAACATTGATATCGATGCTTAAAATCGTATGTCTCATGATGGTGAGCGCAGTGGAATGCCAAGCATTGTTTTTGTTTGGTTTTGCTACTGTCCATAAGCCGTCGTTCTACTTACCATCAGGCGAATAACATGCTCGTCTCGTTGTTCATAGCAATATAAAAAACCTGATTCACTAGAATCACTAAACTATTCTATCACCACCATATACCTTGGACCCTATCTTACCATCAGACGAATGGCTTGCTTGTCTTGTCATTCATTGCAATAAAAAAACCTTATTTACTATAATCTTAATCACTATAACCATTTTATCACCATCATATACCGTGGACCCTATCCGGATAGATATTCTACCAACAGCATAGTCATCGGTAATCTCACTCACTAAGAAACGTAGCAGCAAACCTGTTACTTCTCTCGTAAGCACTGCAAAACACTACCACAAAAAGCAATGCGTATTTTCACAGTTTATTGCTCGGAATACATTTAATTTAATAACTAAAGGACCACGAAACGCCACAAACCGAAGCATAAAAGCGAATATGCAAATAAGTACAGCTATTTGTAGGAGGCCCAGCCGTTTCCTACAAATCGAAATGCGGCATTTAACTTTCCAGTGACCTATATACAGAGCATCGGATCGGCGGGAAAAATCTAGAAATCTTGAAGTGCACATGGAGTCGTCCGTTTGAGTTTGTAAAGGATTTTAATAATGGCATATAATTGGATTCTTTGAGAACTTGCGGCGCCTATAGCAGATAGTTTGGTGAACCTATATAAAGTGTACACTGTACATATAGGAATACATTTAAACGCTCATTTAGTTTTCATTTTTCAAAGGTACAGTGCAGTCTAGATTGAGTATCCAACATTAAATAGTAAATATATATGTAATAGTCTATCAAAAGTCTCGACTGCTCGGTGGCGTAGTTGTACTTTTTGATTACAAAGCTGCGGTCTTGGGTTCGAATCCCGGGTCGGCCAAAGTGGTGTTGGATTTTTCTATTCTTTATCAGTCCGAAGTCAGGAATTTGTGCCCGATGTGGCGATAGGCTCGCCCCTATCACATCGTGGGACGGAAAATACAAGGCGATGGGATGTCCTGGTTGCACCTCTACGTAACCCTTCTGGGAAAAAGGCGTGAGTTTATGTATGTATGTAGACTATCACAAGATAATCAGTACAGATATACCAATGCTTAAATTCTCCGGCAAAACCTTAAACGCGACCCGTTTGCAATGAATTTTCCACCACCGTATATGGTCGCAATCCGGGCAGTTGTTAACATCCTGTCACTAGCATCGACGATTCTCCCAAGGTATTGGCTGTTAATACACATAAGCAACCATAATGACTTGTTTATGCGAATCACTTTAAGTATTCAGCAGTGGAATAGGGTATTTGACTATCATCGAATGTTTGTATTATTTTGCAGACAAACACAAGTGGCATTAGAACAAAACATTTTTGTGAAAACAGTATTAAAGTAGCTTGTAACATGAGGCAAATATTAGTATTTTAAATGAAAGAGTGGGGACATCTTACCGTCTCTTTCACACCCGCACAATATAATGCATATTAAGATTAGTGACGTCACTAATTTTGTTTTGCATCCCTTTACTTTTACCCCCACTACAAGATTTAAAACGTTTCTAACTTTTAATTCTGAATGGATTAACAAAATTATTTTTTGCTACATTTTGGATATGGATACTTTTTGATGAATAAAATTTAAAAAATGTGTCAAATACGCTATTCGTGTGGCTGAAAAGATAGAGAGAAAAACAATCTTTGAAAGACCAATCTCGCTCGAAGCCACAAATTAATACAAGCCCCATACATGAACAAGGATGCCAATTTGATACTCAAATTAGCATACACCGAGCGCCGTATTGGTATGTTTGGGGAAAGTTTTGCATCACAAAGCGGAATTGCACTTCAAAATGTTTGCTAAATTATTTTATATCTGTACGCGATGCTGTGAATGCAAATCGGGCGTATCGAATTTCTAGGACCCACGATTCAGTTTGTAGAATGCAGATAATAATATTTAGGTATTTGTTTCCAGGTTAGCAAACATAGTAGCTATACAATGTGGGAATAGTAGTTATATTGTAGTACAACAGCCTCCGTGGCGCAGTTGGTTAGACTCCGCCTGTAAAACAAGAGACCGCGGGTACGATCCCCGCACCGAGACAAATGTTTGTGTGATTCACAGGTATCTGTTTCGGGTCTGGGTGTTTGTGAGTCGAAAAGTCTCTCGTAGTTTCTGATACCCACGACACAAGACTCGATCTTAGTGTGGGGTCAGGACTATGTATGTGTCTGTTGGGTGTGTTTATTTATTATTCATGCTTTTACTTTGGCATTTGGACTGCTGTAGCAACACGGCATTTACATAGAAATCATTTACTACGGTGTTTCATTTAGAGAATTAGATTACCGCAGACTCAGGTCCTCTTTCATACCTTTTAACTTCTTTTTCCCATTTTGAAATGCCGATAAAACACCTACGGTCCAAGTATAAATGTTAATTGCCTTTCAGTTTCAGCTTGTAAATATGCAATTTTGACAAAGTTAGTATGGTTATAAACTCACGATATATACTAATATCTCTGTTTAACCCCTCAGGGACAAAGGTCTTATTATGTAAACAATCTTCGAGACTACACATAAAGAGGAATTTAAAACAGAAGATAATTACAACCAGCCAACGGGCAGTACAGTGCGCCACAAAGGTATTCAACAAAAAGTATGCATACAAATGTGGGATATATCCTCGTTGAAACGTTCATAACTTTGTGCCGCGGTTGTAAAGGATAAATTTTATGTCAGCTGCAGGCGCTCGGATTGTTTCGCGTTTTATATGTACAGATAAAAATGTAATGACTGTTTATGCACAGTAGAAATTTCAGTAGATTGTGTTGGAACTTATGAACAATCAGGATTACTTCTAGGAAAGTTCGTTTTAGACTGCCTCCATCGAGTAGTTGTTTACGGTACGATTACAAAGCTGAGGTCTCGGATTCGAATCCCGGATCGGGCAGTGACATTGGATTTTTGTATTCATGATCAGCCTGAAGTCAGAAATTCGTGCCAGATATTGCGATAGGCTCGTCTCCTATCACATCGTGGGACGGATATACAAGGCGAAATGTGGGTGTCCTGGTGGCGCCTCTGCCTACCCCTTCTGGGATAAAGGCCTGAGTTTATGTATGCAGGTTAGTTTATATACTAAATTGTTGTATTAATTATAATGTGTCAGTCCATGATTGCCCACTGAGCTCGAGACTCCTCTTATAAGAGAAGAATTGACTGTGCTTAGATCTTCGTTTACAATACTGGTCCATTGCGAGTTGGTGAACTTCACACACAATAGAAATTCTTATAATATCCTCTATAATATGTAGGTAGCCTCCGACAAGTCAGAGTTGTTCCGTGGGATTTGAACCAGCGACCACCGTATCAGTAGCCATATGTGATCATTTACCAACACTACCCACTGAACTATTTATTTATTACTAGTTTTTTTGGACGAGGAACCCTCGCAGGCGTCTCTAGAATACTCTAGCAAATTTTCATCAATGGTTTCGTAACGCATAAAACAAATATACAACAAATTTTATTTTTATAGGTTTACTAGTCCCATCCCTACCCTCTCGGGGCTACACGCAAGTATAATATTACTTCTAAAACCTGAGTAACAGAGTATTCCAAATCGGTTTTATTATTCGGTTATCGAAACGGACTATTCAGCTTATCTAACCGTTGTCGTGCATGTGACAGGTAATCTAGTGGACTGCGGACCAGTCCGCAATGTTGCTTTGTCATCCCTTTCATATGATAAAATGTTTGCGAATGCTTTACTGTCCTTATCTTTTGTACCGTCTTCATGTGGAGAAATATTATTAAAATACAGAAGTATTGGTGGTTGTTAATTATAATGCTAAAAAATTGTTAGTGAGAAGAGGTAAGAATAAGATTTCTATACGACTTAAATCTGAAAATAATGCACATTGTAGAAATCTACGTTTTAAAAATCATTCTTTCTCCAGGGTTCATATGATTTCTAGGGCAAGAAGTTTCTTTACAATACTTGCATTCTCATGTGAGCTATGTTTGACTATAATTTGAATACACGTACACCTTCCAAACGCCAGACTCCTAATCTCCCTTTATCAATCAAGTTACCTCCAAACTAGACTTTATTTCAATTACAACATATATATCAAAGTTACACTAGATAAGACGTTCAGTGTCTCATGTGTCCCACCTACTTGCGGTGCATGCACCGCACTTGAATCAGTTTGCTTCGTGACAGTGACAGTGCAGTACGCCTTAACGCATGCGTTTAAAAGTAATTTATTTTGATGTTTCGCCGTCAAACCGAAAGCATATCGTCTGAATTTTCAATATTTTAATAAAAATACCAGGTTAGTGATGTAATATTGCAGTGTGCTTTTAAAATACTGGGGCACTTTATTTCTATGACGCGTCTCGTCTATCGGTAAAATATAAGTCAATGAATAAAAAAACAAAGTGTTTAAGTCTTTTCCAATAAGCCAGACTCCAGAGTAATGAAACGGCTGAGAGGCTGATGGACAAATGTGAGTATTTATCGCCGTCACAACTCTTATCGTAAACCTTCTGATGTTTGGTTCAGTAAAGTTAATGACAAGCTGACGCGGATCTCATCGGCCATGTTCAGTGAAACGAGACTAATGATTTCGACACTGTAAATAGGGGACGGTGTTGTCCCCATCGAAAGAACGGTATATTTTTGTGTAAATTATTTACAAATAATTATGGAATTACAATAACCATGGCTTACTAAAGTAAATTTTAGAAGACACAGCGATAAGCTCACTTATTATTTACATGTATAAGCTTACGCATTTTTCCCAAAAGGGGTAGGCAGAGGTGCTACCAGGACACCTACGGTTCGCCTTGTGTATTCCGTCCCATGATGTGATAGGGGGCGACCACCATTTCGGGCACAAATTCCTGACTCCGGGCTGATAATGAATAGAAAAACCCAATATCATTTTACCTGACCCGGGATTCAAACCCGAGACCTCAGGTTTGTAGTCGTACCGTAGTACAACTACGCCACCGAGGTATTCATTCGATAACTAAAATACGTTGTAAAACTATCTATGAATAAGGCCATCAGTTTCCATGTCTTATTTTGTCGATAATAAAAAAACCACAATCAGCAAACACCAGTGTACTCCACCAAGTTAACAAAAAGACACAGATATTACAGCTGAGTTGGTAGCTCGCCAAAACCCTCGGAGACTCAACGAGTCATTTGGCAATATAAATTAATTTATACCACTCATCAGCAATTTATGAAGGATTCCATGCCATTAAATTTTAGAAGAATTTAGATGTTGACAGACTGCATGGTGCATTGAATTAGATTCCGGTTGTGTAACGGCCCAGAGTTTGATCCCGCCCCAGCATATACAGGGTATACCAAGACTGCGACCGAAAACGAAGCCGGGTGGTAGTTTTAGTGGTTACAGACACAATGCAAATAAAAATTTCGCAATATAAGCGACAGTTTTTTTTTGCAATTTTTTGAAAATCATTGTTTTTGGGTAGCAAATACCTAGCTAGTTATTGCGAAAATAGTAATTTAAACCCTATCGTACCATTGCGTCTTAAAAAATAAAAAGGTGTACATCATTATTTTAGGAAAACTATGTATTTATCACCCAAATACGACTATAAGTAAAAATTACCAAAAAAAAGTTGACGATTTTTTTTGCGAAATTTTTCATTGCATTGTGTCTGAAGTCACTAATACTACCACCTGGCTTCGTTTTCGGTCGCGGTCTTGATATACCCTGTATTTTAATATAATTCACTAATTTCTTTTAGGTCTGGGTGTTATGAGATCTAATTGTTTGATACCTCAAGGTTGTGTGGAAACGAGTCATTACGCGTATTATGTAACACTATGCGGCGCTCCTACAATTGTTAAGACATAAATTGTGGGAAATTTTGTCTAGTTTTATCTTGTATATAAATATTTTCGTCACAAAATGTGTCGGAGAGGAGATATCGTCAAAAACCTGTTTCAACGCTATTTTTACAATATGGCGACGGGAGCGGTAAAGATTCGAGGTTGCAAAGAGCTCCTCAAAATTTATAAAATCACCTAAATTCCTGAAAAGCTATCCAGGTATCCTCTTTTGAACCATGACATAAGGGATGTTCGTGGGTGACAGGGATCAATTACCATGGGCCACCTGTTTGCTCGTTTGCCCGACCTATTGTATAAAAACAATTTTACAAGACCACCAAAATTTTATAACATTTTGTGCGCCAAATATCATTTCTACCAACATAAAATTAAATACCAAATATACCAATAGAAGATCTAATGCGTAACGTGGAAATAACTGATTATACAAGCGTTTAATATAAATGGCGTCACATTAGAAGCAGGCTTCAACTTACAGACTGCGGTTGCAATTATAATACGAAATGAGCTTGTCATGCAAACGTACATATTAAACGCTAGGTTTAGTCCGCGACGTCGCTCAAGTCATGCAGGCTTTGTCAATCAACTTTGATACAGTAAACATTGATGAAAAACGAAAAGTTATACCAGTGGAAGGTCTCTCATATGTGAGAGGCTCCCTGGGTATTCCGGTTTGAAGGACATTGTAGCCAGAGTAACTACAGGACATAATGATGGCGAGCGCAGTGTAAAGCCAAGTATTGCTTTGTTATTCGTGGTGTTGTTTGGTTTTGCTACTATCCATGAGCGGTCGTATCGCTTACCATCAGGCGAATAGCATGCCCGTCTCTCTTCACTGCAATAAAAAAAAAGTTATCTATTCCTCGATAACAGTATTTTCTTTTTAGTTGATATGGTGAAAGACTCTACCACTTACCAACCACGTAATATTTTCCAAGTCATTATTTATAAAAGATTCTAACTTACATAATAACGAACGTGTTTATGTACCGAGCATTAAAAATCTCTTTGTTACTCACCGGAAACTTCCAAAGTTAGAACATATTGAGGCGTCGCCATGTGTGACTAGCCTTTATATTACGCACAGGCGTTTGTTTTACGATTTCTCTATGATATCTAGTCACTTTATTGTGAGGACAGATTATGAAATAATGACGTCAAGGCATGTGTATTTATTGGGAAGAAAGTATTGAAATATATTATTTTATTTATGACAAGAAAATCTGCTGTTTTGTGTCATCAAAGAGATACCACACCAAGAGACCGAAAAAGTCTCTCGTAGTTACTGATACCCACGACACAAGACTCGATCGTAGTGTGGGGTCAGGACTATATATGTGACTGTTGGGTGTGTTTATTTATTATTTATTTATTTATTTACTGTTTAACCACTAACGTGCATTTAAATTTTCAATAATTTAGGCAAACAATTCAAATTAAGTAGATTGCGATTGTGTTTTTTCAATGATGCGTCAGATGGCCAAATTGTATTTCCATAAACATTTAATTCCAAGGTACTCAGGATACAATGGTAATTCTGTTTTCAAGAAAATCATAGCATGATTAAGAGTAGTGTGGTGCGAAGTCATTTCTGCGTGTTGTTGCTCTTTTATTTATGGAAAGCGGTGCAGCTTGCCACCAGGCTCACGACATGCCCAACTAGTCATTATTGCTGATGAAATAAACAAAGATCAAGACTTTTAACTGTAGAAAACTATTTATTTAGACTTAATTCACAACAATTGTAACACCCTATGAAATTACAAAACGTAGAAGAAGAAGCCTGTCAATTTTGACGCGCCAGTACGTATAGGTGCGACATTGCTATTAAATAATGCTAGGCGCATGTCTACGTTTCTCCCAACAATTGCTTCTAAAAAGAATTGCATTATCAGTATGTAGACAGTGCCAATTTATCTTTCGAGGATGCACTTAATTGATTTTACACCGTCGCCGTAAAACCACCCATAAAAGAAATTACCAATACAAAAATTCTTTTCGGAAAGCCTTGCCCTTTCCAAGGATCTTCCATTTGCGCTAAAATGCACAGCTAACGTAATAAACAGAAGTACACAAACTGTCCGCATTGTTAGCAGGACACCGATAGCGCCGGAAAGGCGATAAGTGACCACCCTACTTAACGGTGTTGCCAGCTTACGGATTAGGATTACCCCGGATTTGTGGTAAAATTAACGAAAAATAATAAATAGGTCATAACGCAGGGTAAAGTTAACTATATTTAACATATTCATTTTATTTTGAAGGAGAAAATCAATTTCGCCTAATTGTTTCAGTTGCAGTGTGTATTGACTGTGATCATTGAGATAATGGGCTTAATTGGTGGTAACAAATGTAGTAATAAATGTGTTTTCTTTCTTTTTTTCTCCCTAATTCTTAAGTCGGGTATGCCACTTTGAGGTTTCTCAAATTCTCGCAATTTCAGATATCTTAAATGAGCTAGCCAGAATTATAATTTGCACAGGACATGAGAGTAGAGACGCTCATTACATTTTGAGGAAGCAAAAAGCGTATAGTACTATGTGGCACTTGTGCTACCCCTTTAATATATAGGGGTGAAATTATGTAGCTTTATTGAAAAAAAATGCTAAATAGCTGTTACAATTTACGAATGTCAATTCCGCAAATAATATTAATATTCAACAATTTCCTTTCCCTATCTATGGCAGCACTAGCGTCATCTGCACCACCCAATGCCACCCTCACCCATCCCGATTCACCCCGCGGGTGGGGCGCGGTACATTAACAATCCTGCTTATTCGTTCCGAACGTGAAATATAATTTTTTATTGGCGAATTCAATTGACAAATTTGACACCGTTGAAAACGGTCCATTGAATAAACGCAGTGAATGTGTTAATTTCTGTAAAATCTGGATTTATACTAGTTGTTGTTTGTGACTTTCGTTCGTCATTTCTTATTTTTCGTCGCGTATAATGAGAACTGGATGGCAAGTTGAAGGCATAAGAAGATTAGAAGACCAAATACCAAGAAAAAATTCAACCGAATTTCTAGAGAAACTAAAACCTTTCGTTTTTGTAGTAAGTTGAAAAATATGACATTTCATCGTGTAGCTAAGTATCGGGCTGGAAGCAGGCCTAGTTTAATTAATATCCTTTTTATTGTTTTATTTTTTGTTAAATTCTATAAAAAATACATTCTAACATGTACTCTTAAAAAGGTAGGTATCCCAGTATCCTTAATTTTTTTACGTAATACATACAAAAAAAACTACAACAATAAAAAAAACCTTTATTTCTACCAGGAACGAACATAAAACGCAGGCGTTGTAAATTAATTCATCCGTCTCCCATTTAAATATATCTGAAAACCGACGAACAATTAAAATTATTACCATAAAGGTGCGAAAGTTCCGCCCCGAGTAAATTATAAATGCTGAAAAATTATAACGCTTATTTTCGGCTTGAAAGCAGGTCGCGTGGTGATAAATATTTTGAGAGGACTCCGATTTCGGTGGGGTTAATTAGTATGTGTACTTGTATATAAAAGCTGTATTTATTGCAATACTAGCTTCGGCCGCAAACTTCGTCTGCGTGATTAACTTTATTTCCGATGCCACCCCGTTATATCCCGTCCGTCCCGTCTCATTCTCACTCAAAGCATGTAATACAGTGCCCAGTCCCATCCCATCACTATGAGTGTAAAAAAGTAACAAATATATCGGAATTCCTTCCCCATCCCACGGAAACAATAAATTATTCGAAATAAAAAATAGCCTATGTGTTAATCCAGGGTGAGACCGAAAAAGTCTCTCGTAGTTCGTGATACCCACGACACCAGACTCGATCTTAGTGTGGGGTCAGGACTATGTATGTGACTGTTGGGTGTATTTATTAATAGGGTATCAGCTTTCTCCATACAAAATTTCATCGAAATCCGTTAAGCTGTTTATTTCATCGCGCACAAACAGACGAAATTTCTACAAATCATTGTTAGAGCTTCTATTACGTTAACACAGACCTCCCATATTAGTTTTTCTCATTTATTTTCCATGTACAGACATCAATCGGGTACTTTATTATATGTATATTGTATAGGTTATGAAATGATCCTACAGCAGATCCAATAAAAAGAGCAGGATATAACTGAAAGCAGGCTGGTTCAAACATGTCTGTAAAATCGTGTATGGAAAACTGTAACAATTCATGGGAGAGGTATAGTAGTATCAAGAAACAAAGGTTAAGGAGTAGATGTCCTATGAAAATGAAATTTTAGCCTCTCATTAATTTAAAAAGGAAATACGCTGGTCCTTATAATCATCCCTAAGATAGCCTATTTAGACAATTAACTTCCTATTACTAAAGATTATGATTTATCCCCTCAGTCTTAGAAACTGTGAGTTTACACACATGCATATTCTATTTCAGCAGCACACGCTTCGCAGCACAGATGCATCGCCCCCAGCCGTTGCTAGTTTTGCTAAAACTTGTTATGTGAACTGTCGAAATCACTTAGCGGATTCAATTTAAAACGGGGTAGTAGGGCTGCCTCTTGTCTATTTAAAATAATGCAGACTGATAATGCACAAACGAATTATGATTGGGTATGAAGTTTTTTCTGGAGACTATTATATTATGACGCCACCGAGGCGGCGTAGATGTATTACGGTACGGTTATAAAGCTGAGGTCTCGGGTTCGAATCCCGGGTCGGGCAAAGTGATATTCGGGTTTTCTATTCACAATGAGCCCGGAGTCAGGAATTTGTGCCCGACATGGCGATAGTCTCGCCCACTATCATGGGATGGAACATACAAGGCGAAATGTGAGTGCCCTGGTGGCACCTCTGCCTACCCCTTCTGGGATAAAGGCTTGAGTTTATGTATGTATGTATGTTATTTCTGGAGACTATTATATAATGGCGAGCATGCCGTTCGCCTGATGGTAAGCTATACGACTGCTCATGGACAGTAGAAAAACCAGAACAACACCATGTATTACAAGATAATGTTGGCATTCCATGGCGCTCGCCATCCAGAGACATAAGATATTAAGGCTCATTATGTCCAGTAGTTACTCTGGCTACAATATCCTTCAAACCGGAACACAACAGTGCATTTAGACTGCTGTTTGGCGGGAGAAATAGACGTTGCGGTGGTATCTACCCCGGCGGCCTCTCACATATGAGAGAACTTCCACTGGTATAACTTTTCGTTTTTCATTAATGTGATATGAGAGTGTTACAACCCTGTTCTTTAATAAGCAGTCGCGTGCGGCGGCGGAGTTGGAATTAGCCACAACATCTTGTATAGTGACAGTGACGTCACTATTCGTGTTCTGCGTCCTTTTTCTATTACCAATTCTATAATACTTTAACCTTGATCAAAATTCAATCCATCCAGTCCAATATTTTGGACAACGCAGTACCAGTAGTAACTTGACACCACTGTATACGAAGCCATAGGTTGCCACAAGTCGAGATCGATGGCATGACATCAGAGTTCGGAAGCTGGTGAGAGGAGGTCATGACCCTCAAAATTGAGGAGAATGACGCAAGGAGTCATATTTTAAAAAACAATAAAAATGATAAATTAAGTGCCCTATTATTGACTTAAATAATTCTCATTTACTGTACTGTACTGTACTGTATCGACCCATATACGTCCTATGCAGGGCACGGGCCTCCTCTACAATCGAGAGTACGATTGACAGGGGTTAGGCCATATTATAGTCCACCACGCTGTCTTAGTGCGGGTTGGCGGACTTTACATACCATAGAAATTATTAGAAATCGCTATGGCATACAAGTTTCTTACCGATGTTTTCCTTCACCGTTATAGTGCGTGGTGATTGACTATCAATACACACATGACTCCGAAAAGTCAGAGGTATGCCCTGGGATTTGCCGGTCCGGTCCGGCCCGTTTACCAACAGGCCACCACGCACTTGTATTTTAATTCTCATTTAGGTAAAAAAACTGCCTCGGTGGCGTAGTTGTATTACGGTACGGTTACAAAGCTTAGGTCTCGGGTTCGAGTCCCAGGTCGGGCAAAGTGATATTGGATTTTTCTATTCTTTATCAGCCCGGAGTCAGGAATTTGTGCCCGATATGGCGATAGGCTCGCCCCCTATCACATTGTGGGACGGAACATACACGGCGAAATGTATGTATGTATGTATGTAAAAAAACTATATAGGAAGAATACATTAGTTTTTCAATACAGCCTCCAGTCCCGCCGGGCCGTGTATAGAACAAAAGGGAGTTTTGCATAACGCTTCCATTTCGTGCATATTCATCAGCCGATCAATATTGCTTTTTTCGTAGTTTGCCATCACTTGTTCGAACGGTTCGGCTTATGAACGGTAGCCGGAATGTGTGGTAGAATAGAATTTTAGAATAGATATGTGTTATTTTTTGTGAGTGTTTTTTGATCCTCACTTGTGGGATTTTAACTGTTTGCAAAATGATTTGGGTTGTTTCGACCAACAAAACATTAAACTGTTTTTGAAAAAATAACCTTGAAGGTCCTGTAAATAATTATCAGAACCGATAAGCAAACATACGGAACGTAACTGGTGGCAAATTCAGACCTAGAAAGGGATATATTTCCGTTTTTTTTAGGGAAATCGTATGGATAATTATTATTTTTTGCTTTCATATTTTTCGTGAATTTTTAAATGTGGTTCTATATCAAAATAAAACGAATTTCTGCGTATATTATCGCGGATTTGGTTTAAAATTTCATTTTTAACTATATCCGCGATAAAACCCGTAAAAATTAGTTTCATTTCATTTTGTAACATTCGCGTAAGTCTAAGAAACCATTGCATTGTGGTTCTGTCTGCACCGCACTAGCGCTCTACGTCATTTTCATTAACAACTCTCATACAACCTGTACGCTAAGCCAAATTTAATAGCAATTACTCCAAGATAATTGCTTCTGAATCTGAAACACAAACATTATGTAATTATGTAAAAAATATTATGTAATTTTCATTAGACTCGATGCGTTATCACACGTTTAAAACAAAGATTATAATGAACACAAACGTACGCGACAAATTGCCATGAATATTAATGCTCGCTGTTGTAAATGGATTCCTTTTTGATATTAAAGTTGGATTGATAAAGCTACGGCTTTTCTCATACCTAGTCTTAAAGATTGTCGCGTCTCACACCCGCCACTGCAACTCCTGTAAGTCAGGACATTGTGATCAACTAGATACAATTTACTACTAATTACATGTCCTAAAGTGTATCTGTATAAATCGGTTACACTTTTTATAGTATTTTAGTTATTATATTTATGTTTGAAGCCGAACATTGAAGCTCAGTGAGCCTCCAGATACAGCCACGACTTAGTTAAGTACGAGGCAAGAAAAGTTGTAAAGAGGCTTGGTGTAGATCGTTACAGCTACAGTGCAAATAGGTCTACTCGGCAGAGGACGCCCTACGGTACCGACCAATGTCTCTCTATAACTCGATGTGAAAAGTGTTACCGGTTTCGCTCGGTTAGTTATTGCGGAAGACCTTACAGCTAGTGGCTGATATTCATCTTCTTATTTTTTTATTGATATGAATGGCGAGGCGAGCATGCCATTTGCTTGATGGTAAGCGATGCGACCGTTCATAAACAGTAGCAAACCAAACAACAGGTACCATGGATTACAAAGTAATGCTTGGCATTCCACTGCGCTCGCCATCCTGAGACATAAGATGCTAAGTCTCATGATGTCTCGTATCAACTCTGGCTACAATGTCCTTCAAACCGGAACACAACAGTACATTTACTCTGCTCTTTGACAGGTGAAATAGACAATGCTGTAGTACCTACTCAGTCGGCCTGGCACATATGAGCAACCTAACACCAGTAAACCTATCACCAGCCTTCTTGTTCGATTCCTATTCATGACCCTCGACAGTGTGGCGCGTTTCGGGTTCATCATATATACATTTCTCCGTTTGTACTACACTCTTCTCATCACCAGAAGCATGGTACCTATTCTCTTCACTGTCATTATAAAAAAACAAAAGTAACAATTCCCAAATATTGTCCCAAATACCCGTTCCGCCGCATTAAGCGGAACATCGTACACATTACGGTACAATCGTCGTTGTTACCCCAACCTAACCGCGTCCAAGGCGCGAGCCGCCATTTTGTCGCGGCTCGAGGGACCGCGGCTTACTTAATAGCTGTTTATTCTTTTCTTGTTGTAACCGCTGAAATTTGGGGATTTTTACGCCTATACGTTGTAAAGTTGTTTTGCTAGTAATTATCACTGTTTGCTTTACTTTGTTACATCTTTTGTTTACGTTTTTTTATTGGCAAGCAAAAGACCAACTGGATGTTTAATAATACATACATACATAAACTCACGCCTTTATCCCCGAAGGGATAGGCAGAGGCGCCACCAGGACACCCACCTACATTTCGCCTTGTATGTTCCGTCCCATGATGTGATTGGCCTCATCGCCTATCGCCATATCGGGCACAAATTCCTGACTCCGGGCTGATAATGAATAGAAAAATCCAATACCACTTTGCCCGACCCGGGACTCGAACCCGAGACCTCAGCTTTGTAGCCGTACCGTAATACAACTACGCCACGATACCGATACCGATATGTTTAATAATTACTGCCCATAAAGATCAAGACATAGATCGTGATGCTTTACCGGCCTCTTTAAATAGCAAAGGTAAAGGAAAGGACGGTAAGAGAAAAGGGATATTAGGCCTTGGGCAATCTCTCTCATCAAGCAAAACACGACAGTAAAGCCGTCGTTTCATGTCAGTCTTCATGACAGCTTCATATAGTTGAAGGTAACTAAGTACAATGTGATTCCACCGCTCTGATTCCGCATAAACTTTGCTAAATATTGATTTCGATTCGAAATCCTTATCAATCTAATATTACTGAACCACCGGTTCACGTTTTGAGGTCCCTTATACATACATACACTCACGCCTTTTTTCCAAAAGGGGTAGGCTGAAATGCTACCAAGAAACCCAAATTTCACCTTGTATGTTCCCATGATGTGACAAAGGGCAAGCGTACCGCCATTTTGTACTGGTATAGTATAGTTTTATCAAAATAGCCTCCAAATTACAAATTCATTTTCAAAATACCTAAAAAATAACTACAAAGGTGCACTGATATTGCAGGAAACATTTTAACTCAATGTCATGTTACAAAAGCGCAATATTTTGACGTTATTGTCCGCGGAACTAATAACCGCGCAGCAATTTCGTCTGAAAAGTAATCCTTCACTGTTAGTGCGGTTTAAAATGTAATTTGAAATTATGAGTTGGTTTCTGTATCAGCCACTGCTGAATAGATACTCTTCTTTGTTTGAGAGTTTTTCGTCTTATTAAACCTCTTTATGAGTTGGTACACTTCACACTTCTTTGAAATTCTAGTTGAGAACTCTAACATGAGATGGTTCTTTTGCGGTGTTCTCTTTTCCATTTAAGCGAAAGTGGATTGGTTAAATAAGAATTGTGATTTTTCGAGCAAAGCCCAAGTAGTCAAGCACGGCATCAGACGTCCCACTAGGAGGAAGACAGACGGCATAATAAGGATTGCAGGAAATTGTTCCATGCATCCTACTTCTAGCCGGTCGCTTTAAATAGCTATGCAAAACAAAATTTATATTCAACATTCAAGAAATCTTTCACGAAATCTCTTGAACCGCTTGAAACTGTTACAGCTCTGGAACGTGTTGTAACTAGCTGTGAAGAAGACCAAGCACGAAGCAAGAAACTCCCTCAGCAACACCAACAGTCTTTTTATTTTTTTAATTATCCTATGGCAAATACTAATGGTAGATACTAAACAACCAAAAATTCCTTCATATCGCTGATAAATGTGGAGAAACGAACCATTTCAATTTGCAGACCGGGCCAAGAGTAACATAATAAAATATTTTAGTTGCAAGAACGTTTGGCCTTCCTCCAATAGCGTAACTTCTTCAGATAGCCACTTAGTTATCGATATGAGTAAACATTTCGGAGTTTGAAAAATGCGTACTGTTTCATACGAGGGCAAAACTGCGATAGAAAGAGTGTACACTGAGAAATATTCATGAGATGTTTTGTCTCTGTTATCTACAGGGTATATCAAGACTGCGACGGAAAACGAAGCCAGGTGGGTAGTATTAGTGATTTCAGACACAAAGCAACTAAAAATTTCGCAAAAAAAAAAATTACGCATTTTTTTGGTATTTTTTTTATTATCGTCGTATTTGCGTGATAAATACACAGTTTTCCTAAAATAATGATGTACACCTTTTTAGTTTTAAAGACGCAATGGTACGTTAGGGTTTAAACTACTATTTTCGCAATAACTAGGTATTTACCACCCAAACACAATGATTTTTAAAAAACTGCAAAAAAATCTGTCGCTTATTTTGCGAAATTTTTATTTGCATTCTGTCTGTAACCACTAAAACTATCACTCGGCTTCGTTTTCGCTCGCAGTCTTGATATACCCGGCATATAAAAGTGAAGAGTTTGTTTGTTCGAACGAGCTAATCTCTGGAACTACTGAATCGAATTTAAAGTTCCTTTCGGTGTTAGATAACCCATTTACTGAGGAAGGCTATAAGCTCTGACCTAAATGACACTACGCTTTGACCAATGGAGCTATGGAAAATGATGCAAAACCTTTTAACCGTCAAAAGTATCTGCATCCGGGCCAACCCGCGCCACTTGTTTGTGTCATTCACTTTCTTTCTATTTCTGTATTCAAATACTCTTCAAGATCTTTTGAATCATCAAGTAATAAAAGAAAGGGTTGGTACCAACTTATTTTATTTTCATTTTTTTTGTATTCCACCACAAAATTTCTTCAATTCATTTGATGATAATTACTGCTATGGTTTTCAAAAAAAAGTAATCATGGGCAATATTCATTTTCAGTTCTCCCTCTTCTAAGCTATGAACCCCACATGGGGTTGCTGACCAAGCTGACCAAGCTTTCCCCATTTTTCTTCTCCATTTCGCTCTATCCCTAATCTCATGTTCAGAAATCTGTTATTCTCCCGTATCCCTCAGCACCACATCTTTCCATATCATCTTCGGCCTGCCTTTGGTTCTTCGGGGAATGTAACGAAGGTTAAGGGAATGCACTAAAATTAGTGCTTCCTATTCCTATGGTCATATCCAGTTATACTACACAATTATGTGTGTATAAATTTTCATGTAAACCATGAGGTAGGTAGTTTCCTCGCAATGTTTAGCTTCACTATTCGATCTAATTCCTAATATTCAGCTTTACCATAATACCAAGCTGCAGTTAACTGTGGAATCCCTGAGTTAATCTCACCATTTAACTGAACGTTACCATAATACGTCGTAAAATCAAGTGTGCCCTCTAGGATAGGATAGGATCAAGCCTCGTATCGACAATCCATTGAAACTAAGTTGATCCTTACTTGCAAATTATTATGCAAAATATAACATCTAAAAATAAAGTGTCTGTCTAGATCAGATAAGTTTTGTAGTAGATTCGTATCAACATTCAATTATTATTGCAGACAGTTTTGACAAGAGATTTTATCATTTAAGTAAATCAGTATATTAATTATGATAATAATGTTTACATAATACGTATGTGCGTAGGAACTCTTATAATATAAAAATTAATTGAGTTTCTCTATATTTTGCAATTTTATTAGTTTTCACACACTCGCAGAATTACTATTGTATCGTGAAAATCATTCCAACAATATTTTTTTTATCGCGAACATGAATCCAATATGTTGCAACTCAAGTCGATAATATGCTGGTGTGAGCTAATAAGGAACAAGTCCTGTGGGACGCCTGCCAATATCGATGGTTAGATCGCCGGGGACTCGGGTCCGCGGCCAAATCTCACCCGTTTCCTGTAAAATATTGTAAATATATACGCTGCATCTCTTGTAACTAAAATGTAGTAACATATTTTTTTTGCGACAGTGTATAATGAAATTGAAATGGGTTGAATAAATGTTGGACAGTATTTCTAAAAGATTTGATGTCAGATAGGCAGCGTGCTTCACGTTCCCTGAAATTTTATCTGACTGCTCTCAATTATGAACAGACTTTGCTCAGCTGTAGAACGGTTAAATACTTAAATATTCTATTTCTCTCTATGCAAATATCAAGCTTGAATACTCTCGTTTCACAGCGGATTTTTTATCCTTTTTTAGCGATAGGCAAGCGCCTTAAATTGCCCTTCTGTTACCCCAGAAGACATCAGAAAAGGTTGGTAGAAGTCTCTGATCTTCCAGTCAACGGATTTCTTGCCCTACCCCTAAAATACTTCCGTATATTGTCAATTTCAAACGATTTATACGAAGCAATCTCTCATATAATACAAAATTCCAAATAAGCATAAATTCATGCTGAAATTCTTTCTCTGTACGCCTCATCGACTCCGTACATTCAACGATTACTATCGACAATGCTTTTACTCAAATTTGCACCTTATTCCTCAGTGATAAAAGTGTGTGCAGGTGCACATATAATTTGGTGGTAAAAGGAAGGCAGGTTGTCTGCACTAGATTTTGGAGCTTCGCCAATAAAGTGCACGGTGAGAGACCCTTGTTTATATTGGGAGTCCTCGAGGAATTTGAGGTTATGTAAAACGTAAGGATCTAAGTCTGGTATTTTAAACATACGTGCCCTCAAGTTTGTAACGTTGAGAGGGTAAGTTGAGTTGATAGTACCACTTACATTTCACTCTTATTATCTTCTCAAGATGTCATATAAGACGAGCATATCATTATGATTCAATCAGTTGGATAAACTTATATGAAAATACTTAAAACGAATAACTCAGCCTAAATAGTGCCTATAATACAGGGTATATCAAGACTGCGACCGAAAACGAAGCCAAGTGGTAGTATCAGTGACTTCAGACACAAAGCAAGTAATTTTTTTTTATTTATCGTCGTATTTGGGTGATAAATACATAGTTTTCCTAAAATAATGATGCAGACCTCTTTAATTTTAAACACTCAATGGTACGTAAGGGTTTAAATTATTAATTTCGCAAAAACTAGGTTTTTACCACCCAAACAAGATGATTTTTAAATAATTCTAAAAAAATATCTGTCGCTGTTTTGGTGAAATTTTAATTTGCATCGTGTCTGTAACCACTAAAACTACCACCTGGCTTCGTTTTCGGTCGCGGTCTTGAGATACCCTGTATATTCTGAGAGTTGAAACAAGGAGCTGGCTGTTGAAAGCTTACGTATGCCGCTACTATACCAATGAGGTGACCGATCAGTATTTTTAAAACGTTATGCAATTGCAGATAAATTTAAATCCATGTTGAATGTCTAGTTCCGAGTGATCTTTCGCCTATCGTCACAATTATGCCTGTAACTGAATAACAATTAATCAAATTCATAGGAGTAGTTTAAGTAAATGCGAGCATGCCAAGCGATACGACCGCTCATGGACAGTAGCAAAACCAAACAACACCATGAAGTACAAAACTATGCTTGATATTCCACTGCGCTCGCCATCCTGAGACATAGATATGAAGTCTCATTATTTTCAGTAGTTACTCTTGCTACAATGTCCTTCAAACCAAAACACAACAGTGCATTTACTCTGCTGTTTGGCGAGAGAAATACACATTGCGGTGGTACCCACCTAGGCAGCCTATTATGCTTACAATATGTTATCTAACACTTCCTTTTAAAACCGTAGTCAGGTAAAAAATACTAGTCTATATGCAAGCGGCCTAAGCTAAAGAATTACAAAATATTGTGCAAAAATAATGAGATTGTCGTTCATCAATTATAACAAAGGCTTAACTTGTAAGGCGAGGTCCCTACTGCAAGCGGTTGGCGACGCATAATTTGTATTTTATAGGAATAGAAAATGTATTCGACAATTGCATACAGTGGTTCATCCTGGCTATTTCAGGATTCATTCGCGTCATAATTTTGCCGGCCGGCGAGACATAAACTTCTCGCGTCCATAAATAGCCTAATTGAGTTGTACTACGCCTACTATCAAGTGTTTTTTGTCCAAATAAAAAAAGATAAATGATTATAAGCTGTTTTTGTTTATTTATAACATACGGTATTTGGATCTGTATCAGCCCATATACGTCCCACTGCAGGGCACGGGCCTCCTCTACAATCGAGAATACGATTAAGAGGGGCTAGGCCACATAGTCCACATACTTTAACATACACACGGGTCGAATACAGAACGCCTTTTTTTAAGTCGGTAAAAACGACAAAAATGTATTATTAATATTACAAACACGGGAAACTGTTTGTGCAAGTCGCATCAAGCAATTACCTTCGAATAACGTATGTAAGCAAACGTAGATGCATTATTTAAATGGATTACAAACTGGTCCGCCATGTTTGTATTGACGTCACAGCCGGCGCTCCATGCAACTGCATTTTAAATCGCTTTAAAATAAGTAAATGGCATTTTAATACAAACAATATGAAATAAATAAATACACCCAACAGTCACATACATAGTCATGACCCCACATTAGGATCAATTAAGTGTCGTGGGTATCAGAAACCACGAGAGACTTTTACGGCCTCACAAACACCCAGGCCCGAGACAAATACTTGAGGGCCTCACAAACATTTGTCTCGATGCGGGGATCGAACCCGCGGCCTCTCGTCTCAGTGGGCATCTAACCAACTGCGCCACGGAGGCTATCAAGATAATTAAGTTTTTTGCTACTATTTATAATAAATAAATGTTTATAAAATTATCGCGTGGCAGACTTCCTCATATGTGTAACTTCTAAATTGCCGATTGGAAAGACAATTTAAGCAGTTATTTTTCACTGTTACACTGAGCATGTGTTAACTCTACATAGATCACAATGTGTAAACTTATTTATTAATAACGAAGCTTTTTTTACTCCAATATTTAATTTTTTACTCCATTTAGGCGCAGTTGCACAAAGTAACTTTGCCCATAACTTTGACTTTAACAATGATATCGCCATACATTTGTGACGTATTTGACATTGCTAATGTATGGATTGACATTTTCAAAGTCAAAGTTATGGGCAAAGTCAATTTGTGCGATTGGCCCTTAGGCTCATTTGGCCTAAGGTTTGGTTGCATTAAGTAACTTTGATGTTATCCTGATATACAAGGTAAAAAAGCCTTTGACATGGTCAAAGAAAATAGTAGTCAAAAGATAAGTGGTAAAACCAAGCCTTAAAGTCAGACTGTCATAATATAACACATAAAATTTATAACATATAAAAATCCACCTTTCTTTGAATTAATAATGATTTATACGCCAATTTTTTTTTATTGCAATGAATGGCGTGACAAGCATACCATTCGCCTGATGGTAAGCGATACGACCGCTCATGGACAGTAGCAAAACCAAACAACACCATGAATTACAAGGCAATGCTTGGCATTCCACTGCGCTCGCCGTCCTGAGACATAAGATGTTAAGTCTCAATATGTCCAGTAGTTACTCTGGCTACAATGTCCTTCAAACCGGAACACAACAGCGCATTTACACTGCTGTTTGGCGGGAGAAATAGACATTGCATAGACATATATCGAATCTAAACTGAACAATTTCCATCTCAGGTGATGTGAGGTTCCTTCCATTCTGTCCGTCACGGTCCATTTAAACTACAAAGAAGGCATTAAAATTACGTAGTCTTTTTTTCAATAAGAACCTTTTCCATTAGGTATTCCGACCAATAAGTTATTTAAATGTTGGCAAAATGATTGGTCCAATTCGTTTTGCTTTTTGTGGCTAAAAGGCAACGAGGTAACTTTGGAATTGTTTTAAATCGAAGGATTTTTTGTCCTGTCCTTTGAACTGTCCTAAGGGAATTAATATATAAAAAAATATTCATAAGTTGGCCGAGTTGACTTTGTATTAATTGTTATTCCACAAAAATATTACCAAAAATAACTAATTAATAATATGAACGCTAATCGCTTGCAGAATTACCTCATCTATATCTCTAATACGCACCAAACAGTTTGATGTTTTAGTCAGATGAATGCTACAAGATTTCCCACTATCTGTCATTCACTATCTTACTAAACTTGTGATAAACGGCCAATAAAAACGTTAAGTGAGTTAATGAAGAGCAATTAGTCCGCCCTGAAGTTCATAGCGTACTATCAATACGTTGATACTTTACAGCGAAATAATTGTTTTGCATTGTGTTCGGCCAACATTCTACGTAAGTAACCATTGAATTACCAAATATATTTTTTAAGAAAAACTTCTAAATCTACATTGATGGTCAGAATTGAAAATTGTAGCCGCCATTTTGAACTTTACAAATATTGACTAAAATCTTGAAAACAACATGAAAAAAAAAGAAAAATTATCTTTAGAGCACATATTTTATAAATCTGCTTGGAAGAATATGTTAATCTTATTATCATTCGAATAAAGTTGTGTTTTTATGACACTGACATGCATCTACCCTCGCTATATGAAAAAGGCGCTTTTACTTTAAAAAATTCGTCTCACGTATAAAAAATAAAAAAAAATGTGTGTGTGTATTAGTGTACACACGTAAGAAGTGAAACTTCTTTATGACATCACTTTTCGAAAAATGATCTACTATTTACAAATTTACAGAATTGGTAAAATAAAGCTAAATTAAATAAAGTTTAAGTTTAGGAGGGGGGAAATTTTTGAGGGAATTTGGGATTTCTATCGAGGCCAAATTGTAGCCCTCACCGAGACGGTTCCGAGGATACCAAGCTTGGTGGGTCCACGATGGATAATGCCGGAGATATGAGTAGGGGGGGTGAGGTAAAATTTTTAGTGTGGGGGTAAGGGGGGGGAGGTTTCGTGGGGAGGCTATTGGGCAGGGAAGGCCAGAGGGGGGGTAAGGATCAAATTACAAAAAAGTGGGTGGGACTTAAAATTTTGGGTGGGGCTTGGAAACGGTTGGGGGTGTGGCTTACTGAAGTGGGTACTAATTTACTAAATAAAAAAAGATGGCGCGTAACGGAAGAATGTGACGCGTAACGAAAAATTTTTTCCAACCCCGATAAAGAAGTTTCACTTCAAAAAGGAGACGAGGATTATAGAAAACACTGTATACTTATATATAATTCTCTTGTAGGCTACTTTTCTGAAGTTTTACTTCTGCCGTGTGTGAATTGCACACACACACTTTTTTTATGTGTATTAATTTAGTGATTGTTTATTATATTTTAGTTCTTTTTAATAAAGTACAATAAATTACTGTAAATCAAATTATTCATTATAATTTTTTTTTATTCAACTAATTTTTACGGATTTTATCGCGATTTGGTTAAATTTTTACATTTTTTAACTTCCCGACGTTTCAATTGCCTTACAGCTTTCGTAGTCATGGGGCGAACTGAGGTATTACTCGTAGTCATTCACTCAGTGACTGTTACAATTTAACTACCCTTAATTTACAATTATTAAATCGGATCGCAAAAACCAATTAGCATTAAAAATTATTTTTTTAATTAAGTTAAAAAAAATGAATTAAAATAATAATAATTGAAGTAGATAATATAATATTGAATACATAAAAAACTATTAATAATATAATGTATACCAAGGTATATTCTAACAATATAAGTACATGCATAAAATAAATACAGGCTCTCCCAAAACCAGACCACAAACCGGTAACCAGAGACAGACCAAGCTATGACGGCACAGGAACAAAAAAAATATATGATAGATCTGTGATGTGATTTTTGCTACACACAAATCTAATTACCGTTTAATATTAAATAGGGAGACATTTTTAACGCGAGGAAAAAAGTTCCACACCTATGACAAATACATACAATGAGACTTTGGCCTTTAGTTATTTATTTATATTTTCATATTGCGAAAAATTCATTTATCACTGCACCCTACTTAAAGGTAGTCACATTTTCTACAAAAAAACCTTTCACGTGATTATTTAAATAGTTAAAAACAATTAAAATAAACATCGCTTTATAATAATTAGTAACACTACTGCTACGAAAATTGCTTGCCTGCGAAGTGGTATAGGTAGATATTATTAGTTTTACACGACATAGCAAATTGCAAAGGCCCTTTTGCATGTAAAGAAAGAAAGGAAATTAATTGTATTTTTGACGTTCATAAACAAACATAAAGAAGAATTACTCGTCCTTTTTTTCTTGACTTTAAAAGTGCCACCTAGGGTATATAAGATAGATCAAACATCTCTTACGAATTGCAGGGGTAACGAAAATCATCTAGCCAAAATGCAGCGTCTCTTTTTAGCCGTTTTGGCTATAACGGCTATTGAATTAGTAGCGGCCAGAAGTCAGAATATTATCCCTGGAGATGACTACAGAGTTGTGATGACCGAGGCAGGACTCGTCAGAGGCAGGAAGGCGGAAAATGAAGACTATATTGCGTTCCTCGGAATACCTTACGCAGAACCACCCACCGGCTCTAATCGTTTTAGGGTTAGTATTTCAGCCTTTACGTCAATAGGTCCTAATGTTTGATAAATATTTGGTTTTTAATTGCGTGTATTCTTTAAAACGTTAATTATTTTATGCAGACAAATAAATTCAGCTTTGTTAATCCGCAGGCACCTAAACCTCCCACGCCTTGGACTGGCATCTATGAAGCTAACCGGTCATTGTCATGCCCACAAAAAGGTGAAGGAGATGAGGATTGCCTCGTAGTCAATGTATTCACGCCTACCAACCCACCTGCTCGTCCGCTACCTGTATTGTTCTACATTCACGGAGGCGCATTCATATTTGGAGCTGGACAGACCAGTGGCACGGAACCCTTGGTCAAGGAAGACGTTATAGTCGTCACTTTCAATTACAGGCTTGGAGCTTTAGGCTTTCTCTGTCTTGGTATAGAAGAAGCCCCTGGCAACGCTGGTTTAAAAGACCAAATAGCTGCTCTTAAATGGGTGAAGAATAATATCAGGAACTTTGGTGGTGACCCTGAAGACATAACCATTTATGGAATGAGTGCTGGTGGAGCATCAGTGGAGTTTATAATCCTATCTCAACAGGGACAAGGTTTATACAAAAGAGCTATCATTGAATCTGCCTCGGCTACCACAGTGTGGGCAACTGATGCTAATCCTTTAAAAACTGCAATGGAAATGGCCGAACTTTTAAATTTCCCAAATACAACGAACGTTTATGAATTGGTTGAGTACTATAGATCAGTTCCAGCTGATACACTGAGTCTTATAAACACTGATTATCTCATATCTTTGATTGATGGTACGTTTGGTTTTGTGCCGTGCTTAGAAAAAGAAATACCAGGCGTAGAACCCTACATAACTGA
This sequence comes from Deilephila elpenor, assembly GCA_949752805.1. Classification (NCBI taxonomy): domain Eukaryota; kingdom Metazoa; phylum Arthropoda; class Insecta; order Lepidoptera; family Sphingidae; genus Deilephila; species Deilephila elpenor. Next base: position 10,747,025 of record OX457113.1, read on the forward strand.
ACACCCATACGAAATATTAACCAAAGAAAACTTCCAAAAAGTTCCAGTGATGTTTATGTACTCAACTCTAGAAGGTCTGTTTCTAAGAAGCTCTCAATACCACGAGCAAAACTATAAAGAACGTATGGAAGCTGCTTTCGAAGATTTCTTGCCAGCAGACCTTGTTTTTGAAAAACAAGAAATCAAGCAAGAAGTTGCCAAGAATATCAAACATTATTACTTCGGTGAAGACACTATTGATGATGATAAAATTATAGATTATCTGAACTATTTTGGAGACTCGTTAATTATGATGAGTTTCTGGAATTCGGTACACATTCACTCAAAGGATAATCCAGCATATCTGATGGAATTTATGTACAAAGGCGGTTTGGGACTATATCAAGAGGACTTCGACTTCATCGATGTTGCTGGACACGGAGATGTCACGGAACATGTCCTTTTGAACATGGCAGTTGAAGGTGATAGAAACAAACTCGCTGTGGCCAGATTGGCGAAATTGATGACTAACTTCATGAAATTTGAGTAAGTAGTCATTGTCAATGTTTGGTTTACATGCTTGCCCGCCAAAATGACTGCTTTGCACATGATGGTAAGAGCAATGCCGTCCAAGTAAAGCATCGAATGGCATCAGATGATGGTCTCATGAAATATGTATGACGAAGGAGTTACGAACGGTACCAGTGGTTAAGCCCACTGTAGTTACCTTGGATTATTAGTATTACCTTGAATATGAAAAATATAGAGGTAGCCCGCATTTAAAAATAGAAAATTAGTCACAATTACAAACAAAAATACTATAAAATGAAGTACGCTTGATACTCAAAATATTCTATTGGTTTGTGCTAGCTTTAATTATGGCGATAATTCGAATAATTGTATTTCTTTTTAATATTTAATGTAGCCAACTACATTTTCGTATGAAATCGTCAGTTGACAATCATTTCAATGCCTTCATTCACCATTTTAATTTGTATATCTTTTTTACCCTTCAGAAACCCAACACCCACTAAAAGCCAACTTCTGCCAATTAATTGGCCTCTGGTGGAACCAAACAACGTGAAATGCCTGCTGTTCAACGACGACTTACAAATTATCGAAGAACCGTACTGGGACAGGAAGAACTTCTGGGATCAACTGTACGCTCAATACGGAAGATCTACGAAATGAAACTGTATTCATTGTCTGTGGGAAATTTAAGAATGATCTTACACTAAAATATATTCAGTCTGTGTCCTAATTAGTTGTTTCTTTGCCCATTGAGTCACGTCATCAGTTTATTAAAGGAATTAGAAATTGATACTTTTAAGTATTTACACTTTTTAAATATTATGTCTATTATTTTACACAAAGAGTTTTTAATTAATAATATTAAGATTGGTCGCAAACAATATTACCGATATTCATGGACCTGAGGCTAAAAACTTAGTGCTGATACTGAAATAAACATATGTACATACATACAAACACTCACGCCTCTCCCTGAAGGGGTTGGCAGTGGTGCCACCAGGACACCCACATTTCGCCTTGTATGTTCTTATGCTTTTACCAATGGAGCTATGGAAAATGATGCAAAAACTTTTAACCGTCAAAAGTATCTGCATCCGGGCCAACCCGCGCCGGTAGTTTGCGTCATTCACTTTGTTTCTATTTCTGTATTCAAATACTCTTCAAAATCTTTTGAATCGTCAAGTAATAAAACAAAAGCGTTAGTACCAACTTATTTTACTTTCATTTTTTTATATTTCACCACAAAATTACTACAATTCATTTCATGATAATTACTGCTATGGTTTTCAAAAAAGTAATCATGGGCAATATTCATTTCCAGTTCTCCCTCTTCTAAGCTATGAACCCCACAGGTTTGGTCAGCTTTCCCCAATTTTCTTCTCCATTTCGCTCTATCATCCCTAATGTCATCTTCGGAAATCAGTCAGTAAGTGTGTAACTGCCAAGATTTTTTTTTTTTGACTGGCGATATGAGTATGCCATTCGCTTGATGGTAAGCGATACGACCGCTCATGCACAGTAGCAAACAACACCATGAATTCCAAAACAATGCTTGGCATTCCACTGCGCTCGCCATCCTGAGACATAGATGTGAAGTCTCATTATTTTCAGTAGTTACTCTGGCTACAATGTCCTTCAAACCAAAACACAACAGTGCATTTACTCTGCTGTTTGGCGGGAGAAATACACATTGCGGTGGTACCCACCTAGGCGGCCTATTATGCTTACAATATGTTATCTAACACTTCCTTTTAAAACCGTAGTCAGGTAAAAAATACTAGTCTATAAGCAAAGCGCATACTAAGCAAAAATATTACAAAATATTGTGCAAAAATAATGAGATAACTGATTATCGTTCATCAATTATAAATACGTAACTTGTAAGGCGAGGTCCCTACTGCAAGCGGCGATGAAGCAAGTGGTGACGCAAGATTTATATTCGGTAGAGGTAGTAATAAATACACCCAACAGACATACCTAGTCCTGACCACACACTAAGATCGAGTCTTGTGTCGTGGGTATCAGGAACTACGAGAGACATTTCGATCTCACAAACACCCAGACCCGATACAAATACCTGTGGTTCACACAAACATTTGTCTCGGTGCGGGGATCGAACCCGCGGCCTCTCGTTTTATAGTCGGCGTCCAATCAATTGCGCCACGTAGGCTGTCTTGAGTATATGAGTATTGGCTATGGTGGGCATATGGCTATTCGCCTGGATAGCGTCAATTGCATACAGTGGGGACCCGCCATTCCGACCCACGTATGTATGTCGATGAAATGAAAGATGAAATGTTTGACAGTTGCGAAACCTATTAACATTTTGTATGAAGAAGATTCACTTCAAAATATAATTAAATAAAAACACCAAAATGATATTTATTTATTCACACTGTTTAATTGTACTGTTACGAAACACGTGTTCTAAATATAAAAATACTAGAATATACAACTTGAACATAGTTATCGATTTTCATGCCACCTAGAACTAACTTCACGATGTAGAATTCAGGTGTCGGTGTGCGGGCGCATCGTAAAAATTCACTCTCATCATTTTTCTCCATCGCGCCAAAAGAAGTATAACTTAAAAAAAAATCATAAGTTGGCCGATTTACTTTGTATTAATTGTTATTCCACAAATATATTACCAAAAATAACTAATTAATAATATGAACGCTAATCGCTTGCAGAATTACCTCATCTATATCACTAATCGGCACCAAAGTTTGATCTTTTAGTCAGATGAATGATACGGGGTATTCCACTATCTGTCATATACAATCTTACTGAACATGTGATAAACAGCCAATAAAAACCTAAAGTGAGTTAATGAAAAGCAATTAGTCCGCCCTGAAGTTCATAGCGTATCAATACGTTGATACTTTACAGCGGGACAATTGTTTTGCGTTGTGTTTGAACAAAATTTTACGTAAGTAACCATTCAATTACTAAATATAAGTTTTTTTTAATATGTATTAATTTTGTGATATATAATATTTTAGCTCTTTATAATAGCGAACAATATATAAACATAAATCATGTTATTAATTATTATTCATGCTCATATTATTAATTATAAATCGGATTACAATTTTACATTTACAATTTGTTTAATATACTGGATATTTGTTTATAATTGTCACCCAGGGTTCATAAGATCAAACATGTCTTACAAATTGCAGGGATACCGAAAATCATTTGGCCAAAATGAAGCGTCTCTTTATAGCCGTTTTGGCAATAACGGCTATTGAATTAGTAGTGGCCAGGAGTCAGAATATTATCCCTGGAGATGACTACAGAGTTGTGATGACCGAGGCAGGACTCGTCAGAGGCAGGAAGGCGGAAAATGAAGACTATATTGCGTTCCTCGGAATACCTTACGCAGAACCACCCACCGGCTCTAATCGTTTTAGGGTTAGTATTTCAGCCTTTAAGTATATAGGTCCTGATGTTTGACACGAGATTATTATAAACCAAGGTTTTAAATATTTGGTTTAATTTCGTGTATTCTTTAAAACGTTATATATTTTATGCAGGTAATAAAGCTTTGTTAATCCACAGGCCCCTAAACCTCCCACGCCATGGAGTGGCATCTATGAAGCTAACCGGTCATTGTCATGCCCACTAAGAGGTACAGGAGATGAGGATTGCCTCGTAGTCAATGTATTCACGCCTACAAACCTTCCTGCTCGTTCGCTACCTGTATTGTTCTACATCCACGGAGGCGCATTCATATTCGGAAGGGGACAGACCAGTGGCACGGAACCCTTGGTCAAGGAAGACGTTATAGTCGTCACTTTCAATTACAGGCTTGGAGCTTTAGGCTTTCTCTGTCTTGGTATAGAAGAAGCCCCTGGCAACGCTGGTTTAAAAGACCAAGTCGCTGCTCTTAAATGGGTGAAGAATAATATCAAGAATTTTGGTGGTGACCCTGAAGACATAACCATTTATGGAATGAGTGCTGGTGGAGCATCAGTAGAGTTTATAATCCTATCTCAACAGGGCCAAGGCTTATACAAAAGAGCTATCATTGAATCTGGCTCGGCTACCACAGTATGGGCAACTGATGCTAATCCTTTAAAAACTGCAATGGAAATGGCCGAACTTTTGAATTTCCCGAATACAACGAACGTTCATGAATTGGTTGAGTACTACAGATCAGTTCCAGCTGATACACTGAGTGTTGTAAACAATGATTATTACCTATCTTTGACTGATGGTACGTTTGGTTTCGCGCCGTGCTTAGAAAAAGAAATACCAGGCGTAGAACCCTACATAACTGAACACCCATACGAAATATTAACCAAAGAAAACTTCCAAAAAGTTCCAGTAATGTTTATGTTCGCAACTCTAGAAGGTCTGTTTCTAAAAAGCACTCAATACTACGAGCAAAACTATAAAGAACGTATGGAAGCTGCTTTCGAAGATTTCTTGCCAGCAGACCTTGTTTTTGAAAAACAAGAAATCAAGCAAGAAGTTGCCAAGAATATCAAACATTATTACTTCGGTGAAGACACTATTGATGATGATAAACTTATAGATTATATGAACTATTTTGGAGACTCGTTAGTCATGATGAGTTTCTGGAATTCGGTACACATTCACTCAAAGGATAATCCAGCATATCTGATGGAATTTATGTACAAAGGCGGTTTGGGACTATATCAAGAGTACTTCGACTTCATCGATGTTGCTGGACACGGAGATGTCACGAAACATGTTATTTTGAACTTGCCAGCTGAAGGTGATAGAAACAAACTCGCTGTAGCCAGATTGGCGAAATTGATGACTAACTTCATGAAATTTGAGTAAGTAGTCTTTGTCAATGTTTGATTTTTCACATGATGGTAAGAGCAATACCGTCCAGGTAGAGCATCGAATGGCATCAGATGATGGTCTCATGAAATATGTATGGCAAAGGAGTTACTAACGGTACCAGTGGTTAAGCCCACTGTAGTTACCTTGGATTATTAGTATTATGAAAAAAAAATAGAGGTATAATAGAGATATATATACATATAATAGAAATAATAGAGGTATAATAAAGAGGGCCGCATTTAAAAGTTGAAAATTATTCATAATTACAAACAAAAACTCTATAAAATTAAGTATGCTTGATACCCAAAATATTGTATTGGTTTATGTTAGCTTTAATTATGGCGATAATTCGAATAATTGTATTTCTCTTTAATATTTAGTGTGGCCAACTACAGTTTCGTATGAAATCGTCCGTTGACAATCATTTCAATGCCTTCATTCACCATTGCATTTTAGTTTATATATCATTTTTACCCTTCAGAAACCCAACACCCGCTAAAAGCCAACTTCTGCCAATTAATTGGCCTTTAGTGGAACCAAACAACGTGAAATGCCTGCTGTTCAACGACGACTTACAAATTATCGAAGAACCGTACTGGGACAGGAAGAACTTCTGGGATCAACTGTACGCTCAATACGGAAGATCTGCGAAATAAAACTAATCGTTGACTGTGGAAAATTTAAAAAATGACCTTACACTAAAATATATTCAGTCTGTATCTTAATTAGTTGTTTCTTTATTAATTTATCCTTTATTGCACTGGATCCAATGAAGAAATAACATTTAAGAAAAGTACAAAAGGCGGCCTTATCCCACTGGGCAATTTCTTCAAAGGCAACCTTGGGATATAAAAACAGGAGAGTAAATAATAATCTAGAATAATAAATGTAGATAATACTACATATGTATGTACAAAAACCTACACACAAACCCACGGACCTAAGGACCCTAGTGCTGATACTGAAATACAGCTTGTGAGAAATCATTTTTTTTTAGTAACAATGCTGCCAAATTCTTCATATCTACATGTGACAACAAATACTCGCCAATGTTATTATGTAAGAAGCGCAACACATAAGAAACGCGGATTAATTCTGTTAAACTCATTTTACCAATTATTTTCACTGTTTTAGTTGTGTTTACTAAAACTTCTTTTTTAAACATTTATTTTATCAAATGAATTAATATTACTATTAAAAACGATGCGTTTGTGTAATTTTTGAACGAACTGCTAATATTATGGCTGCTTTGACTAGTGAAGAAGTTTATATTTCTGTACAAAAACTATTCCTTAATATATTCCGTTTTCTTCATGATACGCATTCAAGATCCCTGAGGTCATCAGAGAACAAACTGAAAATTCCAGTGCATTCTACTAGTTTTTACGATAAATCCTTTACCGTTCAAGCTGCTAGACTATGGAATAGATTACCAGTTGAGACTGGTAATCTATTCCAGGCATTCTAAACGCACTGAGGTGCGGCGGGCAAAGTCTCTGAACATAATATAAAAAAATAGTAAAGCAGCATTATTTTTCAATAAATAGCTGAAGACTTTGCATATATTTTATAATATTGTTTTATTACTTATTCTAACATCTTTATTTTGTTATGATTTCAATGCATAATTAATTAGTACTATGCATATTTAATGCTAAATCTATTGATGTGTTACTCTGGTTTATTAAATATGTTTTATTTTATTTTATTATGATTTTATTTGTTTTTTTTTGTTCTTTACTTTTTTCGTACATCTCACGGTACCTCATAATTGTCGTTTCTGTCATATCCATCCTATGGTTGATTGTCTGGAAAAGATCGCCTCGTGCGATGGTTTGATTTATCTTGATTAGAGGTTAGATTAGGTATCCCTAATCTAATCTTCAATATACCAATTATAGTATCAAATCTGTTTGTGTGACGAATAATTGCGCACCATTTTAAATATGGTAGAATGTATTTAGAACCAGTTGTTTATTAACACCTTTCTATGTACACCACATTCTTGCAAATTAATTATTTAAATTTGATAAGACCGCCATTGTGCTCTTTTCTTTTTGTTACCTTTTATGTACATTATTTATTATTTTGTTCGTTTGGTGTACAATAAGGTTTTAAAATAAAAATAAATGAAACAGTCACAATTTCTATCACCTTCCCCGTGACGAAATACATTTTTAACATTGAAACAAAACTAATTAAACGCAGACTGTCCGGACCGCAGGCAATTTAAAAAAGTAAAAATTTAACGAAATCCGCTACAAACTCCATAAAAAAAAAATCAATGTGTAACATTTGCGTAAATCTAAGAAACCATTACACATTTTTAACATCATAATATTTTCAATTATTCTGGCCTAAGCACTACTACTACTTTTCACAATAAAATAAATATCATTGCTTGATATTTATCTCGAATCGCATCTAAACAGTTTTCATCTCATTTTCAGATGAAAGATATGAATACCACCAAAAGTGGATTATCTATGAATACCAGTATCTGTCCGTCACTGTCTTACTAAACTTCTGATAAACAACAATGAAAATGTGAAACAAGTATTTCGTCTAAATTCTTAGTGAGTGTACGTACATTAAGTTGCTAAATTTAATCTGGTTTTTAATTTTTATACGTTGTTTCCTTGTAATTACTTTCGTATTCATACTGCTGCACATCAAATTATCCTTGTTTACATTTTACGCAGAAGGACTTACCCATTTTAAGGATTACAGTTTAAATACGACAACATATCAGATCTAACCTGTTTTACTACTTTGCAGATGTAACTTTAACCTACAAATGTTGTTAAACGAGTAGCAAAATAATTTATGGAAATGTTGCAACTCATTATAGCCGTCTTGGCATTAACAACTATTGAATTTGTGGCGGCCAAAGATAAGAATATTATCCCAGAACATGGCTGCAGAGATGTCATGACTGAGGCAGGACTCGTCAGAGGCAGGAAAGCAGAAAATGAAGACTATATTGCCTTCCTTGGAATACCTTACGCAGATCCACCGACCGGCTATAATCGGTTTAGGGTTCGTTTTTTATTATTATTATATGCATTGGTCCTTGTGAACGAGTGTTCTCTAAGTATGGCGAGGAGGTAGGCTTTCGTCAATCATGCTGGCCTAATGCAGTTTATTGTGCTTTATTATAATTTATAAACCTTTTGTATTCTCGCGGAGAGTTCGTATCCAACTAGTTTTCTCGCGACGCTTTTCTTCACGCTTAACGTCACACGTAGAAATAGAAAATTTGCTTTCAGTCTTTGAAACATTAGTTTGGATAGGTACCTTATTTCAACACAATTGGTGTACATGAACAAATTCAGATTTATTGATTCACAGGCTCCTACGCCTCGCACACCTTGGACAGGGGTTTATGAAGCCGACCGAATAGTAAGCTGCCCACAAAGTGGTTCTGGTGATGAGGATTGCCTCATGGTCAACGTGTTTACGCCTTCTAAACTTCCTAATCATCCGCTCCCCGTATTATTCTACATTCATGGAGGTGCATTCATATTCGGAGCTGGACAGACCAATGGCACAGAACCTTTAGTCAACGAAGACGTCATAGTGGTCACAATTAATTATAGACTTGGAGCTTTAGGCTTCCTCTGTCTCGGTATAGAAGAAGCACCTGGCAACGCTGGGTTGAAAGATCAAATCGCTGCACTGAAATGGGTTAAGAATAATATCAGAAACTTTGGTGGTGACCCTGAAAACATAATCATTTATGGAATGAGTGCTGGTGGAGCATCAGTGGAGTTTATAATCCTATCCCAAAAAGGCCAAGGTTTATTTAAAAGAGCGATCATAGAATCTGGTTCGGCTACAGTAGTATGGGCGACTGATGCGAATCCTGTAAAAACTGCATTAGAAATGGCTGAATTTTTAGATTTTCCAAACACAACGAACATTTATGAACTCATTGATTACTACAGAGCAGTACCAGCTGATAAATTAAGTTCCCTTAATAATGATTATTACGATACTCTGACTGATGGCACGTTTGGCTTCGTGCCGTGTGTAGAACGAGTAGTACCAGGAGTGGAACCCTATATAACCGAACACCCATACGAAATAATAACCAAAGATAACTTCCACAAAGTTCCAGTGATGTTTATGTTCTCAACTCTTGAAGGTCTATATCTCATGAGCAGACGATACTATGATCAAAACTATAAAGAACGAATGGAAGCTGCCTTTGAAGATTTTTTGCCAGCAGATCTTGTCTTTGACACAGACGAAATCAAGCAAGACATTGCTAAAAACATCAAACATTTTTATTTCGGTAACGAAACTGTTGACGATGATACAATTATGGCATATCTAAATTATTTTGGAGACTCGTTAATTATGAAGAGTTTGTTAGATTCAGTGTTAGTGCATTCAAAGGATAATCCAGCATATCTGATGGAATTTATGTATAAAGGCGGTTTGGGTTCTTACGATGAGTTTTATGATTTCATAGATATTGCCGGACACGGCGACGTCTTAAAACATGTGATATTGAATTTGTCGGCTGAAGGTGATAGAAATAAACTTGCCGTGGCTAGAGTGGCGAAACTGATGACCAACTTCATGAAATTTGGGTGAGTAGCTATTGATGCAATTACAGTTGAGGAATTATAACGCAGTCTCTAATGATACTGGCCTTGGGCCTAAATTAGACTATTAAAAAATTGTGCCTATTAAGTTTGCCAAAGAATGCATTCCTTTTCGTAATGTCAGGTACATTTAAAATTAACCGTCAACTATGTTTCAATTATTCAAGTGTATATTTTACTTCACAGAAATCCAACACCCATTAGGAGCCAACTTTTACCTATTCTTTGGCCTCCGGTGGAACCAAACAACGTTAGCTGCCTGCTCTTCAACGACGACTTACAAATTATCGAAGAACCGTACTGGGAAAGGAAAAACTTCTGGGATCAACTGTACGCTAAATTTAGAAGACCTACTAAGTAAAAATTAAATAACCACATTATACCACGTAAAAGCGTTGGCTATTGATTTTGTATTTTTAATTTAACAAAATTTTCTTGTAATGTAGCTGTTAGTGTCTTGATTCCATTTCTGACAATCGATTTTGTGGGATTTTTTTCAATCTAGAATAGATATTTAACTTGGGGCAGGTTGAATTTCCCTAAGCTTTGATGCTGAGAAAGGTGCATGCATTAAAAACATGTTTCTATGCACCTGTCTTAAGTGTAGGTGTGTGGCATACAAAATGCCTCCAAACATAAGATACCAGTTATCAATAGATACGCCGTACACCGCATTAGTTGTTAAAGTACAATTAAATCCTATTCAAGTAGTCTTTGGGGCTATAGAATGAGTCTGCAACTATCAATCCCTTTGACAGGTTCCATCACTCCAATCTTATCTTTGAAAATTAAGCTATCTTGATACGCGATGATATAGGCTATGCGATACAAAATATTGATAATATCCTGTCAGTGTGATATAGTTTCGCTTTGAGGATCTCTTTTACTTTACCGTTAATCTTAATATCTGAATTCCTATTACGTCCTAAGTTGAAGTTTCCACTACGGAAGGGATTTAACTATAAGTCGTGAGAAAGCCGAGGCCTCACTTCCAATACACACATCATCCTAAGCTCACGTTAAGACATAAGCAGTGCCGAAACTAGGGCGGTGCGAGCGGTAGCCAGGGCGCCAACTAAACTTAGGGTAGCCAACACAGGGCGCAGATGGGGTGCAGAAATAGACCAGATCAAAATATTTTGGTTCATTATGGGCGCTGTTATAGAAGCTTGCGCTGAACGTATAAAAGCCTAGTATACGTACCTACGGACATAAGCCGTGGGTTTTAGAAACTACGAAAGTCTCTTTAAGTCCTATGAAACTCGTACCCAAAATAAACAAAGTGGATTATGAAATTATTTGTCTCGGTGCGGAGATTTTAAAAACGCCTTCATAACCAACTACCCCAGAGAGACAGACTTCCAGGTGTATCATGTTTGAATAGACAATGATAATTGCTTTCATGTGTTCAAGATAGAAATAAATAATCGCCTCACATAGAAATAAATAATCGCCATGTTGTTCAACCATAGCAAGTCCATTACAAATCATAGGCCTCCCAAAATGGTTTAACCAAAAATTATTCGGACTGACACTCATAGAGATCGTCTTTTAGTTTAATAATGTTATGTTTCTGCCATAATATCACTTTATTGTTTTTTTTTTATCGTCCCCTACCGATTACCAACAAACGCCTTAGTTGAATTTAATAAAATAATTCAAATCCCAATGTAATACATAATTAAGAACTTAAAGCCAACGTATTAAATTATTCAAACAACGACGTATGAATTAAAAACAGTTTTATACTTTAGTAACTTTAAACCGTGTGTTATAGCAATAATATTGAAAATTTTATATGAAATAATACTGGTATATTAGTAAATTCAAGTCTGAAAGTAGGCACTTAAATTGTGGGAAATAAAACTAAAACGAACATCTCATATTTTCAATAACGAAGTCTATAAATAATACATAAAAGTACCTACATACTATCTATCTAAATTAAGAAGTTCCATTTGACAGTGTGAAATAGGGATGCTGTCAAATAAATCGGTTCTTACAATATCCGATTATTTATATTTTCAGTTTACATCATTTCGTTTCTTTTTTCATGAACATTTTTATTCTAATGAGACATCCACAATTGCATAAGTCACTTTATTATTCAGGAACAAAAGGAGTGATTTATCTATTACTAGCGGCCCGGCCCGGCTTCGCCCGGGTGCAGACACTTTTTGAGTCCAGTCCACACCACGCACATGCTTATGAACACATGATACATACATACAATACAATACATATACTCCAAAGTGAGGAACCTCCTCACTATGTGTGCCGTATGCTACAATACTGCCTTCATTTCCATTGTAATATCCAAATCTTTTAATTTATAATAAATTAATTTTTATTAATATTATTATCACATTATTTATTGATGAATGTTCGTTGACAGTATACCTATTATTAGCTGAAAGTTCAGTATTTTTAAAAATTAAAATACAACTGGATTAAAACTGCTCGATTATTTAAATATTTTTACCGATTATGCGTATACAAATGCGTTTGAATAGTCTCGACTCTACCGGTAAAAGATCTAACGAGGTGACTTTGTAATGACGTCTAGAAAAAAAATATGTTGTTTAAAATGGTCATTTTGCTTTATTTAAAGGATTTTAGTTTAATTTAGGTAGTGATTATGGATTGTAAATCTTGTGATAAAATAAGAATAGCTTCATAATTCCATGGATTTACGGAAAGTGTTATTGAAATTGTGTGAGTTACGTGTGCACAAAGTTATTTACGTTAAAAGTATGAAACGTCAAATGGAACTTCTTAGTTTAGATAGACTGTAATTTTATGTGACGCACAAACATCAGGTACACGTCATAGTAGTGTTGAGTAGGACATGACTTGAAAAAGAGTTTGTAAGAGTAGCCTCATTTTTGTACTGAACCAGTACAATGTCCCACTTCAATTGAAACGAGGCGTACTGACGCTTCGCAGTACGTTAGATAGTTTGAAGGTATTAGTACAATTAGTGCAGTCTGACATGACATGATAATATCGAATATTATGTATATTAATTGTAAGTAAATAAAAAATAGTATTTTTTTAAAGTATGCAATAGAAAAGATATAATAAAAAAAAATATTTAAAAAAATATAAAAATTGTAATTTATAAATAATATAAGGTGAAGTGGCGAAAATCAAATAAGAACATTTTGCGATGCATGTGTCCAGTTGGTCCAGTTCATTAGAGGCATTGCTTAGAGGTCAGTGCTTCTCTGTCATGTAAAATATTCCTCTTTCCCTCGTTTGAAGCACGATCATGTAATTGACGTAGTACCGGGACACAAAATATGAAGTAGTACACTTTAAAAAGTTGAGCCGCTCTTACATTTTGACGTCATGTACGGGACAAATGTACTACTTCTTGTATGTCCTACTCAACACTACGTCATAGTGTTATCCAAAAATCTCTCATAATTACTGATAACAAGGCTTGATCACATGCGGGATCAGGACTACACATCAGACTGTTTGTATTTATTAAAAATCCCAAAAGGAAATACACAGCATATAATTTAAAGCAAAAATCCAACACCATTGAGCTGGCTTAATAGATCATAAAGTTGGGGCTGCCACCGTCTCCAACGTTCAAGGAAGTATTAACAGATATTTATTGTGATTAAATTGCCGGCTGTAACGCGTCGAGCCAGCTACTACGAGAATAAACTTTACACAGAAATAAAACTTGGCTTAAAGACCAATGAAAATGTTATTGAAATAAAATAACAAATGTTTGAGATCTTCAGGATTTTACTGCCATGGGAAGTATATTTATGATTTTGGTATAATCATGATAGATGTGATGCAAACAATACAAGTGTTTGGGTAATTGGAACAATCTTATGTTGAATACAAGAAATAATACGACACAAAAATAAGATCACTGCCGTAATGGAGTTTCGGCTCTATTAAATCGCACTGCATGTTAAGAGCTTCGCTTAATATGTAGAGAGAGTTTAGTTTTACATACTGCTTATGGTGGTGAGTAGAAAACAAAGCACTAACGCCTAACGTATAATTTCATCGAACTTTAAAACTGAAATCACTAATGTCTCAACTAATTTTATATCTCAAGGGTATACATAAGCCAACTTAATGCGAACGTGTGAACAAGAAGAAGCCTTTTGTGCATTCACTAAGCTCGCAACACGGCATGCGAGACAACTCAATTAGAGCTGAGCGAATTTCAGAAGCTTACGTTTTACACAAGCAGTTTTGTCTTTTACTTCAATTAAAACAATACTGCGAGACTTTTGAACGTGTGTCATCTGTGAGGCTTACTCGTAATAAGGCTTCCTTTGTTCTTTCGAGAATTTATGTAGTTTAAATCTTAATCGGATTATGGGTTGAATTTGGGTCTAAAAGAACTGATGTAGGTGAAAAATGCTATGAAGTCAGTTCAACGTAACTTTTTAGTTATGCTAGAGAATTGTTTAGACTTCAGATTATACCAACCTTTAACACCGGTTACCTGCTAGATATAAAACCTTTAAGTGTAGACCTTTTAGTCTAACGTGGTTGACAATGACCAAAACAAAAACACCAATACAATGTTTATTCATCATAATACATCATCCCATACTCTATATCATACTCCAAGTAATCTTCAGATTTATCCACGTTTCCGCGCCGTCTCGTATCAAAATAACTAATTAATTCCGGATACGCTTCAACCAACATTCGAGCTCCTTGCTTGCTTATAGTACCATTAACCACAATCTCCCTAAATGTTGCATTCTTAATGAAATTCCGATTAAGTTCGCGGATGTGGTCCAACCTCTTTTGTAAAGCGGCGTCTATCTTCACCATTTCCGTCTCGTGTACATCTTTCACTGCTTGACGATCTTGTCTGTACTTTTTCTTCAACATTTTTATGAAGCTTTTCAACTGCCTAGTCTTTTTCTTTCTGTCCGACGTTCCATTTCTATAGGTCCTGCTTAGGATCTTTCTGATTTCTTTTATGATCTTTCTAATGTTCCTCTTGATGTTTCTTTTGCGTTTGTACCTTTCGTTTTTACGTTTGCGCTTTTCTCTTCGTCTTCTTTGTCTCCTTCTTTCCTTGGAGCCTTTGCCGCGGTTTTTCTTTTCTTCTGAGTCTGTGGATAGGCTGGTGTCGGCGAAGGAGACGTCGAAGCCTTGGTAGAGGTCGTAGGTGTTCTGTTGTATGGCGCAGCAAATGAACTGTGTTCTGCCGCAGAAGTAATCGCCACGATATATACGATATTCGGCCTCGCATTCTGTAGCTAGCATGCAAGTGCCCCAAGGCATATCGTGCTGATTCGGATCTCCGCATGGCACACCCCAAGGCCCTTGAAGAAATTGCACTTTAATCAAGATCATGTTACTGATAATACGAAACGCTGATATGGCTTAAAATTGTACTATCTGGAAGATGCATCGTGTACGTAGCTTATTTCGTTTTGGATATGGACGATACGATCAAAATTATTATATTATCTTAATGTAGCATCATCGTGTAATCTCATTTCGTGTTCTATATAACTGATACGATCCTTTAGTAAGTCCATGAATACAATTTCAGTGAGTTTCATATATTTTATAATATTTAATACGATTTAATATTATTTACTGACTCGGTGGCGCAATTGTATTACGGTACGGTTACAAAGCTGAGGTCTCGGGTTCGAGTCCCGGGTCGGGCAAAGTGATATTGGATTTTTCTATTCATTATCAGACCGGAGTCAGGAATTTGTGCCCGATATGGCGATAGGCTCGCCCCCTATCACATCGTGGGACTGCACATACAAGGTGAAATGTGGATGCCTCTGCCTACCCCTTCGGGGTTAAAGGCGTGAGTTTATGTATGTTATGTAATATTATTTATATGAAATTAAGTATTTGAAAGATTTGAGGATGGCTTTATGGATTGTTACCCTTAAAATCTTCTAAATTGATTTTGATGTAGTATTACAAATTATAGGTACATCAAACACCTGATAAAGCTAGGCTGTCGATTGGCGTCTGGCCAACTGAGAAGGCTATAAATTATATTAGAGTTATACGCCGTGTATGAATTGAGAGACCGCGGGTTCGATCCCCGCATTGAGACTAATGTTTATGTGATCAACAAGTATTTGTTTAAGGTGTTATGAGACCGAAACGTCTCTCGTAGTTTCTGATACATATGACTCAAGTTTATTATACAGGTTATATCAAGACTGCGACCGAAAACGAAGCCAGGTGTTAGTATTAGTGACTTCAGACACAAAGCAAATAACATTTTCGCAAAAAAAGTGACAATTTTTTTTTTTTATTTATCGGTGTTAAAGACATAGTTTTCCAAAAAAATAACATGCACCTTTGTATTTTTAAAGACACAATGATACGAAACCGTTTAAATTATAATTTTAGCAAATACTAGGTATTTACCATCCAAACTAGATGATATTTAAAAAATTGAAAAAAATAAACTGTCGCTTTGTTCGCGAAATTTTTACTTGCATTGTGTCTGTAATCAATAAAATTCCTACCTGGCTTCGTTTTCGGTCGCAGTTGATATACCCTGTATAAGTGACAGACTATATAGACCAAGTTTAGTCAACTTACTCGCAGCCACCATATTCAAAGCTTGTCCTCTAGGTGCCGACGAATTCACAGCCTGAAACTTCTTCTGAATCCACATTTCTCTCCATTCGTCCTTCCAATTCTTCAACTCGCGACTTGAACTAGAACCGACAGAACTTTCATCTTTTTTTCTCCTAAAATCCCTCGAATGTCTACGCTTCAATGAATTCAGTACCGGATCTTTGTGGTAATGTTCTTTGCCGATTTGATTTTCGGGACCTTCTGGAGCATCTGAACCATCTTTCTCTCTCTGGATGACGCGTTTCTTAAACAGTTTCCTTTTGTCCTTAGCAATTCTGACATCTTTTGAGTTCTTATGCGGGTTAAAAAATCTTTTATCAACATTTACGTACTTTGGTTGATTCGACAAATCATTATCACCTTTTTCATCTATAGCTCGATGTAGGAATGATAATACGTTGCTTTTTATATCTGTGTATATCGAAGATCGTATTAATGTGATGTAAAAGGATAGAAATATTAAATGCAATACCAGCTTCATTTTAATCTACATGATCTTCTGTATATTTTGAAGCCAATTCTTTGAATGAAAATAAAATATTGTGAAATACGATAAATTTCGGTATTTCCTATAAATTTTACGAGATGCAATAAAGGTGGTTACGTATATAACGTTTTTATTTTGCAGGTGATTTTAGTATAAAGTTTATGGCTCAGATGGCTTATGTCCGATCAATATGTTGTAAAATTGAATTTATATGAGAGTTCGGGATTTCATGTCATGCAATCTCGATAACACCGAACGCCAAATGGCAAGAATTCGATATTATACGTAGATTTACATTATCTTTTTTAAAAATAAGTAATCGATTTGATTATTAAGCTGTATTTGTTTTTCTGCAACGATCAGTCACCCAAGACGTCGACAAAGTAGATATTAAAAAAAACGTTTATTATTAGGTATTTAGACAAAACCCTGGTGATCAGATTAATGTTATTAGAGTAATACTCAATATGATGATTAGTGGTGCCTATCATTTCCAAGCAATTTTTTTTAACTCATTTTTCCACCACATCTGAATCTGCAATTCTCTGCATAATAATAATGTTTCCCGATTTGTGTGAACCACAAGTATTTGACTGAGGACTGCCTCTGTGGCGTAGTTGTATTACGGTACGGTTACAAACCTGAGGTCTCGGGTTCGAGTCCCGGGTCGGGCAAAGTGATATTGGATTTTTCTATGCATTATCAGCCCGGAGTCAGGAATTTGTGCCCGATATGGCGATAGGCTCGCCCCCTATCACATCGTGGGACGGAATATACAAGGCGAAATGTGAGTGTCCTGGTGGCGCCTCTGCCTACCCCTTCGGGGATAAAGGCGTGAGTTTATGTATGTATGTATGTACAAGTATTTGTTTCGGGTCTGGGTGTTTGTGAAACCGAAAAGTCCCTCGTAGTTTCTGATACCCACGACACAAGACTCGCTCTTAGTGTGGGGTGAGGACTATTTATGTGACTGTTGGGAGTATTTATTTATTATTATTTGTTTAAAATTAACCCCAAAAACTACTAGTGTATCACATAGGTAATACGTCTACGTTGCGAAAGGAACCAATACTTGAAAAGCGTTGAATGATAAACGAGGGCCGTAGATACGTGCGCGCTTGAAAAATGGCTGTTTCCTTTTAACTTGTGGATTCCGAATTATACGAGCAGATATTTTCACGTGTTTACTGGGAAATACGTGGGATGAAATACCAATAAGGACATAGCTTACAACCTATGGCTTCTACCAGTGGGGCCTAACCCATTCTGCCTCGTGTTAAACAAAACATAGGGACCATAAATTTAAAATAGGGATCACGTTCTGTCACATTTAGTTCTCCCTACGACCCATAAAATAATTTGAAAGGAGATCGGTCGATTTGGTCCAACCGTGGACAAGAAATTCATTACTACCAAAAAATTTGGCGTATTTTTTTAGATTTATTTCTCTATTTACTTTTATCCTACACCATTAGAATTAGATTTACAAAAAAATGAGGATATCATGAAATATTTCTACCATTTTTGTATTTGTCAGCAACATTAATAGAGTTGACATCTGTCACGAGACTATTATCTGTCAAATTGCTTTGTTTATTTCGTCGTGTACTAATGTGTATTTAAAATTGAATTAATTTGAAAATCATATAATTTCGTTTTGTGGCTGGGTGTTGTGTTTATTCTCTACGGCGTCCCTTGCAGTCAATTGCTTACCTCGATTCAACAATACTATAGCATATAAATAAGTTAAAATGTTTATAATCGTCATGTAAGCAAAAACTACGGGAAATCATTGATGCGCGCCTGAAGCCAACAACTACGAGACACCGATGGTAAAGGCGCAAAGGCTTACACGATCTGTAATGTCTGAATGGATTCATCCTCAATCATTGTTTATTTTTTCATTATTGTGTACGGTAGTTTCAGATATTTTTTAAACTAGCGCATGACAAAGTGTCTAACTACATACAATAAATCTGATATCAATATAATATACTTTTAAATATTCAAATGTGTTTTTCTGTCTTCCTTGGTAAGCTTACGTACTTTATAATAATGTATATTCATACTCATCCCAAACTTAAAATATAAGCCAACTATGACATTACGTATTCAGATAGCAGAAAATGGTAGATTTTGTAAAACTTTAAGAGGATAAATCTTAAAAACCCCGTATCCTAGCTCAAGAAGACTATGTTATATTTGAAGGATAAGAAATCCTTATTATTTAATTCTATGTCTCATTTGTCTCCACCATGTTTCCACTACTAGGCCCAATATTCATAGGAAAACGACCGATCTCCTTTAATATATTATATTACTGGAGACATTTTCTTCTATACATATAATAAAAATGTAAATGGTCGATGTCTGTACATGGAAGATATTTAAGAAATTTTAACGCGGGGGGTCTTTATAACAGTAACAGAATCCAAAACAATTTTTTTTAGAATTTTTGTCTGTCTGTCTGTCTGTCTGTCTGTATGTTTGCTTGCGCATCACGCAAAAACTACTGCACCAAATGAGATGCGGTTTTCACAGTTGTATTGCTGTAGGTTCAACTTAAATACTGGTATATGTTGCATTTACATACAGGATGTTTCTTTTTGTTTGCTTGCACATTACTCAAAAACTACCGCACCAAATGAGATGGAGTTTTCACAGTTATATTGCTGCAGGTCCAACTTGAAAACTGATATATATTTAATTGACATAGAGGGTGTTTCCTTTCGTTTGCTTGCACATTACTCTAAAACTACCGCACGAAATGAGATCCAGTTTCCTCAGTTATATTGGTGCAGGTCCAACTTAAAAAGTGATTTATACTTAATTTACATACAGGATGTTTCTTTTCGTTTGCTTGCACATTACTCAAAAACTACCGCACGAAATGAGGTGCAGTTTTTACAGTTATATTTGTGCAGGTCCAACTTAAAAACTGGTATATGTCGCATTTACATACAGGATGTTTATTTTTGTTTGCTTGCATATTACTCAAAAACTACCGCACGAAATGAGATGCGGTTTTTACAGTTATATAGGTACAAGTCCAACTTAAAAACTGGTATATGTCTTATTTACATACAGGGTGTTTCTTTGTACTATGGAAGATAAACGAGAAAAACTAATATGGGGGATCTGTATTAACATAATAAAAACAATGTTTTTTAGAATTTTTGTATGTTTGTCTGTGAGGTTGTGCGTGATGAACTCGGTAACCGCTAAACGGATTTAGATAAAGTTTGGTATGGAAGTAGCTGACACCCTGGATTAACACTTAGGTTACTTTTATCCCGAAAAATTAAGTGTTCCCGTGGGATGAGGATGGAATTCCGATATATTTGTTACTTTTTATACTCAAAGGGATGGGATGGAACTGGATTACATGCCTTGAGTGAGAATGAGACGGGACGGGCGGGATATAACGGGACGGGACGGGACGGGATGAGAAATACCAAATAAAGTTAATCACGCTGACGAAGTTTGCGGGCAGAAGCTAGTTATAAATAAAATGACTGACTCGTTGGCGTAGTTGTCCTAAGGAACCATTACAAGGCTGAGGTCTCGTGTTTGAATCCCGGGTCGTCCAAAGTGATATTAGAATTTTCTATTCAATATAAGCCTGGAGTCAGGAATTTGTGCCCGATATGGCGATAGGCTCACCCCCTATCACATCTTGGGACTGAACATACATGGCAAAATGTGGGTGTCCTGGTAGGACCTCTGCTTACCCCTTCTGGGAAAAGGGCGAGTTTGTATGTACTAATACCTACAAAGCAAAATACCATTTTATAATTCCTAAATAATAGTAAACGCTAAAATGATAATGCTAAACTAAAATGAGTAAAAAATAATGGAATGAAAACGTGAAAACCCCTAAGTAATAAGTAACCTTAGTGGAGGTACCTAACCCTGCAATGCATACGGAATGTAATTTTGTCTGTCACATGTACCTACAGAATAAAATAAAGTTTCGTGGTCGCATGCGATTGTTTATTTAAAACACAGACCAAGTCTTTATTCCTCTTATTGTCATTGTTATTGAAGAATGTTAATGCCATTCGTACGATTTTTGGAACGTAGCAAACTAGTGATTTATAATAAAGAATAGAAACGCTTATTTGTTATACCTAATTACAAAAAGAAATAGTAAAGTTATAACAATCTGATCTTGTTGGTGTCCATGAGTGGCAGTGACTACTTAGTAGTGGCGAAGGCTCCTTAGAAGCCAGTTCCTACCGGCTTCGCTTTTGTAATTTATCATTACACTATAAACAAGCAAATTATTCAAACTTATTTATTTAATATCAAAACTCAATTATTATTGAAGTGAAACTTCTTTATCGGGGTTGGAAAAATTTTTCGTTACGCGCCATCTTTATTTCTAAGTCACATTTTTGCGTTACGCGCCATCTTTATTTATTTAGTAAATTAGTAATACTTAGTAGTAATCCTGTGTATTGTAACTGTATTTAGTACGAATCCCACACTAGTGTATCATCCCACATTTGGACATAATACAGTGTATACCATTAGAACACATTCTGTACCCACTTCAGTAAGCCACACCCCCAACCGTTTCCAAGCCCCACCCAAAATTTTAAGTCCCACCCACTTTTTTGTAATTTGATCCTTACCCCCCCTCTGGCCTTCCCCCACCCTAAATCCAAAACAGTGCCCAATAGCCTCCTCACGAGACCTCCCCCCCCCCGCTTACCCCCACCCTAAAAATTTTACCTCACCCCCCATACTCATATCTCCGGCATTATCCATCGTAGACCCACCGACCTTGGGTTCATTAGAACCGGCTCGGTGAGGCCTACAATCCTGCCCCAACAGAATTCCCGAATTCCCCCTCCACAACTTTCCCCACCCAAAAATATTTTAAGGTGCCCAATAGCCCCCCCACGAAACCTAACGCCCCCCCCCGCCCCTACCCCCACCTAAAATTTTTACCTCACCCCCCCTAAACCTATCTCGGCCAATAAAGGTCGTGGACCCACCGAGCTTGGTATCCTCGGAACCGTCTCGGTGAGGGCTACAAATTGGCCCCGATAGAAATCCCAAATTCCCTCAAAAATTTCCCCCCTCCTAAACTTAAACTTTATTTAATTTAGCTTTATTTTACCAATTCTGTAAATTTGTAAATAGTAGATCATTTTTCGAAAAATGATGTCATAAAGAAGTTTCACTTCTTACGTGTGTACACTAATACACACACACATTTTTATTTTTTACATTCAACGACATCTGTCGGCCAGATACGTAAACATTACTAGGAAGCGGCACAGTAAGCCCTTTTTATTGCGACGCGGTGCGACCTCTGGCGAATTCCTGTAAAATTGTTCGGCTTATTCAATAACACTAGCGCGGCCCGTGCGCCGCCGCCCGCCGCCGCCCCACCGCCACCGCGCCGCCGCCGCGCCGCCCGTTACGCATTGTATAGTATGCAACAAACCACGCAAAATTGTACCTTAAATTGATAGTGATTTAAGGTTCAATTTACGCTAAAAAAGCAAGAGGCAAGCCGCAGCTTCTCCGGCATTTCGTGTGTTTAAGTATAGATATTACTTATTACAATAGCGAAATGCGGAGTTTAATGTATTTTAAATAAGTGTTGTATTTACATTTTTACAATATATTCATGGTTCATGCAATTAGTTTTAAATGTTTTTAATTACAAAATGTGTAATATTAATATTATGGTTTTAATGGAAATTACTAATCGTTAGGAGCGTACTAATATGTTTAGGTTGTCGATTTTACAAATAAAGTTAGTGTTTAGATTTTAGGACGTGCTCGATCCTCGCCTGAGGAATACATTGTCTTACTAATGTTACAACTGATAAATGCGGGGCTATCGTACTTGTTAACATATTGAGTCTAGGTTTTTATTTCTTTTATATTAATCTTATATTCACGTGCAGTTTAGAAATATACTTTTTTATTTTTCTCATTATGTAAGCATGGTTTACTTTTTATTTCATGGACATTGTAAATATTGTATAAGTACATAGGTAACGAAAATATTAAAATTTAATTGACGGCCGCAATAGGCAGATGCCACAATATCACTTACCAAATGAAACCCATTATTTTAGTTTGGTGAGTAAGATTCTCGAAGCAATAATTTGCTGGTGGGTGGATATTCGCAAAGGTCCGAATATAAGGACACACGTGCATAAGTGTGTCGCGTTTTGCGTTCATTCTGTGAAACATCACACAGTAAATTTTTAATCTCTATTCGGACTGCACTACGCTTGCTATCAGTCGCATTCACAGATTACTTAGTACTAGTCGCATTGTAGTCATTTCGTAATCCCTTAGCCCTTCTAATATTATAAATGTGAATGTTAGTTTGTTTGTTACGCTTGCACGCAAAAACTACTCAACCGATCATCATGAAACTTTGTACACATATTCTTGGAGGTATTAGAAGTAACATAGACTACTTTTTGTTCCGAAAAAAATAGTGTTCCCGTGGGATGAAGAAGGAATTCCGATATATTTGCTACTTTTTCATACTCAAAAAGATGGGATGGGACTGGATTACATTTCATTAGTGAGAATGAGACGGGGCGGGCGGGATATAACGGGATGGGACGGGACGGGATGGGAGATTTCAAATAAAATTAACCACGCAGACGAAGTTTGCGGGCAGAAGCTAGTAACAGGATAAAGAAAATAAACATATTTTGTGTTTTGAGCTTCGGCTTCCCTTTTAAAAAATGTCACCCTTCGCCACTGCTACTTAGCAACTAGTGTTTATGTCTCTGTCCTTTGCCTCCTATTCCATAAAAACATACCTTAATCCTTTAAAAATAGGTATACAAAAACTCATCAAAAACGAATGCACGATTGCACAAAAATGAATCGATAACTCAAACACGAATTCCCTCGTGTTCCAATACGGAAACTTATTAAAATAAACGTAAATCTGACAGCTTCAATAACTTTTTCACGGATAGACTGGCCGAAAACCAAACCCATTTTATATCATGTACGCAGAGCAAATGTTAGTTTAACCCGGCGCCCGTTGGTTTGAATTTGATATATCGTCCGGCCGGGCGTCATGCATTATGCATACTCCACTTGTGAACCGCTGCGGAAATCACCAATGTCTACTCAGCGTAAAAATATTTTGACATATTATTTATGTGCATTTGTTAGTTATAAATAAACATCATACGACTGTTATGTTAGGTCTTATACGAATATTACTCAAAGTAAGAGAGCAATTCTTGAGTCCTGTATCTGAAAATACGAGAGACTTTTGATCTCACAGCACCTAGATCCGAAAATTACTGCATATTGCCTACAGCCATACAGCCTCCGTGGCGCAATTGGTTAGACGCCGGCTCTGAAACGAGTGGCCGCAGGTTCGATCCCCGCAACGAGACAAATATTTGTGTGATCCACTGGTATTTGTTTCGATTCTGGGTTTTTGTGAGACCGAAGAGTCTCTCGTGGTTTCTGATACGACACAAGACTCGATCTTAGTTTGGGGTCAGGACTATGTATGTGACTGTTGGGTGTATTTATTATTATTCATAGTTTTGTTGTTTTGTTTGTTTTGTTATTGGCGATAGGCTCGCCCCCTATCACATCATGGGTCGGAACATACAAGGCGAAATGTGGGTGTCCTAGTGGCGCCTCTGCCTACCCCTTCTGAGATAAAGGCGTGAGTTTATGTATGTATATATGTTGTTACCAAGATTTTGTTAGCGGTCTTCGCTAAAGTATAGTAGATAAGTACCTACCTCAAAACTCAATGGTTATACTCGTAGAACTTTCTATGTGAATAAATTCGGTATCCCTTAATAATTTTAAAAATCTTGTTCATAAAACTGTATAATTTTTAGGTTTACTATAAACATCCCTGTTTTTATTTAAATAACTAACACCTAGCTTACTAGATTTTTGACTAACCTTAACGTAAATTATTCATATTCATGTAGTGTTTACTGTTAAAAATTGTACACTTAGCTTAATATTTATTTTAGAGGTAATCGTGTATAATTACTATAATCAGTGTAACAATTGTGGTGAACCAATAAAGAGAAAAAAAAAAAAATCTCCGTCCGCGGTTTTTAAGCCTCGTTCACTTAATATTGGTTGCCATGCCTTCATCATTAGGAACGAAAATTAGAATCATGTTTTACGAAACCATAGTTAATAAGCGCCTGTGGTAGGAGATTCCGAGTTCGAAAACCTCACACGCCATTTTTGTCCATGGTGGCCCAGCCACCTCTTCTTATTCGCCGTCGGTTTTAAATCCAGTAGATACTGATCATGTAAAATAAAAAAAACACTGATATCACTCATTATTTATTTGATAAAAATGCATTGATGCCTCACAAATGTTTCTGATACCTTGAATGTAAATTTAAATTAAGAGCTTCATTGTTTTTTAAAACTAAACACTTTGCAGTTGTTCGATGAAACTATAACTTTGTGAATCTATACAAATAAAATAAATACAAACTACAGCAATAGCTTATGTACATTCCGCTTACATTATATATTGGCAAAAAAAAATTACACCTAGGTGGTAAAAAATTCTAAACCTATGTTGCAGTCAATTCTTATTAATTATATAATCATTCAATAACATTTTCCACATCAGCCTCTTTCCTGTCCACCCATAGTATATATTCCTTATTTTTATCTGCTGGAAAACTTATTTTTGCGTCACAAGTATTACAAATCCACTCTATTCTCTTTGATTTTTTTTTATTTTTAATCTTCATTTTGGCAGACACATTGTCCACAAGCACACATCGGCATTTCTTGCAGATCTGTCTCTTTATGTCTGGATGTCTGAAAAATAAAAATTATAATTTAGTCAGTAAAATCTTGGTCATACATTTCTTTACATCTTCCCTGACCAGCAACTGCAAGCACAACAAATGGGGAATATGTGATTAAAGGCCCTGTAGATATGTCTATTACATGACAATTTAGCTTCTAAAGTGTGTTATAAAAATTTCTTTAATATTGAGTAAAAATTTTTCAATTGAATCAAATTTTTAATTATAATATTACAGAACAACATTTAATATCAATTTTGTTGATTTTTAATTATTAAGCAATACAAATTCATGAATATTACACTCACATTTTCAATACACTCTTCTTGGCGACACTCACTAAGAGGTTACTGTAATAGGATGACAGGGCAGGATTCTTACCGACTACATATTTGCTTATCTGCAATTGAAAAATTATTAATAAATAACAAGAAGTGACTAAGTGGAGGTTAAATATAAAACATTCCTAAAACGAATTATTTATTTTTGGTACAAACTAATAATTCTAATCTATAAAGTGATTGTTCCATATTTTCCAGAAAGCAGTAATTAATAATTAATTGTATAATTAATTAAACTGAATTATTAATGTTATCAAAATTGACTAAGGGATAGACTTTGAGCCATTTTAATTCACGAGAATCATATGTGAATAAAACAATTAAAAAGTAATAGTTATAAGACTTAAATTGACCAACCTAACCATTGAATAATCAAAGCACTAGGAAAAAACGATATAGGACTCTTACAACATCGAAACCGAAAGCAAATATGTGGGAAATACATTAGTTTATAAGCGCAAAATGAATTTCAACACTGCAACGAGATACTACAACATTAACAATATATCGTACCTGATACAGATAATTTATCCTTTGGAATGAATCTCCTCCTTGAATTTTCTTCATGGCTTTAGCTTTAATAATTAAAAATATCCTACAAAAAAATTATATTTCTCGCGTTTATTATGACATTTGACAATCAGCTGACGATAATATGTTTAGGAACCAACAAAGTTCAGCTTAATATCGAAAAGAAAGTTTGATTTATAGTCTCAACACTCAGCACGCCAAATAAAGTAATTATTTTGCAATAAATTGTATAAAATTTGAATTTAGTGTTTAAATATTTTAAATGTAAAATATCCAAATCATGGTCATTTGCTTGAAGTAGAAAATAATTTTGTTTTTGAACGAAATATATCGGTCCAGGTTTAGGGCATAATTTTTTAATATTTAAAGCATATAAAACACGATACAATAATCTAAATCTATAAGAGGAAAAAGGATAGAATATGATTGACTTTTTAAAATATACTGAAATATACATTTCCATGAAAAGTAGCGAAAAGCTCTTTTCATTTTCAAAAAAATATTCTCGATTTCATTTTTAAAAAGTAGAAAATCTATAAAATCTTTAAATACATTAGTTCAATATAGAAATACAGACAAAATGAATTAAAAATACTGGAGTTACTTGCGGGTCATTATTTCATCGCGTCTTATTCGACCCTTTCAATAACAAAGCTTTATAGGTTATAATGCTGCCGAAAAAATACATTTTACTGTCCAGGATAAGACAAAGGACTCGTTGTTGTAAATATTTCTCGAGCCAACCTAATATTGGTGAAATAGACATTCCTTTTTCCAATGGGTAAGTTTTTAAGTTTCTAACCTACAACTGATTATTTGTCTTGGAACAGCGCCTTTAGAAAACAAATGTTTAAAAATGTGTAAAATCTTTCTAATGCATTTAGTTAACTATTTTATGACCCTGGTGTCTGCGTCTTTTATCATACAAATATCCAAAAACCAACGAAATAATAATTCAACAATATTTCCTCTTTCAGATCATCACTGAAACTGACCACCGGGAAATATGCGAGGTTCGCAGATGGAGCCTGTGTGGCGTCATATGGTAACACAAGCGTGTTATCAACAGTGGTTTCAAAAGCAAAGCAGAGTAGCAGCTCGTTCCTACCGTTAGTTGTAGATTATAGACAGAAAGCTGCGGCAGCTGGACGTATACCTACAAACTTTTTGAGGAGAGAACTAGGTATGTTTAATATTTTTATTTCCAATATTTTGTTGTAACCAGTAAAATTCGATCAATGTTATTCAAGGATTGTAATGTTAACAATATTGCCTCAAAGTAACTGGTTTTAAATGGTATCTAGTGCATTAGCTGGCGGTATAATATTTGTATCAACCCAGATAAAACCACAGTACATGATGGTAAAAAGCCTAATAATCACCCATACAAGTGATGTGTTCCACATTGAGATATTGTAAAAAATTCTTATAAGTATAAGAATATGAATTCTGTTCAAGTTTTAAGATATAATAGTTTAAAAAATTATTAAATAATATATGTATATATTTTTATTCCCAGGTCCTTCAGAAAGAGAAATCCTTACATCACGGTTAATAGACAGATCATTACGGCCACTATTCCCTCAGAACTACTATTATGACACACAGATAGTATGCAACATGCTTGCAATGGACGGGACAAACCCTCCTGAAACAGTGGCTATAAACGCAGCTAGTGCAGCTCTGGCACTCTCCGATGTACCATGGAATGGACCCATTGGGGCTGTAAGGTGTAAAATAAATATCTTATAAACATGAGTATACAAATATATTAGTTTTCTTTAGCATTGCATGTATTGACTCTTCATGAATATTATAAGAACTTCTGATGTGTTACATACATATTTCAAGGTTTTTATACTGTCCATACTCTGGTATCTAGTTTTAATTAAAAATTCGTAAATTGTCTTATCCCATAACAACATTGCAGGGTTACAGTTATTAATATGCTCCATTCCCTTAAAAAATCAATTTAGTTTTTGATTATTAACATTCCCCAAACTATGTTAGTATCCTAACCTAATTATTCTCCCACAGATTAGGCCTAATAGACAATGAGCTAATAGTGAACCCAACTCGGAAGCATCTTGAACAATCGGCACTGAACTTAGTAGTGACTGCAACGAAAAGCAACCTTGTTGTTATGTTGGAGGGCAACGCTAATGACATCCTACAACAAGACTTGCTGAAAGCCATCAAACTAGGTATGAATGTAAGTCTCTTTTATGTGAAATAATGTGTAATAAATATATTTATTGCAATGCTAAGCCAATTAACTATTCATTTGTGCGCGTTTGGCGTATTATTATAAAGAAATAACATGTGATGTGTGTGAAAACCATAATACATGGTTTAAATAAAATAGGAGTTTGCGCCACAGTCAATGTGTCAATTGGACTCAAACTTGACGAGATTTCAATATGCAAAAATGTTAATCCAAAACTATTATTTCAAGATCTCAAAACGCGTACTCTAAGCTTTCTTTCTATAATGTGGAAAGAGGTCTGTGCAGTCAGTAGGAATTGATATCACACAAAAACATTATAAAATTCTTGACAATGTCACTAATATCTAGAAATCCATGTTCTTCCACAAAGCCTAAATTTTAAATTATATCTAACCTGTTATATATTTCTCAGGCACCAAAGAAGCCCAACACATAGTGAGAGGCATAGAGAAACTTCAAAAAGAGCATGGCAGAGCAAAAAGAGAGTTTGAAACTCCACTGCCAATGGAACAATGCGTTGTTGACTCGTTAAAATCACTGTCGACTATGAAAATAAGAGAAATATTAAGGTATTGTATTTATAAAATGGTCTTGTAGAGGCAAATCCCCTCAGTTGTAAATAACAATAAATCGCAAACGATTCGAGAAACATGTAGTATACTAGGTTTCTGCTCGCCAATTTCAAGAATATCTTAAAATTAATAATTATTTATTGTGCAGGCCATTGTTCAATTATTACTTTAAAGATCTAAAATATTATGTTATTGACAAATATTTGCTGGATATAGTTCAAACTTACACCAATAGATGGCGCTTTTTGACATTGTCGTCCAGTCTTCATATCAACGTCAACGATTTTTTTCTAGTGACCAAACCCACGACAAGATATCCCGAGACACCGCGATATCTGAGCTCCGTCAGACAGTTCTCAACCAACTAAGGGACACCGAGGTGGACGTGACGCAGTTATCTGACTGTTTCAACTCGCATCTACGACAGACGTTTAGAGATATGATCTTCGAGACTGACACGAGGTGTGATGGACGGCATCTGGATGATCTGAGGAATATTAGCTGCCAGGTAAGAACTTGGAGTATGAAGGATTTAGGAGACTGCTGTCTGTAAAGGTAGTTTTCTCTCGGTCTGTCCGTTTTCAGTGGTAAAATAATACCAAAATTTTATACGGTTGATTACACTTGTGATAGCGAAAAGCTTCTCGGAGAGATTGCGGGGGACTTTTCCAGTTTCACAACGTGGAAACCTAACAAACACTTATGGATCACAAAAACATTTGTCTCGATATTACGTCGCGTACAAATACTCTACTTCCACAGCTAGCTTCTTAACAAACTGTTCCACGAAATCAATTTTGTAAACCCATTATTTTGTAGACATTTTTATGTAGACGGTGGTGATCACAAAGATCATGTTGATTGTGATATAACATGAATCCGTACTAGTTTTGTTATAGTGAATCAAAGTGGTAAATTATGGTGACCACAAATTTTGGCCTCTTGCTATTTCTGATAGTATTGCAGCTATCGCCGTACTAGCTTTATCATTTTAAATCAAAGTGGTAAACGGTGGTGACCATAATGTGACCTGTGTTAAGTACTGGTATAATTACAGGTATCGTTGTATGAGCCACTGCACGGCAGCGCGTTGTTCCAGCGCGGACAGACGCAAGTCCTGTGCACGGTGGCGTTCGATTCCCCGGACAGTGCGCTCAAAATGGACACGCTTACTATGCTTAGCAGGTAGCAATTTTGTAATAATTAATAATACATACATCATCCTCACGCCTGTATCCCATAGGGGTAGGCAGACACTATGGATCGCCACTTTGCTCGATCCTGACATATTACTTTCGCTTCATCCACTTTCATTAATCTCTTCATGCATTCTCGTCGGTTCAGGGTACTTAGTATTGATTTTTAATGTTAAGACATATGTAATTAGGTCATTCCTCTGTTGTCTTGTTATTGTCATTTTCTGGGACACCTGTAAATGTATTTGTAGTTATAATATGTGTAGAAAATCACCACTGCCTCGGACCACCAGGTGGTATAATTTGTGACCAACCAAATATCAACCAACTTACATAAGTTGTAAACCAGATTTATTACCATAGTGTTGATTACAATTTACAAGTACCCGTATTTTTGAATTAGCATTTGAAAAATGATTATATTTCGCTCTTCGATACTCTAAAGTCTAACTAAACAGTAATTCCATTTGCGCCCAGTTTTTGCAAGTTTATTCTAATTTGTCTACGCAAAATTTAGAAATTTACATTCTAAATTATTTTGCCCTCACGTAAAGCAAATCGTCTTGATTTAATCCAAAACTCATAGTTCACAGGGACTATAATATTCACAACCAAACTGGGTACTATATTTTTTATTATTTATGAATTTATTACATTTTTTCTCCCACAGCGGTATAAAAGAAAAGAGTTTCTTCCTGCACTACGAGTTTCCATCCTACGCGACGGGCGAGGTGGGCCGCACCGGAGCCCCGGGGCGCCGCGAGGCGGGACACGGAGCCCTGGCCGAGAAGGGACTCGTGCCTGTAGTACCACACGTGCCGTATACTGTGAGGCTCACTGCCGAGGTCTTGGAGTCTAATGGTAAGCGTCGTTTAATTGCTAAATATAAAAACCATAGTTCGATACCTCAAGACTTAGAAAGTATAGTGAAAATTTATTTTAATATTTAATAGACCATTTATCGTGGAATGCAATAGGATACTTTAATCCCGGGAAAATAAATTTGAATATATTTGCAGGGTCAAGTTCAATGGCGTCAGTATGCGGCGGGTCGCTGGCCCTCATGGACGCGGGGTTGGCTCTATCCGCCCCCGCGGCGGGGGTGGCCGTGGGGCTGGTCACGCGACATCAGCAGGACGACATACAAGACTACAGGATACTCACTGATTTGTTAGTGAGTCTATGTGCACTTTATTTTATAGTTCAACTACATTGCAATGTATTTTTTTAGATATACAGTAGAACGCCGATTATCTGAATTAATTGGGACCGGGGTCGATTCGGATAATCGGACATAGACTGGTGATAAAGAAAAACGCACATAGAATAAACTTTATTAAGTTTAACAACCTTCTTTACTAAGCTTTCAATCATAACTGTTGAAATATATATGGAGTTCCATCGAGTTCCAACTTGTTACAACAAAACGAAACTAAAATTACATGGGTTTAATTTTTTAATTTACGTTTAGGACCGATTCGGATAATCGGCGTTCGGATAATTGGCGTTCTACTGTAATTGTCAATTAACGCTAACTTCATTTTATATAGGAAGACTACATACAGTATAGCATTCGGTATTGTAAACATATATCAGTTAACTCAAAAATGAATACCCTTAGTATAATTATCGATTAATGTATTTATCAAACATCCTGTAAATTGTGATGATATTTGTAACGTTGATTTTGGTGCCAAAATAATGAAGTATCCACAGGTGCCGCTGAGATATTTTTTAGTGAATAATACGCCGAGTTTTATACAAACACAACGTATGCGTACGTCGAAGTCGACGTGTTAGTCATAATTTATTTTTCATTTACCAGACACGTAGAAATAATCCGTTCAAAAGTCTATGATATGTAAAATATTTTTTTATCAAAGATTTATTGATATTAATATTTATAAAATCTATTTTACTCCAGGGTATAGAAGACTACATGGGCGACATGGACTTCAAAGTGGCCGGGACCAAGAAAGGCATTACAGCACTACAAGCAGACATTAAAATTCCCGGCCTGCCGCTCAAAATAGTGATGGAATCAGTCCAAAAAGCCTGCGATGCTAAGGCCAAGATTATCGATATCATGAACAAGTGTATCGATAAACCGAGGCAAGCGTGTACAACTCTAGCTGTTATTTACACTTTTAAATTAAATAGATATTTTGTATCTAGCGATGAGATATTTATGTGGCTTTTGTCACTATCGAATCGTAGACAAATAAGCTGAAATAAATGAAATTCTCTTCAATATATAAATTAATAAAAACTCACAACACTCCAGTGCAATTGACCAACATCGCCCATACTTAGCCATATACTTGCAAAATGGTAGAATCATTGCCAGTCTTTGAAAATGGAGAATATAAAAGGTGCGAGGAAGAAAATATTGGAATTATGTGGTCTAATACACAACATTTTATTTTACAGACAAGGTCACAAAGAAAACATGCCGGTTATAGAAGAGATGGATGTGGAGGCCCACAAAAGATCGAAACTCATCGGCATGGGCGGTTCCAACTTAAAGAAACTTTATGTTGAAACGGGAGTACAGGTTAGTCTATAATAGAGGCGCCTGACTAATAAGTAAAAAGCATTATAAAAGCACATACATAGGTGCTGTAAAAATGAATAATGTTGCGGTACAGTCAATGCCATAAGTAGCTGAGCATATGCAAAACTTATACACACAATGCCAAATAAATACTTGTTTATTCTAATTAGTTGAAAACAAGGATTTAAAGTTCGACTCCGTTAGCGTAAGCGTGATTAATATGTCCTAATACTTTGTTCACGCACTTACGGTGAAGGAAAACATTGTGAGGAAATCTGCATACTGTAACGATTTTCAAGAATTTCTATGGTATGTAAAGTCCGCCAACACGCCCTCAATCGTACTATATCAGCCCATATACGTCCCACTGCAGGGCACGGGCCTCCTCGACAATCGAGAGAATCAATTGAGAGTGGTTAGGCCATATAGTCTACCACGCTGGTCAGTGCAGGTTGGCGGACTTACATACCGTAGAAATTCTTTAAAATCGCTACGGTATGCAGGTTTCCTCACGATGTTTTCCTTCACCGTTAAAATATGATATAATACAAATATTTTATTTCCTTA
Source organism: Deilephila elpenor (assembly GCA_949752805.1). Taxonomy (NCBI): domain Eukaryota; kingdom Metazoa; phylum Arthropoda; class Insecta; order Lepidoptera; family Sphingidae; genus Deilephila; species Deilephila elpenor. The sequence continues at coordinate 10,780,872 of OX457113.1, forward strand.
AAAAATTCAGGTAACGCCAATAGACGAATGCAAGTACAGCATATTCGCCCCTTCACAAGCCGCGATGGACGAAGCTAGAACTCGCATCGACTCGTGGCTCTCCAGCGAAAGGACGCCCGAATTGGAATTCGGCGCCATCTACAAGGCCAAGGTCGTGGAGGTCAAGGACATCGGCGTGCTCGTGACCTTGTACCCGGGCATGACCCCCGCGTTGGTACATAACACGCAGTTAGATCATAGGAAGGTAAGCATGTGCATTTTTAAAATCAATTGTATTTTTGTATGATATAGTTATGATCTATCTTTTTTTAACAGATTATTGCACCTAGTCTTAAACTCAATGAATGGACTTGAATTGAAAATTGTATTTCCTATATTTTATTATTTATTCAATCTTAAAACGTTGATTACGGTCAATACATAAGCATTTTATGTGCGGAACGTATGTGCATCTCTCACGCGCATGGCGATTATTAACCTCTATAATACGCTTAAATTACACGGATCAGTAGTCCATTATTAACCCCACAAAATCAGTACAACTACCCTCAACTCAAAAGTGTTTTTTAATATATGCCCAGCAATACAACTTGACCAGTAAAACTGCCCCTTTTAAATATCTCCTACCCTCTATTTCAGATACAACATCCCTCAGTCCTCGGGCTGGATATAGGCTCCGAGATCCAAGTAAAGTATTTCGGACGTGACCCAGTGTCTGGACAAGTGAGATTGTCCAGGAAAGTGCTCATTTCACCACCTCCAGGAGTTGTTAGGAAACTAGACAAGAGCTAGACTAAATGATATTTAGGAATTTGTAAAGTACTGTGAAGTATTGTTAAATTGTTAATGACTGAAGGTGGTCAATTTGTATGCCCCGCCGGATTTTATTTTTAAATGAGGTATCACAGCGATTAGGTCCGTCTTCCATATTTTTTTGGCTATACGTAAACAATTTTTAACACAATACCGAACCCTTATCCCTGGTCTTATAAAACTCGGGCGAATAAAAATATTCCTTAATATAAATTGATTGTAAAAAAAATACTGATGCAGTTAGTTAAAATAATTGTTGCTAAAAAGGCAAAACAATATTTTACTGCCCAGGATAAAATTAATCATGTCAAAATCTACCGTGCTACTGCCAAATTTGTAAATAAATAGTTATATATATTATGGTGTCCCTGATTTAAAATAGTCTCTTCGCTCATATAAACATCCTAATTAAATAAGGTTAATGTTAACAAAATAAAACGCAAGTAGCTTTTATTTTGTATATTCAAGAAATAATCTGTACATTCTATGAAAAATATTTATCACAAAAGGACGTCTCGCCGAAGGCACTACATTGCGTGGCGGCTGCGCCTGCGCCGATATAAATATTTATTACAATCCGGCGCCGCCGCCCTTACCTACTACAACAAAGTGATTGTCAAAAAATAAAGGAATCAATAACAAATACACTTACATTTAACGATTAAATACGTAAAAAATATCGCTAGAAAAAAAACAAACAAACGCATTTATATAATCATTATTCAACATGTCAAATGTTATACTCGCATTTTGATATTTGCAGTCTTTGATTTCGTTGTGACTACCAGCATTAGTGTATACACTATTGTTACATTAACATTACACTTATTTACAATCAATATTCGATTATTATGTATAAATAATTCGATTAGGAAACTCTGCGTCGAGCAGACTATCTAACACCTAACACCGTGCATTGAAACAATATGGTGGCAATTGAATGTGGCGCGACGGAATACGCGAACGTGTTCGCAATAAATAAACATTTACTCAATCATAAAAGAAATTCGACAAATATATTCATCTCCCTCTAGCTAATCAATATGTGCTAAGTGCGAAAAGACAAGTCTTATGCGGCAAATATCACAATACGGACATTACTCGCAGTGTTTGAGATCAAACTGACTTCACCATTGCCACCGTATTTAAGACGCGTGCGACACAACTACACGAATAACATAAAAAGCGACAAAAAGCCGCGCCTACATGTCTCAAAGCCGCCGGGAATCGGCGCCGGCTTTAAAAGCCACATGGAGCCGCGACTCAATACTTAAAAAACAAAAGCATACACAAAATAAATCGGTCCTTTGTATTATGCATCAAAACAAGTGATTTTTACATTACATATTATAAAATATAATGGCATATTTGGACTCGCAGCGTTCAGGTACGCTTTAGTAACGTAAAAATACTTATTTCATTTTTTTTATCGATTTCGTAAAAATCAAAATGGAGGCGTGGACTTCTAAAGCCGCGCCTCGTGTTACCTCAGTCCATTTGTCAATTAATATTATTTCAGAGAGGCATAGTATTCACTAATGTTAATCTTATACAATGGCAAGATTTATATCGAATGTTTGTTAATACGAATTGAGGCGCCGCGCACTTGCTGTCTTGATTCATCCCATTTTTATCTTTCACAGATATTAACTGTTGGTTTACAAATTGCTTACAAGACCTTATGAGACCAAGGTGATTAAAAAATATTTTTATCAAACCGCATATCACCTTAAAAGTCTATGGTCCTTTACCATACAAAAAGACAATTGCTTTGCTGTATTTACTGGAATTTTCGCTTAAACCATGTCGGTTAAACCGCGAATTACCCACACAGCATAATCTCAATGGGTTAGTAAATTTCCCAAGGTGCAAGTGCGCAGACGCCGGTAGCCTCACATTGCCATGAGTCGCGTCAAATTTCCACAGAAAATTGTCGTTTACCGTCGATACACAATCACTAGAAACATTTTGAGTATTCCAAAATTTTCGAGCTAAGTTACGTTTCATTTAGTCATGTAAAACATGCGGACAACGTCAGAAGAATCTTCAGTATATGTTTTTATTTTTACAGTCAGAAACCGAAATGTTTGGGTTGGTAGAAAGAAAGCCAAATTAATTTGTTTGACCAAAGACCACTCAAATATTGTAAATATTTATTTACAAAAATAATGCTCTGACTATTTTATATTATATTCTTTGACTGGTCAGAGGTAAAATAATTAATTTCCGCTTTAGTCTTGGATATTACAGAATACCCACAACTATTCTCTCCAACTTTGTTCCCTTTCAACTTTAACCAACAATTCTATGAAGTGACCACATTTCGGTCTTTGACCATAAAACCTTTATAAATAACTCTATACGAAAATATATAATCTTATTGTTAAACACAACATCAAGGCACAAATCTGATACATTTAAGGCCATAATTTCAATTCCTAATAATATAAAACTCATTTTAACAAAGCGAAATTCAAAACTTGATCTTTGTTAACAAGAATTCAAAAGTCACGTATGCCAAAATTGTCAACAATTTAACAATTCATAAATGCTTACTTTCCTAATAAATTGACTCTGTAAATACAACAATTCTAACAAACCAACTTACATTACCTCTGAGGCGTATAAAATGTATCAATCATATAACAGATGTATAACTATTGCATTCCCGGCCTAGAACCTTTCAATTTTGGCATACATGACAAACGAATCCACCTCACACACAACACATCGAGATAGTCTCGTCGTCGACAAATTTCAACTCAAAGTGTTAAGTATGATTTTCAAATTTTAAGTTCAATATATTCATTAACCAGCGTCCATATTAGGTTTTACTATCATCAAAAAAGAAATATACTTCGGACAAAACACATCATCAAATTAAAAACGACGGTTGTATTAATAAATTATCCAATTTTGACCCTTTTCTATTCAGTCAAGGTTATTTGACATTTTACTTGACAATTGGAAATTCGGCCTGTAATGATGTAAAACCTATTTATCGACGTCGATATGACATTAGCCTGGCAAGAGAGTTGTCAAGACAAAAAATCGTCGCGATTTGTCGACGTCGAGATCTCAATGCAATATTAGATCGGCATGGGCATTACGTTGCTCGAAGATATTTGTCGAAAAGACTCCTCGACATGAGGCCGCAGCGGAGGCCTATCCCCCCTGGTTTCCACCCCTACCCTTACTGGCTGAGTCCGAAGATCTTGAGCGCGTTGAAGGCGGTGGCGAGCGCCACGTCGTCGGGGCTGCGGCCCAGGAACCCCGCCACCAGCTCCACGATGGCGGGCAGCGCGCACGGCTCGTTGCGTTGGAACGTACAGTAGCGGTTCACGAAGTTCATCGACCTGAAATTTAGGGTGAGAATTGAATATGCGTATGCATGAGCCTCCTCTACAGCCGTAAGGACGATTATTGATTTACTCTGTAAACTACAACTGTAAAAACCTAGAAAAATGAACGTATTGAATGAGTTTTACTCATTCTTAAAGCATACACAAGTGCATATGCCTAAATTTATAACTACACATACATACATAAACTCAAGCCTTTTATCCCCGAAAGGGTAGGCAGAGGCGCCTCTAGGACACCCACATTTCGCCTTTCATGTTCCGTCCCACGATGTGATAGGGGGCGAGCATATCGCCATATCGGGCACAAATTCCTGACTCCGGGCTGATAATTAATAGAAAGACCCATTATCACTTTACCCGACCCGGGACTCGAACCCGAGACCTCAGCTTTGTAACCGTACCGTAATACAACTACGCCACCAAGGCAGTAATTTTATAACTAAGAACTAAGTAAGACTAAATATTCAAAAAAATATCCTGCAATACAATTCACCTAAAGTAAAGCCAACCTGCGAAATCTTAGAGTGCACCCCTTATATGTCAATTATACGAAACTATGGCATTTATAAAAACCTCCAAGTAAAACACAAATTACAATAATCTACAAAAGTATTGCATGTTTTATAAAAATAATAATAATAATGAATATACCTCTCAGTAAGCGAATCCTTGACATGCAGCGGCAGTTTCGACGCCCTCATGTTAGGGTACATGAACGGCGAGTCAGTCTCCACTAGCAACTTATCCAACGGCAAGATCCTTTCAGACAACAGTCTCCGGATACCCCCATCCGACTTATCCTTGCAGATATACCCGGTTATACCCAGGTAGAATCCCTTCTCGATGTACCTTATTCCCTGCTCCACTGATCCGGTGAAGGAGTGGATCACTACTGGGGGTAAACGGTTGCCAAACTCGTCCAGGATTTTAATGAGGTCGTCTTGTGCTTCTTTTTCGTGGACGAATAGGGGTTTTCTGAGCTCGCATGCCATTTCCACCTGGAATATAAGATTTTTTTTTATAGTAGAGTTTCTTGATAAAGTGGAGTCTAAAATCATGGGGCACGGATTGGAAGGCGCATGGTTATTTTCCAGCATAGGAATTTGCTTTCGCTAAGCAAAACATGTACCTAATAAATTTGATTAATAAGCTTTTAGATTTACTCCACCCATAGGCAGCTTGTATTTGCATTCAACTGGATAGTTTTCCCAAAGCAGGAAAAAAAATCTTTTGTTTATTTATTTAACATAATTGTCAATAAAAATATAAAGTAGGAAATCACAATAAACCCTTATCAAAATACGAGATATTTGTTTCCTTATCACGAAACACCGCAATTTATTATTCCGAATAGAGTTGTTTCACCTGATCGTAATCTGTTTTATTACTATCAGACGCTAAATCGAGTCATTAATCATTGGGAAATAGATCACAGTCATACGCATGCGTGGCTTTTGTTTACGATAAAAACATTGCATTATGCGTACTAATATGTCACACATACATGCTTCCGAAGCATGCAGTGTATATCAAATTACTTTTGCTATTCTTACGTCGTCTAAATAATAAGATAACGCTTTTTTAGTCGTTATTCATTTGTAGCTCGGATAAAAATGTTCTAAATAAAATTTTAAACAGCGTAACCCACGTTTATCAGTTTGCGAGAAGACCCACATCGTTGTGTATATTCCCTAAAAATAATTAAAATTTCCCACTCAATAGTCTGTCTAGACGTATGTCCAGATGTCTCTATATCAGCCCATATACGTCCCACTGCAGGGCACGGGCCTACTCTACAATCGAGAGAATCGATTGAGAGTGGTTAGGTCATATAGTCCACCACGCTGGCCTAGTGCGGGTTGGCGGACTTTACATACCGTAGAAATTCTTTAAAATCGCTACGGTATGCAGGTTTCCTCACGATGTTTTCCTTCACCGTTAAAGTGCGTGGTGATTGACTATCAATACACACATAACTCCGAAAAGTCAGAGGTGTGCCCTGGGATTTGAACCCGCGACCACCGTGAACATGTAGGCAGCCGCGTCTGGTCCGTTACCAACAGGCCACTACGCACTTATAGATGTTATGTCCAGATGTTGTCTCCGCTTAATATAGAATGCAGTGTGGTCAATTTGCCGTGGGAATAAATAAAACCGTCTTAATTCAGGTACAACCAATAGTCACACCAAAGTCCTTATAAGATATAACATTAAATAACAAATGACTTTCAAACTAAGTAAACTACGGATGAATTTCGATCTCACTTCATAAGACCCGTAATAAATGCTAGTGATTCACACAAACATTTTTCTCTATGCGAAGATCAAACCCGCAGCGTCAAATTTTTCAACCGTTCTTTTACCAAGCGCACGAGTTCAAAAGTAAATTGCTTCGAATTCAAAGCAAACCTACTCGTATTTTTCTTTCCCTCGATTCTCACGTGCTCGTCCCAATTTTGAAAAACGTGACTCTTAAAATTGAAAACAAAACAACAACAATATCAAATATTTTCTAAATTTAGACATCTTGTAGATATCCCGCAGATATGATAAGAATTATCTTTCACTCATATACAAAGATTATTTACGCAATCTGATAAATTCAAGCTTCTTACTTACACAACTACAAAACTTAGATATGCTTCACAAAAAACAATATTGATGTAACAAAAATTTCGATTTCTTGACAGCCTCTGTGGCGCAGTTAGTTGGAAGCCGCCTGTGTTTGAGGCCGCGGGTTCGATCTCCGCACTGAAACAAATATTTGTGTGATCCACAGATATTTGTTCAGAGTCGCGTAGTTTCTGATACCCACGACACAAGACTCGATCTTAGTGTGGACTCAGGACTATGTAAGTGACTGTTGGGTGTACTTATTCATTATACCAGCCGCATTGTGGTTCGGGGACGTAAGAATTCCGGCACGGTATCCCTTGCCCGTCGTAAGAACCAACCCAAAGGGGCTTATTACTGTTATGAACAATCAATTCAATGCTCCAAATAACAATTATTTTAAAAACAGCATTCATGGACACCTTCACACAAAATTGCATGAAAGCATGATAAAATTATTTACATACACGAAGGCAGCTAATGAATATTGAACATGTGAAAGGAAGTGATAAACACCACGTGTGGGCTTGTTTATCGATGCGTGTCAATAGTAATTAGGCACAGCTGATGTGAGCCAACGCAAAATTACAGATTAAATCGGTGAAACACCGGTCGAATATCTGAGGTGAGCCGTACGAGATACTTGTTAACAATATTCGCGAATAATGTAAATGCCTAATTGTCTGTTGTTACCGATGGTCGCAGGTTCGAATCTTAGTGTACACCTCTAACGTTTTGGGAGTTATCTGTGCATTGGTAATAATCAATTTCCACACACTTAAACGGGCGAGTAAAACATTGCAAGTCTTTTATAACATAGAGATATTAACTACGCACGCATTAGGCGAACGGGATGGACTGTATGGCCTAACCCCTGTCAATCGTACCCTCTATTGTTGATGAGGCCTATCTGCAGCGGGACGTATATGGACTGATACAAAACAGCGTCCATCTTTGCCAGTGATCTATTAAAACAGTCCTATATCCAACTCTACCGTTAATGAATTTCCGATCGCCAAGTATTTTCAAAACATCCAATCAATGTCAGCGATGAACACTAAAAAGCGCTCTAAAACGGGTCATGACTGCATGCCCGGCGACTTTGTGACTCACACGATGTTTTTGCAACAAGTGGCGTGCGAAATCGGAGCGGCGCGGCGTAAAAATACACTTGAGACGTGCATCAGATCAGCCTAATTGAACATCCAAGTTTTTTGCCAATAAAATTATAATTTTTTATTGGAAATTATCTGATACGACAGTCTGTATCCTGCTTGTTACGGCATTATGGCATTACAGGAGAGCATATATTTTTTAAAATTAATCTTTAGGCCTATCTTCAGCAGTGGACTTCTTGTGGCTGAAGAAAGAGAATGAGAGAGAATCTTAGTGAAAATAAAATTACATTCATAATTTAAAGAATAATTTGTGATTTACATTGGGTATTGAATTTTACCATAACAAATATCCCGACAGTACTAACATTGTAAGAACGGGCTTCATTGGTTAAATCGTTCTAAAGTTACTTGACCTCTGACTCACACAAAGGATATATAATTCTCTGATGGTATAAATATATAACTAAATATAAAATATATAAATCTCTTCAATTGCGCTCCACTGATCACGATTTTTGGATCCTATTAACTTTCAAATCTTATATTATTTTTAAGCCACAGGCAGTCTACTAATGTAGATAGCCTTGCCTAAACATTTCCACATCGAAAGCATTTAGCTACTTCTTGCAACCTCAATTATATCGTCTATTATCCTTTCCGCACTATCTCTTATCCTCTAACGTCGATTATTGGTATTTAAATTTCAATGAGGAGGAGGTTCAATTCGTCGGATTTTTTACATACAAGTAGTTTCATAAATAACAAACCCAACAGTCACATACATATAATCCCACACTAAGATCGAGTCATGTGTCGTAGGTGTCAGAAACTATGAGAGACTTTTCGGTCTCACAAACACCCAGACCCGAAACAAATACCTATGGATCACACAAATATTTATTTCGGTGCGGGGATCGAACCCGCGGCCTCTCGTTTCACAGCCGGCGTCCAACCAAATGCGCCACGGAGGCTGTTAATGTCATTCAACTTATGAAAAGAAATATAAATTATATCTATTTATAAATTTAGTCCCACGGAGTCTCGTTAACCAAATATAACATCCGTTTCATTCCAAACTTGTTTTTGTCTTGTAGTCTTTATACTGTCCATAATTGGTAGTTTTCTGAAACAATACCTAATTAAACTTTACCATGACTGTTTTACATAACCTAGTGTATAAATATTTGTTTAAATAGCTGGTCAGACTTTTACGTAATTTTAGGTATTATTTTTAATTTTATAAAGATCATGAATAGGTCCTGATATGGCAAGACGCTTGCCCCCTATCACATCGTGTGACGGAACATGCAAGGCAAAACGTGGGTGTCCTGGACCCTGGTGGCTCCTCTGCCTACCCCTTCTGGGGGAAAAGGCGTGAGTATATGTATGTATGCACGTAGATATTAAAAGGTTGCTGTAGAAGTCCTATGTTTAGTAAAAGAGCCTCTATGGTTGTAGAAGAAAATTCATTTAACTTATATTAACGTGGTAAAAACAATTCAATTATTTGTATCTAAAACCAGTTCAGTGAACGTACATCCGTTTATTTTTATTTTACACGATAACAAAGGAAATAAACTCGTTTTCACCGGGTAATTTAAAACAATTAAATTCGTAAGAAGTTAAGAAATATATTTATTTTAACTTCTATTTTATTTAACTTAACTTAAAGAATATATAATTCTTGTATCTGAGGCTTCTATACAGCGTGTACATGTTGATATTATAATTTCATTAAACAAAGCGACCTCTAGAATTGTCTTTTCATTGATATGTGAGTGCATGCGCATCGGTTTCATCTATATAGCCATGAAATATTAGCAGATCTGCCCGGTTTTGAAGATTACGTTATAAGTTTGTCCCACCTGGGTTATGGTTCGGTTTTTCTGCAGGAGCATGTGCATCCTCTTCAATCGAGACTACAGTTCATAGGGGCTAGACCATATAGGTGGTCATATGTGAGAGGCCGCCTGGGTAGGTACCACCGCAATGTATATTTCTCCCGCCAAACAGCAGTGTAAATGCGCTGTTGTGTTCCGGTTCGAAGGACATTGTAGCTAGAGTAACTACTGGACATATTGAGACTTAACATCTTGTCTCAGGACGGCGAGCGCAGTGGAATGCCAAGCATTGCCTTGTAATTCATGGTGTTGTTTGGTTTTGCTACTGTCCATGAGCGGTCGTATCGCTTACCATCAGGCGAATGGAATGCTCGCCTCGCCATTCATTGCTATAAAAAATATATATATAGTCCATCACGCTGGCCTAGTGCGGGTTGGCGGTACAATGATTAACTAAAGGATAAATAAACTTAATTCCAACACTCTTATAAGAGCTACAAATACTTACTGAAGTTAAATACATCGCATATTTCAAGATCAAACGAAAGATACGTGTTTCATTGTGTAGCGAATGATCGTAAGTGCGGGGTCGATTCATTCGATAATTGCTGTTCAATAGCAGCGTGTAGGTATTCGAATGTAATGTAATTGTACTAATGCTTATCCGTTGAAATTTCAGGTAATTTGGTACGTTTCCTTCTAAGAATGTTTTGTGAAAATTGTTTAGCGAAACAACCAAGTATATTGTTGGCATGAGTATACGAGTATTTAAACATATTTTTGACAGCCTCCGTGGCGCAGTAGGTTAGACACCGGCTGTGAAACGAGAGGCCGTGTGTTCGATCCCGCACCGAGACAAATGTGTGAACCCCAGGTACTTGTCTCGGGTCTGGGTGTTCGTGAGTCCGATAAGTCTCTCGTAGTTTCTAATCCCCACGACACAAGACTCGATCTTAGTGTGGGATCAGGACTATGTATGTGACAGTTGGGCGTATTAAATTTAATTTATTTTATTCTTGAAATAAAACTATTTTCTACGGATTTTATCGCGATTTGGTTTAATTTTTACATTTTTTAACTTCCCGACGTTTCGATTACTTTACAGCTTTCGTGGTCACGGGGCGGACTTCTAATTTTATTCTGTAATTGCCTAAACGCATGTTTAGCGCATAGGAATAAAACACACCCACGTGACCACAATCTGAACACAGCATCTAATGTTAAATCCAGTGCAATGCAAATAGAAAATCTACTGTCTAGAAATGGTTATATGTCTATTAAATCGTACCCGCTTATTCCAAGCCGTACAGTTTTAACCGTAAGCTCAACAGACTCGCAGGAGACCGACGTGAAGCGACACCTTTGATGTCGCGTTTCGTTCGGTGAGCGAGATTACCGGATGACCAATACTCTCTCCTTTTCCATCCTTTTAGCTGCATTGTGAATGTTCATGGCAGTGATCAATTATAATCAGATGACCAGTTTGTTCGTTTACCTGACCTATACTATAAAAAACACACACTTCTATTGGTCGCCATGACCATCGTGCGTGATGACTGATGACCACTATAGTGACGGATTAGAATGCACCAGTATGAGTGACGTGTTATTATCTATCGGCACATTAACAATTACGCGTGGATATTACATCAATTAAACTGTAAGTTATATTCAACGAGCCTTCAACCGGTCGCGGAAGAAACCAAACGTGACGACTAAATAACTAAGCCGAAGTCAATATATTATGCCGTTCATATTTATGCGGAAAGCGTAATATGTTGAAAACGCAATGCCTCGGCGACTGGCCCACATTTCCTGAATGTAATTGCCGCGAAATGTTCTTAAAATTTATCGTCTAATTGGTTTGGGTGTTTGCGAGACCGAAAGGTCTCTCGCAGTTCCTGATACCCACGACACAAGACTCGATCTTAGTGTGTGGTCAGGCCTATGTACATATGTGACTGTTGGTGGTATTTATTTATATATATATATATTTTGTTTGTGGAGAAACTTTTCCGAGTGTAAGCCGAGTGCGTTGTGGCCTGTTGGTAACGGACCAGACGCGGCTGCCAACATGTTCACGGTGGTTGCGAGTGCAAATCCCAGGGCACACCATGTTTGTATTGATAGCCAATCACCACGCACTATAACGGTGACGGAAAACATCGCGAGGAAACCTGCATACCATAGCGATTTGTAAGAATTTCTATGGTATGTAAAGTCTGTGAACCCGCAATAGGCCAGCGTGGTGGACTATATCTAACCCCTCTTAATCGTACTCTTGATTGTAAAGGAGGCCCGTGCCCCGCAATGGGACGTATACAATAGTTACACATACAGGGTATCTCAAGACCGCGACCGAAAACGAAGCCAGGTGGTATTATTAGTGACTTCAAACACAATTCAACTAAAAATTTCTTAAATAATAATGCACACCTGTTTATTTTTAAAGACGCAATGATAAGCAAAAGTTTAAATTACTATTTTCGCAAAAACTAGGTATTTACCACCCAAACACGATGATGTTTACAACATTGCAAAAAAACATTTTTTTGCAAATTTTTCATTGCATTGTGTCTGTGACCACTAAAACTACCACCTGGCTTCGTTTTCGGTCGCAGTCTTGATATACCCGGTATACTTATAGAAATTCTCAATGGCTTTCCGAACCACTTAATCATTCGCAGAACGGTGAATGCGTTCAGATGTCTCGTATATCACACTAAGTCTAGTGTCACGGTTCAATGATATATCGTGCACATTACTTTTCCTACCTGTTCTTATTACGCACTTCACTTGACGGATACAATATTTGCTCCTATATCATAACTCATTATCACCAATTTTGCTGTAAATCTGCGCCAGAAACTTTCGATAAAACTTGGCAACTTTTCTACCAAGATCGTGGTTATCCGTTAAACAAATTTAATTTACGATCGCAATAAAACTTTAGTCGTGAAAATATAACAAATACGCACTGGTAAATTGTAAATTCTAATTTTGCTGTAAGAAATTTAATCAACAGAACATAAAAATATTTCCACCAAATTTTCCACCACCCGCAGCATCGAACTCACGTACCTGTCGCTTGAAAACGTCCCTTTGCACGTGGGGCTCGGAGAAATCCTTGGTGTAGTTGAGGCCGCACTCGCCCACCGCCACGCACTCGGGCGCCGCCGCCGTCTCGTGCAGCTCCTGCCACATCTCCTCGTCCACCATCGACTTGGCGTCGTGGGGGTGCACTCCTGGGGACGAAACGCATCTGTTGACCCATGTGGGAGCCTCCCCGCCCACACCCACCACTGCAACTCCTGTCAGCCAGGATCAACAGTGGCACGGAGAGCATTCGCACCGAGCTCCGGACCTCGGCGAGTCTCTTAGGTACACTAGCTTGTCTTCAACCCGCATCGAAATTAATCAGAAAAAAAAAATAGGACTTGGAAACATCCATCTCGGCGAGAACCAAAAGGTTCTCTAATTCATTTTTCTGCCGCAGTCAAGCTGTGGAACGGTTTGCCATCACACGTGTTCCCTCCTTCCTATAATCCTTCCGCCGTAGCGTGAAGAGGCATCTCAGCGGGCCGGCATGATTGTGTCGAAGGGTATGAGACTACCGTCTGATACCATTCGATACTCTATCTGGACGGCATTAGCACTTACCACCAGGTGCAATGCAGTCACTATGCCGTGTAAGAATAGAAAAAAAAATACAAATAGTTGTCCATTTCCGTCCGCAGCAAGGCGGATGACAAAATATTGAGCTGAGAGGTATAAAGACCTCCGAATATAAAGACCCATACGGGAACAAATTCTTCATAGTCCACTATTCACTTCGCGTTATTGTGCACTAATCGGTATGTACAGTTACCACTGAAATAACCCGACCATGCCCTGACCTAACACCACAAGGCGCTGGTCCAGGCATGGATAGTTTTGATCAAGTATTTTTTACCTTTCTCGACTGTACTATCGATTGTATAAGGGTTGAATTAATTTTATTTATTCATTTTTAACTAATCCAACTATCAAGGTAATTTCTAGCCTATGTTGTATCTTCACCCAATCAAAAAAATACGAATAAATTAGTAATGCGTTGTGCTATGTTCCGGGCATTGTTTCAATATCCGGGATAACACAGGATAAAGCAATTGAATACATCTAACACCGGATATTAAAGAATAACGTAATACATCCGCAAAGAACAGTCTATTTTTAAAAACTCACTACATAATACAGTAACATTAATATTTGGATTTGACTTCAAAATAACTGGGCTATTTCCATTCAAACGCAAGAAAACAATATTGACTAATCATAAATTCTGAGTAAAGCCTACAGCTAAAACATGACGCGTAGGTTCCTTACTTACCAATTAAATGTATAAATACTAATTAATTGTTATTGTAAGCATCCTAAGCAATTCGTAACGGACCAGATGCGACTGCCAATGATCACGGTGATCGCAGGTTCAAATCCCAGGGCACACCTCAGATTTTTCAGAGCTTTTTGTGTTGATAGTCAATCACAATGCACTATACTGGTGAAGGAAAATATCGCAAGGAAACCTGCATAGCATAGCGATTATAAAGAATTTCTGCGGTATGTAAAGTCCGCCAACCCGCACTAGGCCAGTGTGGTGGACTATATGGCCTAACGTCTCTCGATCGTAGAGGATATTTTGCTAGTTTTCGATAAAAGTTGCCAGTTGCAGCAACAGTTTTCAGTTGCTGCGATTGTAAATTTTATAGAATTTGACAGGTTTTTTCAACTAAAGGTGCTGTATGTGCACAGCCCTCACAATGTTTACTTCCTAGTTCCTATTAATGATAATTATTTTGGAATTCCTAAATACAATATTTGCGAAGTAATTACCTACATGTTATAAACAAATAGTCATTAAAAGATTTACACAATTAGGTTAGTGTGGTATTATTATTTGAATAATATGAAAACGAGGATACAGATAAGAAATTTCGACAAATATTTTCCAAGTTTTCTTTTATGATATGAATACTGGAAATATTTTATTAAATATTTACAGAAATGACTCACCGGCCGTAGAGTAAATTGTGCTGGGATAAAGTCGAGTCAACCTTAAAGCCTCCTTGCTGTTCCTCACTGAAGTACCGGTCACCATGATTTTCTGGACACCTGTATCAACACAATCTTTGTCAGCAAAACACATTCTCTACTGAATAGACATAATGAATATTGTGGGAATAAACTATTGCAACTATTGAAGTGCGTGGTGGCCTGTTGGTAACGGACCAGACGCGGCGGCTTACATGTTCACGGTGGTCGCGGGTTCAAATCCCAGGGCACACCTCTGACTTTTCGGAGTTATGTGTGTATTGATAGTCAATCACCACGCACTTTTACGGTGAAGGAAAATATCGTGAGGAAACCTGCATACCGTAGCGATTTTAAAGAATTTCTACGGTATGTAAGTCCGCCGGTAAAACTTTAGTTTATTAGGCCACGATATCGGGGTTGGGAGGGAGTGAGGGGGGAGGGGGAGGGTGTCCTATGTCCCCTGGTACCACTCCCATGAAAAGGTGACGCACCATTCCCGAGAAAAACCAATTAAAGTAACCTCAAAACACTTGTTGTCAAAACAAATTTACTTCTGCAACGTCTCCGGCGCTGCGGGAAGTGCAGCCCCTTCGCCCTTGCGTAACAAAGGATAGGCACCCATGCTCACCTCCGCAGCTTCGGCTTGCTGGTCGCCTCCGGCGACCAGCCTCAGCCGCTACGGCTCGCACGGTTGCCTATCCTTCGTTACAGCGGGCGGGGGCTGCTCTCCCTCCGCGCCTCCGGCTTTTTATATACACTCTAGGGGTGGTACCCAAAAGACTACGTGACGTCGGGGTGCCCCAAGTTGGTTTTGGGACAAAGTCGACCTATTTTACGCACAAAGTTGGCACACCAAAACAAATGAGACTGACACTTATCGAAACTCGTAAATATTTTTTTTACGTTCCGTTTCACCATTCTTTCACAAATTTTCAAATCACAGACTATAGATTTGACATAATATTATCGATTTGTTTGTCAATCGCCCATAATAACGTTCCGTTTTACCTAAAGTGTGACTTGAGGTTAGAAACTATTTTTATTAATTTCTCGAAAACTATGCATTGCCTTTTAATAAGAGTGATAACGTTGTAATCAGGGACTGAATCCCTAATACCTTTGATCACTTTCACCCCTCAACTCGTGGCCAAATAAACTAAAGTCCAGCCTAGAGTAGGCCCGTGCCCGCAGTGGGACGTATATGGGCTGATATAGATAGATATAGAAACTATTGCGAGTAATGTGCTGTATTTTTTTTATTATCTTATGCTGTCATAACTAAATGCTTTGTGACTATGGAATAGTTGACACTATTATGCCAACTAGCACAGAACCAACACAACAATTGAAAGGACATCAAGGTCTGCCTAATAACATAAACCTTAGCTCAAAAATTTATTTTGAAAAATGTCTGAATATGTATAAGTAATAGTAATAATGTGTTATATAAATTTATATCCAATTTATTCATTCTTGAAATTAGAAATATGTTCCTAAAGGGAAATCCCATTATGTACATTCACAAGTCTTTAATAAGCATCATAAAAATTACTTTAATTAACAACAAAACATAAACAACTCAACTAACCACTATACGGAGATTAAGTAAAATTGCAATAAAGATAACTTTAATTAGATAACATCTGAGTGAAAGGCGAAGTTACTAAACAGAATTAAGAGAGATCACAACAGTACGCTTTGCCATTACGTAAGAATTAATTATCAAAACGAGTGCACATGAAATTATTCTCCCATAAAGTCATTAATGTTTTTTTATACGGAATATTCAGACCATCACATTATTATGAAATATTTTAATTTTTATTTGGTATTTGAATTGCTCATTAAAATGTTTGTTTTTGTCTATTGGAAATATAGACTATCCTCTAAATAAGCAAGAAATACAAATAAAAAATTATATTTTTCGACAGAACATCTCCAGTTAGTAAGAAACATAATAATTCTGGATGTTACCCAATATAAATGTAAGAGTAATTTAATACATGACATCACTGTAGATAAAATTTCTTAGAATACATTGTTTTTCTAGTTTCTACTCTGTTACTAATTTATTTGTCATTTGCTAATTATATTTCATATTGTTATAGTATTATTTTCATTTTAATATAACTGGGCATTTTTAATGCTTCACAGTGAAGTAACACAAGTATGAAAAAAGTATTTGTAGACACAAGTAAATGTTTTTCCATTTATTCATTTATCTTCTATACACAACATTGTATGCTCCAAATGTTCCTATCACAGATTTATTTATTTTATTTATTTATAAATATAAATACTTAAATTTAATAATATAATTTAAGTATTTATATACCTAATAATATAAATACTTAAATGAAAGCCATATAAACAATTTTGATTTAGTTAATACATTGTATAAGGATTTTGTATTAAATATATTAACGTTTTAATTAAAATGCCTACTGAGTTCACTATTGAGCACCTTTTATTTTTAAAAAATATACGCGGTTTTTATTATGTTTGCATTTTTGTGACAATAAATGAAAACAAAGAACTTATTTTAAATGTTGAATATTTATAGCCACTACAAAATATTGTCTATTTAGACATGAAAACATATAAATATGACATGGTACATAAAAATATTGCGGTGGTTATTGTAAACATTCGTGCTACATACAATTGAGCTATTACAACACCACCGATTTAGCCTTTTATATTCTAATATACGAATGATAGCTGGACATTAACCCACTAACTCTTACACAAAGAATCCACTATGCAATCGTTTCCAATGAAAAAATTAATCGACGCCAATTGCTATTGTAGCATAAACTATATTGCAATAATACACGCTATGTGTCCATTTTCCACTAACCTGCATCTTTTGCCCTTTGCACGACAGAATCGAGATCCCGGCCGTACTTTTTATTCGTCAGATTTGCGCCTATGTCAATTACAATAAGATTTTCGTAACAACCCTTCAGTTCTTCAGATATTTGAGTCTCTTCCGACGTCATCCTTGGTTCTGTGAAGCTTATTGGGTCGGTGTTTACCTGGAATTAGGCGGAATTTTAATACATGCACACGAGTTTTCTGTTTATTGTTACGTGTACAAGTACTCACAATTTGTATCAAACACTCCTGCTAAATAAGCCCCTGTTATTTTAATGACTAGTCAAAAGGTTCACCCTCTTCACTGAGCTGCCACCATGTTTTTGGAGTCAGTTTTCGTTGCACGCACTACGTCCTTGAATGATTGAACTGCAAGAAATGAGGAACTTCATTGGCCACTACATTCAATAAAGTTTGTAATAGAAAACATGCAATGTAAATACGTCATAGAGTTTCGGTCGAAAACCTACTGGGTAAATTGAGTTAAAAAAAATTCAAGATATAAATACGCGAAAAATATATATGTAGATATTCTAATAATTTTAGGATTCTTATTATAATTATTTCTCTTATTATTCGATATTATGAAAAGAAGACAGTTGTTTTTTTTTTTTCATACCAAAGTAATGTTTCAACCTACATGTTGCTTATAAACAACATGACTTAAGAACGCACCTCTCTATTTGACAGGCGTAAAACTCCAACATAATCCGACTAAATTAAACAGTGAAATGGTATATCAATTTACGCAGAGTGGTAGATACTATTTCACTTATCAGGCTCATAATAAGATTTTGACTGTTGCGGAAAACTAACCTCCCAAATAAAAATTTAATAACAAACAAAATTACGAGCGATAAAATGAATTTACGTAATTTTCTAAAGAAAAACATTGTATTTGTAGTGATGGTGCCATCTCTCGTAGGTATGCACTATGGCTGGTATAAACTGCAAACGGTGGACTCCCTTGTACCACCGGAGGACCGTAACAAGTTACCGAAGGTTAATAATAGTTCTATCAATATTTTGACTAAACTATTGTTTTAGCAATAAAGGGTACCATTCTCACAGTCGTTCATTTTCCCTTATCATAATCTAAAATCTTTTATTCTAGGTAAGTTTAATACCGATTTTATTTAGATTGATGAATAGTTGCGTAATTTTAGGATTATTTTTTAATACAAACTATGTGACTATGGCATAATTATTTAAAAATTAAATCCTAATATTGCATTTATTTTTTTACAGTGGGTCCGCTCAGTGGTATTTAAAAGAGAATAACAGTGAACAGAAATAAGACTATAAGTGAATATGTATTAAGAACATTACTGTTACAAATTTCAAGTCATACCTCAAATTGTAAGCTAGCCTAGTGAGATTTTAAGTTGCAAAATGACTGTTGTTAAATAGATTAAATTAATATATTTACATAATGTACTTTTTTTGTGTTGTCCTTTATGTTTTATTATTTTAAGAGATAACATAATAATGTTAATGCTATATTCAGATTAATTTACTAATTGACTATGTCACATAAACAATGAGCTACCCATCTATCCTTGTGGCTCAGCATTATTTTTTTTATTCTCTATGCCTAAAAACCTATACCTAGCCAAACAAATGTCTGAGCTGGTTTTATTGGACTCCGCGAATTGGTAAAAAATCTTAAACTAAGGCTGGCAGCCCTCGAATACTTTAGTTTTATCATTGATCTCATCATTGACTGCCTCGGTGGCGTAGTTGTATTACGGTATGGTTACAAAGCTGAGGTCTCGGGTTCGAGTCCTGGGTTGGGCAGTGATATGTGATTTTTCTATTCATTATCAATCCGGAGTCAGGAATTTGTGTCCGATATGGCGATAGGCTCGCCCCCTATCACATCGTGGGACGGAACATACAAGGCGAAATGTGGGTGTCCTGGTGGCGCATCTACCTACCCCTTCGGGGATAAAGGCGTGAGTTTATGTATGTATGTATGTAAGATCTCATCAGTCAATATAAACAGGACTAATAGAAATAACACCAACTTATAGATGAATAATGTGTATTTAATGAGTGTTCAATTCCTTTGTCGGTTGGGCGCTAGTCAGATGGTGGGCAGGTGGCTCCGCGAGTCGAGCTCGGTCTTCTTGCCTTTGTGGTGCTGGCCGCGGTCGTTCACTATCAGCTGGGGCAGCAATGGTGATGATTGCACCTGAAATTATTCAACATTTATAGACATTACATAGAACCTCACAACTATCCACGAACGGGTATGAATTGCATGAGATACATGTGTCCTTGGGGAGTAGAAAGAGATGCTATTAGTGGTATCTACAGTTAGTATATTATTATTTTATTTGTTTCAAAATATATGAGTAGATAACCCTATCGCCGTGCCACACAAGTTGCAAACTGGCACGTGATATGAGAGTTTCAAAGAGTGAGGAGAAGGTCAGGCAAGATTTCTATGACACCCCGAGTGTATCAACCAAAGTTCCAACGCCATGGAAATAACAGTCAAAATAAGTCTGAAACCCCTTCGTTAGGCGCCCATCAGGTTTTCCGTATTACGAGTAGAATAATATAGAAACCCGTCTTCCAACTAACTATTTACAATAATGGGAACACCTATAAAACTCATTCGATTAACAATACTTAATAACCAACATGTTAACTGAATATATTCTTAAAATCTATATTACAACGTCTAATTGTACCTAATCATTAATCAACTTATTACAATACTCCCACGTAATGAATTAGTTTCTACTTCCAAATCTATGTTTACTTAAAAACTACATTACACAGCATCTCAACGTATTATTAACTACTAACGCCTGACTACTCAAAAGCTAATTAAATATTAAGTCCCATTTAATCAGTACATTTAAGCGGGACTTTCGTAGTTAAGTGCAACATAATATTTAAGTCGCATTTGAGTATTCGGGCTAAACAGTCTTAAAATATGAGTGACCTCCACAGCGCTCCACAGAACATATCTCGGGCATTACCACACGATTTCATTTCTTTTTGCCCTTCCCTTTATTACTCATTGTGGTGGCAGACTGATCAGTCTTCGACAACACTTCCTCATTCTTCTGATTGTTTTCGCGCTGTGGGTTTCATTTGAAATGGTTGTTGTAATTTATTTTAAAAAAATGGGATTAATATAGGGAAGTCATAAAATCCTATGTTAAATTATAGAGGTTAATTTGCCGATGATTTATTTATCTAAACTAGCACAATTTATAAGTTTGAATTACAAACATTACGCATTTGCTCTCAAAGAATTAATAGTGGAAGTAAATCTGGCTCGAAGGATCATAATATCATAACCTTTCACGGCCTCTTAAATAACATGCAATGTATTTTCAGCCATTTAACCCTTTCTTTTAGACATAAATCTCGTGATTGAAGTTAACGCGAATAAATAAAATGCAATTTTTGTTGTTTTGGCTAACCTGCGCTCTCCTAGCTTTTTCATACTCTTCGTGATCCGAATGTGGTACTGTGAAGAGGAAATTTTCGAAAATCGGATGACGTAGCAACTGCTCACACGTCCACCTCATAATCGGGTCTTTGTCTAGGCATTTCTGGAAAAGATAAATAAAACAGACAAACTTATAACCATACTATAATATAATACCTATATGACAGCCTCCATGGCGTAGTTGGTTTGACACCGGCTGTGAGACGAGAGGCCGCGGGTTCGATCCCCGCACTGAGACAAATATTTGTGTGAACCATACTTGTATCCCTTACGGGGTGATGTTAGACTGGAAAGTCTATCGCAGTTTCTAACACCCACAACATAAGACTCAAGTGTGGGACAGGACTACGTATGTGACATCCGTTTATTTGGTAAACAGGTATTTGTTTCGAGTTCGGGTGTTTGTGAGACCGAAAAGTCTCGTAGTTTTTTATAATCACGATACAAGACTCGATCTGACTGTGGGTTCAGGACTAGTGGCTGTTGGGTGACTGTTGCTGGGTGTTTTTATCAGTTTTGAGTATATTTTTGGAAGTTGTATGCACTTATGAATTATTGAGTGTTTATATGTGCCTATACATAGGTACGCCTGGGTCCTTCCATCGTAGCTTGACGGGCATAATTTTGTCGAAGGGTAGGAGATAACTGTTTGCCGTCAATCGACACTATCTGGACTGTATATAGGTACCTAGCTTACTATAAATCGTAGAGATATCACTTTGCGTAACTGGTACCTATTAAAAAAACTTTTGTCTTTACGGATATTATCGCAGATTTGGTTTAATTTTTTTAACTTCCCAACGTTCCGATTACTTTACAGCTTTCGTGGTCACGGGGCGGAATGCGAAACCCGCAATAAAACGCATAAAATATGTTTTATTTCATGTTTAACATTCGCGTAAATCTAAGAAACCATTAAACTCTTGTTTATCAAAAATAACACTTACCCTGAGAAAGTCTATAATGAGTTCGTTGCTGGAGTATCTCGGCGGTATCTTTTTTTCCAACGGCTCCAAAGTCGTCGGCTCCGGGAGGGCCATGCCCTAAAATAATATATTTTTACACCATTTCACTATAAATCAATCGGGCTTGAAGATTTATATTTCCTATTTACGTCAAGTTGGGCAACGGAGTATAAATAGCGCTCGCTTTTACTTATTTAAATTTAGTATGCTGTTTATCAGCCCATAAGTAATATCGTACTGCTAAATACTAGAATCTTCTACAACTAGTTGAGATGGTTTATTAATCCACCACGCTGGCCTAACAAAAACTGGTGAACTTCACACACCGTAGGAACCCACCGCGTTATGCCAATGAACAATGTGTAATTCTTATACGGATCTACTCGAATGTGGTGCCAACACGTTTTTTGCTCTTAAAGAAAAGCTGCAGACTGTATTTTTTGCTATTAGATTAACTCAAGTCAAACCATTAACACAAGGCCCATATCACAAGGCCACTTACTTGAAAGAACGTGTTCTGTGAGAATATTGTCATGTGTCGTGGCAGGAGATCGCCCAGGGTCTTCCTGATGAGGTACAACTGGTCTAAGTCGCTTTTACCAGGCCACAGCGCCTCGCTGGATAGGAGTTCAGCGAACACGCACCCTGGGAACCAATATATTTTACTTATTAACATAGTATAGGCTAGTCATGTTAACCAATATACAGATAGTCAAGTAGAAATCTTCCTTATGCAATAGTGTATTGTAGGACATTCTGCTAAACGATGGTACGATGTTTTGCATCATAATACTAAGTTACGAATATATCAAATATTTATTCATGCCTCTGCCGATACAATTGATAATCACCATCGCAGAGATAATAATTCGTATGCGCAACAAAAGTCTGTATTTCTTTTATCTCCTTAGCATGGCAAGTGTGCTCTTCAAATACCTATTTCAGATTTGGGGTTCTACGGTACCGAAAAGTACCTCATATAACCATGTATTTCATATAACTATTATATCCATGGCACAAGATTCTATTGTAGGTCTTGAACTATGTGTTTGACGATTGAACAGTACTGTATCAGTCCATATACGTCCCACTACAGGGCAAGGGCCTTCTCAACAATCGAATGTACGATTGCGAGGGGTTTGACGGTTAAGTGTAGGTAATTATAAAGACTATACCTTGACTTAACTTCTCTCTATTAACATTCAATTAACTCACCGATCGCCCAGACGTCTACGGGCGTGCTGTACATGGTGTCGCCCACGAGCAGCTCGGGCGCGCGGTACCAACGCGTCGCCACGTAGTCCGTGTAGCTCTCACCAGGGCCTGGGCATGTTGGCCGAAAATATCTCTATTAACTACGTGTATGGGAATAACCAACAGGACATTTGGATGTATCCGTATCAGACCGTACAGGTACGTCCCACTGCAGGGCACGGGCCTCCTCTACAATCAAGAGTATCAACGATTGAGAGGGTTAGGCCTTATAGTCCACCACGCTTGCCTAGTGTGGGATGGCGGACTTTCTATTCCATAGATTTTCTTACAATCTCTAATGGTACATGCAGGTTTCCTCACGATGTTACCCTGTTTCGTTTTTTAAAAAGAATAAATAAAGATAATAGGTATGTTAACTAATCTTTTTTTTTAACCTAACATACGGAGAAACTAACAAAAATAGTAATGTAATAGAATAGAACATTATGGATATTGCAATTTGAAATACCAAATTATTTAAACACGCCATAAGTACGAACCCATATTCGCAAAAACAAATCTAAATAGAGAAAACTTGGCAAAAGCGTCTATTCCAGCACCCACGCGTGACCCCTTAAACTATTTACCAATTCAAAAACACCCCCACGCCTGATGAATAATAGCTCGATAGCTTGAAATAACCTAGCACCCTCGTGCAAAGGTCACGTCTAAATATAGGGGTGTTTCCGCGTTGAAAGCCAGAGGTGAATCGCAAACACTCAAAGACTGATGCGTTCTATTCATGCCGCGCTATGGCAAATTTGATGCACTGAAATATGGTATCCTCCGGTTTGAAATGGTTATATTCAATCGTTGGTCGACAGAAATACGCCGGTTTTGTTGAAACTGGACATGGCCCCTGGTGTGTATCTCATTTGTGAGAGGTCGCCTGGGTAGGTACCACCGCAATGTCTATTTAGCCCGCCAAACAGCATTGTAAATGCACTGTTGTGTCCCGGTTTGAAGGACATTTTAGCCAGAGTAACTACTGGACATAATGAGACTTGACGTCTTATGTCTCAACATAGTGAGCGCAGTAAGATGCCAAGCATTGCTTGGTAATTCATAGTATTGTTTGGTTTGCTACTGTCCATGAGTACTAGGGTATGATTACAAAGTAGAGGTCTTAGGTTCGAATTCCGAGTCGCGCAAAAGTGGTATTGGATTTTTCTATTAATTATCAGCCCGGAGTCTGGAATTTGTGCCCGATATGGCGATAGGCTCGCCCCCTATCAAATCATGGGACGGAACATACACGAAATGTAGGTGTCCTGGGAGCGCCTCAGCCTACCCGTTATGGGAAAAAAGCGTGTGTTTATGTTACAATTTTCAATGATACCTAAGATTAAATGTAGGATATAGAATTCTGAATTTGAATCACCTTGTAACCGCTGACTGAGTACATTTACACACCTAACTATAATACGGTTATAGCGTAGTTAATTTCCGGCAAACCTGACCTTTGCAAGCTAATACCTCGCCTTTATTATTCATTCCGTGGACTTGAACTTGGCAGTCATCCAGAAATATAAATTAACTGTATCCTCACTACAAATTTGATGGGAAAATGTACAAATGAATTATGATCATGATCATTACTTTCTGTAGGTACATGAAAGCAAATACTTTAAAACATAAGTTCACGCCTGGATCTTTGAATAGTTTTGCAGAAGTACCACTATTGAAAACCTCAGTTCGCTGAATTTAACAAGTTTGAAGCTATCTTCATTACATACATACATTTCAATCATTTCAGTCCCGAAAAACAAGTGAGATGTTTCAAACCGAAAATCGTTCGCAAAGTTGATAGCCTGAGCTGGGAATCGAACCCTCACTATTCACAGGCTATTCAGCTTATCACTAAATCATATCTACGACATCATTTAAAACTCCGATGTTATATGAAGTTCACCCGCAGATCCAGGACAGTATGGTGGTCCAAGACTTAAGTCCTGTCTAACATATGAAATCCGGAGTCCAGAAATCAAATCCAATTTACTGATATTTATGCGACAACTGTTCAAAATAAAAATTATTCAAACTCCGTTGTTCAGTTTGGTTGTAGAAATACCTACCACTTAAGGATCAAAATAACCTGAAAAACCTACATTGATAAAGGTATGATATTATTTTCATATAGCAACTCCTTCAACTTTACCCATTATCCTGTCAGAGAAATTTGGAGAAATACCGGCAAACAATTTGGCCGTAACCATCGATATCAATGTTACACTAGGTAAGACATTCAGTACAAAAAATGTGTCCCACTTACTTGCGGTACATGCACCGCACATGAATCAGTTTGCTTCGTGACAGTGACAGTGCAGTACGCCTTATCGCAAACGTTTAAAAGTAATAAATGAATATTTCGCCGTCAAACCGAAACCAAATCGTCTGCAGTTTCAATATTTTAATAAAGTACCAGGTAAGTGATGTAAAATTGCAGTGCGCTTTAAAAATACGGGCGCACTTTATTTCTATGGCGCGTCTCGTCTATCGGTAGAATATCTATAAGTCAATGCCTACATTAATAAAGATATGATATTATTTTAATATAGCAACTCCTTCAACTTTACCCATTAACCTGTCAGAGTAATTTGGAGAAATACTGGCAAACAATTTGGCCGTAACTAAACTTATTATTGGAACATTAGCCCGATTTGGCTCGATAATACAGCCCGAATAGTTACATAAAAAATGTTCAGGCAACGGGGCCGATCGCCGATAACTGGGGAACGAAGGCAGGCGTTCTATCGCTCGGCTTAATCTCACTTGCTGGGGAAATTTATTACCATTCTGTGGCTTACAGGTAATAACTCGGAATTATGGTAATAAACGGTTGGGAAATGAATTGTTGCCAGTTTTCTTGGAATAGATTGTGCTATCATATCTTACTTGCAAATTATAACAAATTATTAATGAATTGTTCTGATTTAAAACAACTTGTAATTTTTGTAAAAATCACTATATTGTATACTGGTTTTGAAAAGAGCAACACTACAGTTTCTTGCCCGTTCTTCTTTAGTTAAAACCGCTTTCCAAACGGTTGGTAGTTGTAAAATTACTGAATCTAAATAATGTTGAATATTTTAATGGATTCAATAAATTATTTTCAAGCCGAAAACGAGCATCAGCTCATTCCTATTTTAATTTTCAAATGTTTTGTCTTCTTCGCTTATACTGAATTCTACAAGGGACAAAACATTCGATAAATAAAATAGATTTTAAATCTGCCTATTAATAAGGCCGTAACAATATTTCATTTGTAGTTTTATATTTAATTTCTAGTTCTAACAGACAGATGATTACAACCGTGACTAACATTTGATGGGCCATGTATGGAATCAAAGTTTTAACAATGAAAAATTGGCGCCAAACGTGTATTTATGTCAATTTTGGACAATGGTAAATCTAAAATGTCTCTACTCTCTAACAACTGAGCTAGAAACTTTAAAAAAGTTACTTATGCATATAAGTATTTTAAAAATTACATGCATGTTGTACATTCCTACCACTTTGCTATTTACCCAATTAAAGGAATAACTTTAACAGTTAAATTCACTTTTCTACTTTCTACAGCAATTTACCCTGACTAAAACATACTTCTGAACTAATAAATAATAAATAAATACACCCAACAGTCACATACATAGTCCCGACCACACACTAAGATCGAGTCTTGTGTCGTGGGTATCAGGAACTACGTGAGACTTTTCGGTCTCTCTAACACCCAGACCCGAAACTAATACTTGTGGTTAACACAAAAAATTGTCTCGGTGCGGGGATCGAACCCGTGGCCTCTCGTTTCACAGCCTATACAATAGATAAATACAAAATTTCTGCATAAATAGTTACTAGCTCGTCTCCTGACGTCCACACCGAAAGGTATCATCGTGTGTACGGAGTACTCAGAGGAACAACTGCCACCTGGAATTGAAGGATATTGGAATAAGGATGAGGTAGGTATAGGAATACATACATACATAATCATCACGCCTGTATCCCATAGGGGTAGGCAGAGACTATGGATCGACACTTTGCTCGATCCTGACATACAACTTTCGCTTCATCCACTTTCATCATTCTCTTCATGCATTCTCGTCGGTTCAGGGTACTTTTGACCTGACCCTTCTTGAGGATATCACCGATTTGGATGGTGTAAGTTCGATGAGGTCGACCCCTACCGACTCTTCCATCCATATAGGAATATCCGTATAGGAATACAGGAATGTTATGGAACCAATAATTTCTTACAATTACTTTCAGTTTTTGTTACTGATATTTGACTTTTGTCATATTGTAAGTGGTAGAGCCACTTTACAGCCAGGAATGCAGTACAATGGGGCCGGTTCGACCGGACTACACAGGACACTGACGTGAAGCAATGTTATTGAGATTTGTTTGGTGAATGAGATTGCCGAAAATCTTTGCTGGTGGAATGATATTTCTATGGACAGACGTCAGACATCAACCACCGTACATAGTGGTTACGTAATCATAGTGCCCCACGTAAAGGTGTCACGTTTCAGGAATCCGGATACAATCAGGCCGGCATAATTGTAATGACTTGCGAGAGATAAGCATTTCATTTTTCACTCCGATTGATTATAATCTTTCTAGATTGGCCTGAGCTTACTATCAGGCGCATTTCCGTCGCTTTATAGTGCTAGTATAAAGAAGTATATACAAAAAGAACACGACTAAGTAACTTTTATTTGCATAGACAAATCCTCAGTCCATTTGATTGGTCTGCAAAGGTACATGTAATAAAAATCGATGTATGACTCATCGCGTACAGGTTTACCAATGACCTGACCTAATCGATTGTTTAGTATAAGCTAATTGATGCACCTTGTAGTTATAACTACAATTTTTTAACAATATTTTGTCCGATATTCATCTTTATTTATTTGTATCAAGTGTGATATATGGTATAATAACACGTTAAAGAATAGTGTAGAAGGTTGGTATACGCACTGATCATCCTAGCGAAGCCGAAGTCGCAGAGCTTGACGACGCCGTCGCTGGTGAGCAGGATGTTCTCCGGCTTCACATCCCGGTGGATGCAGTTGTGGCGATGGCAGTATGCGACCCCCTGCAGCGTCTGCCAAATGATCTGCTTCGACAGCAGTTCCGGGCAGCCCTGGTAGGATACCGTAGATGGTTATTTGTGGTCCCAAAGCAAATAGAAAATGCAGCCAGAACCTGTCTTGTATATGTTATTTGTAAACCCAAAGCAGAGAGAGAGTGTCTGTAATTCCGGGCAGCCGTAGTAACAGAATGATAATACTCATAATTTGTAAACCGAGCGATGGTAGAGAAGATAAAATTGACAAGCCTTTTGATTGTTTCTGATTCATAGTAAATCAGAATTTAATGCAATTCGGTGCACGGCAGCCTCTGGATATTACGGCAAAGGGTAATAATCTGGCTTTATAAAATAAGGCTGCAGATTCAGAACTAAAGTAAATTTATCTTAAAATATTTCTTTCCAAATTCAAACCTAAATATTGTAGAAGCGAAACCCGTTCCAGGTCCTAATAACCACGACACAAGACACATAATTTACGATTAAGTTTAATTATATAACTTGTCGGAAATATCTGTGAACCTAGCTGGAATGCGGTTCACATTTCATTTTTTTGTGTTCCCCTATCTACTATGTTATTTTACGTTTTGAGATGGATGCGAATTCTATTTTTTATTATTTTTTCTATTTTAATTCAATTTGTTCAACCTATATTTTGAATTTGTTGAACTTATGTTCCAATGACATCAATTATTCAGGTCCACAGATATTTCCGACGGGTAATACGCACATCACGTTTAGTAAAAGGAAACAATAGAGGAAATGTTTCAAATATTCTATTCATCTGGAGGTTACACGTTCATTGTCGGATGTTGGGTAATCGATTGTCCATTTATTACGAAACTGATGCCATAAACATTGGTTCTTGTTTCTTATCCTCTTGATTTTCATACGTAACGAGTAAGCAACGGAAAGACCATTGGTTATTACTATGATGTGACATTAATCGCCAGTTGTAACTAGAATTTTTGTATTTATTCAGGTAGCGACCGCCGTTTAAAGCAGTTAAGGATTGGTTATAGTATCAGCCCATATAATATAATTAACGTCCCACTGAAAGGCACGGGCCTCCTCTACAATCAAGAGTATTATTGAGAGGGACCATATAGTCCACCACGCTGGCCTTGTGCGGGTTGGCGGAATTTACATACCATAGAAATTCTTACAAATCGCTATGATATGCAGTCATAGTGACCCACAAAAATGTGTTGTGCTACGGGTTCATTTACACGTTATGTAGTCACTTTTTCGTGTTTCTATAAAATGCTTGGGAAATAGTTGGTATTTATTTATGCCTAACCATTAGATGCTTTTGCCTTCAATTGTAATAAAAACATGAGTACTCACAATAACAGCTAATTTGGATGCTATTATACAAGTTCTTGCAAAATTAATATTCTGTCCATAGTACCTAACGCATTAATTTTGGTATTGTCTTTTTGACATATTAAATACCCATATACATGCTTAAATAGCTACTTATTATGCAATTAAGTCAAAGGGTATTTAAGTTTAAAGTCCGTGTCTAAAATAAGACTTCATTTAAATACAAAACTATCAGCGAAATACTTAAATTCGAGTTTGTAATTACTCGTACAGAATTTAACAACACATTATTAAGTTTTGTTACGGCATTTTATTATTTTCACTCATCGCAATTCGCTTCTGAAATGAAACTATCCAAATCTTTAAAAATCAATAAGCTGGAATATCACTTCGATTTTCTATAATTAATGTAGTGAGCTTCCTTCGAGCATATACATTAATTATAATTCGTGGCTATACATAAAAAGTTATTGATAAAATAACCGGCGACTGCCTCGGTGGCGTAGTTGTATTACGGTGCGGTTACAAAGCTGAGGTCTCGGGTTCGAATCCCAGGTCGGGCAAAGTGATATTGGATTTTTCTATTCATTATCAGTATTTACGGAACATGCAAGGCGAAATGTGGGTGTCCTGGTGGCGCCTCTGCCTACTCCTTTGGGGATAAAGAAGTGAGTTTATGTATGTATGTAAAATAACCTACGTGTAATTCTGAATCTACCATATTAAACGGTCATAATAATACTAAAGAATTCACGCCAATCGCGCACATAATGTTTTACATACCTTACAGCTCATTTATTTATTTATTTATTTTATTTATTTAATACTTTTTTGCACTAAATGGACATATACAAATGCAAACTTATACAATACAAATAATAGTACAAGTGGCGGCCTAATGTGGTGGCCAGAATGTGGTGTTTTTTTTACTTAATAAAGTAAAAAAAACACCACATTCTGGCCGCTTATTAAAATACTACTTGAACAGTTTAAATACCATCAAAACACGAACTAAATATAATTACCGTATGTTTGTTAAAACACCGGTTTTTGTTATTGCGTAATTATTGACATTTATTTTCTTGATTGGGAAACCTATTTTGTCTGTGCTGTATAAAAAATAATTACTAAAAACACAAGACTGCGATGTTTATTTTGCACGTAACGAACTTAATGGATTACCATTAACAATACCTAGAAAATATTTTGTACGAAATATCTAACAATAATCGTCATGTTTGCATGTAAATAAGTAAATAAGAATATTTGTACATAAACCACATAAGGAAATATAAACATAAATTTTCAATAGACCTGGCAAAACAATGCGTAATCCGCCCAATTGCTGAACTCTGACTTAATTTATAAAAATACAGGGTATATCAAGACTGCGACCGAAAACGAAGCCAGGTGGTAGTTTTAGTGGTTACAAACACGATACAAATAATTTTTTTTGCCAAAACAGTAATAGATATTTTTTTAGGATTTTTTAAAAATCATCATGTTTGAGTGGTAAATACCTAGTTTTTGCTAAAATACTAATTTTAACCCTTACGTACCATTACGTGTTTAAAAATAAAGAGGTTTACATGTTTATTCTAGGAAAACTATGTAAATATCACCCAAATACGACGATAAGTAAAAAACACAAAAAAATGAAGTTGGCGATTTTTTTTGCGAAATTTTTACTTGCATTGTGTCTGAAGTCACTAATACTACCACCTGGCTTCGTTTTCGGTCGCGGTCTTGATATACCCTGTATATTTGTTTTTGTTGTCGTGAAGAAAACGATTTATCGCTACCACTATCTTGCGGAGCGGTGATGTTGGTCTTACAACTCAATGTTGAGACACCCGGGAAAGATGTAACCATTCAAGCGACCGATGAGTCTAGTCCCTACTGAATTCTTACACCGGCATAGCAAACAAAAACCCCACGGTGGTCATCTTCAGCGCATTGGAAAGCGAAAAAAAGCGATTAATTTACCAAATAATAATACATTTCTCTCATAGGAAAAACCATGTCGTCTACATATGGCCGATGTTAATAAACGATCTTCGTTTCTATCTAAAGATCGATCGCGAAAATAAACCAATGGGCTCAAGGTATTGCCGACACGCTCACATTTGATGTGTTCTGATTGGTCTATTTTCCGGATCGATCCTTAGATAGGGAACGCTTATTAATTTTGTGTGTTAAAAACGGCTCCCCATACATGACACGCTTAGTCCACAGACTAAGTCAATGTTGAGTGTTGACTCACATGAACACACATTGTTTGGTTTTCCCGAATCGATACCGATTGTTTTGCCAGTAAATTCTGGCTACGATAATTGACGCATTTCGGATCATTTTTGAGTACTTCAATCTTACTTGCAAATTTCAAAAAAAGTATGTGGTATTCCGTGTTGCAAAATCACAGTCTTGTTGTATGTGAGAGACCGCCTGGGTAGGTACCACCGCAATGTCTATTTGTACTATCAAACAGCCGTGTAAATGCACTGTTGTGTTCCGGTTTGAGGGAAATTGTAGCCACTAGCCAGAGTAGATACTGAACATAATGAGACTTAACATCTCATGTCTCAGGATGCGAGCGCAGTTGAATGCCAGGCATCGGTGTTGTTTGATTTTGCTACTGTCCATGAGCGGTCCGGTCGCATCGCTCATCATAAGGCGAAGGGTATGTTCGTCTCGCCATTCATCGCAATAATAAAAAAGAAGCTCATCCCTAATAGGAACCTTTATTTTATCAAATGTATTATATAACTTAGCAACAATAATAGCGTAAAAAAAGAAATATTAAAAGTATTCATGTCAATTATAAATATATTTTTAACGGCATTTGAATAATATAATTTACTAGTCTAGACTTGCATTTTGCATATTAACTGGTATTGTAATGTCATTGTTGCATAATGCACTAACTTTAAAAGTAAAAATCCATGTATTCTATTAAAATATTAATGATTCTACTTCGTTGAAGATGAATTTTGGGAGGTTCGCTTGAAAAATCACAGACAAATTTAGAACTTTAAAGTAGGTATTTTGATTGCGATAAACTTAGTTAGTCTAGAAAGCTAGATAATAGGTTAGCCTGAACACGTTAATCTGGTTATATGAACTTATAACTATATCTGAGCAAATGTCAGTCGAGCCAATTGTGCCGGCTTTACCGTAGATACTACATGTATTTTCAATTTAAGGTGGCTACTTAAAGATGCTAATTCATTAGATTATTAGTAATTAGTGAAAATGCTGAAAATGCTGCCGAATTTTCCAAATTAACAGTGTCATTTAAATAAAAGGTTTGTGTTTTGACCATTCAAAACCATTTTACGAGTAATTAAATATTTCGGTAACTTCATAAATCTACTTCTATTCATATGACTAGTATGTAGTAGGAAATTCCATACGAAACCAAATATTTCGGAAACTTTTTTAATCATTTTCCATTCATATAGTAGTTCATATAGTAGACTGCTTCGGTGGCGTGGTTGTATTACGGTACGGTTACAAAGCTGAGGTCTCGGGTTCGAGTCCCGGGTCGGACAAAGTGATATTGGATTTTTCTATTCATTATCAGCCCGGAGTCAGGAATTTGTGCCCGATATGGCGATAGGCTCGCCCCCTATCACATCATGGGACGGAACATACAAGGCGAAATGTGGGTGT
Source organism: Deilephila elpenor (assembly GCA_949752805.1). Classification (NCBI taxonomy): domain Eukaryota; kingdom Metazoa; phylum Arthropoda; class Insecta; order Lepidoptera; family Sphingidae; genus Deilephila; species Deilephila elpenor. The sequence goes on from OX457113.1 coordinate 10,814,347, forward strand.
CTTGGTGGCGCCTCTGCCTACCCCTTCGGGGATAAAGGCGTGAGTTTATGTATGTATGTATGTATAGAAGTTCATAAGAGACATCAAGAGATTATTTCGTAAGAAATGACAAACTAGCTTGGATTACTACATATTCTACACTATTAGATAAAGTGTGTTCTTTCTAGCCGGACGCCAACATCCTGTCCAGCGCCTGATCTAGGGTTCTGACCGCCCTAGGCTAATTATGAGGACGCGCCCTCGCGAGGTGCATTACAATGAGCCTAAATGGTGGTATTTTTGTTTTGTTTACAAGTGTGAAAATTTTAATGATCCATACTTACAACTTATAAAAGTTTCCAAATTGATCTGCAAGCGAAACTAACGTTGTCCTATAATCTGCACGATATTCAACATTTGCTTCGTCTTTAAGTATTTTCTAAATATTTAAACTTCTATTAAGATATTTAAAAAAGACGGGAGGCATTATATTATTGAAACAAGTACAAGACCAGTCAGTGTTTGTTATACAGGTGCTTTTTAGAAAGAAAGAAAGAAAGAAAGAAAGAAAGAAAGAAAGAAAGAAAGAAAGAAAGAAAGAAAGAAAGAAAGAAAAATTATTTATTGATCACAGTTGCAACACGTAACAATAAACATGAAAACAAACATACACAATAAAAAGGGCTGATCGCGACTGTGACCGGTAGGTGGCCACTCAGCTTTATGTTATGATGTGGTGCAAACCACAACACAACGCTGATTTTCAGTAGCCACCTTAAAATTTGATTTATTGTTATAATATCAGGGACTCGCAAGCTTTTTCAGTTCACAGTATAGGTCTTGTGTTTTGTCTCAGTCTAGTTGAAATATGTAGGGTAAAAGCAATGACGCTAGATTAATAGTGCATGCGAAGATAAGATGTCAGCGCGCCCCCCAGATCCTAGCGCCCTAGGCTGCAGCCTAATTAGCCTAAGGGGTAATCAGGCCCTGATCCTGCCACCGACATTAATACAATCGACGCCGTAAAAATAGGGCATAAAATCCAAATCGATAGCAATGCAAAACGGTAAATTACGCAAGTTCAGGGTCTGGGTTAATGAGCAGGGGGGGTAAGATTAGAGGGGGGAGGATACAATACGGCAAGGTCGACACGCGACTTGAACTTACTCAATTATCTAGTCCCAACTGGGAATGTGTTTGTGTGTTCAGTATTGGTAAAATTATAGCTTTTTACGTTGTTTTTGTGATAGAAGTTTAAATTTTAAATTGACACTTACATGTATAGTAAGGCAATTTGCATATGTTTATTCTAATGAATAAACATATTCTTATGAATAATCATATGCAATTCGTATTATATGGTTAAGCAGTAGGCACTTATTTTCATATGTTTACGTGTTTCCTTGTCGACGCCTAATAATTAAAATAAATGAAGTATCAATTTCGAACACTTTATCTTGGTACATGTCAAATTAATGCTATAATAGAACCTACACGTGAAATAATGATTATATTAATATATTAATAGAAAACGAGTAATGACATAGCAAAATAAGAATATTAAAAATTCTTACTACTTCCTGAAGCCAAATTTAACATATTTGAATTTGAGATATGAATGCAGGAGCTAAAATTATCGTCTCTCTGTGCTACAAGTCGATCAAAATTGCCCTACAGATATTTGCTCAAATTCAAATATCGCTTTCGTAAAAGAGAAGGTGTATTTTAGTAGCTTTCTCTTTCTCCCTTTAATCACAATCCATACCTGAACATAGGCCTCCTCCAAGGAGTTCCCTAACCACCTGTTGAAAACTGCTCACAGTAGCTTTGTCGTCACAGTATAAAAATAAACTAAACAGAGGCTTTACCGGGTGTGCAGGGTGTGCGGTGCACACGGGCGCAGCGTTCTAGGGGGCGCCGGCCGAGCTGACGATGGCATTGTTAAAGCTATGTGCAAAGTTAGTTTGTGCAATTGAGTCTCAGAAAAAAATCGATAAAAATAACCCATCAGCTGATAGTTAGTATAGAAGTCGTTGTTTCTTACAATTTTTAGTTTTTGACATCTTTCATAAAGACATTTTACATTTTAGGTCTATTCCATTTTGATCGCGCACTTACTAGGGTACTAATAATTATGATTGCACTCGGGCGCTAGATGGGCTAGAGACGCCTCTGAAATTAAATATTTAGTCTAACTCAGAACTCTGGCTCTCTTTCGTCAGCCATAGTAGGACAACTGACCAAAAACCTGTAACGATCTCCCTAGAAACCTGATGGAAACCTATATAAAATCATTGAATGTTTAATGTCACACTCACGGCAGGATATTTCTCCAGTTCGTGCAGCACGGTGTGGTCGCAGTACTCGAACACTAAATGCAGCTTGCGCTTGCGGCGGAACACCTCGATCAGATTCACCAGGTTTGGGTGCTTCAGGTTCTGGTGAACAAAGCACAAGTATTATTAGCATGTTGTACTGTACTGTATCAGCCCGCATACGTCCCTCTGCAAGGCACGGGCCTTGTCTACAATCAAGACTACGATTGAGAGGGGTTAGACCATATAGTCCAACACGATAGCCTAGCACGGGTTGGCGGACTTTACACACCATAGAATTTCTGTTGAATATTTTTCTTCAGCGTCATAGTGCGTGTTGCGGCCACCTTGAACATGTTGGCAGCCGCATCTGGTCCGCCACCAACAGGCCACCACTAGTATATTATTTTCATAATTTAATATTAGCTTTTATAAAATAACTATTTACATGTGCATGTAAATTGGATAAGTAATTGTTTTGCATACTCTAGATCTTTTTCTATCTTAAAACTATTAGATTCAACAACGTGGCGATATTTTTGTTAATATAGTCTTCTTTTAAACTGGCCCTACAAAGTTTAACATAAGTGCTTAGTCAAATGCTATCGAAAAAAATATCACACATAATGTCTGAAACAAAACACACATACTCAGGTTGAACCGAAATCACGCCACTTTAGGTGGCCCTTATGACGAGTTTTACATCATTAAATTATCTTGTTACTAAGCCATATATTTATTTTTAGTTACTATTTAAACTAGTAATACTGGTCAGTTGCTTTATTGTAAAATTTGTAAACATAACATGGAGGTATTAATTTGAATTTATCAATAAAGATATTCATGTTGTATGAGGTAATAAATTATTATCGTAAGCGTTGTGTGCAGATTAATTATGATGGATACGATAATGCCAAAATTGCTGAATAAATAGAAGTTGCCCCAAACTGGAATTTGTGTCCTGTGTGGCCATAGAACAGATATAATGTAGGTACTATATTCAGCTGTTCTGTGGGGGTAAGCGAATTATGGGTGACTCTACTGTTAACTCTGCCTATCCCCTCAGTGATACAGGCGTGAATATATACTGTATAAAACAGGAAAGCAGTTAAAATATGATTCTCCGGAACCGAACGACAATTTGACTGCTGTCGAAAATGTGAGTTCCATTAATTTATTTGTATAAATAAAATACATTATATAACATACTTTATTAGAAACACCAAACATATACAAATGAAATGAAATTGCATTCATAAAAATAAAAGTTACAACATTTATTACCAACGATAATAAATTAAATATAAAAATGCTAAAAAATAAAACAATAAGGCAAAGGAGGTTATATTTTTGTCGCGGGTACAAATAGATAGATGTATTAGGTAGGTACTAGCACAGATATAATCATATACTTACTATGGTACTGCGTACATACATCTTATTCTTTGAAATAAAACTATTTTTTACTGATTTTATCGCGATTTAGTTTAATTTTTACATTTTTTAACTTCCCGACGTTTCGATTGCTTTCGTGGTCACGGGGCGGCCACGGCGGACCAATGTATAACATTCGCGTAAATCTAAGAAGAAACCATTATCTTATTCTTTGCCTACTTAATCCATTAACGCGGTGTCTCCACTTCATTAATCTATGGTTCTCCTAACAACATTATTGACTTTCATAGATGAAAATAATACCAAAACAGACTATCTAACTAATAAGATTAAATTGGTGTAAATTTTTTCTGTTTTTATTCTGAAATGGCACCTGCATTAATACCTAAAGCGCTAACTTAATTTGAAGCCTGATATACATGGCGATATCAAAAAAAGTTATACAACTAACATATATTCGTCAATTAAGTTAAGTGCCGACAATAAAAACATTAAAATGCCACCTCATACAAATTAACAATTATTATTTTTCAAGTCTTATGTAATAGAGTTGTTCACTAACTTGGCAGACGTTTCGAGATGAAGGAGACGGCGACTTCATTAGCGCTGCATAATTTTATCTTTTAAATTAACAAGCTTCCTAAAACAGGCAATTTAATTTAAAAAGATTCTGGTTAAATAATGTAAAATAAACAGGTATTCAAATATAGCACAGTGCAATAAACGGCATAGAAAATTGATTGGTGAATAATCTCAGATCTTCATTCTACTTCTATCTATATCAGCCCATATACGTCCCACTGCAGGGCACGGGCCTACTCTACAATCGAGAGAATCGATTGAGAGTGGTTAGGCCATATAGTCCACCACGCTGGCCTAGTGCGGGTTGGCAGACTTACATACCATAGAAATTTCTACTTCTGGACTACTTCTACTTCTACCTCTGGACTATAAAATAAATTGGTTGGGAGTATTTTTGAGTATTTATTTATTAATTGATTCTGTATACGCCTATTATCATATCATATCATTATCATAAAGGCCCATTACCTTGTACAATATATAAAATATATGTATGTGTAATTTAACGCGTAGGTACCGGCGGTGCATCTCATTTAAATAAATAAAAAATAATGAACAATCGGATTACATCGCATAAGAGTTTTATGCATTTAGGAACAGGCGAAATTATAATGGATGTACATTCAAAATCCTCGCATCTCCTATCTTTGAAATTTAACAGACCTTAATATTACATAATGTTAGGTAACACTCCACAAAGGTGTCCTCTAGAAATAACTTATTCAAGCCATTCTCACATAAATTTTTAAACGAATAACAATGTGAGAATTCACACGTAATTATGACCGACACTGGCTTGCCAATTGAACCTGGCGTATAATATAACGGACTAGCTACACTTGTTCAGCAATGCCGTCGCGCGTGTTCAGCGCGGTATTAACGATCTGAACAAGCATTTCATTTGCCATTGACATAAATATATAATTTTTAAATCAATTATTTCAGCAGAGAAAGCACCCTATGACGCGACGGGCGCCATAAGCTTTTCTTCTATAAGCAAAGTGGTTTAAGTGTAATCAGAATCATTTAGCGAAATGCGGTTGGAACTAAATAAATATCTTTGGTGTTATATTTGTATAATCCCCGCAAATTGGTAATGCGCAGGTATTTTGTCCCATAAACGTCCTTGTGACGTCAACAGCTTACAATAAGCTGTTAAATATTTTTGTTTTTTTTTCCCATTAATATTAAAAAAAAATTGTACTTATTGATACACGTGCTCGGCTCCTCCAATTTGCGGGGCTTATATCAACCGTAATAACGACTACCGTACACAGCCGGGCATAGATATCCACTTAAATATGTCGTTTTTCGGGTTCTTCTTGTTTATTTCGGGATACAATGATTAATGACTTTAACCATTGCAACTTTAAATGGCTTTAAAAAAGGAAAAAAAAGGAAAATATAAAAAAAAAATAGAAGACAGTTCGTGATGCTCAAGGAGTTTCTTGCGCTTCTTGTTCACTGCTACAACACGTTCTGAAGCGGTGGTAGCAGGAATTAACGACTCAAAAGATCTTGTAAAATACTATTTCCATAAAGGATATTTTGATTGATTGATTGAATCTAACTGGCATAATTGTATGGACACGTGGATGGTCTGCATGGACCATGCACTGCGCTTTACGATGTATTAATTTACTCTAATAGCATAATAACACCGTGAAGTCAGGGGCATGATGATAGAGTGAAGATTGAAGACCATTAATTACGGGAGATATTAGCGACTCACTCTATACATAATGAATGAGTATTGACTTGTCATCGAGGACGCAGTAGACACATCGATTTCTACGACTTAAATACATACATAAACTCACACCTTTTTCCAAGAAGGGGTAGGCAGAGGTCCTACAGGACATCCACATAGTGATAGGTGGAGTCTATCGCCATATCCGTCACAAATTCCTGGCGCCGGGCTGATAATGAATAGAAAAATCCAATATCACTTTGCGTGACCCAGGATTCGAACCCGAGAAACAGATTTGTATTCCTACCGTAATACAACTTAAATAAATAGCATTTATTTGTATTATGGATATACTACAGGTGGTAGATATCTTTGCATCACCCTGTGGTTTGGGGGCGTAAGAGTTTCACCACGGTATCCCCTGCCCGTCGTAAGAAGCGACCTAAAGGGGTCATCAGGGTTGCTGGACACACTGCAAAGTCAGTGCGTTTTAGTCAGTACGCTGGCATAGGTTTTGTTAGGGACCTGGCTCGGCCACAACATCCGCGGCGTGCCGGGCCGGACGGCCAGTGACATTGACATACCCTTCCATGAAAACGCACCGAAAAGGGAACATAACAGCTTTCTTCTCTCCAAAAATAGGTTAAGGATATTCGCATTTCATTAATAAAACTAATTTTACGGATTGAATTGCGCATTTGATTCAATTTTTTTATTTTTAAAGTTTCGATTACTTTACAGCTTTCGTGGTCACGGGGCGTAGAAAATTAAAACAAATCCGTGATGAAATCCGTAAAATTAGTGTTATTTCAATGTGTAACATTCGCGTAAATCTAAGAAACCATTAGGTCATTCGCATCTCCCTAGATAGCCTTCAAGGCCCATAACGAAACCACGTCATAGTAATTTATGCAAATGTTTTGCGTTTAAGGTTTGATTGCGAGAAATGATATATAATTATATCGACCTTTCTGATGCATAACCTATCTGAACTGCAATGCACTTATCACCAGTTTCATTGTAGTAACTTTGTTACATCTGTATAAAAAATAACTTTTACTTGGAGTTAAACTATAAGACAACACACAAAAACATCACGTCTTTCTCCTAGACAAGCAGGGGCGCTTACAGGACACCCACATTTCGCCTAGTGTGTTCAGTCCCACGATGCGATAGGCTAGCGCAATATCGGGCACAAATTCCTGACTCCGGGCTGATAATGAATAGAAAAATCCAATATCACTTTGCCCGACTCGGGATTCGAAGCCGAGTCCATAGCGAAGCACTAGGTATTGAGGCCAAAAATGTAATAATGTCATAACTAGTCAGTTTGGCATCAATAAAACATATTTTAATGATTACATAATTTGCATCGTAAAATAAGTTAATTAAAGATTTGTCAGATTCAGCTCGTTAACAAGACTTAAGACATTTAAACCACCCATTACCATATTAAAATTTAAAATCATATTATTTAAATATAACACTTCAATACACTATATCACACGAGTTTATCTTTGCCTACAATCTACATCAATCTATATTAGTACGTATATTTTAGAATTTAGACCAATAACCAAATATTTTGTAGTGGCTCTACCACTTACCGTGGTTAGTAAATCTACAGAAGATACCTATGGGCTATGGGTCGGATTCATCATGGTGGTAACTGGTAACTACAACTATATCAACAATTATTAAAAAAAACAAAAATCTGACTGCGTCAAAATCTAATATCTTTATTAAATTCATTGAAGAATATGACATATTAAAATATGACAAGCTGTTTATGAAATACACATACATACACTCAAAAAACATAACCCTCCTTCTTTCGCAGTCGGGTAAATATTAAAACTAACTTGGATATCTTCGTCGTCAGGTTTTGTTTGGTGATTGACATTGTTGGTAACTACATTTTCGTGTGCACCCAGATAAATCCACCATAGTCGTTATTAAAATCGGTCATATCGATGAAACAGAAGTAGACATAGAAACCTACAATATTCCCATGCATACATAAACTCAAGCCTTTTTCTCAGAAGCGGTAGGCAGAGGTGCTACCAGGACAGTCACGTTTCGCGTTGTGTGTTCAACTTCAGTCCCACTGTGTGGGCAGGAGCTTATCGCAATATCGGGCACAAAACAGTATTCCCAAAGAAGAAATTTTAGGCGTAATTCTACGCAGATGAATTCAAGGGTACAAGCAAGTTCAAAATAACTAAACAAAGATAGCCAAGGTTTATTTAGCGTAAAGGTGAAATTCTCCACTGCCGCGCGATGTAAAAATACGAGTTTGTGTAAAGTTTTACAACTTGTATTGATTACTTTATGGTTCGCGGTGTACGTCGGTTTTATTGTCGGTATAAAACTGGTGCAGTACTCGCATAGAATTTAATACTCGTTTAATTTATTTGGCTTTTTATTTACTATTGGCATGAGGTTGTTCGTTACGTCATTCGTGGATCTATACTATATGATTATAGCATATTATACAAGATGTCTGCCTGCGGGGTATATTAGGCCTGCGATGAGCTGTCAAAATTAGAAGTCGATTTTGATAACGTACTACATAGCAATATATATAATATACATCAGTATCAGCCTATATACGCCCCACTGCAGGGCACGGGCCTTCTCTACAATCGAGAGTACGATTGAGATTGTAGTTTACCATCACCTGCGTTTCAGTTGCTTTGCTTATAATAAAATATGAAAATAGGGTTGTCAAATACAAAAAAATCTCACATTTACCTTCAACATCCTAATCTCCCGTAGCGCGATCTTTCTTATAAGCGGGTCGTCCTCATTCTCGACAAACTTCTTGACCGCGACGATCTCGCCGGTGTCCCTATTGCGGCACTTGTACACCAGCCCGTATGACCCCTCGCCCAGCTTGGCCAGCTTCTCGTAGCGCTCCATCGCGCGGCTACTGGCGCGGGACCTGGAAAAACAGTCTTATTTAGTAAACAGTAAGGACTACCCCGCCGTACTCCGACCCCGAGCCTCCCGACCACCCGTACTGTACTAGCCCATAATCGCCCACAGAAATCTGCCAATGAGAGTTCGATTGAGAGGGTGTTGAACCTTGAGCCCACAGATAAAAAGACTTGTGTTAGAACTATTACAATTGCAAGAGACGCTGGTGCAATGAATGGCGAGACGAGCATGCTATTCGCCTGATGGCCAGCGATACAATCGTTTATGGACAGTAGCAAAACCAATAAAACACCATGAATTACAAAGCAATGCTTGGCATTCCACTGCACTCGCCATCCTGAGACATAAGATGTTGTCTTATTATATCCAGTAGTTACTTTGGCTAAAGGACATTGTCCTTTAAACCGGAACAAAACAGTGCATTTGCACTGCTGTTTGTCGGGAGAAATAGACATTTCGGTGGTACCTACTTAGAGGCGCACGTATGTACATATCAATGGGGCCAAATGTATTTCAAGTAATAATTTTATGATTAAGTATGTATGTGACTCTTTTTCTTTAATGATTTCGAACCCACAACGCAATATTGCTATGTATTCATGACCAAATGGCATGGCGGTGGCATTTTAAGTTCTGTGACAGCAAATATTCATGAACATATTCAAACAATTGTTTTTTTTTATAATCCTAAGATTTATAATTTCATCCTTGACATTTAATGAATGCATCGTAAAGATAATGTCTTAAATATAATAATATATTTTTGTAGCATAATTTTACGTTATTATTTTAGCAATATTTGACATTGACTAAATAAATGTCCACTTAAAACGTGAATGCATGATATTTTAGTTTTTTTTATTCCGTAAGTCCGGCGAACAAAACGTGTCGCTTATGGCCATCCACAACGCTTGGATCATTGATGTGATACCGTCATCGGATGGGGGGAACAAAACACGACAACGGAGCTGTCACTTCGTGTGGATTTCCTGTGACAGTGGTACCACCCTGGACGAGCCTGCCTACTCATGCTGCGTCATGACTGATAACAGCGTGGCTTTATTCCACTATTCATGCTGAGTCATGACTGACAGCGTAGCTCTACCACTTTCATCGCATAATTCTCCTAAAAAGGCTGTAGAAATATTTGAGGGAGATCCATTAATTTATAGAAGGGTAACGACACCAATGCACTGTAGTTTTTTATTGTTCTTTGAAATATTGTTATAGTGATGTGTAAATTCCAGGATGGTGAATATGTATGTATATATCCTTATATGGCCTAACCACTCTCAATCGATTCTCTCGATTGTAGAGTAGGCCCGTGCCCTGCAGTGGGACGTATATGGGCTGATATAGATAGATAGATCCTTATTCCCTTGTCGGAGTATATTTAAGAGTACATGAAGTCAATGGAGTCAGACCGCATTTTACAGGATGCAGTGGAAATCTTGGGATACGCCTATTTTTAACAGTAAAATTCCTGTGATGGAAGACAGAGGAATCTACACGAAAAGAGAGAGGAAGTATTTCCTAATTGACAGAGACACATTCGAGCGAATAGAGTTGTCGGTAAGAAAATTAATTGACAGCCTCCATGACGCAGTTGGTTAGACGCTCGCTGTGAAACGCGAGGCCGCGGGTTCGATCTCCGCACCGAGACAAACATTTATGTATTTGTTTCGGGTCTGGGTGTTAGTGAACCCGAAAAGTCTCTCGTAGTTCCTGATACCCACGACTCAAGACTCGACTGTGTATGTGGCTCGACTAAGTGTTGGGTGTATTTATTTATTTAATTCGAATCTACATATAAAAGAAAGGTTTACCTCGCTGTAACGACATACGGCGATGTGATGGATCTGTTAATGTCCCCCTTCATTATATTTAATTCACTGTAATTTCACCCATTAAATTTGAAAAGCCGGTATTAGATGTCTTACTTCTCAAACATAATTTTCATAATAAAATACTATTGTTAGTCTTGTAGAAATCAGTGGATATCAGATATTATGACTTTTTCTCAATTTGTCTACTTCTCTTCTGTCAAAGTAAGAAAATATTATCTGTTGAATAAGGTTTAGTACCTTGGAGTAAGTACTTACTCTGAGTTTGATACATTGAATATCTTGCTTAAAAAAAGACATCGAACGCGTATTAGTTTAAAATAAATATTATTAATGAAAATAATTATAATTTAAATATATTCAAATTATCGACTAACTTCTTATCTTAATTTAATTTAATAATAAAAAATATATTAGTGGATTTCCCGCTCAAAAAATCAATATGGCGCATTACATAACCGCAAATATACTGTAGCGGGTTAATGTAGGTTGCCTATGAGGTATAGGCAGCGATTACCAGTAGTAGTGCGCCGTCGACACGGTCGCGTGTAGTGGTGTCAGGTGCAATGTATGGGTGTAATTAAAGTTCTACACCAAAGTTCACAGCGTTTATTACACAGCACAACACATATAATGAACAGTCACAATAAACAGTTAGGATACCAGTTCTTAATACTACACTTATTATCTACTAGAGTTTATTGTCTTTACACTACACACTACAGAAGGATAGAAGAGCGACAGTCATATATAAAGCGAGAGATAGAAGAGCAGAAAGAAGATATAAAACACGAAAGCGGTCAGAGCGTACGATAAGCTAGCGGGTAAGCGGTACGTGGCGCAAAGCGTTAGCAGGAGCGATGTACCGAGTGTCGCGCACAGCGAGCAAAGGGCAACTGGCGCGGCGGTGCGCCGGCCGGCTGCGCGGGCGCAGGCCGGTGACGTCACATCTACCTGAGCCGCCCGGTGATCAGCTGGTTGACCGTTATTGCGTGTGTATATATAGTGTGTCTGCTGTCCGAGTGTTTGTAAATTTATTTATTTTATATGGAGTGTAAATTTGATGTATGACTGCGTGTATATTATATGGTGTGTGTGTTGTATACATATGAGTGTGTGCGTGTGTTATGTATAGTGGGGGTCTCCCCACATCACTCCCCCCCAGAGACCTGGTTAGGGGCGATAAAAATCAGGAAACCTGACTCGCCGTCCAGAGCGAGTTGTGTTGGGTATCCTGCTATCCTGTGGGATAGTATCCTGAGTGGTTGCACAAGGTACTTGTGATGATGGTGATGTGGGTGGCGGTTCACCTGCATCGCTTAATATATAAGCGGGTTTCAGTCGGTCCACGGTCACGTTAACGACTTTCCCGTGTATGAGGAGCTTGTACACTTTGTCTGTGCGCCCGACAACCTTGTAAGGGCCTGTATAAGCCGGCTGGAAAGGAGCACGCGAGGCGCCTTCTCGGAGGAAGACATGATTCGCAGTGGCCAGATCCTTAAAAATAAAAGTTTTATTTTTGTTGTGGCGTGATGCTGCCACTGGCTTTAGTTTTTCAGCGAACGATCGCAGACGCGCCGTGAAATCTGAAGTGTCGGTCGTGCACGGGGTACTTAAGTTGAAAAATTCCCCGGGAAGTCTCAGGGGCTCGCCGTAAACCAACTCGGCGGAGGATGCTTTAAGGTCCTCTTTCAGAGCGCTACGAATGCCTAATAGCACCAACGGCAAGACTTCTGTCCAGTTGTCGTTAGCATGACAAGTGATGGAGGCCTTCAGCTGCCTATGAAAGCGCTCCACCAACCCGTTGCAGGACGGGTGGTATGCAGTTGTGCGCCTATGTTGGAAGCCGGTGATTTTGGAGACATATTGAAACAGGGCGGACTCAAATTGTCGTCCGCGGTCTGTGACAATATGCTCCGGACAACCAAACCTAGCTATCCAACTGGATATTAGGGCTTTTGCTACTGTCTCTGCCGTGATATCCGGTATCGGGGTCACTTCGGGCCACCGGGTAAACCGGTCAATGGCTGTGAGACAGTAGCGGTATCCCTGAGAAATAGGAAGAGGTCCTATTAGGTCGATATGGACCTGTTTAAAACGTGCTCGGGGCAAATCGAAATTGCCCAAAGGTGCCGAAACGTGTTTGGTCACCTTTGCACGTTGACATGGCACGCAAGTTCGTGTCCATTCCCGGCAGTCTTTTCGGACTCCCGGCCAGACGAACCGCTCCGCCACTAGTTTGACGGTCTCTGGGGGGGAGTGATGTGGCGACCCTCCACATACACACACGAAAGCATAATATATAACGGTTCACCAGCTGACCGCCGGCCGGAGCTCAGGTAGTCATGACGTCACTGGGCCCGCGCCGGCGCAGCCATTCGGCGCACCACAGCGCCATGTCAGTCGGCTTCTGCTCGATGCGCGCTTCACACCGTACCTATCGCTTTCGCTTCGCGCCACGTACCGCTTACCCGCTAGCTTATCGTACGCTCTGACCGCTTTCGTGTTTTATCTTCTTTCTGCTCATCTACATCACCACATTGGTGACCCCTGGAGAACACCATTATGAGCGACAGCAGCAACGATTCTGCACAAACCGCCGAGTCACGTAGTGGTGACACACGCACCAGCATGACACGGCGAATAAGAAGATTTCGGGTGTGCTCGGAACAACCGACCATCACGTCGGGGTCACCAATTATGTAGCGGGTTAATGTAGGTTGCCTATGAGGTATAGGCAGCGATTACCAGTAGTAGTGCGCCGTCGACACGGTCGCGTGTAGTGGTGTCAGGTGCAATGTATGGGTGTAATTAAAGTTCTACACCAAAGTTCACAGCGTTTATTACACAGCACAACACATATAATGAACAGTCACAATAAACAGTTAGGATACCAGTTCTTAATACTACACTTATTATCTACTAGAGTTTATTGTCTTTACACTACACACTACAGAAGGATAGAAGAGCGACAGTCATATATAAAGCGAGAGATAGAAGAGCAGAAAGAAGATATAAAACACGAAAGCGGTCAGAGCGTACGATAAGCTAGCGGGTAAGCGGTACGTGGCGCAAAGCGTTAGCAGGAGCGATGTACCGAGTGTCGCGCACAGCGAGCAAAGGGCAACTGGCGCGGCGGTGCGCCGGCCGGCTGCGCGGGCGCAGGCCGGTGACGTCACATCTACCTGAGCCGCCCGGTGATCAGCTGGTTGACCGTTATTGCGTGTGTATATATAGTGTGTCTTAGTGGCGAAGGCTCCATGGAAGCCAATTCCCGCCGGGTTCCCTTTTGTAATTTATCATTACACTATAAACAAGCAATATATTCAAACTTATTTATTTAATATCAAAACTCAATTATTATTTTTTACATTCAACGACATCTGTCGGCCAGATACGTAAATATTACTAGGAAGCGGCACAGTAAGCCCTTTTTACATTGCGACGCGCTGCGACCTCTGGCGAATTCCTGTAAAATTGTTCGGCTTATTCAATAACACTAGCGCGGCCCGTGCGCCGCCGCCCGCCGCCGCCCCGCCGCCACCGCGCCGCCGCCGCGCCGCCCCTTACGCATTGTATAGTATGCAACAAACCACGCAAAATTGTACCTTAAATTTATAATGATTTAAGGTTCAATTTACGTTAAAAAAGCAAGAAATAAGCCGGAGCTTCTCCGGCATTTCGTGTGTACTTACGTATAGATATTACTTAAATGCGGAGTCTAATGTATTTATAAGTGTTGTATTTACATTTTTACAATATATTCATGGTTCATGCAATTAGTTTTAAATGTTTTTAATTACAAACTGTGTAATATTAATATTATGGTTTTAATGGAAATTACTAATCGTTAGGAGCGTACTAATATGTTTAGATTGTCGATTTTACAAATAAATTTAGTGTTTATATTTTAGGACGTGCTCGACCCTCGCCTGATAATACATTGTCTTACTATTGTTACAACTGATTAATGCGGGGCTACCGTACTTGTTAACATTGAGTCTAGGTTTTTATTTCTTTTATATTAATCTTATATTCACGTGCGGTTTAGAAATATACTTTTTTTTTTCTCATTATGTAAGCATGGTTTAGTTTTTATTTCATGGACATTGTAAATATTGTATAAGTACATAGGTAACGAAAATATTAAAATTTAATTGACGGCCGCAATAGGCAGATGCCACAATATCACTTACCAAATGAAACCCAATAATTTGGTTTGGTGAGTAAGATTCTCGGAGCAATAATTTGCTGGTGGGAGGATATTTGCAAAGGTCCGAATATAAGGACACACGTGCATAAATGTGTCGCGTTTTGCGTTCATTCTGTGAAACATCACACAGTAAATTTGATCTCTATTCGGACTGCACTACGCTTACTATCAGTCGCATTGTAGTCATTTCGTAATCCCTTAACCCTACTAATATTATAAATGTGAATGTAAGTTTGTTTGTTACGCTTTAACGCAAAACCACTCAACCGATCATCATGAAACTTTGTAGACATATTCTTGGAGGTATAAGAAGTAACATAGGCTACTTTTTATCCCGAAAAGTTTAGTGTTTCCGTGGGATGAAGAAGGAATTCCGATATATTTGCTACTTTTTCATAAGTACTCAAAAAGATGGGATGGGACCGGATTATATTCCATTAGTGAGAATGAGACGGGGCGGGCGGGATATAACGGGATGGGACGGGACGGGATTGTAGATTTCAAATAAAATTAACCACGCAGACGAAGTTTGCGGGCAGAAGCTAGGTAACAGGATAAAGAAAATAAACATATTTTGTGACTTGAGCTTCGGCTTCCCTTTTAAAAAATGTCACCCTTCGCCACTGGTGTGTCTGCTGTCCGAGTGTTTGTAAATTTATTTATTTTATATGGAGTGTAAATTTGATGTATGACTGCGTGTATATTATATGGTGTGTGTGTTGTATTCATATGAGTGTGTGCGTGTGTTATGTATAGTGGGGGTCTCCCCACAATACTACGCACAAAAATTAAAGGATATTTTTTTTTATCAATAATTTTTGTGAGTAGTGTAGAATTCATGTTGATAATAATAAAATTGTTTAAGGTAAGCTTGTTAGTAAACATGCTATTGTTTCGCCACGACCTATTATTCTGGCCATTACGCATTATCATAGACACGAAATTATTCAATAATTTACTACGTCTCTACTGCTTGAGTCAAGGCCGATTATAACGTCGACCTTGTTATGGGATATCTGTATTGATTCATTGAGGGGTATTCTTGTACATTTGGGGTACTGCTGAAGTAAATAACAATTGGATTGCAGTAAGATATTCACGGTGATCGCTGGTTCTAATCCGAGGGCACTAATCCGACTTTCCGGAGTCATGTTTGTATTGATAGTCAATCACCACGCACTATGACGGTGAAGGAAACCTACATACCAAAGCAGTTACAGCCTCCGTGGCGCAGTTGGTTTGACGCCGCCTGTGAAACGAGAGGCCGCGGGTTTGATCCCCGCATCGAAACAAATATTTGTGTGATCCACAGGTATTTGTTTCGGGTCTGGGTGTTTGTGAGACCGAAAAGTCTCTCGTAGCTTCTGATACCCACGACACAAGACTCGATCTTAGTGTGGGGTCAGGACTATGTATGTGACTGTTGGGTGTATTTATTATTTTATAATTTGTAGGAATTTCTATGGTATGTAAATGCCGCTAACCTTAAGCCAGCGTGGTAGACTACATGGCCTAACCCCTCCCAATCATACGCTAGATTTTAGAGGAGGCCCGTGCCCTGCAGTGGGACGTATATGGGCTGATACAGAAACAGTAAGATGTTCGTTTGCACCCAGAGAGCGACATCTGTACACGATGGTGGAAAATCCTTCATAACGACCATACCTCATGACCATTTTTTATCGGCGAACACTATTTAAATTGCAATGCTCTAGCCATCAGGTGCATTTTCATTGTCTTGTCAGTATCTACAACGAATTTTTATCGCGTTTGGTTTGATAAGTGAGATTGATTGAGGCCAATGATCCTAACTTTAAAGAACTTAGAATCAAGGGACTTTGTCTTTATCCTTTTTAGAGGCTGCCTGGCAGATAGACATCGTGGTATGGTATTCATAGTCTGCAGCGACCACATATTATCAAATAAAAAAGTTGCTCGTTGGTCAGACCTGTCATGGTCCACTTCTGAACGGAGACTTCACCTTAGGATTTCCGTAAAAAAATATGGAAAAAGGACTGCGTCTAAGGACGTCCTGGCTTCCTATGAGCTTCCTACAACCATTATTAGTTGATCTATCATCCTTCTATCGTCCTACGCCTTAAAAAACTGCAGGTAATACAGATTTTAAGCTGAAAAATATTAACGAAGGCGTCGTTACAACCGAAACAAAATAAAAATTGAGAATGGCTATTCCCAGAATAATAACAAAATAATTTGCTTATTTAAAAATATATTTAATTATGTGAACCGTAAATCATTTTAAAAAAAGGTTCACAAGGAAAACAATGAAGTTTTAAATTTTATTTTTATGAATATTTATTGTTTCCCGGAAAACACGAATCAGGCAATACAATGCTAGTGAGAATTAAACAATAAAATATGATTATAAGTACGGCCCCTGTAAATGGAGTACAATAATACGAGTCTATTGTTGTTATATTAAAGTCACACAGTCACACAGCAAGAGTCTTCTTAATAGTTGCGGGGGTTGGAGCCTAAATCCATGGCTGAGATTTTGTTTTGATTACCTAATTACCAGTTTAAAGTTGTATTTGTAACAAAACAGCGTGGAAATTTTTATTAACTACTTAATTTTTTTATTGGTTAAAGTAAAAACTTATGGTCGACTTGAAAGTTTAAATACGACGTATAATAAAACGCTATTGAAATAAATGAATAAACAAAATAAAGTTAAAATTATTTTGCAAAAATAGGCACTTAAATTTAGTTTTTTAATGTGTATTCAAATTGTAATACCTACTTTTTTAGACAAGATAAAACGTTTTTAAGAATTTATATAAACCAATGGAAATATTATTTAATTTGCTTTAAATACCTACTACAATTATTCGTGGTAGAGTGATATTTTAAAATACTACTACAATTCATCATTAAATGCTTATTTGTGTTTTATTAGATATTATACTTATTTTATTTTAAAACATAACTGAATCCCTGCATTGCACATATGGTTCGCACTATTCATTGTCGAATGCGGGACTAGCATAATTTCATACAATTTAAATAGCTTGTGACACATTTTAATGCTAAAATGTTTAAGAACAAACGTAATTAGTGCTCATTGTGCAAACAGGAATAAAAATAAGATATAGAATCGGAAAAATCGCATTAGAATATTTGTTTTAAAAGTATAGCTAAATTTAAGGTTTCAGATAATAATAAAAAAATACTTCAAAAATGAAAATGTTACTAGGTAACCACAGTTTTAATGCCTGATACATTAGTCCAAGAATACTGCAGAATAGATAAAAATCCGTATTTGAATATTAACGTAATGTGATTGATTGACTGACTGACCTTCTCGGTAGCAGCGGCAGGTTGTTGCCAAATAACCACAATCGTTTATCACCGAACCATTTCTCCATACAGGATGTCACGTTGTTCCACAATTTGAATTTCGAATTGTCCTGGTCCACAGAGTTCTTCATTCGCGTTTCTGGACGGAGAAATTCACTGGCATTTCCCGCCGAAATTATGTGTCAAAATACGCGCGCAAAGCGATAATATGGCGGACAGAATCGCAATGTGTTGTCGTTTGGAAAGCTGCAATGCTTTTAGCCATAGTACAGAGTAATATCGATCCGTGTTTTGTTTACAGTTTCTGTCGGCCTGTGTACATGACAACCGCGGTGGTAGGGCTGGGTGTAGGTCGGGAGGCGGGCACGATATTTTATATGGCGAAGCTATTTGATATAACTATTTTATTTCCAGAGACAGTCTTGAAAAACTATGTGGTCATAGAGAAATCTAGCCATATTCTTTCACTTATGTTTAAATGTTTCACCTTTTTAGGTTTTCTATGATGTTTTAAATATATTTTCTGCCAAAACGCAAAGACATAATTCCAAATAGCAGTGACATATTTAATGTTACTGCGGCAGAGCCACGGATGTAAAGCTAGTAAGAATTTCAGAGTACATTTGCATGACTTCGGGGATAAAGGCGTGAGTTTATGCATGTGTGTATGTATTTACATGAACCGACAAGATTTAAGCATCTCTCACATTCAATACCTACCTACTCTTCCTGAACAATAGGCCTGGCACTTACCACCCGGTGGGAAGTAATCATTTTGCAACACCTAAAATGATAGATTTATGAATTGAATTACTCAAGTATCACAACATAGCGTATTTACCCCTGAACATAATAATTTCTTTTATAATATAGGGAGCAACCGAGCTTAGTTTTTTTAAGTCCCTGGTGGTAAGCGATACGACCGCTCATGGACAGTAACAAAACCAAAAAACACCATGAATTACAAAGCAATACTTACATTCCAATGCGCTCGCCATCCTAAGTGATGAGATGTTAAGTCACATTATGTCCAGTAGGTACCTACTTATAAGGTGGGATTAATAATTTCATAATTCCTAAATTAATTTTGACCCTATAGAATTAGTTGCCAGCTCCCAGCCTACACCACATTCGTGGAGCTTTCATGCATGATGATAAGTCGCCACAATTTAAAATCGATGTTAAGTACCTACGCCATGCGTACTTTTTATGTATTCGTAATGGCTCGCCTTGTTAGGTAAGGCTAAAGGTTAGGTAAACGTGTTCTAGAAGATATTTTTTAATCTTTTACCTGTTCCAGATCTAAGAAAGCTATATATAGTTTGTATGTGTAACTGTACCTATTATACATTATGGCGAAAGACTCGTCATATTGACCCACGCATTTTGAGTTCAGCTGGTGTACAACCGATGGCAAGCAGGTCAGGTTAATGACATCGATTGGCAAAAGATAACCATTTCTCACTGCTCAATACTTCATTTCCATTGCACTGCATGCCATTAGGTACATTATTGTCAGCTTGGTTCATCGTGAAATGTGGTTTGCTTCCCTGTACCACATCATTGTCATTAAAACCAAACTACTTCACATTCTTCTGAAAATTAGTAATTAAATAATTGAGTGAGATGCGCCTCTCCCTTTTGCGTAAAACTAAATCATTTTTTTCTTTTTAAGGCAAGATTATCGGGCGACGTAGAAAAAGCTCCACAGGAAAGCTCATCTTGTAGATTATCGGTAGTCGGCATGGCGCTAGAATTAATAAACGTTATTATTTAGGTCGTAACAACCTTAATTTAAAATTTAACAATGGAGTTTTTCGCAATAAAATTATTTTTGTAATTATAATTTCTATACTTTATATTGGAGCTTGGCTCCAGCACTTAACAGGTGTAAAATTATTTTGCTTATTACCTTTTTACACTACATATCTCAATCGATTCGTTATGCATAGCGAAGCTGGCTAAGCTAGAAGTTCGGTTTGTTGCCATTTGATTAGGAGATGTAAGTAGGTACTCGATGGCTTGATGTCAGAGTGAATTTTCACATCCTTCATAAGGTGCAATAACAAGAGTTACAGGAAGAGCAGGTGTTCTACAGTAGGACGTACCTATATTAACTCTGGCTATTGGTGGTAGGTATAAATAACCATTCATAATCTCTGACATCCCTAGGTACCTGTAAATTATGAATGAAACTATACTATTATACTAACTATTACTATGTAATTGTAAATTAAACTCACGTTAAGCAGTTCTCTATGTTTCTTTGCGCAACTGCGCAAGTACCGCACATTCTCTAAGGTCCCTTTATTTTCTTTTTTGCTTTGTAACCAATAGAAATGATAATAAATAAATAAATACACCAAACATATATAGTCCCTTATACATACATAGTCCTGACCCCACACTAAGATCGAGTCTTGCGTCGTGGGTATCAGGAACTGCGAGAGACGTTTTGGTCTCATAAACACCCAGACCCGAAACAAATACCGGTGGTTCACCACAAATATTTGTTTCGGTGTGGGGGTCGAACCCGCGGCCTCTGGTTTCACAGCCGACGTCCAACCAACTGCGCCACGGAGGCTGTCGATAATATAGATTAATAATGAAAAGTACATCATCGAGTCTCAATACGAGCAGTCTTAACTATATTATCATAACACACGACTTAAAAGGCAATAATCTGAATTTATGGTAAATACAGGTACAACACCTAAAATAAAATTACAGTGTTGGTACATCTCGATGAATCATGCAAATTGTGTGCCTACCCTGAAGACAAACGATAGGTACATTCATTTTAATTATTACCCGTCGGAAATATCTGTGGACCTAAATTATTGACGTCATTGGAACATAAGTTCAGCAAATTCAAAATATAGGTTAAACAAATTGAATTAAAATAGAAGAAAGAATACAAAATGAAATTCGCATTCATCTCAAAACGTATTTAATGTAAAATAACATAGTAGATAGGGTAACACAAAAAAATTAAATGTGAACCGCATTCCAGCTAGATTCACAGATATTTCCGACCCGTTATACCTGCCTATTAAATTATACACGCAATATTTAAAATAAATGCTAAGTACAAATAACAAAAGTGTTTTCAATGCAATCCTACGCTTTAGACATACAAAAAAACTGGAAAACAAGAATTAATGCTAAATATATAGATTAGTTTTCTTTGGAACATAACATTTCAAATGGTATCGCAGAAATCTGAAATAGAAATATATATACGTCTCCCTTACACTGGATGCAGTAAACACGACGTTTTTCTCTCTTTTCCACGTGCTTACACGTCACTATTGCTCTTTCATTCATTCAAATCGTCCTCCGTTATCAGATGTCATTCATTCCTGTCAAATACTCGCGTGCGAGAACACGTCTTTCGTTCGTATCGTCCGATCAATGAATTATTGTTTTTGTTGTGAACGTATGACGAAATTATAATTTTATAACATTCGTTATCGCCTCACCTTGCTGTGTAAAAATATTAATGTCGTTAGGAAAGAGAATATGTCGCAATAATACGCGAACGGTGTGGTGAAATAAGTGAAATAGCACCTTTTCTGGGCTCGTGAATTGTATCATTTGGCAAGGTCGAGACGAAAATCTGGAATATACCGTGTGGACCGATGCGTACCCCCGTCACTTGGAGCTGTTCTAAGTGTTGTAAAAGTATTTTGTGATAGTTTGTTACAAAAGTTCGTCAAAATGGGTTCGACAGGTGTAACTCTTGCCGATTTGCCCAATATTTTCATAATGATCGGAGCTCTAGTGGCTCTGTTTGTGATGCTGGTCATACTCCTCAGGTGAGTCGAGTGTTTTTGTGATATAAATAGATACGCCAACTACATATAGATGTGTGTATTTTCAGCACGTAAACAACTTTCACAAAGATATTGTCTCTTACAAAGCGTCTTCATTTTAAAATAGTTCTACGCTGTCGCAGACTATTTAAATCGAATTTGTATTATCTATGTTTCGTTTGGAACTTATCAATATCTTATTTATTAAGAACAAAGAATGCTGTTTACATGTATATTAAAATGCTATTTTGATATATGAATGATATTATAATATATCACTTACCCTTTACATTTCTAGAATGTCAAGCAAGTGGGTAACAAAAGCATTATGATTCTAGTCTTGTCTGTTTTCAAATTGTATAAATGTATAGTTTATTTATTTTAATACATCATTTACATAAGATACACATATTAAATCTAAGTAACTATCACATTTGGCATTGAAATGTGTGAGACCTGAAATATGTATTATATTTGTTGTAAATTGCAAGTATGGTCTATGAATTATTACTACAGAAATACTATGACATCAATAAATACCATGAATATATGAAATTGAGAATATAAACAAATTGTCATATTAAAGAATTTATACAAGACACATCATAATATTATTTTATAGTATGATCCTGAATAACAATATTCCAAGTAAGCATTTCTTGATATTGAAATATCATCATGTTAATGAATTTAAAACTAGTTATAGATTGTAATATAAAAATGCGAAGGATTAATACTGTATTGCTCAAAAATGTAATCATACATATTCATGTATAATTGCAGGAAAAATATTTTTGCATATTATTTGTTGAAATAAAGGTTTTTTTTTTCGAGTGCTTTAATAATAGAGTACATAATATAACATATTTTTATGTGTATTTGTCCTTTTATTTTAAAACTCTCAAGTTAATTTAAAATATATTTCTTATCATTGGGGGAATCTTAATAAAATACAACATAATAATTACTATAGTTTATAAAAATGAAACATATGTAAATTTATCAAAATGTATTTTTCAATATTTACAAAAAAAGATAAAAGATAATAAAAATTAAATTTAGATTATTATTTGATAATTTGAGCATCTTAATTTCTGTGTTTTATATTTTTAATTTATCCAGAAAAGTGTGAAAGGGTTTAGATCACTAATGACAAGAAGACTTTTGTATGCAAGTCTCCTTTTTAATACTTATGCTTATACTTAAAGTGTATTGAAAAGTCTTCTTGAGCAGCTGTCTTAGAGGGAATTGGTAGTTTTTATGAAACATGTCATTCCCATGGAGGTCTCAATAATGCAAGTTTTATTCCTAAGTTTTGTTTTACTATTTCAATAATTGATGATAAACTATAAATTCATAAAATCGCAAAGTCAGAGGTCTTGTCTTGTCAGACTCACCAAATACAATAAAATTAATTATTGCTATATTAATGTCAAATAAAAAATTATAGCAATTGTATGTTAACCAATTATCCTTGGAAAACTTCTGCAAGCATAAAAGCTTGTGAATTGAAATAGTTAAATAAAAAATATTTTATGTGTGATAAATAAATATTTGTATTGTGCCTGGATTTTGTGATGCCAAACACTTCCTTGTAATATCTGATAAATAAAACAAACGACACAATCTCCGACCCGATTTTCTATATATTCAGGTATTAGGTAGTCCTTCCATAGTCTGCCAAATTTATTCAAATTGGAAGATGTAATAGGAGTTTGGGACGTCCTCTGGCCAGATGGCGGGACGACTTGCATAAAAGGGCCGGCAGCGACTGGATGCGTAAAGCAGCAGACCGGGCTCTGTGGCGTACCTTGGGAGAGGCCTATGTCCAGCAGTGGACTGCAACGGGCTGATGATGATGATGATGATGATGAATAGGAGTTTCAACCTGTTGCAATTCCGGCGCCAACATATTCTAAAATTGGTATAGTGATTACCTTAATTTGGATTCGTATTTAATTAATTCTGAACATAATGATTCATAAATTATGTATATATTTTGTAAAACAAACCACTGCACATGGAATAAATTAATATGTTAAGAATCATTCGAAGTCTGTCCATTAGTGCAATGTCAAATATACTATTATACTTTGTAATTTATTTCTTAATTAACTGAATATTTTAACAAATAAATGAAATATTTTTTTCTTGTGTACAAACTTGTAAATATAGAGCTGATAAATATCACTATAACTAGACAAGCTTGCTTTTTGTCTGATTGTAAGCAATAAGACCGCTCCTGGATAGTAGCAAAACCAAGCAACACGTCTAATTACGAGGCAATGCTTGGCATTCCACTGCGCTTGCCATTCTGAGACATTATATGTTAAGTCTCATTATGTTCAGTAGTTACTGTGGCTACAATGTCCTGCAAACTGGAACACAACTGCGCATTTACACAGCTGTTTGACGGGAAAAATAAACATTGCGGTGGTACTTGCCCACATGGCCTCTTACATATGAGACACCTCCCACAAGTAAAATTTCTATAATATAATTAATATTTTGAATTTTATATCTATAATAAACGAAATAAAAACATCCATGAGTAAACCTGCTTACCTAAGAATATCTCAAAAGAATATAAAAGGTATTTGAAGTATGCTAACCTGCATTAAGTTTGAATTTAGACTAAGACCTAATAGTAAAGATGACTAAAGATCATTCATATAAGCTGACTAGGTATTTCCCCATACTACATTTTCTTCAATGAAACAATTCGCCTATTTTTACAGCTAGTAGTTATTGTGACACATTCGAATGTATCTGATAACGGTACGTAATAAGCGCATTAGATCATTTATTATTTACTCAGTTTTATTGGTGGAAATGTGATTGCGTTAGAGTGACGTATGCTCGAACCTAAAATATGGGGTATTTTATGGCCTATACGAGAAGGCTGGCAAGACATACCGGCAGTCTCAAGGCCTCAGTAGTAGTGAATGACGGGGATCATTCATCATCATTTGAACCGAGTCCATCTTTGACAAAGATGTATGTTGGTAAATAGTCTGGTTATAATGTGGAATGCAGGTCGTCAAATACTTTGATATGTGATTGAACAGGCAGTGAATTATTCATCATTAGTTCATTTGTGTCCAACTTTGACAAATATGTATATTGTATACGTAAATAGACTCAAAATAGTGGTTATGTTAGTAAAACAACAAGAAAATAATGTTAGTAATAAATAATAGAATGAATGGAAATGAATGGACCTACAATTCATGAAGTGAGCGTCAAGAAAGAGTCTAAAATATTTATCATCTTTCGTGTAAATAAATAAACATTCGTTTGAAATTTTCGTTATTAATGATGCTATCTTAATATGTTTTTTTTCAATAAATTTTGATTTTTAATAGAAATCAATTATGCCTGTCAAAATCGAAATATAATTGATGCATATTTAATATTGAATACCGGTGAAATAAATATTAGTTTAACCATATTTATTATTATGTGATGTGCATATTAATAGCAATAGCCATTAATAACCATCTTTTAATGGTGATAAATTATAAAAAATAAAAAAGTATTTAAAAATTAGCTGTATACATTACTTTGATAGATAATTTATTAGTAAGGCTATTATTTATCTTTTTTTAAATCTGTCATCGGTGATTTTTTTCTTTTTGGGTTGGATGATACTATAAGATGTATTGTATATCTCGGGAGTGGAATTGGGGCTCGAGATAGCGATAGGTTCTACTTCTATCACGTCTTGGGACGGAAATCAGTTCAGTTAAATGTGATACTTGTGGCATCTCTGCCTACCCTCTCAAATATACGTAGGCGTGAGTTTATGTATTTAGTATATATTTGTTGGCAACTCGGAATTGTACCGGAGCGTTTTAATTACGTCCATGAGTACATTTGTCCCGGATTGTATTATTTCCCCCGGGGTTCTAGGCAGACAACCATGCGTAAAATCATATTAATACGAATTCAGTATATGTTACAGAATAATAAACAAACTTATTTGACTTAACAATTTGGTAAATTTACAAAGCAGTGGGGCAACCGAGAAGTAGAAATTACATAGGTTTTTCCTTAATACCTTAAAAAGAGAACGTAAATTTTGACGCCGCACAATATATAATAATATTCAGTGTTTAACATTTTGCAGTATCGCAATAGAATAGTAATAGTAAAATTTTGTATGGGAATTTAAACAGCGCCATTGTGAGCGTATTTGGAACTAAAATTTGACAGCGGGCAACGTTTACGATACTATACGAGTATTACTATACGATACTTCAAAATGTTCCGGCTAGGGGCACAGCATCCAAACAGACAGGATCTCAGAATGCGGTTGTCAGGATACGAGAGAGTTTGGTTTACCGAAACAAAAGCTTGTGGATCACACAAACATTTGTCTTGGGGCTCGAACTTGAGGTCTCAAGTCTCGTTCCACAGTATCTGCCTGCGCCACGAAGGCTGGTTCGGTATCAGCCCATATATGCCCTACTGCAGGGCACGGGCCTCCACTATAATCGAGAGTACGATTGAAAGGGGTAAGGCCATAGTCCATTGGCCATAAAGGCTGTATGATAAATATTTAATCCCCGACCCCGCCCAACAACTGGTCTTCTAAAAGGTTATTCATCCACAATAACACGAGATATCCTGACATCACTGTTATGGATTCAATTTCATTTCATTTCCACTATTTAACTTTTATCGATATCTCGAAGGGCCGTCGTTTATGTTGGGCTTGTGCACACTGAGCTAAGATAAGCTATAGCGATACGATGTGGTATTACAAGCTCTCCGAAATAACTCAAAATTACATAGTTTTAGCCAACCTGTCATTTTTGAAGATTAGCATATTATGGCATAAGTATTTGTTACCTTGACAGAGGGGATGTTATAGAAAACTACGCGGGTTTATTGAGTTTTAGGATTGGCCTCCGTCCGTATTTAATAATTATGATTATTTCTCGTCAGTTAATGCCCCATATAAATTTGCACAGTGCATTGCACATTCCATATATGTACTGTAATGTATCAGCACATATACGTCCCATATCAAGGCACGAGCCTCCTCTATAATCGAGAGTACGATTGAGGGGTTAGGCCATATAGTCCACCACGCTGGCCTAGTGCGGGTTGGCAGACTTTACATACCATAGAAATTATTACAAATCGCTATGGTATGCAGGTTTCCTCACGATGATTTCCTTCGCTGTTATATTGCGTGGTGATTGTCATTAACTGTATTGTAATTGATTATTCGTGTCAGGAAAAATATATTGTCTACATTTTCCTTACTTGCATCTTTATTAACTGGATTTTTGTGGCTATTTAAATAACCCTAAATTAATTCCCCACTTCGCGAAAGATTAAAGATTATTTATAAACCACCCAATCCACATTTCGACACTGCTTTGTCAAGTTGGTTACCACTGCAATATAGATTGAATTTTTTATTTCAAAAACGAGACTCGCCGGTAATTGTAAAATATTAAAAAATCAGCTCGGTGAGTCGTCGTATTAACATAATAATCCACACATTTTGTGATATACTTAACATGTTATTATGCAGACAACATACTTAATATAAGTATGATCAACTCAAATACACGATTTAAAATATAAAACTCCACAAATCAAGACCAGTAAACGGTCATACGAAGACCAGTGCTGAATTTAATTATTACCGTGTTTGTGAGAAACAAAAATGCTCAAAATAATTTAGATTTCTATCAATATTTTCCTCTGTACCAAAACTTACAAATAAACACTGATTATTTTCTTTTAACTTGGCCTACTTTGTCCATACGTATGTCTCTTCAATTCGTAATTCGCATTTAATTTATTTTTGTTGTGTGTAATAATATTTATGTATGTTTATGTGCTTTTACAATTAGCAATAACTTTACAAACACATTTGTGAGACCAGTTTAAAAAATACTAAACGGGTGCCGAAGTAATATACATTCTTCGTAAATTGGTTTTGAAATCACGATGTTGTAGCGGTTTTTATCCGGCGGTAACTGGAATATTAATATATGCATAAACTCTTAAACATTTTAAGGTTGTATCTATTTTCGATTCTTCTTTGTAAGTCAATGTCATGCTAACCTAAGAATTAACCATTCAGCTTTCAATAGTCAGGCGTTCCTTTCTTTTGTCGTACGCTCGATGAGGGGCGAAGAAAATTACTTTGTGTGAATAGGTGAAAAATACAATGTAAGGGTAAAGCTTGAATGTAGCCTTTGCATGTAATACACAATAACAATATTGTGTTTGTTTATTATGTATACATATGACATAACGACTCTATTTTATATTTTTTGACGAAGGGAAATTGTTGACCCTCCCGTTCGGTATCCCAGCAGAGACCTAAATTATTCGGGTATCCTCGAGCTCCCATTCTGGCACGCTTGTGGATATTGTGGCACTAGGTTTCTATCAAATACCACGCCGCCATATAAGTTTAAATCGCTCAGTGGCCGTCACACGCAGTTTGGGCGCATCGAATATCCCAGGGCAGAATTATCTTTAATTTTCTTTTCATAATATATTGGCCCACGAAGCGAAGCCTGTATACTGAATATTACATTATTTGTAGCTGCAATACTTAAAAACGATAATACTTTACAGATAATTTTGTTTCTCTTGCTCAACAGCTTAGTTTTGAAAATCCAGATTTAATTATTCATGATGTGACTCCACATAATGAATAGTAATGCTTTGAATTTGTTAATCTAGTGCTATTTGTAGTTATTTTATAATGCAATACATATCGAGGTGTCCTTGACATGATCAAATTATTTCGAGTTGACTCCCATCCACACATTTGTGACGAAATTAGATTTTCGAAGATATCAAATGGTCGTATTCTTTACTTATCAATATTTTAACTTACCAGAGATCATGCAACAAGATGTAAATACATTTCATTTTGAACCTTTACGACTGGCAATTGGGAAAGATTTGGAAAGCAATGCAAAAGATTTCATTTCAAACGAGCATGCCTTTCGACTGATGGTAAGCGATACGACCGCTCATGAACAGTAGCAAAACCAAACAACACCATGAATTACGAAGCAATGCTTGGCATTCCGCTGCGCTCGCCATCCTGAGACATAAGATGTTAAGTCTCATTATGTCTAGTAGTTACTCTGGCTACAATGTGCTGCAAACCGGAACACAACAGTGCATTTACACTGCTGTTTGACGGGAGAAATAGACATTGCGGTGATACTTACCCAGGTGGCCTTTCGCATATAAGAGAACTACCACCAGTAATCACCTTTTTGACTCGAATACTTCATAGTGGATTATCCGACATGAAAATCGAACCTTGAACCTTCACACCTCGTGTCACTAAACTAATCAGGCTATTTAACATACCATAAACGGCATATATTTTTCTCGCATGTTTTATATTATCAATATATTAACACTCTTCATGCCTTAGTTGGTTAAGTCGGCTGCGGGTTCATTCCTAACAAGGAGACAAATGTTTGTGTTATATAACAAATATTTGTTTCAAGTCTGAGTCTTGTGAGACCGAAAAGTCTCTGAGAAAGACTAGGACCTAGTACCCACGATATTAGACTTATTATTATTTAACAATTCATCGGCATGTAAACGATACCCTATGATGAATTATATTTTTCCTAAATCAATGTGATGATCCCAATTCATTAATTTGAACAAACATGTAAAATGCGCTTTTCCGCGCGTTTTATAGCTCCAGTTAGTATCGCAAAGCTATATGCGCGACGAGTTCTACGGTTCGTTCATCACAATGCTATAATTGCTTAATCGCATCACGCTCGCATGAATTATCATTTCATCAATACATTACCGTTTGTGTTCATCGATGACATTTATGTGTACATATGTTGGTAGCAATGTACTTATTTTGTTCAACATTGTTCAAGCTATTTGTGTTGTGGCAATTAGATACAGCTTTTGGAACAGTTTAAATGAAGAACTAGTTAAAGAAAACCTTTTTTATACACAAGGCACACCAAAGTTACTTGAATAAACAATTATTGTCGATATAATTCTGCACACCTTCTTGAAACCATATATTACACCGGCTGAACCCAAAATGCGATGTATGCTGGGGTAAACATGCAAGCACTAAGACCAGACTCTGATCATAAAAAGATGGAAGAAACGGGTCGAGTAGGACTTTTCCTTGATTTCTATCTGCCTCAGTTGAGTCCTTTCTTTTTGGTATTCCAAATAAAATAAGGAAAAACGGAACCCGTAAAGGATCACTTTGTTAAAGTCAGTCTGTCTTTCAGTCGGTTTTGTATTTCGAAAAGGTGATAAGTAGCTGGCCTAAGCGCTCCCAATCGAACTATCGATTGAAAATAAGTCCCGTGTCTAGCAGTAGGCAATTAGGGACGGTAAATAGGTGAAAATTATGCGGCGAGTGGTGAAAATGGAATATCTGCAACAATGTTAGTTCTTCCAAAGCCGTGTATTACTGAGCGTAAATATCCTAAATGGTTTTATATAGTGCGTCATAGACTGCAACGTCGGACGGAAAAGTTTGAGGAAATGCCAACTGCATTGGAAGTATAGAATTTGAATAAGTATCTCATTTTTAACCGAATTCAAAAAAAGGTTCTCAATTCGACACCACGCTGGCCTAGTGCCGTTTGGCGGTAAATATCTCAGAGCGGGGAGTGAATCACGGCCTACTGACTCTTTCTAATGTTATTACTTATTAGAAAAGACCAGTCCCAGAACAGTGTTCAATAAAGTACTGTATTGACAGCCTCCGTGGCGCAGTTGGTTTGACGCCGCCTGTGAAACGAGAGGCCATGGGTTCGATCCCCGCACCGAAACAAATATTTGTGTGATCCACAGGTATTGGTTTCGGGTCTGGTTGTTTGTGAGACCGAAAAGTCTCTCGTAGCTTCTGATACCCACGACACAAGACTCGATCTTAGTGTGGGGT
Source organism: Deilephila elpenor (assembly GCA_949752805.1). NCBI lineage: Eukaryota > Metazoa > Arthropoda > Insecta > Lepidoptera > Sphingidae > Deilephila > Deilephila elpenor. Next base: position 10,845,370 of record OX457113.1, read on the forward strand.
CAGGACTATGTATGTGACTGTTGGGTGTATTTATTTATTATATTTTTTTAATAAAGATTTTTTTTAAAACCAAAATCGTGGATCAAACTAATATAGGTGTTAATACAACATCAACGCTTGAATATTCATATTATATTTTTTAGATTAACGATCAATTTATTAATTGATTACTGTAAAAATATTTTAATAATTATAAAGTATGGTCTATAGTTATTTATTTTCAGCTTGATATAATACGTTTATACCTCAGAGCTGCCAGCATTGTTCAATATGCGACACGCATCTTCGATCGTGCGTTTCGTAATCGGAAACCGAAGCCTTGAACTTTCACGTTTACATTCAAATTAAGAACGAATGCTTTGTTTTTTTTCAGTTAACAATTAATTATGTACCGAATGGTCTTTTAGAATTTATGAAAAAAGTGTTTGTTGCCAGTTTGAAAAATGACTTCAATTTATCATTCGATTTTTAGCTACATATCCTTGAAAAATATCAGATTTTAAGATCTGCCTTACGTCATTTATCCAATTACGGAAAAAATGTGTTTTTGGAATACATTTTTTTACGTACTGGCAATTTTTAAAGATAAAGGATGAAGGATGGAAAATTCCCTCACCTTGACATCGAACCCGGATCTTTAATAAATGTCTCGTAAATGAAATTTAAGTGCTGTGTTAAAATTAACATGTCAAAAGACAATAAACTGGCTGCGAACTTACTTAATTAAATGCAAATAACACGTTTTTTAAACCTAAGTCAGTAGACGATGGCCTAGCAGGAAATATTTAATTATTCAAAAACCCAGGTACACAGATATAATTTTTTACTTATTAAATGGCGGCTCGGTTTCGCCCCGGTGTTTGGTTTTTTCTGTGCTAAATTTAAGCTTTGCTTGCAACGTAAAGATTTATTTTAGAATGTTGTGAGATAATATTTGGTTATTTATCTATTGCTGAATATATTTGTATAAGTTGGAGGTTAATCTGCAATATGTTTTTGTCTCTAACTTTATGAATTTACCCAACCCCAACAGAGAGAGTATCATCTAAGGCACGACCCGTTTATTGTACTGAAGATCTCGCCCAACAATATGCTGTTGCGCATTGTCGGTCAGAAGTTAACTGTAGTAAATTATTCGATTTTTTAAAGATATTATGAACCAGTTCAATGGCACCTTGGGCCAGGGCCAGGTTAAAAGTTCCTAAACCGACGAGAATGCATGAAGAGATTGTTGAAATTAGACGAAGCGAAAGTAGTATGTCAAGATCGAGCAAAGTGGAGATCCCAAGTCTGCCTACCCCTATGGGATACAAGCGTGAAGTTTGTTTATGTTTTTATGTATGATATTGAGAAGAGATGTTATAAATTTGTTCTTGTCCACAGGAACATGGAAGTGATAGGTATAGTGGGGGAGGGGCGAGAGGACGCGTGGGGGCGCGCGATGCAACCCCCGCGCCTGCTCATGCAGAGGGTGCACATACCCTTCACGTTCAAACTGCAGGAGAACGCGCCAATAGGATATGGGGGTAAGTAATCTTAAACAAGTAACTCTTGCTTGTAAGCATAAGCAGTAGATGCCAATAGTGTCACTCAAATTTCGTCGAAATAAAAGTCCAAAAATCTAAGGGGGCTCGTCTATCAAATAAAATCTTGTAAATTCTAGTCTTCCGTCTACGTATGCGAGATTTTCTAAAACGTAAATATGCAGTTTCGAATAGACCTTATCATCATAATATTCAGCTATCAGAAGTCCTGCGCCGGGCGATCACAGGGAAGAAATCGGGGCGCTTCTTGCCTTGAGACATCTAGTACCGTCCGTAATGCGCGCGACGGCCACCGAGGGGCTTATAGTCAGTATGCTGGCGTAGGTTTTTGTCAGGGATCCGACTCGGCCGCAATATCTGCAGCATGCCGAACTGAAAGGCTAGCGTCCCTGACATATCCCTTTCGGCCTCCTCCGGGGCACTGAAAGGGGAGCTTTTTACAGCTTTTCCTCTTGACACAAAATCCATAAGAAGTTTACTGCAAAATATAACCCTTCCCCAAAGAATGGTAGAATAGTTGTAAGAATAATTCAGTGGAAATACATACGGGAAGGGTTAAAACACTGAATTAAATTATATGCAAATTAAAATCAATTACACACGCGAGTTGCGGAAAAACGCTTTCAACTTGAACAAAAGGATGTTAAGTGATTATACTGATGTAAATTTCATGTAAATATTTGTACAAAAAGTTTAATAATTGCACTGTAAATTGTGCGTTGTTAATTATATTACAAATGTTAATTTCCTATGCATTCAGTGACCATTAATCGTTTGCATGATATTGTAAGAAATGGGTTACTTCGAATCACGGTTTAGGCTTGTCAACATCACTGTATTTCAAAACATGGGAAATAATAGCTATGCTATTGCGGTGCGCTTGGTTATTGGGTCTGATACAACTTTATCTCTCCTCTTCCCATCGTATTTCTTTCCTGCTCCTCTCCTGATTCGATGAACAGGGAACACATCTATGATCCAAGCGTTGTGGATGTTCATGGACGGCAGTGGTCAATTACCATCAGGTGTAGGCTTGACGGACCAATTGAATATAAATATCGGTAATACACCTATTATATTTCAAGTGTTGTAAACAGTGAAGAAACTTTTGAAGAGAAGTAAAAGAAAATGCGATTAGTTTTTTTTAATACTGGCCACGGGGAAGACAGTGAATCTGAATATCAGCGCAGTGAAATTGTTATCCGGGCGGAAACGAATATCCTACAACCACCTTTTTTTGAAAATTGATTATGCGTAGATTCCATAAATATGTAAACCTGTAAAGGAATACATTGTAAATAATGAGAAATAGTATTGTGACTTGTGCATACGTTTCATATGATACTGATAATATCCGGCAGCGGATATGAAGCTACACTCTTTACCACAGGAGGAAATAAGCATAGCATAACTTGTACACGAATATTATTTATTAACATCAGCTGTATTTTTTTATTGCAATAAACGGCGCGACGAGCACGCCATTCGCCTGATGGTAAGCAATACGACCGCTCATGGACGGTAGCAAAACGAAACAACACCATGAATTACAAAGCATTGCTAGACATTCCACTGCGCTCGCCATCCTGAGACATAAGATGTTAAGTCTCACTATGTGCAGTAGTTACTCTGGCTACAATGTCCTTCAAAAGGGAACACAACAGTGGATTACACGGCTGTTTGGTGGAAGAAATAGACATTGCGGTAGTACTTACCCAGGCGGCGTCTCACATATGAGAGACCTACCACCAGTTAATTTTATGTTACAATTTTGAGGGGTTGATACAAAACGTCATGTATTTCTTTATTAATGTACTCTAATATTATTTTATAAACTATGCGCGGCATTCAACTGACACAGTAAAGAAGTAGTTAAGTACCCGTAGGAACTGGTTTGGCCACGATTGCGCAGTCGTAGATTCGAATACCTGTGCCATAAACCACTACTCGACCACAATCGGTTTAAATGTTTAGACGTTTGTAAAGTTATACGGTGAAGGAAAACATCGTTAAATACCTCCATACCATAGCGATTTGTATGGTATGTAAAGTCCGTCAACCTGCACGAGGCGAGCGTGGTGGACTATATGGCCTAACCCCTCTAAATCTTACTCTTGATTGTAAAGGAGGCTTGTACCCGGCAGTGGGACGTATAATGGGGTGATACAGACATACAGGCGCTGGTAAGCGAAGCGATGGATGTCCAATGATGATATGACAGGCGACATAGGTAACAATGGCTGAAGGAAGCCGGATACAAGCCGCTTCCACAAGGCCGAGTTGTAAGTCATTGCAAGAAGGCCTATGGTCAGCAGTCGACTTCCTGCGGTCGAAAGAGTTGTTTTAAAAAATAACTAATTTTAATTTTGAAGTGAAAATATTTGAATTTGATAAGGTTGCAAAATATCTCACTACCAATTACCACCAGCTATTTTTTGTGGAGTCATCATAAAATGTTTGTTTAACTTTATGATTGATTTCCATTGCTAATTTCACATATGATTTCCAATATTCTAGTTTTCTATGGCGAATAGTGAATTTTCATCAATAGCTAGTCAATGCGTTTGATTTTTTAAAGCTCACTCATCTCATTTAATAAAAATTAGGTCTTAATTGGATTATTCCATTTTTATTAGGCTATTTAACCAGATCTGTAATTAATAGGATGTAGCAAATTATGGCATTAAAACTAATATTAGGCATTTAGATAATTGGATAGATGTGATCAAAAAAAAATTCATATTTGCTTCGTGCAGTCATATTTATTTTGGTTTAGTGTTACATCCTTGGACTGAATACGATTAAAAGGATTCAATCGCAGTGAAAACCTGTGCCTTATGAGGCAAAACTACATATTTTGCACACACTGCTTAAACTCACAAAAAACTTTCTTAAACAGTTTCGTTCGAATTAAGAACGCGCGATTCCTTTTTTAAAATCATGTCATTTCGTTTAATTAAACAAAGCTCACTGGCATGCAATAATTTAAACAGGTGTTGCTTTAAAAACAGTTGTTTGTCTCGTCGAAATCGGCTTTAAATCGAGTAATTTATTAAATTCAACGATTGGTTTACACATCACCTTGAAAAGAGGTCACGGTATCTGAAAACAATGAGTTTTATTCTCTTTGTGATTAATTTGATCACTTATTTCGATTTTCGACCCTTTTATTTTATTACTTTTAGATGTAAAAGAACCTTCGGGTGGATAACAGATTATTGTCAAAGTTTCTGGTGTATTTATTGAAAAAAATGCACTAAGATACAACCTGTTTAATGAACAACATATACCACAAAAACAAAAGCCGTGGAAATAATTATTTAAAAGAATATTACTAACATATTTGTATAATTGTAGCCAAAGTAAGTACCGGACGTAATGAGACTTAACATCTTATGATTTATGGCGAGCGCAGTAATCTCAAGCATATCTTTGTCATTCATGTGTTTGTTTGGTTTTGCTGTTGTCCATGAGCGGTCGTATCGCTTACCATCAAGCGAGCGGCATGCTTGTCTCGCCATTCATCGTAATAAAGTTGGAGCGGTTGGCCTATAGTGGCCCACGAGTGAGTTTCAGGTTCACACAGTCAGGCCGGCATAAATATATCGACCGGCAATACATCTCACACTTGATACTCCATGTGGACCGCACTGTGCTTACTATCAGGCGCGTTGTATTCCTCTCGTGCTAAATTATATTATTAACACATGTTTACGAAAATAAACAGTGTACGTAATATACCGCAGTGATAACAATATGCCGCTAAGTTCGTTGAACTTATCCTCATTTCGTCTATTTAGCTTCATTTCCCTTTGACAATGATAGCCTCCTTGGCGCAGTTGATTAGACGCCGCCTGTGAAACGAGAGGCCGCGGGTTCAATCACCGTACCGAAACACATATTTGTGTGCTCCACAGGTATTTGTTTCGGGTCTGGGTGTTTGTGAGACCGAAAAGTCTCTCGTAGCTTCTGATACCCACGACACAAGACTCGATCTTAGTGTGGGGTCAGGACTAAGTATGTGACTGTTGGGTGTATATATTTATTTATTTATTTACTTAACAGTAATTGTATTTATGTACATCGAGTGTTAAGGAAACAAAAAGTGTGTATTTTATTTTAACATGAAATGAAATCAAATGAAATACATTTACATATTTTAGTTGTCTAATGTTTTGTCTTCTTCGCTCAACTTGAATTCTAAAGTCGTTCGAAAGGGACAAAACATTAGATAATTGAAATAGATTTAAAATCTGTCTGGCCTAACCGTTCTGTACTTACCAATAGAACAATAAACTATAAAATCCCTAATATAAACTGCAGAGTAACTAAAATGATATCAAATTATCCTTACATCAACGGTCAACCTGAAATAAATAACCACATTGCTCTTATGTCTCTTTCTGTCACATAGGCTTAATACATAGCAATCTTCGTATACACACTTTCTACACTATAAGAATGAACGCAAAATTTAAAGCACTTATCACAAGGTCAGCCACCTAGTTCAGTGCGCGTGCACTTGTTCTGCACCGGGAAGATATTAATACCCGGCTGACCCCTTTAAAACTAAACGCGGGAACCAAAACCAACCAGACAAACAAATAAACCAAACAGATGTACACAGACTGCCTCGGTGACGTAGTGGTATTACAGTACGATTATAACGCTGAGGACTAAGTATTTATTCCGAATATGGTCTAGGCTGCTTCGGAATTCGGAGGATCAAGTGCGCTTCTAATAGCTTTTTCTGTGCAATAAAGCATATATAAAAATAAAAATAAAATAACCAGCGCATTGTTGGGTGACTTTGGAGCCGTGGCCCAGCTATATTGACGCCTTCCTTTGGACCGCAAAGAAGCTACATATTTAGGCATAGTTGTGATGAATGTCATAAAAAACCTGTCTGATATTAATTGATATTCACTATAGACGGCACTTACCATCCGGGGAGCTGCAGTCATTTGCAAATCAAAAAAATGACACCCAAATATATATTACCAACGTACTACTATAGAAAATTACAGCTAATAAACAATAAAACCACAATAATCGATACGTGACTTAAGTCAAATAGATGAAAACAAAGGTTACATCACATCCGTAACCGCATGCTGATGCTGATAACGCAATCAGCTGTTATCACTGATTATAAGAAGACAGTGTGCTCATACTGGTACGTGCCCGGGCGCGGTGAACTTATCAAGTGTTGATAACCAGGTGTAAGGATGAGGTGGAAGTGGTAAAGCCACGCTGTTGTCAGTCATGATTCAGCATGAATGAAGGCTCGTACGGGGCGGTACCACTGTCTCACAGGAGATGAACGTGAAGCGACTTGCGAGGGCTATGCTGTCGCGTTTCGTACGCTGAGATTCCCGGATGCCCAATACACATTTCATAATCCATCCTTTTCTTCTCGTGCTAATTTGATAGGCCGGCAATACATCCATGATCCAGCGTTGTGGATGTACATAGGCAGCAGTGGTCGCTTACTATCAATAAAATAAGATTTGCCGGAACAATGCAATAAAAAAAGGTGTACATAGGTTATTTACCAAGAGCCCGTGGTCGCCAGACTTTCGTCATTTTATAAAAGCTGAAAGTTTGTCCGCGCATGCCTCTGACTTAGGCATCTCACGATGAGCTATTATGAAGTTCCGATCGGGGTGGCTTTAAAGTTATCAGCTTTAATGTGTCTGACAAGACGAAAGAACCATCAAAAGTGTCCGGATGCCAAGGAGACGTCTTTTTATAGGTGCCTTAACAACATATACAGGGTATATCAAGACCGCGACCGAAAACGAAGCCAGGTGATAGTATTAGTGACTTCAGACACAATACAAGTAAAAATTTCTAAAAAAAAATCGGCAACTTTTATTTTGTAATTTTTTACTTATTGTCGTATTTGGGTGATAAATACATAGCTTTCCTAAAATAATGATGTAGACCTCTTTATTTCTAAATACTCAATGGTACGTAAGCGTTTAAATTATTATTTTCGCAATAACTAGGTATTTACCACCCAAAAAAGATGATTATTGAAAAATTCTAAAAAAAAATCTGTCGCTGTTTTGGTGAAATTTTTATTTGCATCGAGTCTGTAACCACTAAAACTACCACCTGGCTTCATTTTCGGTCGCGGTCTTGAGATACCCTGTATAAAATTCAGCTTTAATACTATAAAGCTGGAAAAATTATATATGACGATATCTTCAAACTTTAATAAAATGTAGTTTTAGTCTATTAGATCAACTGGGTTTGCGGTAACTCTTAACAGATAAAAAAAGGGATCTATTTTTTATACGTTTATTAACAACAGCTGCCCTCTATTGTAAAATTGAACACAAATTATTAAATATGATTTAGCTTCTAAAATTCAAATACAATTGATGTAAAACCAATGTTACAATAACAATAATTGATTAAAAATCGGATAATTCTTGAAATTTGAGGACCGGTTTTCGCATATTATTCTATTACGTTTTTGTATTGTAATGTGTAATTTATTCATTTCTTTGCCAACTATGGGTACCTACAATGCAAAACGTATATTTTTTAAACTTAGTAAACATCCCAACATAATAAACAGGACATTTTCTCGTCTATCTCGTACATACAAGTTCCTGAGTTTCGCAAGCCGCATATCATTAAAATTATCTAACGCATGTTAGGCAACCGCCGCATCAGTACCTAACACTTATGACCATTATGCTAAACTAGAAGCCTACGCACTAAGTGCCATATTTGTGCCTTCAAAAAAAGGAATTGCCATTCAATTTATTTATTATTCATACATACATAATACTTAAATTCACGCCTTTATCCCAGAAGGGTAAGGCAGAGGCGCTACTAGGACACACACAATACGTCTTGTATGTTCCGTCCCAAGATGAGATAGGGGCCGAGCCTATCGCCATATCGGGCATAAATTTCTAACTCCGAGCTGATCATGAATAGAAAATCCAATATCACTGCCCGACCCGGGATTCGAACCCGAGACCTCAATTTTGTAATCGTACCGTAGTACAACTATTCTACCGGCAGGCAGTTTATTATTTAATCTCCTTAAAGGACTAATTAAAAAAAAACCTTTCTATGAGGAAGTCTTGCAAAGTTTTGCTGTGCGTAATCATCAGTTTAAATAGTCCACCCACTGCTAGACAAAGGTTATTAAAACTGTCTGTCATTGACATATCCTGCTTTCGTTTACTACCATTATTGTAGTATAGCGGTGCGGCAGATTTCTATCCAAAAATTTTTGCGAGTGTCCTACTGTTAAAGAAAGAACAATTGTTTATACGATTAGTGATTTTTTACGTGAAATTGTCATGTCTGGTGCCAGGACTAACTGCCGTTCATAGCCTCTCTCCTTCGCTCAATTCAACGTTCTCAATTATAAGACGATTGGCAATTCACACTCGTATCTTGAAACCGCCTACAATAATCAAAATTGATTCTAAATTGATTTTATGGACCTAAACGATTGTCGAGCAAAATTCTCAGTCATTTTGAGTCATACGTATCTGCAAGAGCATTCACCCCAGCCACAACGCCAAAATTGACATTCCGCAAGTCAGATTTCCGGTAAAATATATTTTTGGACGAGTTTTGAGGCCTTCAAAATTGAAAAGGAAACACGGAACCTATACCAGTTACAAATTAATTATAGGTATGCCGTTTTTATCTAAAATTATCTCGTGTTTATAAAGAATCAGATTTTTATATTATGGTATGTAGGTTGTAGTCGCCAATTATGATTATATTAATCGACATTACTAATTTAAGCAAAAATAATATTTAAATGATTATTCTTGATTCAAATTTCAAACTGTAATAATAAATAAATTTACCCAACAGTCACATACATAGTCCTGACCGCACACTAAGATCGAGTCTTGTGTCGTGGGTATCAGGAACAACGAGAGGCTTTTTGGTCTCACAAACACCCAGACCCGAAACAAATACTTGCGGTTCTCACAAACATTTATCTCGGTGCGGGGATTGAACCCGCGGCCTCTCGTTTCACAGGTGGCGTCTAACCAACTGCGCCACGGAGGCTGTCAAAATATACCGCGGTGTTGTGGCTCTACGATTACAAAGCAAAACAAACCAAAAAAGCTCACTTCGAAGCCTAGTCGTAGCTCGTTGTGCCAATTTAGCCAATTATGGCTATGTATAAAATTTCGAAAATCAGGAAGCCAAAAGCAAGCTGTAATTAATTAGCAACAAGTTGTTTTGCAATGATTTCCGCCATGTCGGCGTCCTATCGAAGGTTAATGATCCGTACGTCGGCGCACTCGTGCATAGAAATTTCTTTCCGGCAACACTTCCTGTGTGCACTCCAGTTCGTAACTTGAGTTTGATTCAAGACCTTGGTGTTTATTTTGTACGGTATTTATTCATTATTGACAGCCTCCGTAGCGCAGTTGGTTAGACGCCGGTTGTGAAACGAGAGGCCGCGGGTTCGATCCCCGCACCGAGACAAATGTTTGTGAGACCGAAAAGTCTCTCGTAGTTTCTGATACCTGCGACACAAGACTTAATTGATCTTAATGTGGGGTCAGGACTATGTATGTGAATGTTGGGTGTATTTATTTATTTATTATTTATTACTGTAGATAGAATGCTTTTTAGTGTAGAAGCAGTAATCTTGTAATTAAGTAATTGCAGTACATATTTGCAGTACAAATTGTACAGTGCCAAGAGATGAAGACGATTCTTTAGATATTAATAGATGCCTCTTTGGTTTAGGTACAGTTAAAAGTTGTAGGTAAGCTTACAAGTAATGTATATTAGTAATCTTTTGTGCCGTTCAGATGAAGCTATGTAGTACCGCGACACGGAGACGATTCTCAAGCTTTAGGCAACGCTTCACGAATTAAAGTAAAATGAAGAACACAAAGACTACAATGAAAAAATGGCCATTAGTATCGACAAAAATAGTTTAATAGGTGATCCGTTTAACTCGCAAAAAATTCTTAGGCGTGAGTCGATTTAAATTAGCAATTGTGTTTGATCAAGAAAAAATGAGAATGGCATACCATTAATAAACGTTTTACATATGATCATTAATTTGCACTCATGTTTATCTCGAATGGTTTATTTTAAATATTCAACTGCTATTTTGTAAATCCTGCAAATGACCTTGTGTATAGTCTAAGATCCCGATATACCACGACCTTCACCGAGATGCTTATTTAATGAAACGTATTTTATATATTATTTAATATGCCAATAAATATATTCCATATGGGTTGCCTAACAAATTTTAGTCCAGAGTATTTTTAATTAATAATTTAAAAAAAAAATTTTTTAAACATTCCACCCGTTTGATTATTTGATAAATTCGATACCAATCGAAAGTATGAAGCCCATAGAATATGCAAACGTTAGGTTGCCTATTCTTTTCCGGTCACAACTATCGGGTTGCCAGGTGTAAACAGGTAAATCTATACTAGCATTTTGCAACGGTCTGATTATTGAATCAAACTTTAATAAAATGAAAGATTATTTTATTATGAACACGGTGGTATAGGGTTGCCTGCGAAAAATCAGTCCCGAATTCCGGTTGTCGAATTTTAAAAAGTAAAATATCGCTGCGAGTGTATGTGTGCGACTGAGAGGTCCCAAACCAACCATCCCATGCGATAGAAAAGGACTCAGCATAGCAGCTGTTTAAAGTCCGCCCATTTAAAGAAAGAGAGTGCGCATGCTATTTGTGCTTGGAAATGAAAAGGATAGCGATAGACTCGTATATGCTGTGCATCATTTTGGAGTATATCACAGAGTACATTATATATCTGAGATAGAGATATCAGTCACGATTTTGCACACTAACGACATCTTTCGTTTAGTTTTGTAACTATCTATCAATGGCACCTTTAATATACTTGTAGTTTTCATATTAATTTTAAACAGGATATAATGATTTTGAGGATTCGTGACAGGAAGATTTTTCTATTCTTCCCATCGAAAATCCAATAAAGAAAACCATGAAATAAACATTAGGAAATATGCACAAACTTATCGGATCTGAATTTTGGCTTGCCAGTTCAGCTTCAAAAAAGAGTAATAATCAAACTGTTGATTGTATTAATTGCACCGATTTAGCGTTGGAGTTAGGAATTAAAGTATGCCAAAGTCTTCCAGCATTCCATGCATTTACAGGTTGCGATTACACGGCAGCATTTTACAACAAAGGGAAAGTAAAACATTTTCAGCAATTTAAAAAAAATGAAAAATATCAAACAGTTTTTGCATCATTAACAGATGCTGCTGATATTTTCATTGGTGAAAAAATGAAGACTTTTCAAGAATTTACGTCTAGTATGTATGGTATCAGGAACTGTACCAGTGTGAATGATGCGAGACATCGCATTTTTATGAAGAATTACTCTGCAAAAGAAGACAGCGAGCACTTTTAAAAAAAAATAAAAGGCTTCGACTCCAACTCCATACCACCATGCTGGATATCATTAATTCAGAAAATTTTACGAACTATTTTCGTAAATTCCATGTGGCTTAATGCAACGGATCCAAAATGCGTGAAACTTCAGCCTAAGAACTGCGGTTGGTTCTTAGATGAATATTTAAAACCAGTAGGATTCATTGGGGATCATACACATTTAAAGATAGAAGACATTATCGAAATAACTGAAACGGAGAGTGATGACGAAGAAGATTCAGAAGTTGGAGATCACAGTTATATGTCCGATGACTCGGAACCAGAATAATTAAAAAAAAAATTGTATTTTTATTTTTTTCTAATAATAAAGATAAAATTTGCCAGCCTATAACCTTCTTTTTTACTAAAGATGTGTATATACTTTAGTGTCACATAAAAAATATACACACATAAATAATTTATTGATTAAAAAATAAAAATTAAATAACTATTTCTCTATATTAATAATAAACTACTCCAAAATGATGCACAGCATATACGAGTCTATCGCTATCCTTTTCATTTCCAGGCACAAATAGCATGCGCACTCTCTTTCTTTAAATGGGCGGACTTTAAACAGCTGCTATACTGAGTCCTTTTCTATCGCATGGGATGGTTGGTTTGGGACCTCTCAGTCGCACACATTCACTAGCAGCGATATTTTACTTTTTAAAATTCGACAACCGGAATTCGGGACTGATTTTTCGCAGGCAACCCTATACCACCGTGTTCATAATAAAATAATCTTTCATTTTATTAAAGTTTGATTCAATAATCAGACCGTTGCAAAATGCTAGTATAGATTTACCTGTTTACACCTGGCAACCCGATAGTTGTGACCGGAAAAGAATAGGCAACCTAACGTTTGCATATTCTATGGGCTTCATACTTTCGATTGGTATCGAATTTATCAAATAATCAAACGGGTGGAATGTTCAAAAATTTTTTTTTTTTAAATTATTAATTAAAAATACTCTGGACTAAAATTTGTTAGGCAACCCATATGGAATATATTTATTGGCATATTAAATAATATATAAAATACGTTTCATTAAATAAGCATCTCGGTGAAGGTCGTTGTATATCGGGATCCTATACTAGTATTTAAGTTACGTTTTTGTAACACTTTAATAGGTATTTTGTCGCAAAGGCACCTTTGAAATTCTGCAGTTCTTCGCCTTTTGATTTTTTTACCTGTTATTTTACTTCGAAAAGGACAAAGTGTTTGTAATATGAATACGTGTTAGGTACGTTAATTATGTGTAAAGAATAAAAATTATTCTGAGAATGAGATTTCAAATAATATTGAGTTCTCATCTCAATCGGCAGGTAACAAAAGTATTCTTCGGTAAAGATTAAAAAAAATATAGAACATACTAAAGAGTTTTCATATTAAAATACTCAATAGAGTTAAAGAAACTGGGAATCGAACCCAGGACATTGTTACAACCCATATCCAATACTTTGAATCTGTATGCAATAAGAAATACCAATCAACCCTTGTTGAAGCACCAAATTGTGTATTGTACACTTCATTAGAATATTGACCCACGTGCCACCCGCCGGCTGTGAATCATTTTACTTTCAAATAATTTCCTTTCACGTATGTTAGTATTGGGAATTAGTAACTCTGCCTCGGTGGCGTAGTTGTATTACGGTACGGTTACAAAGCTGAGGTCTCGGGTTCGTGTCCCGGGTCTGGCAAAGTGATATTGAATATTTATTTTTATTATCAATCCGGAGTCAACAATTTGTGCCCGATATGGCGATAGGCTCGCCCCCTATCACATCGTGGGACGGAACATACCAGGCGAAATATGGGTGGCCTGGCGGCGCCCCTGCCTACCCCTTCAGAGATAAAGGTGTGAGTTTATGTATGTATGTATGAATTAGTAATTTATTACCTTTCTTGCACTCGTCTCGAATTGTCATTCAATCATCGGTTGTAAGAATATATGTTCTATAATTATGTAAAAAATAATGATATATATACATAGGTATAAGCTGGCTACAGTAATAACACGAGTTAAAGTAGTAAGCACTAAGTATTCGAGGCGGCATTAGAAGCCTAACGACTGCGCTGGATCTTAATGAATCTTAGCAGAAGCCTTGCGGGAATATTTCTTACTTCAAAACTATGCATAAAAATATGCTGCAATTAAATATAGTGTAAATCAAATACATATGGGGTATTAAATTATTAATGTTGATATCTTATAGTTAAACGTTATTTAAGCTTACGCCTATATACCTGAAGAGGTAGACAGGGATACCACTAGTCACTAACTGTTCGCTTGTCTTATTCCCCTCCCAAGATAAGATAACGTGCTAATTTCTTGGATAATGTATATGACAATTTTCAATCCGAAAAAACATACACAATTTGAATTGTAGAATCTGAGAATCGTACCCAAGACTAACGGTTCACAATCCACAGACCAAGCCACCAGAGCCTGACTAATGTAGCGATAAAATGAAAAATCAACATACTTCAATCGTGTTTCTTTAATATAAGCATATATTGACAGCCTCCGTGGCGCAGTTGGTTAGACGCCGGCCTGTGAAACGAGAGGCCGCGGGTTCGATCCCCGCACCGAAACAAATATTTGTGTGATCCACAGGTATTTGTTTCGGGTCTGGGTGTTTGTGAGACCGAAAAGTCTCTCGTAGTTTCTGATACCCACGACACAAGACTCGATCTTAGTGTGGGGTCAGGACTATGTATGTGACTGTTGGGTGTATTTATTTATTATTATTTATTATTGAATAAACATTGTAAAAAACCATTAAACGGTCTTCTAAAGTACTCTACTTATAAGGAAAAAGGTTTTGCAAGAAAGTAATAATTTTGAATTGAAAACAACATTCACACAAGTTTTGCTCAAGGTTTAATTTTGCTACGAACAAAAACGTTCATTTATAATTAATTTAATATTAACTAGGGCCGGCCCGGCTCCGCCCAGGTGCAGATACTTTTGAGTCCAGTCGACATCAGCATTTATCATTTATTTTATTTTTGTATTATTTCCCGTCCCGTTATATCCCGCCTGGACCCGTCTTATTCTGTCCCATGACTCAAGGGATGTAATACTGTCCTCTCCTGTCCCATCCCACCCCTTTGAGTTTAAAAAAGTAAGAATATATATTTGAATTCCTTGCTTACCCCACGGGAACACCACATTTTCGGGATAAAAAGTACCATATATGTTAACACACGTCTTCTACCTACATACCAAATTTCATCGAAATTCGTTTAGCCATTTCTGACATCATCGCGCACAACCGCACAGACAAACAAACGTCTAAAATTCTAAATATCTATTGTTTTGGGTTCTATTACATTAATACATTCCCCCCATATTAGTTTTTCTCATTTATCTTTCATGTACAGACATTGATCTGTTACAAGTTTATTATATGTATAGATATAGATTTATTATTTACTTTAAATCTGAATCTCAGCTGGCTTATCCTGTTAGCATTTGGTACTGCTTACAATTGTTTTGCTGTTTGAAAAATCTGTGCCCAACTTGCGACGAAAATATTATCGGCAAACTATGCGTGTTACTATAACGCTGTCTCCTTTTTTTATTTTGACTAGTAGTTTATATGGCATCATTGGTTTACATAAACATCCTTTCTCCTCAAACGCACATCCCATCACCGTAAAGTCGTGAGTAAAAAAAAACTTCCACACATACGCTCACGCCTACATTTCGAAATTAGTAGACACTAGACACACATGCCACTAGTGTCATAGTTCGCCGATCTTATTTTCATCTCAAGATGTGATAAGAGCCGAGCCTATCGCCATGCCGGATACAAAATTATCTCCTGGGCTACTCATATATAAGAATTTCTTAATCGAAAGCTCTAACAAATAGGAGTACTCGCCCTGAGAATCGAACGCAACGACCGTCCCACGGCCCCCACGAGCATTCACAACGCACTCAGGCTACTTGGAGGTCAACAAGACGACTTTTATCCTGTTTTCTATCTACTTGTTATCCTTCGCAATCCTTCGACACTCGAAAGCCTCCGTTGCGTAGTGAGTTAGACGCTGGTTGTGAAACGAGAGGGTTTGGTTCTCGCACCGATATAAATCACCAATGTTTGTGTGATCCACAAGTATTCGTTCGGAACTGAGATCGAATAATCTCTCATAGATTCTGCAGCCTACGCAACAATCATATCTTATGCGATCAGGACTATGTACTGTCCGGTGTATTATTGGCATCGCTAATCGCATTTGTTTTGCAGGCGTAAACTGCTGCGTGTCGTCGACGGTGCGCTATTGGCACGCCAGTTGGTGGGGGGCGCCAGTTCGGGAACTTCATCGGACTCTATGGGGTTCGTTGGCAGATATACTGGCTTCCACACAGCTCAACTTCACCAAGTAAGTTGGTTTCTCTATGTACTATTTAGCAGCGGCTTACCTATGCCCCTAGTGTGGCCAAACTTCAGGTGAAAAGGTGGCTCCTTATCAAATAGACTACTAGCTCGTCCACATATGGCGGCAATATAAAATATACGAATATTTCCGTAATTAATGGCGTTTTTCTGTGCCTACAAATTATGGGAACCAAACTTTTTGGACAGCACTGCACATACTAACAGTTTCATAGTAGTTACTTTGTGATGCAGAAAAGTCATCATGTGTCGCGTTTATTTTTCGTGCTTCAGGCAATAAAAAATCAGGAAACGTTTAAGATTTTAAAATGAAAATATATTTAAGACTTCATCACCTGTAATTATAATATGAACAATAGGCAATATCATATAATTTCCCACGGAATAAACAAACCCGTCGTAATATAGTTTTTTATTACGTTTTACAATGTAATGTGATGAGATGGCTCTTTTATGGGCTTGATTTGTCGTCACCCTCGTAAACTGTTCGTGGTTGTGCGGAAACCTATCGGAATAAAGTAAAAGGAATAATAGTTACCATAGCAACATATATCTCACCAGTCGATAGAATCGATGGACAGATTTTTTATTGCGATGAATGGCGAGACAAACATGATATTCACCTGATGGACATGACCGCTCATGGACGGTAGCAAAAACAAACAACACAACGAATTACAAAGCAGTGCTTGCATCGATATCAATGTTACACTAGGTAAGACATTCAGTACAAAAAATGTGTCCCACCTACTTGCGGTGCATGCACCACACATGAAGCAGTTTGCTTCGTGACAGTGACAGTGGAGTACGCCTTATCGCATACGTTTAAAAGTAATAAATGAATGTTTCGTCGTCAAACCGAAAGCAAATCGTCTGAAATTACAATAGTTTAATAAAATACCAGGTAAGTGATGTAATTTGCAGTGTGCTTTTAAAATACGGGGGCACGTTATTTCTTTGACGTGTCTCGTCTATCGGTAGAATATAAGTCAATGAGTGCTTGGCATTCCACTGCGCTCGCCATTCTGAGACATAAGATCTCACATTGTGAGACCTACCACCAGTGAGATTCTAGTCGCCATGGTACTTACCACCGAAAACAGGGTAGTGACACACTGATGTGCCAATTTAAAACAAATACCGGAATTTGTAACCCATTTAAATCACAATCTTATATGATCTAGCGGAAGTGTTGTGCATGTGCAGGTACACTCGACTACACTAGCACCACTAAATAAAGTAAAAAGAGATATATTCTAAGCTTAGTTGTTGCATTTAGTGTCGTCAGAACGTCCCCATATGCCAGAACTCATTGAATTCCTACCCACTTCTTCCTCACTTCACTCAAAATATGAAAAACAGCTAATATGAAATTGTTAAATGTTTATGATCATCATCATCATCATCATCATCATCATCATCATCAGCAGCACGTTGCAGTCCACTGCTGGACATAGGCCTCTCCCAAGGTACACCACAGAGCCCGGTCTGCTGCTTATGATATTATACAAAAAATATACTTGATGAATTTAGAAAAAAAAGAATGAAACATTTATTTAAAACATAAGGTAAAATAATTACTATTTACCGAGTCTTTCAAGACAAACACACAATGCATAATTTATCCATGTTTCCCAGAACGAATTTCATTCGATTAAATATTATGCATATTAATTGTACAAATAAAATTATATTTCTTTCTAAATGCGAAGGTCGACGCGACCTCCAAATCATAATTTTAGTATTTTTTAAAAGGGGCAGTTTAAAGTGAACGGTTCATTTGTAAAATTGTTTAATAAGAACTTACAAATCTAGGTTTATTTTCATTGTTCATTGTTTAACTATTTGAAATAGTTTCTATCTTGGGAAACGTCACTTCTGAATTTTAAAACATAGCCTACATTTGAATTAAAGATGATAAATTATGTATTTCTCTCCTAGCTATTTATTTCGATTCCGGTTCTATTTACTAACATCCGCATTCAGTATTCACACTATATTTTCAATTATTTTAAATTCTTCCCAATCTACTTTACTCCAAATATTTACATCTCTTATGCGTTATTCTTGTAAAATATTTTTTTTACAAAAGTTCAAGCACCTAACCTTGCGCCACGAACGCATCGTAATCGTCAAAATTGTAAAATATTACGTCAAAGTTTAATATCGGTCAATCGGCACGTGTTTGTTCCGCAACGCACCGGCGCGGCAGTCGGCAACGCACACGTGTCCGCAACACACGTGCGGAGCGTTGTCGACTTGTTCCGGCGCCGGCCTTGTCCAATTGCGTTGCTGTCTGTTTGAGCTGCCGACATGCTTGTGTACATTACTACTGGCATGGCACGGTGACTTGATAGATTTTTTATTGCTGTGAACAGCGAGACGAGCATGCCATTCGCCCGCGAAGCGATACGTCCGCTCAAAACCAAACAACATGGATTACAAAGTAATGTATGACATTCCACTGCGCTCGCCATCTTGAGACATAAGATGTAAGGTTACTCTAGCCACAATGTCCAAACCAGAACAAAACAGTGCATTTACACTGCTTACACTGCTGTTTGAGGGGATAAATAGAAATTGCGGTGGATACCTACCCAGGTGGCCAGATATATGAGAGTCCTATCACCAGCAGCAAAAATAGATGCTGCTAACTTAACTACACAAAATGAGTACAGTCCATCTGATTGCAATTACAATGTAGTCTAGATAGACTATTCAAGGAGGTGCGATGTCTATTTCTCGCCGATAGACGATTTTACCCGGCTTTGGTTTCCATCAGACTGGACAATATTGTTGGTCAGCGAAAGATAGATATTCAATAATTTCTCTTCAGGCTCTGAAATTCATTGGTTTGCGGACTAAGACAAGCTAGTGTCCCTAAGAGTCTCGCAGAGCTCCGGAGCTCTGTGGCAATTCTTTGCGTGCTGTTGATCCTGGCTGACAGGAGTTGCAGTGGTGGGTGTGTAGGCGGGAAAGTCTCTGTGGTGTACGGACGGACTAGCTGAATTTTGAGGTTTGTTTTTCATGGACCTGTTTGTGATTGAGTACGATGTTTTTTTAGCTTAGCGACATTATTTTATGCCGACTAGATTCAAATCTATAAAACAAACAAAAAAACTATAAATAAAACCTAGATCCTCACGTTTCTCCACATGCTTCTAGACTAATGAGTCTGTTGATGAAACAGGTCACGTTGTCAACCAAAATAAAATTATTATTTGTATCCTCAATAACAGCGTCGCAAATGCAATCGTTTTGTCAGGCCTAGTGCGATGGCCTTGCCGTCTTATTGCTGTAACGTGTGTTTGTACTTTTACCGTCGCCACTTGCAGAGTTTTGTAATCGCAACCTTCGCCATAATGTGACATATCTCAGCTCTAAGATGGAAAGGATTTGAAGAAAGGGTAAGGAAAGTTGCCGAGTTATATGCCTTTTCAATGGATAGATGGGGCGTTAGCTTAAAATATACGATATCTACACTTATAGGAGGGAAGTGGACAAAGATATTTCCAACTCTACCTTTTAACTGGACCGGCAACACATCTTTGATCACTGGGATTGATGGGCAGGAGTAATCATTTATCATCAGGTGATCTGTTCGCTCGGTTGTCAGCCAGCCAGTTGACGCTGAAATAATAATTTGCGGGACACACAACGTGTGGGGATCCAACTCATGGGCTCTCGTTTCACAGCCGGTATCTTAACCAACCGTGTTAGAAAGGCTGAATGTTAATACCAGGAAAATTGTTGTTTGCTCCTTTGCCAGTCCTATTGAGTACAATTTATGTTCAAAAGTCAAAACTAAAATTTAACTGTAACATATAACTGTTTTTGTCGCCAATAAATAAATAAAAAAAACAACTACCTTTACGCGTTACAGACAGACATACCCAGACACGCGCTAAGCTTCAAGCTCGGTGTCAATAAAATGCGTGGTCTTTCCTGGCTTACATGAGTTGCAGTGGCGGGTGTAAGGACATTTTTTGTACACTGAAAAAGACTACCAAGTGCCAACTATCTGATGTCTCTTTAAATTAAAGCATACATATCAATTAATTTATGGATATTCAATTGGTCAATTTGAAAATTTGAGACGCCACAATTGTTAAATACTTTCAGTGGTGAATATATTTACTTCAATTAGGGTTTAGGTACTTCAGTCAATTCTACCAACGCCCTTGAAAACCTAGCACTTTAGAATCCTAAAAATAATAGAAAAGTAGGCATAAATCTTATAAAGCGGAGGTCTTAGGTTCGAATCCCGGGTCGGGCAGTGATATTGGGTTTTTCTATTCATTATCAGCCCGGAATCAGGAATTTGTGCCCGATATGGCGATAGGGTCGCCTCCCTATCACATCATGGGACGGAATATTCAAGGCGAAATGTGGGTATCCTGGTAGCGCCTCTGCCTATCCCTTCTGGTATAAAGGCGTGAGTTTGTGTATTTATGTAGAATAGTCGCCGAACGTAAATATAGTGAGAATACATTTTGTAAAACCATAACTCTTACAAATGTTCGAGAAATTAAATATTTCATTATGGATCTTGTGGGGTTATGAATTGGTTGGGTTATGTGTATGAGTATAATAGATGTATTTACTGTCAAGCAGAAATTCTTTTATAATTAAAACGAAGCTTCAATGACCAACAGAGCAAGCCAAAATTGTGCGGAATGACAAGAAATAACCTTCTTTCGGTAGTTGATCTATCTTAACCATTATGTGTGTATTTAGTACTATCAGATGCAGTGTAGCCTCTTAGCAAATACATTTAGAATAAAATAAAATTATAAAATCGAAGGTAAAATAATAAAAAAGCGCATAAGTAGGTATGATTCGATTCGACGTTTTTGAATCGTAAAGCAATTACAGCGCATAGAAATACGCGATAAAAAAAACCTAGGAAGTAGAGACTTCCTAGGTGTATTTGATTTATGCACGGATGTTAGAAGATAAGAATACTCAGCCTCAAGGATGTCCGGGTATCGCTTATTCATGTGACTAAATACTAAATAGTAACGTCGTTAATTATCAAATTTAAATCCGCATTGATTGCTTTTTTATTCATACGTTACGAGCTAAAAATAGACCGTTTCAAAAAATAACAAGTGGAATATCTTATACCTTATGTAAGTGTACACAAAAGCCCTCAGTCACATAAGACTGGGAAATCGTGGGCGTGTCTTCAGCCTTTTAAAATGGGCGTGGAATTCTGGAGCTTTCATCAATCTTATTAACCGAATGAAACCGCAGAGTTGTTACTAAATGTTGAAACCGTGGTACCACTCCGGTCGAACTGTTTTTACTTTATAAAATTTACTGTGTATACGGGCCATGGGTCATAAGCTCGTAGATTTTTACGATGCGAGCGACGTCGGACGGAATTTTGTGTACTAGCCCATTAAAAGACAATACATTCGCAAAATAGTATGCAAATATTCCCAATGTAAATTGGCTCGATAAATTTTTAGACGAAAAAGTCACACAAAGGCAAGTCGTGACATACATCCTTGGTGACAAGTTGTCACTGTCAATATGTAAACTGAATGAAAAATCAAAGGTTGCCACAATCAAATAATTAAATTCAAATGAAGTTAAATAATTATGAAAAAATAAGGTTACTCGACAGATTCATTGCGCGTTCATTGACCGCGTAGTCTTACAGCAAAAATGACTTTATCGTCATTACATCGTGCAGTCACTACATTAACGGGTTTTTGTTTGCTGATTAAACATTAGTTTTGCACGTTTGGTTTATTGTGTCATTGTGCTACTGAGTCACGTGTGTTTTTATGGTATTTTTTTCTAACGCCTTCCATTAACTTTTTGTAGTCATCCTGTCCAACAACAGTCGTGTTCCTTCGTAATATAAAAATTAAAAAAAAGTTGACGATATAATTTTTCAAATTGCAAGGCCTTAGAAAATATGAATTTAGAACAAGTTTCAAAAATTAAAATCGGAATTTGATTTTTTTTTTGTAAAATAATTATATTATACAGAGTATATCAAGACCGCGACCGAAAACGAAGCCAGGTGGTAGTATTAGTGACTTCAGACACAATACAATGAAAAATTTCGCAAAAAAAAAAAATCGTCAACTTGTTTTAGTTTTCCTAAAATAATGATGTACATCATTTTATTTTTAAAGACGCAATGGTACGATAGGGTTTAAATTACTATTTTCGCAATAACTAGGTATTTACTACCCAAAAACAATGATTTTAAAAAAATTGCAAAAAAAAAACTGTCGCTTATTTTGCTAAATCTTTATTTGCATTGTGTCTGTAACCACTAAAACTACCACCCGGCTTCGTTTTCGGTCGCAGTCTTGATATACCCTGTATGTACTTAATTCAAAGTTGTCACCAAAGAAGTTTAAAACAGGTTTTGTGATTTAAAAAATATTTAATTGGGTCCTTGGTTTGTTTGAAAATGGATTTTTATTACAATAACTTTTTTTTTTCTTTTTATATAAAAAAAATACGTAATATATAAATGTCGAAAATTTTTTTCTGATACAAAATCCGGTGACTAAGAATTGATTGGCGCCGGCATCACAAGAAAGGTTGCTTTTGTCTCATTAAATTTATTGGACTGGCGATTTGCGCGAAATCTTGAAAGTGGCTTGTGCAAAGTCAATCACAAATCGGAAATATGTATACTAATGTGGTCTACAAATATTTGTTCGGGCTTTTGGTAAATGTTGGTGGTATGCCTTGATAGCGACCACCATGCAAATTGGTAAAAAGTGAAAACCCATCATGTCTCGTGGACTTCGCGTTTCAATTTCATCCCGAGAACATCTGGTTTCGATCTTAAATCCCGAATATAATTGCATCGAACGGCAAGATATAATCTATCCGGGAGCTATACTAGATTTGATTGCATAACAATTTTTTTACTCACTTTGCCCTATACAAATACGACCCGAGTATGGGCCAATGTTTTTTTTACCTTAAATTTATCAGTGGTATTGTAAAATTTGTTGAATTAGCCAATAAGTATTGGCAACCTCATTAGAATATTCGTAATAGTTGTATGTATGATATTTCAAGGTCCCGCGCCTACTTAACAAGTAGTTTCTAACTTGAACTAGTATATTAGGAAATATATGTTTGCTAGTGGTATTTGCCATAACGACCATCATTCAAAACTGTTAAGAACTCGTAATGTCATAAAACCTGAAACACTTTCAGGTTCATCCTGTTTCAATCAAGTAGATATAAATGTTGGATTTGAATTTTGTGATGAAAGATGAGTAGAATGAAACGTTAGACGAATGATTGATACGGAACGTAGTTTGTCTGAACGAGATGACGAAAGAAAGTCCTGAAGATGGAAAGGGTTAGAGAATGAATGATTAAGATTTTGAAGTATGGAAGGACGGAATAAGAGAGAACAGTTTGGAAGAACACGGAAGACGTTGAGGACGAAGGTTGACGACGAAATAAAGACATATTAAAAAAAGACTATAATATATTGAAGATCATTGTTTAATTTGACCCGGCAAGGTTACTACATAAATGTGTCGACTGGCGAGAAATGAAAGCAATGCGCTTACCATCAGGTGCATGTAGTTACTTTGTAGCGCTCTCTCTCTCTCTCTCTCTCTCTCTGAACATAGACCTCTCAATGATGTCCACATGGACCTGTTGGAAGCGACCTGCATCCAGCGACAGTAGTTCACGTGAATAAAAATAACTCATTATAATAGCGTGTGAGGATTCATTAATTTATATCCTTGCAATTAATAAGATCTTTTATATTCGTGCACTTAATGATAGGATTAATGCTTAGATTTATTAGACACAATCATCTGATTAAGCAATAATTGGTTGTAATAACTCTGATGTAAGGTTATGTTATTGCGTAACTTAGTACTTAGTAACAAGCGCTTAAAATATTCGATCCCTGTTGTACAAGTTATCATGGATATACTAAAATGTGACGAAAATACGAGGGTCTAACAAGGCGCCGCAAGTTCGATCACTGTGCAAGAAAATATTAAATTACTTACAATGGTGATATAAGTGACGCACTGAAGATAATTCGAGTTCATGTTGAGGTCTCAAAATTCCCTCAAAGTACAAATGAAAACCTACATGAGTTTTTATCTAGTAGAAATCCAAACTAATTAAAGAAGATCAAAGAGGATTTTCAAGCAGGTAGGGCAACAAATCTGTAATAACACTCGCATACCCTGATGATCCAGTCTATTTTCAATACCACATTTAAATATGGCTTTATCTCATTTAAATATTAAGTTATACATAATCAATATGCTAATACTGGTCTCTGGATGCAGCCTGCATCCAACAGATCGAAGTGGAGGTCCATGGGGAGGCCTATATTCAGTAGTGGACTTCTTGAGGCTGAAGAGAGAGATTAAGAAGATGCTAATGTTCCTCCATTGTCTTAGATGACGGTCTTATGAGTTCATACATAACCTACCAAGAATGGTTTATTAAGCAAAGTTATGTGATGATTATGAAAAGTGCGTGGTGGCCTGTTGGTAACGGACCAGACGCGGCTGCCTACATATTCACGGTGGTCGCGGGTTCAAATCCCAGGGCACACCTCTGACTTTTCGGAGTTATGTGTGTATTGATAGTCAATCACCACGCACTTTAACGGTGAAGGAAAACATCGTGAGGAAACCTGCATACCGTAGCGATTTTAAAAAGAATTTCTACGGTATGTAAGTCCGCCAACCCGCACTAGGCCAGCGTGGTGGACTATATGGCCTAACCACTCTCAATCGATTCTCTCGATTGTAGAGTAGGCCCGTGCCCTGCAGTGGGACGTATATGGGCTGATATAGATATAGATAGATGTGATGATTTCATAAGACGCTCATGGGACCATTGATTCATAGTTGGTATTCACCAGACAATTTAATTAGCATAATGCAAATTACATGTTGTTTATATTTAGATACCGTTGTATTAGATTGTTGTTTTAAAATTAACGTGTAACAGCCTTAGTCATAGATAGTTCTAAAACCTATTTTAGTTATCGAATATTTTGTCTTCTTCGTTAAAACTGAATTCAAAAGTTGTTCGAAAGGAACAAAACATTAGATAACTAAAATAGGTTTAAAAACTGTCTGTGAATAAGGCCGCTAGAGTTTATGATGATGGATTTGCAATTACATACATACATAAACTCACGCCTTTATCCCCGAAGGGGTAGGCAGAGGCGCCACTAGGACACCCACATTTCGCCTTGCATGTTCCGTCCCACGATGTGATAGGGGGCGAGCCTATCGCCATATCGGGCACAAATTCCTGACTCCGGGCTGATAATGAGTAGAAAAATTCAATATCACTTTGCCCGACCCGGGGTTCGAATCCAAGACCTCAGCTTTGTAACTGTACCGTAATACAACTACGCCACCGAGGCACCGATTTGCAGTTAATAATCATATAATAATTATCATGCAAAGTATATTTGGTTTCGGTTGTTAGGTCAGGGAATCCAATTAGTGTGATTTCTATAACATCTTTAGGTGGATATTAGGCAAACTGGGTAGCACTAGCTGCAACTGTACTTGCATTTTCGTATCTATGCTTCGTCCGGTACGGATTATTGTTATGAAATATAGCATAGACGCCACGTGTTGATTTTTTTACGCTGGGTTAACAACAGTCATATATGATGACGAAAAGACCTTCGTAGTAACCCACGCAAATACTTAGTTTTTTATTGTAGTGCGAGACGAGCATGCCATTCGCAACCAAACACCATGAATTATAAAACAATGCTTAGCATTCCACTGCGCTCGCCATCCTGAGACATAAGGTGAAGTCTCATTATGTCCAGTAGTTACTGTGGCTACAATGTCCTTCAACCTTTGTTCAAGTTCAGTCTGGTTATATCCGCTTTTCAGGCCGGAATAATCGTAGCGACTTTTACTACCATCTCACGGATGTATTGTTTAGTTTCCACTCTTCTTTAAGCCTATTATAGTCGCTTTGGCGAGCCAATATATATAAATAAACCGGCTCGCCTGACGTGCTCATTAACATTATTTCCGCGAATAACATTAA
This sequence comes from Deilephila elpenor, assembly GCA_949752805.1. Lineage (NCBI taxonomy): Eukaryota > Metazoa > Arthropoda > Insecta > Lepidoptera > Sphingidae > Deilephila > Deilephila elpenor. The sequence goes on from OX457113.1 coordinate 10,871,821, forward strand.
AAAGTCGGCCTCTAAATCCGCCATTCGAATTCACACTATTTTTTGCCAAATATTTACATTGTTTATCAATTTTAATGTTTTTTACAGTAAACAGAAACTGATAACCTCTTTTCTACGTCAATTATTATCATTTAAAATAGTTTTATGGGGTTAACGACTGTACCGGTGTTTTAGAAATGACATCTAGCACATAACAAGCATTGAGCAGCCTTGGTTCTATAATAAAAATATAGGATCAGCTATAGGAAATCCACTGATGAATAGGCTTCTTTAAGGTTTTCCACAGTGGTCTGTTGGAAGTCTGCATCTAGTGAACCTTCAGGCGTTGTAATTTTTTTTTCTGGCACACTAATGTAACTAATTAACTAATTACAATACCGTTCAAATCTACTGCCAAATGGTAGACTAAATCTTTATAGGATCCTAATTTCAACAGTTTTTTTCCTTTATTTCAATTTTTTTTTTGCATGGGGAATATCCTCTTTGTTTGCTGCACTAAGCGGGAATGCCTGATTTTTACCGACTAAAAACCCCATGTTGCTCTATCAGCACTTTGGAGAAACACCGGGACCTCACAAAGAACACGCCGAATCTTTATTTCTACCTAGCGTCGTCCTTGCCTAGCATTGTTCCCACCGGTACTAGGGTATACTTTCCTGCTCACTCCTATCCATTCAACATGGTCTTTAGTAACCCCGAGTGTATGAAATTTGCTCTCAATACTATCTTTGCTTAAATCATTAACTAGTATGTTTGTATTATTTTTTGTTGCAAACTGGCTAGTAATAACTGTTTCCACGTGAAGGTGTTAATCACACGTTTTGGATGTGCAAAAAAGCGAAGTTCTACTGACACACATGACGTGTACGAAGTTTTTATGCACACAAAAACATGCAGTGGATTGACGTGCTCTCGAAAAGTGGTACAATTTGATGAGTAAATCATTTGCAATTGTAGCTTTTTTCATCTCGTTTTTTTAGCTGTATTTACCTGTTTATGTTAGTATAGATCATGTTCTGCTTGAGAAAAGTATGTCAAGTCCGTCAATAAGTGGTAGAATGAACGGTTTATTTTCGAAAAGGTTAATGTTAGGTAGGTAGTGGTATGTAAAATTACAAAGCAAAACATTTTGCAAAATGAGAATAAAATATATTGAAAGTTTTGTAGAAACTTTCACATTTAAGAGATTCCAAAAGTATGAAATAAAGACTATATCCATACATAGAGTCTCGTGGGCCATGTCTAGTAGAAAGCTGGTTAAAAGCAGAGCTGATACTATTAATCTGTGAAAAGACGCACACGCTTACGCATGACCATCTCCGCCAATTAATTTCACATAGATATGTTCGCCAACCCGCAATATGCCAGCGTGTTGGAATATATGGCCTAACCCCTCTCCATCGTGTTCTCGATTGCAGCGGAAACTCGTGGGATGTACGAGTATATAGGCTGATACAGTACAGATTTGTGTTTAAATTAAAGACAAAGCGACAACGTTCCAGTTCCACCGATAAGCAGAATCTCTTGATAGAGTATCGACTGACACAATACAAGAACACAATTACTGTTGTGCTCGAAATCGGATGTACTCTGGCTGTTCCCTGAACGGACACACTTGTTACCATGACGGTTTTACATGTATGCCTATCGACCAGGCTGTCGTCGGTTTTCTACTTTCGGTGGCTGAGACGATGATAAATGTTGAAGGGTCGTTTGACAAGTTCACCACTTCCAACTCTTATAACAAGGCCAACAGATACTGAAAGACTACAGATGACCAATGAAAAAAAATCAGTAACACGGAGGCTAGATGGAAGTATTGTTATTTTCCTAGCACGGAGACAATCAAAGTGACAGTACGGCACACAATGCGCGCCTCAATTACAGCGCGGGCAAATCATTGTTTTTACAATACATGATAATTGACTGACTGCGCCAGCGTAGGCGCGTTCACACCACGCGACATTTCAACCGTAACGATAGTATACATGCTTATTTACCGTATCTTTTGAGTATATTTTACGGACATAAACTTTTGCTTATAGCCCTGAAGGCAGGAGATGTAGCCCAAGATGTCCTTGGATTGGATCTCTATCAAATTCTACAGTGGCATATCAATCACAACACGTCACTTACCGACACAGGCATTCAATACAAATATGCGATAGATACTGCCAATTGCACAAACTACAGGCAATTATCAATGCATTAGCAATGTCAAATATGTCACAAAAGTATGGCGACGACATTGTGAAAGTCAAAGTTATGGGCAAAGTTACTTTCTGCAACTGGGCCTTAGAGAGGAAAGCCCACGCCACTTTGGCAGCTATTTCCAACACTAGACAGCTCTTATGGAATTTGGAAGTTCTCAAATTCAAACACACACGATTTACAGCTTATAGATGACGCCACAATACCAAAGTAGTGAAATCCGAATTTTAAATGTCCTAATCCTCTAGACTGCCTCCGTGGCGCAGTTGAATAGACGCCGGCTGTGAAACGACAGGCCGCGGGTTCGACTCCCGAGACAAATGTTTGTGTGAACCACAGGTATTTGTGTCAGGTCTGGGTATTTGTGAGGCCGAAAAGTCTTTCGTAGTTTCTGGAACTCACGACACAAGACTCGATCTTAATGTCGTCAGGACTATGTATGTGACAGTTGGGTGTATTTATTAATTATTTATTTTACAAATAAATCTCCGTGAGATGTGAACGGCAGGCACAGATGCGAGCCATGCCTACTTCTCGCCAAGTGACACAGTGGCATTGTTACAACAGTGTCGCAGCCGGCTCACTGCTCTGTCGCCGCCATTGTTTATACTCGCACAGAAACGCCTTATCACTGGCCTGTCTTGTTTACAACGATACTTAAGTGTGATAATGAATGGGGAGTTTCGTGCCCGTTCTTTTTCCGGTAAAAACTGCCTTCTAAAATCTTCCTTCCTTGTTTATCAAGGTTTGTATACGGTGCAGAAAATTCACTTATCCGAGCCAGAATATTAATATTTTGTTAGTGTTTAAAATTAGGCCATTCATAAAATCGTACGGTGTATCGCAAATGTCTTACTGCAGTATGGAATAATGGCATGCAGAACAAAACTTATTACCTATGTACTTTATATTGACAAATCGTGATTATCTGATCAGGATCCAACACTCCACTTAAATATATGTACATATGTATATGTATTAGAACATAATTTTACATTATACATTATAAATATGAGAATATCGATACGTCACAACCGGGGTTACCAACATTTTGCTTAAAGTCTATATTTGTGATGAGTATAATAAAGCAAAAATATTCCGCAATAAAATTAAAGCAAGGACAAAGATGGCTATTAAATTATTGAAACTAGTTCGCGTTTTTTTGCATAAGCAACTACTTAAATATTATTAAAAGAATATTAAAAATAATTAAAATTACCACTTAAGTCTGTAATTACTGTATGCAGGAACATCTATGTTTTTCTACACAATTAAAAAGATACACCCAAAAGTCATACACATGTAGTATAGTCCACACACATGAACATACAAATGTTGTGTAGTTTCAAGTTACGATAGACTTCCATCTCCGGCACTCAAACCTGGATAAAATATTTATAGTTCTCACAAAACTTATCGCCGTGCCTGTATCGAACCTTTGGCTTCTCGTTTCATCGCCGTTCATTAACCAAAAGCACCATAAAGGCTACCTGTTCTCTTAGATACGAAGGTATTAGCTTATATGTACCACTCTTGTTTAGTGCCGCTCAATGACACTGACCTTTGAAAAAATATACATTTACCAAGCATCTCTCTAAACCACATTTGCTCCATTATTTGACCATCATGCGATCAATTTGGACCGCCCGTTACCACTAAGATGTTTTGAGTGCCGGGTGGAATTAATAAATGCATATTTGCACACAGACAAAGTCGTACCAAGTCACTGAAACCTTTTTAAAAATACACACTGTATAAATATAGCTGTTACATTCGTCAGTTCGTCATCGTCTGACATGTAAGGACTTTGCGTGGGATGTTTAAACGAATCCTACACATAAGGCCTAAGGCCTGACTAAGTCGCCGCAAATTATACTACTAAAATATATTTTTTTATCAAAATGTATTTACGGCCTTTTAGAAATAAGAGTCTATCCCAGCCCCACCATAGCCTAATTATTACAGTGCTAATATAACTAGACCTTAACCGCAAACTTAACTGAGGATAGCTGGGACAAAAAGAGCTTTCGATAAAATATTCTGTACAACACCGACATCTATAAAGTTTATACCTAAACATTTTAAAAGAACCTTTTTTTAATTAATCCTAAAACGCGGCGAAACAAGATCGAGCCTATACAAAATACAATTTTATGGAGACAAGTTTTCAAATATTTTGAGTTATTTAATAGGACAAGGCTAATAAATTATAGAAAAAACTCGTATAATTACTCCTTGATACAAATTATAATTAAGAGGATCTGCAGATAGTCTTGATATTCGTTAATTTAGTTTTAAATGTCACCGCTATCAAATAAAATAGAGATAATCTCATTTGTTGAAGTCGATTAAAATCGTGCGCTATCGCAACGTTCAATATTTCCTTTCAAACTTTTTGATCCCAATTTTTATTTCTAATAAAATCAAGTGTTCAGAATAGTTCGACGAGTTTTATAATTTAATTCTCAACAACCTGCAGTCGTAGACGCCTTAATATTCCTTCAAGATAGAGGGTTAAAATAATGTACGAGAAACGTTAAGAATTCGACAATCACGGATTAAACGATAGTAGGCAACAGCAAAGTCACCGGTTGACGTCGGTTATTCGTGATACCGTGGAACAATACTGGTCGAACCGATCCATAGTTTAATGATCCAAGATAACCACAGCGTGACTCTACTCTTTAAATATCAGAATATTTTATTTTTATTTTATTTATTAAGGACCATCAAACAGAGAATGCAATTAAGAATTAGTATACATATACGGATTAGTAAGTTGAAGTGGCAATGGGCGGGGCACATAGCGCGGAGAACTGATGGCCGATGGGGCCAAAAGGTTCTCGAATGGAGGCCACGTAGCGGAAAGCGCAGCGTAGGACGTCCACCCACAAGATGGTCAGACGACCTGGTAAAGGTGGCGGGACGTCGCTGGATGCAGGCTGCCTCCAACAGGTCACTGTGGAAATCGTTGGGAGAGGCCTATGTTCAGCAGTGGACGTCCTTTGGCTGATGGATGGATGGATACATATACATGAATAGGTACATTTCCATTGTATCTCTTATAATAGACAGACACAACATGAGCACTATACAGGAGTAGCAAAGCATAAAAAAACAAATATTAATATAAAAATACTCCTTATTCAAATAGTCTTTTGCCACACAATTTCTATGGTGAAATAACATTATACTAATCTCTTAGTATTAAAAAAGTGTATTAATAATCTATATATATAAAAGAGGAACCTGATTGACTGACTGACTGACTGACTGACTGACTGACCTATCAACGCACAGCCGAAACTACTGGAGCTAGGAACTTGAAATTTTGCACAGGGATTTCTATTGTGACGTCACTAAGAAGGGATTTTGGAAAATTCTACCCCTAAGGGGGTGAAAGGGGTTAAAAACTGTTGTATGGAAAATCTAAACCGTTAAAGTTACAATTGTCAAACTTGGCAGTTCAATAAATCATTTAAAAACAAAATTAATTGCATACTCAATTTGTCTAAAAATTAACATTAAAGGGGTTAAAATAAGGGTTGAAATGTTTAGAAACTGGGTGATTTCCTTCCTACCCGATCAACGCACAGCCGAAACTACTGGAGCTAGAAACGTGAAATTTTACATAGGGGTTCCTATTGTGACGTAGGGTAGCACTAAGGAAGGATTTTTGGAAATTCGATCCCTAAGGGGGTGAAAAGGGTAAAATACTGGTGTATGGAAAACCGAAACCGTTGAAGTTGCAGATATCAAACTTTACTTTTTAGTTACTCATCTAGAAAAAACAACAACTGCATACTCTCTTTTCTCATAATTAACCCTAAAGGGGTGAAAATAAGGGTTGAAGTATTGTAAAACCGAACTGCCGGATCAACGCACAGCCGAAACTACCGGAGCTAGGAACTCGAAATTTTACACAAGAGGTTCCTATTGTGACGTAAGGTAGCACTAAGGACGGATTTTTGGATATTCATCCCCTAAAGAGGTGTAAAGGGTTAAAAACTGATATAGAGAAAATTTAAACCGTTAATGTTACAATTGTCAAACTTGACACTTAAGTTATTGATTCCAAGACAAAAATAACTGCATATTTTGTTTATCTAAAATTAACCCTAAAGGTACGAAAATAAGGGTTGAAGTTTTGTAGAACCGAACTGACGGATCAACACGCAGCCGAAACTACTTAAGCTAGGAACTTGAAATTTTACACAGGGGTTCCTGTTGTGACGTAGGGTAGCACTAAGGACGGATTTTTGGATATTCATCCCCTAAAGAGGTGTAAAAGGTTAAAAACTGATATAGGGAAAATTTTAACCGTTAATGTTACAATTGTCAAACTTGATACTTAAGTTATTGATTCCAAGACAAAAATAACTCCATATTTTGTTTATCTAAAATTAACCCTAAAAGGGACGAAAATAAGGTTTGAAGTTTTGTCGAACCGAACTGACGGATCAACACACAGCCGAAACTACTAAAGCTAGGTACTTGAAATTTTACACAGTGGTTCCTGTTGTGACGTAGGGTAGCACTAGGGAAGGATTTTTGGAAATTCAACCCCTAAGGGGGTGAAAAGGGTAAAATAATTTTGTATGGAAAACCGCAAACGTTCATCTAATACCAAAAATAAGTGCGTACTCTGTTTACTTAAATGTAACCCTAAAGGAGTAAAAATAAGGGTTGAAAAGTGTGTATGGAAAATCAAAACTACTGAAGTTATTCCTATGAAAATTTCACTTTTGTCCCATACGAACGACTTATTACAATTCAGTTTTTAACGAAAAAACAAACATTCGATACCTAAAATAGGTATATGAATAAGGCCGTTAATTTATTGATCCGATTGGTCTCAAAATCGATATCTGAGTTCCGATAATCTAAATTGTATTCAGAATTAAAAATGTTGGCCCTCATTTTGAACTTTTTATTTATTGATCCGATTGGTCTCTAAATCGATAACTGGTGGACCCATTAATCTGATAATCTTAATTCAGAGTCAGAATTGGAAATAGAAATGATGCACGTTGATTTTTGTTAAGAGTTTACGTAAAGGTTACAATGGCATAGTTTTAGAGATATAACGTCTACATTATCTTAAACACGCAGACGAAGTTGCGGGCAAAAGCTAGTATAATATATTCTAGTAGACTGTTTTGTAATCCTGGAAAGGAAGAGAATGTTGCCGTCAAACTTGAGAACCACTTCGTTAAGCTTTTTGCGAGACATTTCGCCACCGCACTTGTACAAGGTCCACGCATTTGCAACATTTCGGAATATGCGCACTGCTTTGTAAATTCAACTATTATTGCGAGAGGGTAAACACACTAAAATAATGTAAAGGCATTAATGTAATAGCATTACATGTATATGTTTTGGGCCTAGGTGAGACCACAAAGTTTCGTAGTTTCTGATACCCACGACACTAATTTGTATCCTAGTGTGGGTATTTATTTATTTATATTTATAATTTATGCGCCTACGCATATGCTCGTTGATATATTGTTTTAATGCTATACACTTTTTAAAAACATAATATTTTTAATGACCAACAAACAATTACACTTTCCTATTAACTGTACTCAAATATTATGATTTTTAAGTTCAGTTAAAGCGCACTAAACCACGTAGCCCACGAATCAAATATCACAGTCAGATAAGGCCAACGAGGACAGATGAAATGCAGCCCCCACATCCTCCCTCACCCTATCTACCTTTATAATGATAATAAATTTCAGAGCAGTAGGAAATATTTCCCTACTGACAAGTTACTAAGCAATAATTAAAAAGTACTTTAAAAAATCTCAAAAATCAGATAATAGACTTATATTGGTACAATTAGGTAACTCAAACAGACGAAAATAAACATTAAAGAAAAAAGTACTAATATAATTTAATATAAAGTTTGAACATATACATTATACATACATAAACTCACGCCTTTATCCCAGGAAGGGTAGGCAGAGGCGCCACCAGGACACCCACATTTCGCCTTGTATGTTCCGTCCCACGATGTGATAGGGGGCGAGCCTATCGCCATATCGGGCACAAATTTCTAACTCCGGGCTGATCATGAATAGAATACCAAATATCAATGTCCGACCCGGGATTCGAACCCGAGACCTCAGCTTTGTAATCGTACCGTAATACAACTACGCCACCGAGGCAGTCACGAAAAGGTTAAGGACAAAATAAAGTTTGAAAACAAGTTATATTATAACAAAATAAAAGTTACGTAGAATTGTTTAGGTTTGACTTGAAAAGAGGAACATTCATATCCGCTAGTATAGCGACCTGCCATCGATCGTATTGATATATTAATTATAGATGTTATGCTCATAGCATTGCTATTTGATGTCAAGAAGCCAACTAATAGCCCAATTACAAGTTAAATGCTTCTATTTCAACCTAGGCATTTTTTAACAAGTTGACCGCTTCACACAACTATTATTTTCATATTTAATTCCATAAAATTTTCATTTATAGGTGGAAAATTTATTGTTTTTACATTCAAGTGAATGAGGATAATATTCAAAAGATTTCCACTAAAAATGTTAGTAACTAATATTCAGATTCATTTGCGGTTTTGCTGGATGATTTTGGTTATGACTTTGAGATACGAAGAGACAATAGACACTATACAAAACTGATGTTTAATTGCATAGGTCAGGCAAAACGCAACGAGCAAACAGGTCACCTGATGGTAAGTAGTCACTGCCGCCCATGAAAATCCACAACGTTGCCTGCATGTGTTGCCGGCGCATAAAATTATTGAGCATTCGACAAAGCTGTCGCTTCACGTCGCGTCGATTTCCTATGACAGTGGTACCGCCCCAATCAACAATATACAGGGTATATCAAGACCGTGACCGAAAACGAAGCCAGGTGGTAGTTTTAGTGGTTACAAACACGATGCCAGTAAAAAATTCGCCAAAAGAGTGATACATATTTTTTAGAATTTTTTAAATATCCTAGTTTTTAGGTGGTAAATACCTAGTTTTTGCGAAAATACTAATTAAAACCGTTACGTACCATTGCGTGTTTAAAAATAAAGAGGTCTACATCATTATTTTGGGAAAACCATGTATGTAATATGTATCACCCAAAGACGACGATAAGTAAAAAAATTCAAAAAAAAAGTGGTCGAATGTTTTTGCAAAATTTTAAATTACATTGTGTCTGAAGTCACTAGTACTACCACCTGGCTTCGTTTTCGGTCGCGGTCTTGATATACCCTGTATGTATAGAACAAAACTGTAAGAGCAATGATACCCAGAACATGCATCAAGTGATCACATTGTATACAGTAACTCATCGCACTGTTGGCGAAGTAAACATGGTTTGTCGTGTGTCCTTGACCATACGCGTCTTGCGCTCGGAAGGTCATTGACCAACAGACAGAGGATTATTGGCATTAATCGATATAGTTTACAAAAAAAAAAAAAGTATACGTATAAATACTATAAGCCCAGGCCCGAGGTATCTCGAATAGTAAATACAGTTCGCGCAATCCGTTTCCATAGCAAAAGAAAAGAGAAACACTATAATTTCGGGCAAAAATACCAGTCTCGCGCAATTCATATGAAGGTAAATTACCTGATCTGATTATCTAACTCAGACCTTCACGGTTCACAGTCCACACAGCGCCAATATACCACCGGGGTAACTTAATTAGGCGTTACACAAAAAAGAAAATAGTTATCTCGGATCTAATGAGATTAAGTTGTAAATTTTTAGTAATTGTTGATTATTTTTATTATTTTCTCATATTAAAATAATAGCATTGTATGAAATCTAATTTTGTTTTTGTTTTATAGTGACTAAAAAACAGTAATATCGTTTTTTTTTTTTTTCATTTATTTGGGTAACGTCGGAGAAGGCGAAACGCTCAACTTTTTGCCCAATATATGTAGAGGCAATTTACCTCCTGCGTCTAAACATTGTTCTTAATTTTCACACTGGCTCGGCAAACCGTGGCATCATTGAAAGTACACTCCGAATTCCGATCCAAAGCTTTGGACTAAGAACAGACTATTACCGAACACACACTCGATATCTTCCTTCACCGTCAAAGTATCTGGTAATTAACTAACAACACAAATGACTCCTACAAATAAAAAGCCCTGGGATTGAAAGGAAATGAAATGAAAATCGTTTATTAGTCTTATAGGTAATTAAATAGCTGTTATGACAAGTCAATACAGTACTCAGATAGATAGTACTCAGTCTCTATTTACAACATATTAGATACAACATTAATTATATTTTTATTTGGTAAATTGGACCTGCGACCACCGTCACATAATTAAATAATTAATACACCCAACAGTTACATACAAAGTCCTGACCCCACACTAAGATCGAGTCTTGTGTCGTGGGTATCAGAAACTACGAGAGACTTTTCGGTCTCACAAACACCCAGACCCGAAACAAATGCCTGTGGTTCACACAAACATTTGTCTCAGTGCGGGAATCGAACACGCAGCCTCTCGTTTCACAGCCGGCGTCTAACCAACCGCGCCACGGAGGCTGTCGAAAAATTACAAGAGGAAAGAATATGTATAAATGATGGCGTCCTTGACACGACGTCCTTGACCGCACGCTCGCCGTAAATGTCAGTGACTGGTGTCAGCGGGCCGGCACGTGTGGACGTTCGATAGTGGCATTGAGCAACCAATTGCCAATGAAAGATAGATGTGGGTTCGAGACTTGAACAGGATTTTTTTTATTTTCGTTTACAATACTGTATTTTGAACTTGGGAGTGTGAAAATTTCTGTAATAGTATTTAGTAAAAACCTAATTATTGTATGCCAAATATCGTTATAACTTTTTTTATTTCCTAAGTAATCCACCAATTTGTGCAACAAAAAACCGGTTGAATGTTATCTCAAATAAAAACTAGTATGAAGCCTTTTTTTGCCTCTGGCTCAACGTCGAATTCAGGATCTCACGTTTTACAACCCACATTCGTAACAACTAGACTATCAGGAAGGTCGTCACGGCATGTAAAAGCATGGTGTACACACAATTGCAAAAGCGATTAATTCAGATAAGCGCAACTCGACGGAATTCTTATCGGAAATTGCATTTCGCAAACTGTTTAATGACTTTAACAAACGGTAGAAATAACGCAATTGCTTCCCGGTGACTTGATGAGCTTCGAGATTAAAGGTTTCATCATAAAATTTGCTTGCTCCAGTAATGGACACCGGAGAATCAATCCGGCGCAGTTGGTTAGAAACCGGCCGGAATATTTGTGTGATCCACAGGTATTTGTTTCGGGTCTGGGTGTTTTTAAGACCGAAAAGTCTCTCGTAGTTTCTGATACCCACGACACATGACTCGATCTTAGTGTGCGGTCAGGACTATGTATGTGACTGTTGGGTGTATTTATTTATTTATCATAAAAGCAAAAGGTGGAGTCATACAGTTGCTTTGAAATGCAGCAGAAAACGGTCGGCTCGGCGTCGTACCATTGTCGCACAATAAATCGCCGTGAAACGTGGCTGCACTATCGGGTTTCGTTCGGAGATTGAGATTGTAGGCCCAATACCCTGCTGTCTTATTCATTCCGTTCCTATCCCCACCCATTTTGAAATACTTGTAAAGCGCTTTATTGGCGCAAATAGTTTTATATGTCGTAGATGTTTCTGGGCAGCGTTGATCATTTTACCATCAGGTGAGGCGGTTGCTCATTGGCCGGAATATACAAAAAAATGTGTATTAATTAAGCGCGGTTATGTCCCTTCCTAGCTTTATTCAATATTATAAATGACGTTGAGAGTGAAATACAAAACATTGCTTTACTAATTAGCATACAATCTTTATTAGCAAAGTAAATAAAAATGTAGAAACAAATACACTCGGTCACGCTCATAGTCCCGAGACAAATTAAGATACAATTCTTGTGTAATTTACCAGAAACTACGATATTATTGCGGTCTCTCTTCACACAGAATTGAAACAAATATTTGTGGATTATACAAACATTTCACTTTATGTGAGTATCAAATCCGAAGTTTCTCGTATGCAGTCGACTTCTTAACTATTTGTGCCACAGAGGCTGTCATTAAACATAAGCGTAGACTGTGGAGAATGGATTGACCTGGATGTGAGAAAGAATGAGGCAAAGTCAGTAATTTCGAATAATCGTCAGTAATCTCTTTCTAGATAAACTTCGTTTATTTCCTGGTACAACGAAATAGTACTGCTACTAATGATCAGTATAGTACGATCCAAACTGAATTTTGAGAGGCAGTAAATGAAAATCATCCACTGTTTCACACAATGATGCCAGCCAAGAAGGCCAGTTTCAAGGATCTGAGATAGCAACCCGGATTCAACTCACTATTTAAAATTGGAACACCAATCTAATCGAATAAATAAAAAATACATTATTTAAAAACCTTTTAATCATTCGTATAAATCATGCCGTAATGTGTCCAGTACTGGTTACTTCATACACGTTTTTAACGCTAACCACTTAAATAAAGTGATTAAAAAGAAAAAGCCGTTCGCAAGTTCGCGCCCTAGACCTTATTTCGCCAATTTTGTGAATTTTAATTCTTGTTTATAATTATATATATGATGTATCCAGTTATGGAGACTTTCATTTAACATTCTCATGTACATTTTGAGCTATTGTGGCGTTATTGGGATCTTGTTCCCAAAATTTACGACAGAGGTATATTCCGTACATGTTATAGTTTTTATATTGTGTTCATCGACAGATATAATTAGGTAGTGTTTATTGGATTTATTGATTTAAAGAGGAGTTTTCTTGAAATAGGGAAAGAAATATTTTGGTTATTTGGAAATATTATGAAGGGAGGAGAGTGACAAAACACATTTATAATACGTCAGTTAATGCTAGGATGGGCTAAAGAATAGGAATAAATATTTTTATAATTTTAAATTGAAAATTCTATAAAATCGTCTTATTAAAAATGATGCTAATTTGACTCCATTACATGTTTATTGGTTATAACAAAATGCTATTGCCATAATATAAACACGTAATAACGGTTTCATCTCGCATTATTTTATAACCGACATTAATATTTATGAAGGCGTGCGAAATGTTCAACTGCGGTGGTCCTGATTTATTACTGTACTTGTAGATTTATTTTATATGGAAACAGGAGTAGAGGAAACGTGACCTGCATTTCACAGACTTTGTGGCGCTGTTGGTTAGACGCCGGCTACGAAACGAGAGGCTGTGGGTTCGATGATCGTACGTACAAAGACAAATGCTTGTGTGGCTGACAAATATTTTCGCCTCTAGGTATTGTAAGATATCATAAATTCATGGTTTTCATATACATATAAAAACCCACCCTATGGACTTATCTACCTGGGAATCGTAGTCAAATCCACTCGATTCACGGTCCATACATGCCGCCACCAATAAGGCAATTAATTAAAATGCGAAAGTGTTTATTGTTATTGTTGCGAGTTCTACTGATTCGCAATTTTTAAAGTTGTTTTTCACGGTTCATGTAAACAAAACATTCTGACGTGTATTTGTACGCAATTATAATGTTTATGTTTACATTATTGTTATGCCGAATGAGAAATACTGCATAAATAAATATGTAATTAACTATTTGTAAACAGCTCATTCAAATATTTGTTGTATATTTATAACGGTTTGTCACTGCAAACAATAGTCATTTTGATACTTTATAATGTATATACATATCACTTACCAGCCTATGTATGTATGTTCCACTACTAAGCGCGAACCGTTTCTACAACCGTAAGGAGTAAAACATTAGTCCACCAAGTTGACCCAATTCCAGTTAGACCTCAAATAATACCTTAGAAATTATAGAGAATCCGCAACAATAACCACATTTGGTAATTGGCTTAGTTTGGCACCGATTCAGACCTCTGATCCTGGAAATTAAGTTGCATTACAAACGAAGGTTTTATTTGTATTGTTGGCTATCTTTGCATGGGTTTTGATGGTTGATAGGGATGCCGCTCTATCTCAGCCAGGTTTGGGGTATAGAATTCGGGACAATGACCATGAAGTGAATTATTGTATTTTTCTTTAGCTAAGGGCAGCTGCTAAACATATCTGAAGGTATCTTGACGTAGCTTGACGCAGGCCGCTTCAAACAGCTCGCTATGGAAAATGGAAGTACTTTTCGCTCTTTACAAAAACAATCGTACGGCGCTGTGCTTCGTCGCGTATATTATTTAAAGTCATTGTTCTGCGCGCTGTCGGCATGTCATTACCTCGAGTTTCACCGTTTCGCTAACAAATACTAACAATACAACGTGTTTCGCAAGGCGCTTTTGTTTTAGTAGAAGTGACGCTGAACTTACTACTTAGTTCTAACTGAAATGGTAATTACTCATACGTTACAAAAGTGAAAAGTTATGTATATGACTGGCAAGGAGCAGACTATTCTGTCATATAGTGAAGTCTTGTTCACTGGAACCCTCATCTTTACACCATACGCTCTTCTCAGTTCTGCGACTAATTTGAAAGCAATAATGAGAAAAATATGAATTGGAAATAAGAAATAATTAATAAGAAACTGAAATTTCCAACGGGTTGATAAATATTTACTATACATGATCATACACGTCAATCTTTTGTAGCTAGTGGTAGTCTTTTCGTATCCGACCGGTTAGAGCATGGCACACGATGATGGAAAATCCGACACAATGACGCACGCAAGTGTCTTCCATTTCGGATTTAGCCTGTATAAATAATCCCATGATCTACACTGCACTGACCATAACATGCATTAGGTATAGCTAAATACGACAAGCCGAAGGCAGGGTTAAATGGCGCACATTGGAGGTGGCCTGTTTGCAGTGGACTGGTATAAGTTACAAGGCCACTGTTGAAACCAAATCTCAAAACAAGATAGTTCGGAACCTGTTTCAGTTACAATTTGTAGATTATTGATACTCTTAAGTTCATATTTGCAATAACATGTACGAACACGATTGAGAAAACTCGAATTCTTTTAGATTAAGGAATTAATAGCCCGTCTAAGTTAATTGCTCGAACCAAACGACAAGTTTTCGATCGAAGTCCAATAGATAAAAGAGCACCGTTGATGATGATATATTATCACTTAACGCTTTCGTTTAATTGATTTCGTTGCGGGTCTTTAAGTTAGACATTCCCGGAGACTCGCTGAGCTTCAATGCTTAGTGTCATTTAAATGCGTGCCGCTGTTGGTCCTGGCTAACGTAGTGTTTTATATTCTCTTTGGTCCTGGCTTACAGGACTTGCAGTGGCGGGTGTGAAGGCGGGACAGTGTCAATCACTTTATGCTGCTACTATAAAAAAATTGTATAAAATGCTCGTGTAATTGCACCTCATTACTCGTGAGTTATGAGTGTATGGGCTTGATTGCGCGGGTCAACTGCGTGATTATTGTCATTTGTTGTGTCTCCATTGTTAATAGACCGCGTTGATCTGAGATAAGGCAATTACACGCCGCTCTCGTGTGATGACTTCTTCCTACTTAGCTCTCCTGGCTCTCGTCCACTCTCGTTTTACAGTTGGGACGAAATTAACTGCGTGACGAGAAATTTTAAAAGGAAATATAGGCTATAGTGTATTATCCTCATAGAAAGAGTGGTGAAATCACGACTATGTTAAACTACATTACATTCTATGAGTCAATTAAAACACTTTAAGGATCTGCTGCAACAACTACGGCGATCAATTTAACTTTGACAATGTCAATTCTGAATACATTTTGGTCTTTGACACATCAAATGCAATGCATTTATAACTTGTCGGAAATATCTGTGAACTTAGCTGGAATGCGGTTCATATTTAATTATTTGTGTTCCCCTATCTACTATGTTATTTTACATTAAAAACGTTTTGACAAAGATTCGAATTCTATTTTTTATTCGTTTTTGTATTTTAATTCAATCTGTTTAACCTACATTTTGAATTTGCTGAACTTATGTTCCAATGACATTAATTATTCAGGTCCACAGATATTTCCGACGTTTTATACGTGATTGAAGTTATCGTCAATGTTGAATAAAACTTATAACTTTACCGTACTTATATGCAACGGCATAAAATGTAATTATTTTGGTGTAAAAGCGATACCCTATATTAAAGACTTTAATCAATGTCGGCACGTAAACCGGGTAAAAAGACGTTTAAAAACAAAACACCAGTTAATGGAAAGTAATGTATTTATTTTTATTTGCAGAAGCAACCCACACGACGAAAAGCCGCTGAGGCTATCGACGGCGGAGCCGCTGCAGCTGGGACCGCCGCCTCGAACCTGCTACCCTCTAGTCGTAATACTGGCGCGTGACCTCAGGGACACCGGGGAACTGCGCCCTGATGATACGGTGAGAAATTACTTGTGTTAACCACTAAACGTACGTGGATAGTGAACGGTCAGGTGTAGGGTTTGAGTTCGATTTCCATAAAGGGCAAGATGCTGTAAGCTAATTTAAAAACGTGATTTACGCGAAATAATTGTTTGAGGTATAGATGTTATTAATTAAATTATATTTGTATTTGTGAGACCAAGAAGTCTCTCATGGCTTCTGACACCCACCCAGTTTTAACATAGGCTGATATATCGATTATTATATTGTTATCGATTAATTGAATTATACATTAAATATAAAGCTATTTACTGTAGTATTGTTAAACCAATCTAGACTTAAATTAGTTCAATTGTATACATAATTTATATAATAAATACAATAATAGAATAATTACATTCTAGTGTATTTAAATTAATAGAACCATCACTAAAAAAGATTAGTCATACCTTTACCTTATATCATTTGAATAAGAAACCAATTTACCAATGTTTAATATTTAAACACGTGTGGTTTTTCGTCAAATCTTTATACATATGTGCGTAGTGGCCTATTGGGAAATCGACCAGAAGCGACTGCCAACATGTTCACGGTGGTCGCGGGTTCAAATCCCAGGCACACCTCTGACTTTTTCGGAGTTATGCGTGGATTGATAGTCACCGCGCACTATAACGGCGAAGGAAAACATCGCGAGGAAATATGTCACGAGTGTAATATTAATTTATTTTAATCGGCCATTGATTAATTGACCATGTCGTGTGTAATAAAATATTCATGTAATGCAAAACCCACAGACACGTATAAATGTAATAATATTGAATCTATTTTTAAAAATATTGTGGTTTTACTCATAACTTAGCCCCAGCCAGTTTGTTTATTAAAAACATATTTTCCACCGCTGTCACTTTACATGAGTTTAGTTCTTCATAAGTAGGTTTATATTGACAGCCTTAGTGGCGCAGTTGGTTAGACGCCGGCAGTGAAACGAGACGCCGCGGGTTCGATCTCCGCACCAAGAGAAATGTTTTTGCGGCCAACAAATATTTCTATCGGGTCTGGGTGTTTGTGAGACCGAAAAGTCTCCTCGTATGTGATTGTTGGGTGTATTTATTTATTTATTTTATATTATACCAGCTGTCAGCCCATATATACCTGTTTTGAAAGTGACTTTCCTCTCAGATTAGTTCAGTGATCTTAGTCTACAATGCTATTTCAGGTTTCTTGTTATAGTACTAAAATGGACTAATAATTCAGTTGATAGAAAATTCTTGGTAGCACTATTGTTAATAAAGATTGAATTTATGAAAAAGATGACGGAAAAGGAGAACAAGTTATAGTCGCTCCGACAACTTACTGGCTAAACTAGACTGGACACAAAATGTCATAATGCCCTCTAAATCGAGCTCATCGATTTAGACATGTTAGTTCGTAGTAATAGGTTATTAGGTGATTATGCTAATCTGATACTTTTATTCTTACTTTTCGATGCTGATAAGACACAGAAATCTCGCTTAATAACATACATACATACATAAACTCACGCCTTTATCCCCGAAGGGGTAGGCAGAGGCGCCACCAGGACACCCACATTTTGCCTTATATGTTCCGTCCCACGATGTGATAGGGGGCGAGCCTATCGCCATATCGGGCACAAATTCCTGACTCCGGGCTGATAATGAATAGAAAAGTGCAATATCACTTTGCCCGACCCGGGACTCGAACCCGAGACCTCAGCTTTGTAGTCGTACCGTAATACAACTTCGCCACCGAGGCAGTCGCTTAATAATTACAAAGATTAATGTTTACCATAAGTTGTGTTAATTTCCAGGTGGCGTTAGTGAGCGTGGTGCACATCAGGGACGAACAGTGTCCGCTGCCCAGCGGCGTCATCGCGCAGTACCTCAAACAAGCGAACGGACATTTATCCTGCTTGAAGGTAACATATATTCCCACCTATTCTTCCCGCAGCTATTACTGCCAGCAACGCATTGGCGATCTTTTTTATGAAAATAGGAAGTACCTAATGGAGGAAAACGCATTGCCGTTGTAAACTATGTGGAAGATTCTGGAACTCCTTCATGTCTTAAGGCAAACTGAAAAGTGTCTACGGCAGTCAAAGGTGAAACCCCTCTGAACTGCCGTTCACCTTGAAGTCTTACTTGTCATACAAAGGGCGGTATGACAAACCATAACTGCGTCTCTGCAACCTCCAACTGTCTCATTATTCGTCTCTTACGCCAGCTAGGAATTATCGTGGCGGGACTTTAAAAACACCGCTACTTCACGGCGCCCGTTGATGAATTGCCTACCTTCAAGAAAAAGGATAAATCAAAACACTGACTAAGATCCAGTTTTATTTTTGATCCTTGATTCCAATCCTTGATTATTATTTGATTGGTTTCGTTGCGGGTTTAAGACGAGTTAAACATTTCCGGAGACTCGCTGAGCTTTGATGCTCACTGTCGTCAAAATGCGTGCTACAAGAGGTAATGCGTGCTGCAATCCTGGTTTACAAGAGTTCTCCAACTCTTGTAATCCTGATGGTCTCCAATCTAATACCAAGTATCCCGGGTGTGTTGTGGTGATGATTTGTCAAGAGATGTGTGTGCATGTGTGTGCAGCAACTGTACGTGAGCGGCGAGTGCGGCGGCGAGGCGGAGGGCTACGCGGCGGGCGGCGAGGCAGCGGACGCGCTGTGCTGCGTGTGCGCCGCGCAGCCGCTGTCGCGCGCGCTGCTGCCCTGCCGACACGCGTGCCTGTGCGCCAGGTGTCTACGTGAGTACCCGCCTTGTAACCTACTGCTAGTGTATGCGCTCCTGGTACCAGTGCTCCATTAATCTACTTGTTACACAATCTTGAGATGGATCTCTGCGCCAAATAATGAATGCCCTACTTGCACAGAATGTATGTGCTCCTAGTACCGACTCATCAATAACGAGTTGCTGTCATACCGCCACGCCTGTCCGTGCGCCCGGTGTCTGCTTGAGTACTAGCTACACCACATCTTAGTCATCTATTTTCTCCTGGTACCAAGTTTCAGTTTAGGTTCTCGTCTCATGCGCTAGACTTGGGCCTATGAGCCTGATGCCTGCACGCTACCTTCTCTAATTACAGATCATCTATGCGTTCCTGATACCCGTTGTTAATGTACTAGTTGATGTTTGCTAATTTATGTAGCTTGCCTTTTTCATCGGTGCCGGGTGTCTGTCTGTCTTACCTTTACAACTTTTTAGTACTTACTAATCATTTATACACTCCTGGTACCACCACGATTATACTCAACCTCTTCGGGTTAAGGTCAAGAACTGTCACGATTTGGGCGAGTGATTAATCTGACATTTATCCTTATTCCAAATAAGCTATTACGCAAATTATTTCTTTTACGTCGTAATAACGTGTTAAGAGCTATAATATAGGATACTATGTATACCATACAAATCTCCAAAGATTTTTTTAAATTTTTATCATAATCCCAATATGAATAAACTTACACTTTGGTATAAACTATGTTAATCCTGGCGCATCAATACAAAACACAGGGTCCGTGTCGAAGTATTCAAATCACGTCGCGAGTATCCGCGATCAACACTCGCCGCTAATAAATATCGATTGTGCGCTCCACTGCAAGATGAGCTACGCTATGTTATTAAAAAGTATAGCTGAATGAAAATACCTATTAGGTTTCTTGTTTTTTTCCTACACCATTGGGCATTTGGGAAGTACTGGTAGAATCGATTTTAATAATCTGAATCGCGGTCACAATCGCGCAACACCTAATATTGCCGGATTTCTACCAGCGAGGTGAGATAACTGTGGCTCCTGTGTGGAATTTCCAAATACATGCAAAAACAAAAATCTACATAGGTATGAGATACCCCTTGATTTCTGCGTCCCTGCGTTCTTGGCGGTGTTTCAAAGGGCTCTACTGTAATTCTCGCCAAAGTGCAACTGCAGTCACGAAAACTTGTTGCAATTCAATATCAACAAATCTGCAACCATTTCTGAGCACGCCTGTACAATTTTGCTAACCGGAGAGTATCGTCTCTAGACAGTCGAAATTTTGTTAACTCCTTACAACAGTGTCAATGTTACTGTCAAATTTCTATATCGAACAGTCGCCGAACAAAAAGCATAGCACGCAATACATCGACGTCTTTACCCTTCATTGTTATTCAAACGACATTGCAAACCGAGCGTGCTCCATACAAATGGGTGGCGGTTTTTTAAACAGTAAACCTTGTGGATGCGACCTTAACTGCACAGACGTGAGACGCGTTCACATTGCCTCTGCACTCGTTATATAACCGGAGACAATGACACTAATGATGTGCTCATCTCGTGTGTTTTAGTTTTTGTAAAAGTAGTTCGTGCGTGTTCCGATAGATGGCAGTATACTGAAAAAAAATACATACATAAACTCACGCCTTTATCCCAGAAGGGGTGGGTCGAGGCGCCACCAGGACACCCACATTTCGCCTTGTATGTTCCGTCCCATGATGTGATAGGGGGCGAGCCTATCGCCATATCGGGCACAAATTCCTGACTCCGGGCTGATAATGAATAGAAAAACCCAATATCACTTTGTCCGACCCGGGATTCGAACCCGAGACGCCAGCTTTGTAGTTGTACCGTAATACAACTACGCCACCGAGACAGTCTTATTATGTAAATTGCTTTATATTAGCTCACATGATGCATGTTTCTGTGAGATTCCGATTAGTTATAGAATCAGGCAATAGGCCCGCTTTGTAGATAAGATCGAGATAAATATTTACAAATATTTGTGTGGGCGAATATGTATTTATATTGTATCTGGGTGTTGTGCTTACTATTGTCACTTGGTTACCCCTTATAAACGTCTCGGTTTTTATGCTAAAGTGGAAGCTTAGATTACTAAACCCAATGTGTTCGGTTCCCGCATCTCCGTGACATTTGACATTGACAGCCTCCGTCGCGCAGTTGGTTAGACGCTGGCTGTGAAACGAGAGGCCGCGGGTTCGATCCCCGCACCGAAACAAATGTTTGTGTGATCCACAGGTATTTGTTTCGGGTCTGGGTGTTTGTGAGACCGAAAAGTCTCTCGTAGTTTCTGATACTCACGACACAAGACTCGATCTTAGTGTGGAGTCAGAACAAAGTATGTGACTGTTGGGTGTATTTATTTTATTTATTTATTTATCTAACAAATATTTGCGGCCCATAATAATTGACATAATACAGTAACAGCTAAAATGAATTATTTGCTAGCCTACCCTTGCTATCAATATTTATATAGATAGAACCAAGTCTAAGCCAACAAAAATGACTTTAATTATTTGCATAATTTATAGTTGTATTATGTCTGTAACCACTAAAACTACAACTTGGCTTCGTTTTCGGTCGCAGTCTTAATATACCCGGTATAATTAGTATTAAGTAGTTAAAGTATTTGTCTCGGGTCTGGGTGTTTGTGAGTCCAGTCTCTCGCAGTTTCTGATGCGCACGAAACAAGACTTGTATCTTTGTATCGGATCAGAACTATGAATGCAATATAATGCTGTTCGATGAGTTATTCAGTATCAGCCTATATACGTCCCACTGCAGGGCACAGGCCAACTCTACAATCGATGGTACGATTGAGAGTGGTTAGGCCATATAGTCCACCACGCTGGCCTAGTGCGGGCTGGCGGTCTTTACATACCATAGAAATTCATACAAATCGCTATGGTATGCAGGTTTCCTCACGATGTTTTCCTTCAATTTTATAGTGCGTGGTGATTGACTATCAATACACACATGACCCCGATAAGTCAGAGGTGTGCCCTGAGATTTGAATTCGCGACCACCCTATGTAGGCAGCCGCGTCTGGTCCGTTACCAATAGGCCACCACGCACTTATGTTATACATACTTATGATGTAGCATAAGTCATATTATACAAGTATTAGAGAACTTCCAATTAACAAGTTTAAAAATATAATTAAAGTAAAGCTGTGTAAAAAGGCATATTATAGTATCTCTGACTATATGGAAGACAAAACTGCTTGGGAATAAATTGCTCAATTTCTATGAAATTAGAACAATTATTGACATGATAATAATATATATACAGACGATACTGTGACATTTAGTCTGATTTAGATAAATCAACCATTGTAATTTAAACTGGCCTTTAAAAGAAAGAAAAAGAAAGAAAAGACAGGCAAAAAAAATGAAGACAGTTCGTGTTGCTGAGGGAGTTTCTTGCGCCGTTTCTTCTTCACAGCTACAACACGTTCCGAAGCGGTGGTAGCAGAAATTAACGATTCAAAAGATCTTGTAAAAGACTACTTGAAAAAAGAATATTTTGATTTTGATTTTTTTATATTAAACAAGAACGAAAATTCTTATTGACTTGTATAATCTTCTTACTTGGCTAAAAATAGTCTAACAAAATTACTCATTTCTTTGCAGCGAAACTGGACAAGTGTCCGATCTGCCGCAGCGTGATCACGAGCTACTTCTGCATCCGCAACGAGGACGACCTGTCGGAGATGAAGCAGCAGCGGTTCCCCTTCAACCGCCGCCTCTTCAACCTCTTCCACTACCATTAGCGACGAGCTGACCTGCTGCAGAAGGTACGTTGCAAGCTTACTTAGTCTCCGTGACTGAAACGAGAGGCCGCGGGTTCCCGCACCGGAATCAACTTGTGAACCATGGATATTTGTTCCGGATCTGGGTGTTTGTGGAACTAAAAAGTCTCTTGTAGTTTCTGATACGCCGACACAAGACTCGATCTTAGTGTGGGGTCAGGACTATGTAACTATTGGTTGTACTTACTAAATAAGAAGGAAATGTTCGAATTATCTTAATTTATACTTACAGCCCTTCATTTAATAGAATTTTCTATGTATCGTTAGCAATAAATTAGTCACAGCATCCTTCAGTAGATAGCATCTGCTGAAGTAAGGTGTCTACCCTAAGGAGACTGCTCAAGGTTTCCAGTAAGGCCTCATAAAGGCAACATAAATTTAAATATAAAGTCTGGAATATTTTAAAATTTGGCTTACAACATGGATGCTTTTTAGAAATAGGAACCGTGTATGGGTTCACACCGCCTTCAAAATATTACGTATATGTATATGATTTGATAACTAGTCAAGTCAATTATAAAAATAATTTATGTGTGCAAGCAAAATGAAATATGTAGATATTTTTTATTGCAATGAATGGCGAGACGAGCTTGCCATTCACCTGATGGTAAGCGATACGACCGCTCATGAATAGAAAAACCAAACAACACCATGAATTACAAAGCAATGCTTGGCATTCCACTGCGCTCGCCATCCTGAGACAAAAGATATTAAGTCTCTTTACGTCCAGTAGTTACTCTGGCTACAATGTCCTTCAAACCGGAACACAACAGTGCATTATATATTTGATACAGATAATTACTTTATACTGGTACTTTGAAGTATGTTTTTATTATTTTATAAAAAAATAATTTATCTTTTTTCCAGGTAGACGAAACGCAAAAGGGAAGCCACTACTTGTGTGTTTTGTGGTTTCGTCGACGCAAGTGTGATAAAAACTCGAACTGACAGTGAAACGTATGACATTCATGTGTAATTTTTAAATACTTACCAAAAAATTACGTAAATTCTGTGAAGTGATGTTCTGACCTTATTTTTGTGTTGTTTTTATCTGAAAAGACGAGGTTTTGCGTGGGTGACGTGTATTTTGCAAGTCGTTGGAAGTGTAAAAAAATGTCGCACGTCATTTAGCAAACAGTCATAGAACAAAAAGTATGTATTCGGGTAAAACCATGATTAAATTAAATTTTAGCATTGCAGCAGAAATTATTTAAATTAATATGCAAACTGGAGGATGACCTAAGTTTTTGTCCCAAAATTGTTTTATTTGTGATATGACAGTTTTTACGGGACGTGCGACGTTAATTTCATTGATTAAGTCTCGAAGCGACCACGACGTGCGTTACACTACCACTCAATACATTTATATGAAACAATAAAGTAATTTCAAGTCTTAGTTAAAATTTAAAATTCGTGTCGGTAGAAAGCGAATTTATTATTTTTGCTACAATTTATCTCAAAATTGAATTTTATGAGGCCCCATAGTTTTAAATACAGTCATTTACAAATTATTTCCTTAAGATATTTTTCAAGACCTTAATTGAGCTAGAATTTATATTTCGACAGCCTCCCTGGCGCAGTTGGTTCGCCTGTGAAATGCGAGTTCGCGGGTTCGATCCCCGCACCGAGACAAATGTTTGTGAGAACCACAAGTATTTGTTTCGGGTCTGGGTGTTGGTGAGACCGAAATGTCTCTCGTAGTTCCTGATACCTACGTCACAAGACTCGTTCTTAGTGTGGGGTCAGGAGTCAGGACTATGTATGTGACTGTTGGGTGTATTTATTTATTTTTGAAGGCCATTTACTTCCAAATACAGTCATTAATTTACCCACAAGGTAGAAGATATGTTGCAAGAAGTTACTGGTTACAGGCCGTTTTAACCAGCTCGATGTGGAAATTCTCGGGGGTGGCCTATGTTCAAAATATTCTACTTTATTCACTTTAAAATAGAAATCTGAGAAAAACCGCTCAAGCCAATGCATTAATAACATTAAAGATTTATTAACACAGTTTTCTGCATAACATACAAGGCGAAATGTGGGTGTCCTGATGGCGCCTCTGCCTACCCCTTCGGGGATAAAGGCGTGAGTTTATATATGTATGTTTTCTGCATATTTTTTGTATACAATGATATTGCACCATAGAATATATAGCAAAAGAAAATTAACTTTCACTAACATTTTACGATACAAGTTCGCTTTTTATCGACACATATGTATGTAATAAAAGATAATATTAATTTAAGTGTGGGTGCAAAATATGGAACTGTGATAAAAACGAGATGCTTTGTGAATTTGCTGACTTGTAAATATGTAGATTTAATGTTTAAACAAAAATTATTAGTATCCATAATAGTTTTTTGATATGCGAAAAGTACAGTATAATTGTAATAAATGTAATATTTAAATAAGAAAATATGTAAAAAGACAAAAAACATTCTGCCGACTTGTGTTATTGACGTGGAATTACGTCTTTCTTAAAAAGTCAATTTAGAAGAAGGACGTCGAATTGTGTTGTGACGGATTTTTCAGTCTAACTAAAGCAATAAATAACATTTCATTAGGTATAATGGAAATTATTATGTACAGGAAATTTGGTGCGTAAAAAGTGCGTAAACCAACGCATTAAAACATTGTGATTAAATATAATACTTAATGGTTTAGTTTATTTCGGGGCAATATGTAAAAGTCATTAGAGGCTAGCGCCGAGGTCCAAAAACATTTAAATTACTGTATAATATAGTTTTCGATACACGAGAGCCATATTTTATTTCTCTGCTAAATTAAATCGTGATAATATTTCTATATTTTTATACTATTCGTTGTACAATGCAAATGTTATTTTAAAAATCCGAGCTCGGTATGTGATATATTATTATTTAAAATTTATAAAGAATGACGGAATTCCACGTCAAATATTGTGGCACTAATGACGGTGCCCCTATTTATACTTTATTAATTTAACCCTAACCCCTGACATTTCTAAGAACCCCCTGTAAGGGCCATATAAAATATAATAACTCTAATGACGCTGAACAATAAACTTTACAATATTTAAAAATCTGAGGTCCAACTATACAGTATCGCCATCGCATTGTAATATAAAAAAAAAACAGAATGTGGAAAAATATATCGGATTGTCGCCTTAATACGTCACAACAAATGTAGAACAATATCACTATTTTCCAATAATAGACATCTTGTAAAATACCATCGTAGCTAAAATTGATTATAACTTTTTTAATTTAAAACTTCTTATGAAATATCAGGTATTTTCGCTACGACGTGATTTTACGTCAACGAAAAATCTAATAATTTAAGTAACTATTACTTATCATCATGAAATAAATGCTAGTTTCCATTCCTTAATCTAACTTTAAACTTTTATTAATATACTGTAATCCGTAGATTTCTTATTGCAAACTTATAACCCGCGCAGTTAATGAAAGGAAAATACCCCGTCACTTCTATCTATCTCGCTTACTCACTATCTCTGCCTTGCTCGCACCCTACGACTCGGCAAAGCAAAAGCTATTTATTTCGATATTTTTTTAACATAGATTTACACGTTGAATATTTCTTTACTTGCCTTAGTAAGTGCATACTATCCGTTGTTTGTATTGACTGTTTTAAAAAAGGAAATAAAAAAGCTTTCTTCTGCTTTCAATACGGTAACCATTTTGAATCCCATTCATTAACTGAACGGGTTATGCGAGAAAAAAATAGTTTCCTGGTATAAGCTAATCGACGCGAATATGAAATATTTTTATATGGTCCACCGTATTTATATTGTAAATAATTATATGTTGATCCCGTGTAGTCTTCCAACTTAGTGTCCTAATCTTAGATCTCATTAATTGACATTGTGTGAATGTTGTGAAAATTGCAATTTATATATTCGCCACATTAAAATGGCGGAAAATGAAAGGTTCTAAGAAATCGACATGTTTCTGCCTATCTGCACATCTCTACTGTGCCGTGAACTTATCAGAAAAACAAAAACGATTCGACGGTTCGGCCGGTGTCGATCCATAATAATTCATCTAATATTAACATAGTGGCGAAAAACGGTTGATCTCTGGATACCACTGCCAATATATAACGGTATAAAATCAGAGGAAATAAATGTTTAGAGCAACATTACAGTAAAATAACTCAATGTTACATTTAAAGGAACCGTTTTTCCTGATACCTCTGAAAATATCAATATTGAATGCTACTTACCTCTGAGGCTAATTTATCGACATTGAAATCTAAAAATCTTTCATTAAAAAAAAACTTTTGCTATCGCGTCTGTTCCACGCGACACGGAAATCAGTACCTACCGCAAATTGGAAACAGCTTTCCACACAAGATGATATAATTGACAATCTGTGTTGCCATCTAAATTGTGTTAAATATAACAGACCTAAAAACCCCTCGTCCGCGTCTGTTGGAACTATCTTTGTAGGCACATGAAATCTGTGTAAACAATTACAGACAATCGAGAATAAACTACTCGTTGAATTATTACGTACTATCGTACAACGGATATGCTTACTATGTTTAAAATTGATTAAAATAAACTTTAAACCTCATATATAAAGTTCATTTTGCATTATCGATAAGCATACTGTCTAGATAGACATACTTATACGTAGCGATGTCTCTCTCGCACATACGACCAATGTCACTTACCTACGTCAAATTACACCACTAATGTTAGACAAGGCCGTTGCATGTACAGTCTTCTCTTTCAAGACTTTTCAGCATTCCTGTTGTTCGATAATACTTAATAATTGTATCGTAAAATGGTAAAATATAATGAATGCAGACATACCGTCCAAAACTGAATGTCATGAATGAAGTCCTGTAACACCCGCTCCTGTTATGTTCGCCATATACTTAGAAATTTTAATGTTGCAATTAAATACGTTCCTATTTTCTTGTGTCGTTTCATTTGGTATACTCATTACTATAAAATTAAATAACTCGCGTCTATCTCTCTCAAGAGGTAGGCAGAGATGCCACAAATGTCACCCATAGTTCAGAAGAGCCCGTTTTCGACACAAGGTTTAAAACTGGAAGCTTGTGGACATACAAAGTTCAATTGTCCCATTCAATTCATATAAACAACCCAAATATATAAAATAAAACGTGTGTGTGTGTGTACTTAAGCGCGCACGCAAGAAATAATTATTCTTTTATTTAAGAATAAAAGTAGCTTTTATTACGAATTTTTACAATGGCCTATAATTCACCACCATATGTAACGAAGTACCTATCAAAACTGCACTAGTTTCTAAAATCTAGAAGATTAATATCAATTGTGTGACGTAACATTAATGTGGGATTAGTTTCGCTCAGGGTAAATTGAAACGAAGATTGAATTGAATCTCTTCAGTATCTTTTTTTTTTACGTCTTGTCTAAGTTCTTTCATACAGTTCTCTTATTCTATCCTTCCGCACGTAAACATCTTAAGCAATTATTTTCTAACTCATTTCCTCTTTAGTACTTTCCGTATACGTCATCCCTTTCATAAAATGAAATGTGTTCATACCAGTCATTCGCTTAACGTATCATTCTATCTCTTATCGTCCAATCCTACATTAAGAAGACGCTGATTGGTCCTTCATAGTCGGTGGGCGTGGCTTATACTCGTAGGGGCAGGAGATGTAGCCAATAGAAAGTTACCTTCTTGTTATGAATAAAAATATCTCCACCAACTTCATGCGTTCCTGGTGCTTGAAACGCGAAATCCCATTTTGTTACATCGCCAATAGTCGCCGTAGTATTGCTAAGAACAAAAATATCTCCGCGAAATTTATGCGTTCCTGTTACTTGAATAACAGCTACGCTTTGAGGTCGGTGTTCACATCGTAAAAATAAATAAAATAAATAAATAAATAAATACACCCAACAGTCACATACATAGTCCTGACCCCACACTAAGATCGAGTCTTGCGTCGTGGGTATCAGAAACTACGAGAGACTTTTCGGTCTCACAAACACCCACACACAAATGAACCACCAATTGGAAGAAGGGAATAAATCCAAAAAATAGGAACGGAGATAATAAAAAAAAACTTCATAACTTTTTGCTTTCAACTTATAAACTTATAGGACATCAATGATTATTAAGAAAATATCAATCCTGATTTATTCACCGACAGACCTGCCTTAAATGTATAATATTTATTTATGTGTGTTCATCGAAATGTGTTGGATTTATTCCCTTCTTCCAATTTATCATATAATTCTAAAGATAAACCATTTATTACATGTTTTTATATAATATATTAATAGTATACAATAATTGTATACTGGTCCAGGTCCAAAATATTTTGAAATAATAGACAATATAATGACAAAAACTATTTATTTATTACAAACTTGTAAAGACACTCTGTTATCCTTCTATTCTTCATTTTCGGATCTTGTAGTTGGCCAGGTCAGAATTATATCGTAGAAATCTTTGAATTCGTCAGGAATATATTGGATTATTTTTTGTATGTCATTCATTTTTTTCTCATTTAAGGGTATTTTAGTGACATATGCCAGAGTTTCAGGTATTGTCGGGTTTGTAGAAGGTTTTTGGAGCGTCAAATACAACTACAATGGCGGGTATTCGATCGCTAGTATGACGCCCCCTACCACTATGTGATGCGATTTTGTTTATCGAATAAAAAAAGAGGCAAAAAGAAATATTATTTCTATACACGTAAAGTTGATAGTTGGAAGAAGGGAATAAAGGAAGGATTTGTTTCCTCCTTCCAACTAACAATTTTTTTAGCCCCATGAATCTATATGAAATGAATGGACTTTTTTTCTTTTTTCGAACTCACAACTTAGCCCTACGTCTTAAGAATGTAAAACTGTATAAAAGTGAATATGTCGAAAAGTGGCGTTTATTCCCTTCTTCCAATTGGTGGTTCAAATGTACTCATAACTTTTACCATACGCGCCAAGAAGAATTCCTGTTAGATATTTTCGTACTAATTTACTCGCTGCACTTTTTATCTGTTAGAGGATGCCTCAAAACTCATTTTCCTTGGTAACCACGGGACATGACAAGACTACTAAATAAAAGCATCTATCCTTAGTATACATTTATTCGCTACACATCATTTTTCTCCTTCTGTCTATCAGCATAGAGTTGAGAGTTCTTCACAGCCGAGTAGAGGCTGAACAGTACATGCAGGGCTTGTATCCTGTCGTTAAGGGTGTCTCCGGCCACGGGGATGTCGAACATCCCGCACACCAGGTCCACGTATTGGGAGAGGGTGCAGTCGATGTTGGCTGGAGGGAAGCCGACTTCGTTCAGGGTTTCCTCCACTGACTCCGGCCATTCTTCCATTAGCAAGTCTATGTCTGGCATTTTACTGGAAAATAGAGAGAGATTTGTAAGTGCTAGTGACGGCTCATGTGGTGTGTAAACTAAAATTTTTGGAGTTAGTTTTTTTGTTTAAAAATAGGTGACGTAATGCAAGTTGAAGCTTACAACTTACAAGGAAAGGTCGAATACGGGCCTCAACTCGTAATAGGGGATGGTTTGATGGAGACTATTATAAGACACCTATCTACCTTCGTTTGGTGATGTACCTTTCGGCAGCATGTATGAACAAGTTGGATTTTGTCCCAGAAAACCGACGAACTAAGAGATTTTCTGTCGCATTTCTTTGGGTTAAGTGCAAATATAATAAGTGTTAAACCCTACTGTAATAAACGTTAAGCCCTATTTACACGGGGAGAGTCACTCGCCTCAAACATATTATTAATTATCGTAAGGATGTAAAAATTTTGTATCAAAGTAAAGTGGCCAGAATATCATATTCTTATAGCACTCATCGCATGCGACAATGGCATGATATTCTCGCCTGAAACTAGTTTAATAGCTTAATTATTATAAAAATATTGAATCCAATACCTGGTGTAAGTAACAGTAGGCGCAGGCTTCGACAAATGCAGCTCGCTCACGTCTTTGATCCAGCGGTCTATAGCTTTAGAGTTTTTCTCAGCGTTTTCAATCTTCTTGGTCAACTGTACATTCATATTAGGACAAAATTAAACACTATCCTGCCCACACATCCACTACTACAATTCCCGTCGATCTAACAGTGGCAGGGCGTGAAAATATACTAATTTATGTCAGACAAACGTCACAAGGTTCCCCTTAACGACTAGCTATTAAACAATAAATCGATCAATATCACACTCGAAGGTCACGCAAAAAAGACTAGGTATAGTGAGTGATACGATTGACAGTAAGTCGCTGTTCGATTTTCTCAACGGGATAAACATATACATATTTTTTCCTCCAATATGTATAAACATATTATGCTTCCACATTTAACACTGAAGTAACTTATTTATGGCATGATGCCGAGACAATTTTTACTTAAAGATTAATTTAATTTTACATTTAAATATGAAGTATATTGATAAATTACCACGTTGCCTTTGGAACTGTTTGTCTTGGATATAGCTCTGAGCTGCAAGTGCAGTAACGCAGAATCGCTCTGCTCGGTCGCTGGCTCGTCCAACACTGTCAATCCTGGAACCATTCACAATTTTCAATCATTTATAACACCTTGATTAAAGTACAAAATCTCACACAAAGTAAAAAAATATGTTTTTGTCAAATGTTTTCAACATACATACATAAACTCACGCCTTTATCCTAGAAGACCCCTTCTAGGATTAGGCAGACGCGCTACCAGGACACCCGCATTTCGCCTTGGGTGTTCCGTCCCACGATGTGATAGGAGGCGAGCCAATCGCCATATCCTGACTCCGGGCTGATAATTATCAGCCCGGAGTCAGGAATTTGTGCCCGATGTGGCGATAGGCTCGCCCCCTATCACATAATGCGACGGAACATACACAGCCAAATGCCTACCCCTTCTAAGAAAACGGCGTGAGTTTATGTATGTACCTACCTAAATTATCGATATGTTGGAGCACAGGTTCGGCGAGCGTGTTGGCGCGCAGGTTGCAGGCGGGCGTGGTGACCTTGAGGAAGGCGTCGATGTCGCCCACGGCCGGCACGTACTCCGGCACGAACGGCTGCAGCTTCAGCTCGATGTCGATCTTCTGCGGCGTGTATCTGGAATATAAATATACCTTACATTCTGAAGGTAAGACGTGCAGTACAGGTGCGATCCATCCATCTCTAACGCGACGCAATTGTGCCGGCCTGATAGTTTTGCCTCGTTACAGGCTTCCCATGGTATTTCATAGCAACAGAATCCACAAAAAATAGCACGCGGAACTTAACTTAACTTAACTTAACAAACTCATATATTTCATAATAATTTCAATTTAATACCTTATAATTTTATGCCTTACCGTGAAAAATGGTCTTAACAAACAGAATGACAACGAAGTGATCCTATAAGGGTGCCCTTATATAGAACCTTTAAAAGGACAACATTTCATTCAGTAGTTATTTACGTACTGCGTGAATAAACATGGACAGAGACACATTATTATTTATATAGACTTCTGCACAAACAAACAAATAAACAGCGTGATATGTAAACAAATTACCTATTACACCGTCCACGCACGCACAATTTTCACAGATCAATTTCACACAGCCTCGGCTAACCACTAGGCCATCTAATTTTATCTCATTACCACTAAACTGACACATTAAGGCATCTACACACTATCAAGTTTTAGTCGAACAACAGTAACAATTTAAAATCTCAAATTTGTTAGACAAATAACCGTACTAATTCAATAAAATAAATTATAATAAAATGAAATTGTTTATTGGCAATAAAATATCGTGGAATCGTCTGAACACGATTTTGCAAAACCTATCACCCATTGTTAACCACGCAAGTTAGCCATATTTTAGGTTCACCTGTGCGTTACCAATTTCGGCTAGACCGACATAGTTGTGTCGACTGTTGGTAACCACAAACTGCTCTGTTTTTATACGTGGTTGTAAAAAAAACTGTCAATAGTGTGCGCACATCTGAATGTATTCCTTTAACAGTTGAATGTAATAGCGCTTGCGGCGGAGTGCAAGGTTACTCTGTGGGCGTCGCGCGCCCACTTTCCTGTCTGCAAACACTAACACGATAGTAAATAGGACATGCGCTAGGATTAGGATCTAATTATTTGTGATTAGAGCTAATTAGAAGCGAGATATTTTAAGAAACGCTTTTTGAGCCAGCTTTACAGCGCTTTGGCACCAAATATGTAAATATTTAGTCAATTGGCTGCAGCGTACAATTCTTCCGGTCAAATTATAATATTTAAAAGGAAAGTATTTTAAGGGGAGTTTTGGAAGTATTGTGTAGACAGATACTAATATTTTATCACTAACTATAGGGTCTCCAACAATCTCAGTAACTAACACAAAACTGTACAACGTAGTAATCTGTGAAACAATGGTACCATTCCGAACGATACGGCCAATTAGTGCTATAAGCTATATAGCTTTAATTAGCTAAATCAAGGCGATACCACCTGTCGGTTCATGAGAAGAAATTGATCCTAGAACCTCACGGCTCATATCCTTTTTGCGGTCACTAAACCAATAACTCAACCTACGTATATAAATATTAATACTCGTATTTTAACCACGAAACAGCCACATTGCAACACCAGAATCGATTCAAAATAAATCTTTGCGCAATGTTCATAAATACGTGATATTATTAGTAATTAGGTGAAGGACCGAGTTTATGTTTAACACGATTCAATATATTCGATTTATGCCACCTACATTTTTACTACGTATATCAGCCCTCAAACACTCCACTGCAGGATACAATTTTCCTCTATTTCTGAAAGGAGGCCAAAGTTCTTTGCGTTGGCTTAAACCACTCCGAAATCCCTATCAAAACGCATAGTTTCCCTTCATCTTTACCATCAGTCATTATCGACTGTCATGATCATTATTTCAGCTACAAGAATTGCACCACAGAACACAAGCCTCCACCAAGGACATCCAGAAAAAAGACTATTGAAACTACGATAGACGACTTTCATTACTTTTGAATCCAAACACCTAAACCAAAAACAAATCTTAGAGGATTCATTGTGTTGGAACATTTGTGTCGATTCGTAAATCTAACCTGAGACTTACCGTTCCATCGCTGGCTCTCAACGGCGCCATAGAAGCTGTCAAATTACGAAAATGACTTACTTCATTATATATTGGAATATATTCTCCATATCGGGCGGTACTTTAAGGTCCACATAGTGCTTGGGATCGTAGGCTCCCTCAGCTGGTATGACCACGCCACCAGCTCGCTTGCGACCGCTGCCGGCCACGGGTTCAACTCGATCCGGCTCCACATCACCACTGTCCGTCTCTGGAATAGCGTGATGATATAGTGGTGGGCACGTTAGAGATCACTTGGGGATTTTATCAAAAATACTTTCCAGTTTAATAATATTGAGAGGTAATCTGATTTTCTTAACGATAATTACAGCTTAATTGGGAAAATAATTAAAGGTATAGGATAATAAAAGCTCTTGATCCGTAGAAGAGAAAAAGACCGGTGGGTGAAAAAACGAAAAGCATCGGTAGATTTTGGTTGCAATTTTTCATCTTATACTTCTAGAATCGCGCATTTAAGTCATATATTTTTCAGTCAATAGTTGAATAAATAATCTGTTTAAAAACTTAATTTTCATATCTACCAGTACCAAAATAAACATTGCATCAAAATTCTACACGACTCAACGAGACTAATATATGGGCCATTTGGAGAAGCGCGCAATAAATCAATGATTTCAGGTCACGATGTGAATTCAGTGAAGTGGCGGTAATCCACCAGATTAGCAGACACGGTTCGAATGCCAAGACGTGGGTTATACGTTGAATGATCAAAAGAAACATCAGTACATACACGAAAACATCGTTAGGAATATAGCGAAATTGCGCTATAAAAATTATATTAAGGTCACTGACTTAGTATTTGTTTATGTCTTGTTAGAGCTTGTAAAATTTCCAGGAAGAACGTAGATTTAAAATGTCTCATTTTTTGTGTTATAAACATGTTTTTAAGTTTTAACAACATATAGAACGGAGGAAGGAGCCGGCTGATAAATGAAAGGCCGCGGATTCGATAGACATTGTACATATTTATAATATCTATCTAAATATCTATCTTATTTGCAAGACTAAGATAACTTTATACCTAATCAAATTAAATTTATTGAGGCTTTTTATAAAAATACTTATCTACAAAAGCTTTTTTTATTATATTTAATTAGATTCAAAATAACCTCTCTCCAACGCGTATGTTTTAACTATGTCGACAATAATAGGGCTAGTAAGGATGTCCGTCACACTTTAGCACCCCGCGTACCGTTACGCTGAGTGACTGCTACATAGCGGACTCAAACTTGTTTAGGAATAAGGAACACATTTCCTTTGAATTACACTCACAAAAATAAACCAGATGACATATTTTTTTGTATAGTGATGAATTGCGAGACGATGTCATTCGCCTGATGGTAACGATACGACCGCTCCTGGGCGGTAGAAAGCCAAACAGCACGAATTACAAAGCATTGCTTGGCATTCCACAGCGCTCGCCATCCTGAGACATAAGATGTTATGGCTCAATATGTCTAGTAGTTACTCTCAGTTGTATTTGTAAAACATATTTCATACCTGAAGAGTACTTCTGTACTTATGTAGTACTTACGACATATCAAGAAATGTGTTGCATTTGTACCTTTTATATCCTCTTCTTGGACCAAAACATCAAATCTACCGCTTATTATTATTTAGAATCGGTGACTCTACTGAACCATTATAGAAAAATAAATAAATACAGCCACCCATCAGTCACATACATAGTCCTGACCCCACTAAGATCGAGTCTTATGTCGTGGGTATCAGAATCTACGAGAGACTTTTCGGTCTCACAAACACCCAGACCCGAAACAAATACCTGTGGATCACACAAATATTTGTTTCGGTGCGGGGATCGAACCCACGGCCTCTCGTTTCACAGCCGGCGTCTAACCAACTTCGCCACGGAGGCTGTCTAAAAAACAACACCTAATGAGCATACTTAATGAACAACTGTTGGTTCCATCAACTAAACTCACCCGAATTGGATGAATCTTCTCGTTTGACCGGAGGCTTGGATCTGCCGCTGCCTCCTAGCTTGGGAGCCGCTGGCTTCTCCTTAGGAGGTGGTTTCGGTACTTCCGCAATTTTCTCGGGAGCCTTCGGTGATCTTTCCGGGGACTATAATATTTATTATTCATGTAATATCAGGCTTTTTTTCTATTTTAACTAACACGACAGCAGGCGCAGTTACAGGGAAAGATTTAGCAGAAGGGAGGGAAGTTCAGCTGTTGATGATATGGATCAGCGCGGTCTCTGATAGATAAAACCATGCCGTTCTGTACAGAGGCTGAACCCAACAAGTAACAATGCAACACATTTGCGTGTCACTTTGACTTGAGGCATTTAGTGGATTTTCAATCATCAGACATAATGCCTGATCTATGCTGATGGACTGTGTTCGCTATCTGGAAGGATACGATATCCAACATAATAATATAAGCTATGGAGCTTAAGCGGACACAGTGTAATTACGAAGAAACTGGTGTGATTAGCTTTTACCCCGCAACCACTTGGAAATCGTCTTTGATTCGTGTCGTGTTTTATCACTTTCTGCATCATTTATTTAAATACTAATCTCGAGATAAACACGAGCGGAAATAAATATCCCTACATAATAATATGGAAACCAATGTTATCGTGATGTCATCAAAACAAAAAGGATTACGGAGTGACATTGTGTATATCATTACAATTAAGTAGCAACCGCAAAAACCATAATAATATCAGATTAATGTTACTGCATTACAATTTACAATGTCCTTACTTAGTGTTATTATTTTGTATCATAGACGTGTTATCATGCGATGATCGCAGAGCCAAACGTTTCTTATGGGACAATAAAATAAGCTGTTAAATTTGAAAGTACTACATATGCTTGCTTATCTCCTAAATACGTCGACCAAATTAAATTATTTCTCTCTCAACTGAAACTTACTAATACAACTTTAACCTAACATTTCTATCTAAATATAGATAAATAATTCCTCACTGAGTCTGTATGGATAATTTAAATGCCTTGCCGAAAAGGTGGCGTTTTCACGTATAGCCTACACAAATCTGTCTTTCTTATCTACCCATAATAATATCTACCATGTAAAACTTATGGACTATGGGTATAATTACAAGTATGTACGTATCAAAAGGAATAAGACCAACTCAGATACGAACGAGTAACGAGCAAAGTAATTGAATTGTGATGACAGTAACCACATTAGTGTCTATTTCTCCTTCACGGGTGAAGCACTTATCTAAACGAAGTAATCCATTGTCTCAATCCCAACCTGAGTGATAGCTTTCAAATGGACGCACGGAATCGTCAGCTTAATAATAGATAAGCTATTAAACGCATCCAGAGCCGTAAAACGCGTGTATTACGAGCGGTGTCTATTCATAGTTATACATACATCGCACGTTCCCTGCATTCTTCGTAAATCATAACAAACGGTGCATTACGTATTACTTTACTTTCATTGAGTTATGTAAATATTATTGTTAAATTTTATAAAGGTTGAAGTCGATGTAAACGCGGATATTTTTAATTACTTAGAATTGTAAAACCAAACTTTGTGAAGTTAAAAAAATATATTTTGTTACCCAGGTCCAAAAATTGGGTCTGCTGATGGTAAACGCTACTACTACGACTACTGGCGCCCATAAATATATTTAGTTCTGAAATAGTATTTTTTTAAATCCTTGTTTCAATTTATCCATTATACATAATACTACATTTATATAAAGATTGTTATCACTCATTAACCTTTCTAACATCATTGTTATCCAAGCAACATTCTTTTATAATTACAATATGAACATGATGCTAGGCTAGATTAGGATAAAAGCCGTGAGAATATATTATGAAAGTAGCTCTATACATTGACTTTAGACCCGATTAATCCAGCAAACGAGAAACTATAAACACATTAAGGCGCATGACACAAACATAAAAATCTTGCGATGAATTTATTTATTTTATGTCAGCAATAAAGAATTTTATACGATTCATTCCTTTTTATTAACATTTAACGATCTTTACGGTGCAGCAGGCGGGTATCCGGCTGAGAAACAAACATTGGATTCGGTTCTTTGCCTCGGTAAAATTTTTTTTTTTCATGGTAATGTTTTTGGATTACGACACGTTACTTAAACCAGAAAAAAATGTTTTATGTATCTGTGTTAGGAATTGCAATTTCTATTATTTTAGAGAGAGACCAAGCAAGCAAAGGAAGAATTTGTCTTATATCTAGAGAGCATACACAAACTTAATGTTCAGATGCATAAGAACAAATGTACACATACATACATAAACTCACGCCTTCATCCCCGAAGGGGTAGGCAGAGGCGCCACCAGGACACCCACATTTCGCCTTGTATGTTCCGTCCCATGATGTGATAGGGGGCGAGCCTATCGCCATATCGGGCACAAATTCCTGACTCCGGGCTGATAATGAATAGAAAAATCCAATATCACTTTGCCCGACCCGGGACTCGAACCCGAGACCTCAGCTTTGTAACCGTACCGTAATACAACTACGCCACCGAGGCAGTCACCGAGGCAGGCAAGAACAAATGTATTTGTAAATATTGCTATCTTCACCACACACCCAAATAAGATGTTGATCCAATTAGCCATCACGATAAACTATCCAAAGAATCTGTTTCACACCGTGTCAATTACCAAGAAAGCTCCGTCTCGTACGATCAAAGTGAAATCAAACATCAAAACATCTTTGTCGATCTACATTAGTCCGAACTCCGAATGCGAGCGCGTTGCCCTGCGTGGGAGCCCGTTGGCTTCGATCCTGATTCCCGACCACATTTTTGAACTGCTAGAAGTTCAAATAGCTACTTAACTATCACTGTGTGTATACGTAAACTAAAAGAAAACTGCTACAAGACCTAGCCTAAACAAAGAATCTTCCATAAAATACTTCCATATAGGTACCAATGTTACAAAATAAATATATCATGTAGATGTTTATCGTTTAAAATAAATAAAAAATAGGTGTGTATGTTTATAACTCAATAATAATGGATATATAAAATTCAAAATCATTTAACTATCGAGATACCAGTTACTTATAATTCACATAAATCTTAGAATAAATAAATAAATAAATACACCTAACAGTCACATACATAGTCCTGACCCCACACTAAAATCGAATCTTGTGTCGTGGGTATCAGAAACTACGAGAGACTTTTCGGTCTCACAAACACCCAGACCCGAAACAAATACCTGTGGATCTCACAAATATTTGTTACGGTGCGTAACATTAATATTAATAATATTAATATTACTCAATGCATTAGAAATGCGGAAAAAATTATTAAATTGGAATAATTAAGAATTTAATAGTAAAAAAATCTTACCTCATCATCACCGATGTTGTCCACAAAAAGCTGAGCCTCGGAGTCGGTCTCACTCTCGGAATCGAAGTCGTGTCGCGCCGTGTGCCTTACCGGGGGGTTGAACTTGGACATGTTGGCCCTCACCACGTCCTCCTCACTGGAGGGACTTTCTATCTCCCTGGCGTCTACAGCCACCGTCTCATCGTACATATTACAAATATCATTTATCACTTCGTTTTTGACGGATAACGTCTGGCAGTGTTTGTCGTTGGTTGTCATGGCGACCGGCCGCGTTGGCAGAGGCGCGAACTCAAAGTGGCTTTATTGGAACATTTAATATTTTTCCATGCCCTCATGGCACAGGGTGGTACAGCCGTGACATGTGAGAAGAGCATGCCGTGCCTTAGGCCAGTCAATATTTAGAAAAATGTACGAGTAATCCTTTATTCGTCTTTGTTGATAAGATCATGCGTGGTACGAAACATGAATAATAGTTGAATCAATACAAAAATGTACCGACTAGGTAGACCCATCATACTAAATTCTAGTGGCGGTACTTCCATACAAGCCCAAAAGCCCGGCTTGCCCTACATAATACGTATTTACTCCATATTGAATACAAACTATTACATTCAATACAACAGTCATTTATTAGAAAACATCTAGCATTTAAATTTTTTGAATTTCCCGCGCCGCGATTCAATGAGACGCCAGCGCCGAAGCGCCGCGTAATATTCATTCATTAAAACTATACTGAACTTGAAAAGACGGAGCACACAGCACATATATCTATCCTTTTCTCTCTCGTGTGCTTTTACGGGGCTTCTAGCAACGCGTGAACTGTATGGGGAAATGATATTACTCGATCGCTACGAATGTATAGCTATAGATATGTTATATAGCTGTTCACTGTACACGAAATGCCCGGCTTCGGCCTTGATGATGTAAAAACATCGTGCGTTGCATGGTCGTCACGTGATTATTTGTTAAATCAATTACATATATCTATTGTTATTAAATTAAGTTGGTTCCTTTTAGAAATTATTTCTAATATTTTTTTTAGAACAAATAATGAAGTTTTAATATTTCTTTTAATAAATTGTATCTTTTGTATTGTTTATTTCACGTTTACTGGCAATACAGCACATTTTTCTACTAACTTCATTTGTATTATGATTTATGAGTTGTGAATGTGTTTTGTTTAAGGTTAATGTTTAGTTTTTTTATGTTATTTAAACTTTTTGATACTATTATGAGTTGTATTGTTTTCTGTGATGGTTTGAGTGCGATGGTGAAAGCGTTCATTGCCGGTAAAAAGGTAAATTCATTCAATTATATTGAACAATAAACCGGCGCGAAACCTATGCCGGGTTTGTACATTTAGTAAGTCGCGGTAAATCACAATAGACATTTCTTCAGGTCAGTTTAATAAACTACGTACTTTTATTACTACATGCTCCCTTTAAAGCTATTAAACAATCGTGATTCATATGTTTTTATATGACACGTCTTGTGTGTTAGATTGTTTGGATTATAATGCTTTAATTAAATTTTCATTAATTTAGGTGGTCCTTTCAAAAGGCAATCTATTATTTTAAATTTAGAAAAACATTTAAACATGAATGCGTTAATAATAATTTCTGTCTGCAATTTCGGTTAACCTCGAAGTCGAACACGGCACCACAGAATAGTGACGGCAATAGAAATGCAATGAAAAGTTACGGATGCATGTTCACAAGTAATCTA
Source organism: Deilephila elpenor (assembly GCA_949752805.1). NCBI lineage: Eukaryota > Metazoa > Arthropoda > Insecta > Lepidoptera > Sphingidae > Deilephila > Deilephila elpenor. Next base: position 10,913,162 of record OX457113.1, read on the forward strand.
TATTAATTGTTTTAATCTTAAGATTGTGTTGAAGGTTTGCCGACGTATTATAAATTAATTTTCTTCGTTCTTAGTAACTTTGTGTTAAATAATATTAATTAAACGTAAAAAAATATTCGGCTTGCCCTACTCCAAAACCCTAGGCACGCCACTGCTAAATTCAAGTGTGTTATTACTTTGTCCTTCTTTTACATAGAAATTTACGTGCGGAATGATCTAGACTACTTTTTCCTCGGAAAAAACACTGTTCCCGAGGGTTTGAGGCCGAGCCAAGTTCGAAATGAGTGAAACCGCCTAGCACTCGTATCTGATCACTTTTGCCTAGTATAAAACTATGATTATTTTTTGAATGATTTTTTTTGCCATTATTTCTCTTGTTAGTGAAAAAAGGCATGTAAAACAGTTTTTTATGATTCACAGAAATTATTGAAATTCTTAATTGTTTACGCCAGACATGGCGATAGGCCCCTATCAAATCGTGGGACGCAACACACAAAGCGAAATTTGAGTGTCCTGGTAGCACCTCTGCCTACCACTTCTGGGAAAAAGGCGAGAGTTTATGAATACTATGTATTTATCTATTTATTTACGCATGAAAGGTTCCAGAGTTTTAAAGTCAGCGCAGTTTTTAATTTATATAGCACATCGCCTGAATCGTTAATGAGTATATTTATCCCATCTCAAGGTCTTTGACAACAGATTTGGTCTAGACTATTCAATATGGTAGCATAATATATTTTGATCACGCATTGTTAAAAACATTTTAGAAGGCAAGATAAAAATGTGCTTATCCTAATTTCAATATTAAATATGGCTAACTTAAGTGTGGGTAAAGTTTATGTAAACAAATAAATACAATTTATAAAAAAATGTCAAATAACTTTATTAACTAAGAATTATCATTAATTTCTATATGATACAAAAATAATTGACACAACAACCCGTGCATGTAATCTCTTGCGAACTTTTCAAACATTAAACTTAATTAAAGACTAAGTTCCAATTACATTGTAATATTACATTTCCATGCAAGGTTATTTCTCAATGGTTGCTATGTTGCTATGGAGATCCAAAACTACATATTTTTATGTCGAATTTAAATGTACTTATAAATTTCACTTTTACAATTGGCATAATTAAAACAACTACAGATTAAATCTAGGTTTCAAGAAAATCTCGAGAATACATCTCCAAAAATACGTAGGTCGGAAGATACTTATACAATGTCCCAAAAATAGTTTAATATACGATTTGACTACAAAATAAATATTTTGCTCTACTGTTAAACATGCAAAAAATATACATCTATCCACAATTTAATATATTCTCAGCTCAATATTTTTCGCACACTTTAATTATGTCCAGCATAATGTAAACAGTGCAATAACACGAAAAAATCTAGTTTGGAACGTACAGGAGCGTGAAGGCACTAGTATTACTACCATTTTGATAGATCACATGATTTCGGACATTTAAACTTTATCACAATCAACAGTCTTGGAGTATAAAAACAGGAATAAAACTCGTTACACTACGATTTGGCACAATCTGTAACAGAGACTAGGTATACTAACTTAATGTCACTTATCTGCAGATAAGCACAAAAGCGAGTCCGAAATATCAGCCTAGATCACAGACACTGTAATACAAAGCAAATGTTTACGTACGCCTAAAATTAGTTCAGCCGACTTTGTTTATGAGTTCATCGCATATCGCGGTTAGTTCCTCGTTCGCCTTGGTTTTCTGAGCGAGGGTCTCCTCTAAGGAAGTAATATGCAGCTCCTTCCGCTTGATCATGGCGTTCAACTTCAGTACTTCTGCTTCGTGAGCTCTGTTGATCTTTTGTAGCTCATCGTTTGCGTGATTAAGCTTCGACGTCGCGTGCTGTTTCAGTAACTCGTAATTTTTCTGCATCTTCGTGACATTTTCCTCAAACTCTCGAAGCGATTGTTTATAAGTTTCCTCATTGGCTTTATAATTCATTATAACTTGTTTACTCTTCTCGTATTTGCTGTGCAAGTCGTTGAATGAAACTTCCATGCTTGCTAAGTGCGCTGTTTGTTCGTCTCTCTCGTTCATCAAAGCGATTCTTTCTGCAGCGTGTCGTTTCTTGTCCGCTTCTGTCTCGGCTATCAAACTCGCGATCGTTCGCTCATATTCCTCGACCACTACCGCCATGCTTTTATTCATTTTCGTTTTTTCTGCAAGCTTATCGTTCAAATCATTTATCTTTTTCAGTCTCTGTTGGCCCTCTGCCTCCAGAACCTTCATTTGAGATTCTAATGATGCTAATCTATCTTTTAATTCCTTGCTTTCAGATCGTAGATTGTAAACGTGGATTTCTTTTTCAGCTAAAACTTCCCGTAGTTGCGTGAGAGCTAATTCAGCTTCGTTTTGTTCCCGACTGACATGGGGTATTGTAGTTTCTTGTTCTACAAGGGAGCTGTTGGCGCTTAACGAAAGTAGTCTGTCGATAACAGCCATGGCAGGGGACGTGAATGTAATCGAACGTCGATTTGTTCTTGTGGGTGTGACAGATTTTCTTAAGGCGGCAGTAGGATTAACTGCTGGATTGACGACCATCATCGGTTTGGTTACTGTAGTATTCAAATCTTCGACAGGTTCGGTAACATTTAGGTCTGTTTCGTAGTTCAAAGTCATCTTTGATGGGCCGGCAACAGAGACTGGCACATATCTTTGCTGTTTCGGAGTTCTAGTGGGTGTGCTTTGCCTTTTCTTCACTCTGCTTAAAGCAGCGACAACACTATCAGAAGACATTCTTTTAGCAAACAAGGGATCGAATTTAAGGAACAAACTTTCTTTTCCGCTGTCAGCGACTACATTACTTTTATTTTGATTTAAAAGAAATTCGAAGGCTTCAGCGTCAATGAAAAGTTCACCTTCAGCGTTTTCATCCTGCTCTTGCGCAGGTAAATCATTAAATTGCATCATATCTACATTTTCACCATCAAAATCGGATTTTTTATCTTCATCTATATCTTCTGTCTCTAGGAATTGACCTTCAATAGTATCTTCATCTTCCGTATTAACCTCTCTGATCGTAGAATCTTTATCTGTACCTTTAGAAGAACTTGTAATATTACTAATATTTGCCGAAGATTCTTTTTCCATCGGTTCTGTTTCCATTTTATCTTCGATATGTTTTTCAGTATTTGGCGCACTGTTAGTTTTTTCGTCTTCGTTGACTTGTTGCATTATTATAGAAGAATCTGGTGAAGTCATTATTCTACTTTTAGTAGCAAAAGGATTCTCCATGCTTACATTACGAGGTGGAGACTGACGTATTTTAGTTTTGGTTGCAAATGGATTGAAGTTCATATCATCAATTTCAGGTATATTAAATACATTTCGCGATTTCGTGCTGTCGCTTGATGATGTACCCGCAGAATAATAAGTGGACTGTTCAGAGGACGAGGTAGTCTTAATATCATTTGATTTATCAGGAATGGATTCAATCGAATCTTTGTTTTCTTCGCTCATTGTGACGTCTGTAGACTTTTCTTCAGTCAATGTTGCATTCTTAGTAACATCAGCGTCCACGATATTAATATTTTCAGCTTTAGGTAGCTCAACAGGTGCTAAATGATCATTTTTGTTAACATTCGATGTGTTTATTACGTTACAATTTGTTTCATTTGAAAAGTCAATACTCATGTTTTGTTGCTCTTCATTTTTTACAAATTTCACATTGTCTTTTGTATTAATATCTACTTTGGATTGTCGATTATCATTTTCGGGGACGCTTTCATTGACATCAAATGTGGTATTAAATGGCTTTTTCGTACTCGATAACTTTTGTCTTGCAGGTTGTGACCTTCTTCTGTTTTTATTTGTATCCTTTGACGTGTCTATTTTTGTCATTTTCTTCTCTTCTGTCTTAATTTCAATGGTTTGGTTCGGTGTCTCAGGAGCAGGAGACATGCGTATCTTTACTTTAGTGGCAAAAGGATCGTCTATGTCGTCAAAATTGAAATTATATCCTTTGGAGGTAATCGGTGGTGAACTAGGAACTTTACTCTTAGTGGCGAATGGATTTTCCATTTCTTCGAAGTTGTCTAACGGCTTCTCTTCAGATATTTTATCCAAATCAGCAGCTACAGAAACATATGGGCTATTATTTTCGGATACAATGATTTCGTCATCAGCTATTACCAATTCTCGTTTTTGAGATACAGCATCTTTTGTATTTAATTCCAAAGAAAAAGTTTCGTTATCAAAAGATTTATCTTGTTCTTTATTCTTTGATGCTTGTTCTTGAGTTTGTACGTCGTTGCCAATTATTATTGATTTATTTGCAGTCTCTATTATGTCTGTTTTATCTTTTTCAACTTGCTCTATTTCTTCCTTCTGAGTAACATTGAGCCCAGTCATATATTTTTTATTTATATCTTCATCAATCTTATTTGCATTTTCTATATTATCTGGTAAGCTCTTCTCCATAATAAATATTTCTTCTTTGTGAGTAATTTTCGGCTCAGCATTGTCTTGTGCTATATTACCATCATCTTTAATTGTTACTGTTTTGTTGGCATCTTCTGTTTCTAATTGAATAATAGTATTGTCATTAATTTCTACCTGTTGCTCTATTGGTTGTTCATCTTTTTTAAATGTATTATTCATGTCATAAGATGATATAAGCTGATCAACATTTTGGCACATCTGTGAGGCTTCACCTTTCACTTCACGACCGCTTAACATTACTTCAGACGCATGTTGTAACTTATCGATTTGTGGTTCAGTGAGAATAAGTTCAGAAATTTCACGATTTTTGTCCAAAATTTCTTCGCAAAATGAAATTAAACTTGCCATTTGATTCTCGGGTAATGTTGTCGAACCTATATTACTTTGTTCATTATTATGCACGAATCCTTCCTGTGTATTGTTGGATAGTGACAGATTATTTTCATTATTTTCAGAATTATTTGAGTCTTCTTTATTATTAGTTTCATTTACGTCGTTGTCAGCAGTGTGAACAGCAGAGGTATCTAAAGCCATCATCTCAACATCCACTACTTCCTTTTCATTAAGGATATCGGGTAAGACCGGTACATTATCAACATTTTCAGTTACATTTGGTGTCTGCATATCAGAGGTTTTCCTCACATTTTCCATATTATCCATTGACACATCTTTTTTAACTTCGCTCTCCGGATCATTGCTCATTTCACATAGCTTGTTATTAAGATCACTGATTTCTTCTTTAACAGGTTGAACCTTAAGTTGAATGGGGCTTGTAATTTCCTTATCTATATTTAAATCTTTTGTCTCCAATATCATAGCAGGCAATAGCTCCAAATTGCTTTTTAACTCCGAAACTGCTACTTCTGCATTTTCAATGATACAATTCACTTCCATTTCTGCTGTACTTCTGTCAACCATAGCTAACTGAGGATTATTGGTTACAGCAGCACTTATATCTGTAGGACAAATTGTATCTTTATCTATATCTTCATCATCAGGCAAAGGAATATCTGCAGGCGATTCAGTGAGAGGCGTGGTGGATGCTGTTACATCTATTGATACTTCATCAACATCCCGTGGTTCATTGAGTGCAAGCATTTCTGGTTCTGATGGAGCTATCAATACTGGCAAATTATCTTCTTTTTTGTCATAAGAAAGATTCACAGTGATATCTACTACTTTATGTTCCAAAGCATCAGACATATGACTTTTCACTTCTATCTCTCCTTTTTTTAAAATGTCAATAGCTGCATTTGGGTCTTGTAAAGCAAATAATAAGTTGTCAGATAAATTCAAAGATTCTGCGGTATTGTTAACTTCAGGTATATTTTTTTCTTGCTCTTGTATCGTAATAGTAAGATTAGGATTTAGTTTTTCCATATTTGTCAGTTCAATAGGTTGCTCAGATGTTGCAATTTCCAAGGAGTTATTATTAGACAGTGTTTTATTTTCTTGATCAATTGTTTTTGTAGCATCAAGACTTTCTATTAAAGCACTCAATGATTGTGTATGTGACTCTAAAGTTGAAACTTCTAACATATTACTTGCATATTTATCTTTTTGCTCTTGAAAATCTAAAGTCATAGTCACATCATTATTTTGGTCAAAATCTATACCAGATATTTCTAAATTTGACTGTTGTAAAATATTCTCTATTACTCTTGTTTGATTCTGATTTTCTTCACATGTAGATGTGTTTGTGTGAATATTTTCATTAATTAATGATGATGTAAATAAATTATTGTTCACATTACCTTGCATATTATCAATTCCTGATGGAACTGTGACGTTTAAGATTTTCTTGTCAGTTTCATCAATTTTTTGAACAATTTCTTGATCATTGACATCATTTATGATGTCTTGTGTTCCAGATAATTCTTTAATTAATTCTTCTACATTATTGTCTACAGCATATGATTCAGTCTTTGTTACATTAGATTCATTTTCACAGTCCAAAAACTCACTGTCCGATTCATTAGTAACATGAAATTCATTTTTATTTGTTTCTGGGCTTAATTCAGTCATAGTCTTATCATTAAGTAAAGAATCATTGCATGAAATATCCATATATTCAACAGTTAAGTCCAAATTGTGTTTAGTTTCTGTCTTTATTTCAATAGGTTTATTTTCAACTTTATTTTTCTTCTGTGGAAATAACTTATGGATAGGAATTTTCTCTTCACTGAAAAGTATTGTTGTTTCATCTTTCCATTGCAATTCTTTTTCCAAATCATCATTGAATGTAATGCTATCTTTGAGGGGACTATTTCTTTTGGACCCACTTCCTTCCCTCTCTCTGTGAGGAGCTATAGGAGTTGAGGCAAGGACCGGTTTTGTTTCAACCTTGTCTCTGGGTTCAGATGAAAGCCTTTTCGACGGAGTGGGAGTTAATTGCTTTGGTGTAGTGCTCTCACTGTCTGGAGGAGGTATTGGGCTCTGAGACGATCTAAACATGTTCAGTACGGTTTTCAAGCCTCGCATAATGGGTGAACCTCCATCATTCTTGGGAATATCTTTTGTTGGTGTTGTTGCTTCAGGTGTCTGTATTTCAGATGATGATGAACTCGGCAAAGACAAATTCTCATCAATATCATTCGTAACGCTGACTGTCACAGTAATATTATTATTTTCTGTTGTTATTGTGGAATCTAATGGACGTAACATGGACACACTCCTCTCTATAGACTGTTCATTAGGAAGTGACTGAAGAGGCAGGCTTTTAAGAGACTTAACTACGCTATCATTTTTTGTCATAGTAGAGTTTAAGGAACGAGTCAAATTTACCTCATTGACCGTTGTGTTCAATGAATCTTCCAAATCCAGGGTCTTGTTGTCGATACAGCTGGTGAAGCTCTTCGACATTGGGGAAGCCGCTGGCGTTACAGAATACCTCAGCCTCATATTAAGTTCTGAGACATCCAACTCCTCATAACCCTTCTCAGTGCAAGGCTGGACATTATGATGATGGAACGTATTTTCCTTATTGTCAAAGTCACTGTCAATGCAGTCTATGTCCATTAGCTCTACTGGATGAGCCATTTCACAACTTTTTTAACACCAGACACTTTTAAACTTTTTTCAACTCCCGGCACGAGCGTTCCCTTCGCAGCACGTCAATCTGGAGGCACAAACGGTAAAATCAGTCCAATATTTACAGTTAACCGATTTCAGATAGTTTCACTTAGATTTCTAACGCTTAATACGAGCGGCGACGCGGTATGTGTGTCATTTGAAAACAAAAATGTCCGTGCCATGAACACGCAACTCACTGTATAAGTCTATTTTTATCCTTTTTGTGTTGCGCGCCGTAAGACGTTCATTTTATGTAACGCACGCGCCCGAGGGAATCTTGCCAAAATGCAGACACAACTACGAACCAACACAACTATACCGCACAGAGAAACCGTTTGAATCCGGTAACTTTTTTATATTTGAACTGTCAACTGTCACTACCGTGACGTATAGTATGTTGCTTCACACATGTTCATTTTAATTTAGAAATTGTAATGTTTTTGTAGACGGAAAAAGTGTTTTTTCATTTATTATACATTTATTTTAAATCCTTAAATTAACTATACATGTAACGAAATAAATACCAGAACTGCACGTGTATTCCATTTATAACATTGTTTCACATATTGCGTTATGTTTTTTGGCATGATTACAATAAACGTCGATATGTCGATATTTTAATTAATTGGCACTCTTCTTTCTTATTGTGTAACAAATAAAGACTATTTGTTATTATTACATATGCATTACAAATATTTTTGTATCTTATAAACAGCGTTAATATTTTGTTTAAACATTGACATGTATGGAAGCTTTATAAATCTTGGAGTTTACGAGGACTGATAATGTTTTCATGTACATACTTCTGTAAATGTTCCATTATAATAATTTAATATCTATTATGATCGAATCGTATTTAAAATTATTATTACAATTATGTTCTTGAAAAATAATATTGAAACTTTACCATAACATTATTTTATTTGTGTTTATTCTGCTAGGTGTCTTTATAAAATCAGACAGTCTTGTTTTTGTCACGGGGCGGAAGGCTTTTTTTATTTTTATCTAAAATAACATACATATATGAACATATAATTTTAAACGACTACTTTCAATATGGAGCAGGTATGTTATTAATATCTTTGAATACCATTTAACTCAAGGTTATCACATAACCTCTACATCATCGAAAAATATTGGCGAGTGGGGAAAATTCGCATTACAATTCAATGGAAAACATAATTATGTAGATACCAGGTTTATAACACGGTCTAGTGAATTCAGATGTGCAGTACTAGTATTTGATACAGAACCAGTTTAATACTCGGGTAGCGGAATGTTAAAGTAATTGTTATACACTTCAGTTCGCAATTTATCGCCTTAACAAATGGACGTGTAACATCAATGTAAGATCTCAAATTAAAATACATTTTATATTTTTTAACACAATAATGAATAGATCATAAAGTAAGTAGTGAGTTTATTGTGTCATTAAAATACTTTATTTAAACTACAGTAGTAATTTTTCAAGTGTATCTAAGTATTAGGTAGTCGTAATTATTTACTTTTGACTTTTTATATTTCGAAAGTGCATCCATTAGTAATTGCGCTGAGTATCTGATTACATATACCTGTTACAGTTTTATATTTTGCTTTCTACAAACCCGTTTTATCAGGTATTTTGAATTAAATGAATTTATAAAATAATTTGAATGTATACTTAATTCATTTCAAATTTAATTTAATACTTCATATGTATAATTTAGATTAATTTTGTAGGAAATGTTCTTTGTAAATATGTATAACGTGAATTTTTATTTTGCATCTATTTTTTTATTCCCACATTGGTTTCCTTTTAATCAATATTTCAACGATTTTCGCAAATTATCATTACATTTTGTGAGTATTTTTCTTGCTTGATTTTGGAAGTTCATAAATTATTCAGTAATGGTTTTATACTCTTTCGCAATGTGCTCGGAACATAAAGCATACATATAAAAGGATTATAAACATCTGCAATCATCTTAAGTACATAATTAAATATTTAACAAATAATTTTGAACTGCAAAACATAATAAAATTCATACTTAACAAGAAATACACAATGTTAAATAATAGACAATAAAGAACTTAAATACAATAAACAAACATATACTTTATGACACAAACATTTACAAATTTTTCACAAACATTGTGCAATAATATTATGAGCTTTGCAATCATAGGATTTTGCAAAAAAATATTTATTTTACATCACATTTTATATTTTATCTTTCAGATTGTGTGTACATAGTCTTGTTTATGTGTTATATCAATTGTACAGTGTATTATCACAGTATTATCAAGATCAAAACATTTTAGATGTTTAAATTCATAAAATAATTTATACCGACTATAATTTTGTTGCATACAGTACCTTCTCTACATACATAAATTTGCAGTGCAGAGCAGTATTTTTTTTAAACATAATCCAAAAAGTAAGAGCCTAACTTCCAATAACATTGTTGCAGTATGAAATATGGAAATTGAACCTGCCATATCAGTGAAACTATTGTTTTTCGCTCGCTCCAAAGAATTGGCCGGCGTTAGGGAGGCTACTCTCCATCTACCAAGGAAAATAAGCTATAACCAACTGCTGAACTTGATTATCAAAAAATATAACTTGGAGAGTATAAAAAACAACATATTGTTGGCCAAAAACGAGGAAGTGTGTGAGGAAAACTTGGATATAGAGATAAACGAAAGAGACAGCATCGCTGTGATACCCCCACTGAGCGGTGGATAGATTATAGATAACTAAAAGAAAGAAAACATGGATCACCTGAAACTCACCGTGGACAAACTGTCTATTGACAGTATTAGTGAATTGGTGATGGACGATAAGTGTGGAGCAGTGTCCATATTTGTGGGCACTACGAGGGACAATTTTGAGGGCAGAAAGGTATGTCGTAACTTTTTTTAATCCTAAAATTTATAGGTATGTATGTTAGCATTTTACTGTTTTCTGTAAAGAAATGGAAACCTATTTAGTTGGCATAAAAATATTATGCCAAAACATAATGATGTCCACATAAGCCACTGTGAACAAGGCTCTTATCACATTACGTGAGAAGACTTAATGCAATGGCTTATCTTTAATCAAAGAGGTAAACATACAAATATTTTTTGAAATTTCTTCTGGAATAAATTTATTTACCTTATTCAATATGCATGTGTAATATACACCTGATAAGCTATTAAGGCCACCATACCGTTGCCTCAGTATATAAAGCTCCATAAAGCATATGGGTAACACAGACGCGGTCCGAGAGCGGGGGGTCGTAGGGGTCATGGGCCCTACCAGAGTTTAAAATCATATTGACAAACCTCCAAAAATAGGTAGAGTACAACAAAACTAAATATTTTTTAAAATATTTTAACAACGTTGACTCCGCGCTCTCCCAAAATCTTTGAATGCGTCCATATCTTAGTAATTTAAACAACACATGTTTGAACAACTAAACAAATGTCTCAATATTAAACCTTGAAACTTGTATAAAATACATGAACAAATACTTTCTCTGCGTAAATATGGAGATGTCGCTTTTCTATGTAGTTAACAACAATTTTCCTGGTATCAACATTCAGCCTTTCTGATACGGTTAAGGTACCGGCTGTAAAACGAGAGCCCATGAAAGTGTGTCCCGCAAATTATTATTTTTTATACCATAGGATGCAAACGTAGTGTAGGACGTCCAGCCAGGTGGAGCGACGATATTCATGGGGTGGCTGGTAGCGGTTGGCGACGATGGGCTGAAGATCGAGCCCAGTGGCGTGCTATAGGTCTATGTCCAGCAGTGGACGCAGAAGGGCTGATGATACCATAAGACAGTCAAACGAGGGAACGGGTCCTGATCATAAGTGATCACTGCCGCCCATGAATATCCACAACGCTTCGATCATAGATTGCCGGACCATCAAATAAGAAGGGGAGCAAAATGAAAAGGACGGAAAGAGGAATAGGCATTGGGGAGGAAAGTATAGGGAATCCAGCAATGAATAAATTTATTCGGATCGGTCGGGTATGTGTTGTAAGAACGAAAAGTCTCTTTTATTTTCCGATTCTTTCAACATTTTACAACAAAAAATTTAACATAATGTAGAGACAGGACTATGCGTGTGTCTCTTGGATGTATTTATTATTTAATGTTTATTCCTAATTGGTAAATGTTAATGCATAATATGTGTGTTTATCATCTTTCGCAGCTATATTACTGAACCGTTTCAAATTAACTGACATGCAGATAACTTAAATGCATAAAATATTGCGCGTTGTTGGTAATTAATTAAAGTCAAATTGCTTTATTACCAAAACTGATAAGAGAACAGTATTGTTTAACCAAAAACTCATTTACTTGAAGATTCTAGAGTACTTTCGTTATGATCAATTGCAGGATCTCCCTTACAGTTTCTATGAACAGCCTATAGGGACGAGTCTGTACCCAAGAGTTTCTAGAATGTTCCTTACATAACGCCCGCAAACTTGGAAATGGCTTAAGTGTTCACCACCTCACATGGAAATCTGAAACACTTCCATCATTGTTGTGTTTGAAGGGAAAGAAAAACTTCGAAAGGAGGTTCATTACACCTCCAGCAATGTAGCTCAACTGCTGTTTCATGTTGACAGCCTCCTTGGCGCAGTTGGTTAGACGCCGCCTGTGAAACGAGAGGCCGGCGGGTTCGATCCCCGCACGAAGAGAAATGTTTGTGGCGGCCCACAAATATTTCTTTCTGGTCTGGGTGCTTATGAGACCGAAAAGTCTCTCGTAGTTCTTATACCTGCGACACAAGACTTTGTTGATCTTAATGTGGGGTCAGGACTATGTATTTGACTGTTGGGTGTAATTTTTATTTTTATTTTTTTTATTATGTTGGTATTCTATGTCCTATGATATAGTGGTACCACCCGGCCCAGTCGATCTATTGTTACAGTAGGTCAAGGTAACCATAGTACTGTATTGTAATGTACGGCCCATATACGTCCTACTGCAGGGCATAGGCCTCATCTACAATGGAGAGTACGATTGAGAGGGTATACGTATAGGCAATATAGTCCACCACGCTGGCCTAGTGCGGGTTGGCGGATTTTACATACCATAGATGTTTTATAAAAATTGCTGTGGTATGCAGGTTTCCTCACGATGTTTTCCTTTAACGTTGTAGTGCGTGGTGATTGACTATCAATACACACATGACTCCGAAAAGTCTGAGGTGTGCCCTGGGATTTGAACCCGCGACCACCGTGAACTTGATGGCAGTCGCGTCTGGTCCGTTACCAACAGGCCACCACGCACACAGGATGGCTCTGCTACTTATACAAGTGATAAGCATCTTAAAAAGACCAAAAAAATATAAATGAATTGTATACAAAAGTTAATAACTAATTATATTGACAGGTGTTGCGGCTGGAATACGAGGCGTATGAACCGATGGCGCTCAAGTCGATGAAAGCTATTTGCGATGAAGTGAGAGAGAAATGGCCAGCCGTTCACCACATCGCTATGTACCACAGGTAATTAAACTAATAATACACTTTATTTAAGTCCAAAATATGTTTTCAGTTGAGTTATAGTGAATAAGAAATAGCCCAAGAAACTACCTATATAATATAATGAATTTAATTTTATTAATGTGCTATTTATCCTCTGATGCCGACATACATACATAAACGCACGCCATTTTCACAGAATGAAAACCGATAAAAACTGTTTATTAAACGGTATGTCCGGCGGTTTTAAGGTTTCGTTTACGGTTTCTGAGGATATTATTCAAGTAAGTATTTTAGTGTGACTGCCTCGGTGGCGTAGTTGTATTACGGTACGGTTACAAAGCTGAGGTCTCGGGTTCGAGTCCCGGGTTGGGCAAAGTGATATTGCATTTTTATATTTATTATCAGCCCGGAGATAGGAATTTGTGCCCGATATAGGCTCGCCCCCTATCACATCGTGGGACGGAACATGCAAGGCGAAATGTGGGTGTCCTGGTGGCGCCTCTGCCTACCCCTTCGGGGATAAAGGCGTATTGCGATTTATGTATGTGTGTATGTATTTTAGTGTAATTGGTATAACCGTACTAATAAGTATAAACAATAAGTAAATAAATAAGAACACAAGTGTTCTTTATCAAATAACAGAGGGGTAGTAGAGGCTATTTTAATAAAACATCCACTACCAGAATTTTTATCACAACGATAAACGATAGAAGTTACTTTGAATTTTTTGTCGTTTTTTGTACGACTTTGATAACGCTCCTTTGGAGGTTATTAAAGTTTACATGTCTGAGAAGAAGATAGATGTCCTTATGCAACTACATATAATAAATGGAGGTCACTAAAGCTGACATCACGTTTGGCTAACAAGAAGATAGATTAAACAACTTTAATTAAAATACTTAAAAAACTAACTTTGACTACTTATAAAATCTTTGCACAAACTATTTGACCTTTAAAGACCTTAATAGTACCTCAAGAACCATACCAATAGTATAGTTAGCAAATTAAACATCGTAGTAATGGTTCCGAGAATCGTTTTGTGCTCTTCGTAAGCGATTTTTATACAATTGTAATTATTTGTTACTTAATGGTTTCTTAGATTTACGCGAATGTTACACATTGAAATAAAACTATTTTATACGGATTTAGTAGTTTAATTGTGACAGTCACAGAGCGGATGACTAATACCTCAGTCCGCCCCGTGACCACGAAAGCTGTAAAGTAATCGAAACGTCGGGAAGTTAAAAAATGTAAAAAATAAACCAAATCGCGATAAAATCCGTATAAAATAGTTTTATTTCAATATTTGTTACTTGTGCAATACTTGCGTAAGAAGTCACTACATCAAATCAAGAACTACAAAAAATATTAAGATTATTTAACTACGCAGTTTATAAGTATTATGAATAGATTAGATACGAACAGAATTATTCCAGAATTAAATATTCCAGGTTGAAAATATAAGGATTATACTGTATCAATAAGGAAAAAACATTAAAACGCGCATACATAAAATAAATAAATTTGTGACCAAAAAATACACAAAACGTCCCGATCTTAGTGTGGGGTCAGGACTATGTATGCGACTGTTGGGTGTATTTATTTATTTTTTTATTTAATTGCTGGAATCGAACCTGTGGCCTCTTGGGATCTCATTTGGTTTTTTCGCCTCAGTTGGATTCTTAGAATCCAATATATTGTTTGCTCTAGTACCTAATAGTTTGAATATATCAATATTTTAATATTCTAACATGTTGATAAATTGTTGTTGGTTTGGTCTCTATTTTATCTTTACGGTTGCGGGGTCATAACCTTATTGAATGGGTTTTTAATGAAAGTCTTAAAATTATCACATATTATAGAAATTCTTTTAAACGTCTATGGTATGCAGATTTCTTTGGTGTCAAAGTGTGTGTAAATTGACGATGTGTACACACTTAATTTCTGTAGTCTGTCCCGCCCTCACACCCGCCACTGCAACTCCTGTAAGCCAGGATCAACAGTGACACGCATTTTAATGACGAGTATTGGAGCTCAGCGATTATCTAAGAATGTCAAGTTTTTGTTACACGCATGATTAGGAAAAGTTCGAGATGAGCCCTGAAATTCGAACCCGCAGCCAATACTCGGCAGCGGCTTGAGTCTATTACGAACAAGCCAAGGACACAAAAAAAAATTAAACTTCACTCAACCACTTCAAAACTATTCATTCCTTAATATGTCTACAGAAGTGGCACTCCATGTATTTGCCTAGTCACTAATGTTATGAAGAAATCAATACCTATCTACTAATGTGTCCAGTCACCGTTATTTCTGTATGCATTCATACATCCGCCATAATTGGCCCGTTATTTTACAGAGTCATGCTATCAGCAAAAAATAAATTGACTTACCGGATGAAAAGTACAGAATATATTATAGCCTTATCATGCATGTTGTTTTTAATAAATGAAATTGTATTTGTAGAAAGCAGGTAACGTACAATTAAAACAACCTAGTTATATTTTCGAAAGTACTAATATTATAATTTCTGACATGTAATTATATCTTTTTGTGTGTTAAGCTGCTTTTTGGAAAAGCAAGAATTGAAAAGCTATGATCTTTTATGTCTTATAGCATCTAGAGCCAACACATTGTTCACACAAACACGTATTTCGGTGCGGGGTCAAATCCGCGGCTTCGTACCACAGCCTGCTTCTTAACCTATTGCACTATAGAGGATAAAATATACAAAATATTCATTTTCACGATACAATTTATAACCTAAAATCACAGCTCTGACGTCATGAGAGTCATATACCTTATTATTTATTTGTGTTGTATTGCTGCCGAGATATCTAGCTACGTAATGTTTTCATATGTCAGCCACTTATCATTACGTCCAAGGCTATTCAAACGAATTTATCAGATTTATGTCATTTTAAAAATAAAAATGATGCTCTTTTATCTTTCGTTATTATGACTACATGAAGTGCAAAGTGTAGGTCAGGACAAAAAAAAAATGTGGCAGGATATTATTTTTATCCATTCCTGATAGCGTCCACCGTATGACCGCAATAGTAGCACGCATATTTAATTAGTAAGTACTAAATAGCGTTTAGCCCACCCACAAAGTGGACGGACGTTCTGGTTAAGGTCCTGGGAAGTTGCTGGATGCAGGCTGCTTCCAACAGGTCTATGTGACGACCCATGGGGGAGGCCTAAGTTTAGCAGTGCAAGAAGGAGACTGAGAGAGAGAGAGAGAAAATAGCATTTCGGCCTCAGGCTTCAGCCGCGGTATATCCGGGCTTAATCAAGCCGGCATTGTTGTCGAAAAAATAGTATCTTTCTCAGGTGTATAGCAGCCATTGTGAAATCAGGTTGAAATAATAATTTCAGTGCAATATATTTTCAATTTGTAAACAGATCCCTTGGCTAAAACCACCGTGCAAGTCAATAAATAGTTGTGAAACGGAAAATATTATTATTATTTTTAACAAAAGTTGCAGTTTTTGTACAAATTGCGTACGTCCTCTTACGAAACTCGTTCGACATAAATATGCGGTTGCGGAGTAAATTGTTTCCGGTCGCGTGAACAATATGTGTACCTATTATTGCCAATACCTTATTCAAATTGAATTATGTACTTATTTTGTGAAATTATTCACAGTTCAGTTGTTACAATCATTTTGACATGTATACCTACGTAAGCTGATGCCTGTACTCCAGAAAGGGTAAATACAGGTGCTACTAGTGCTATCCCCAGTTTGCCGAGATAATTTCCAATTCAAGATATGATAGAGGGCGAGCATATCCAACAGGAAGGTTACAGAACATATTTAATTTCTTTACTCAATCCGAAAAACTCACAAATAGAGGATTGCTTACTAAAGGCATCGAATCAAATGCCAGTTTTAGAATACAGATAGGGAATGGGAGGATCAGATTCTTATTTCTTTTCTGTATTTTTGTTGCTGATTAAAGACATTTTAATGTCCTCACTCCTCAATAGAAACAAGAAACTTCAATATTTGAGTTGAATTCTTTGTACACTGTTATCGAACCTGGCGGAGAGTGGTTAGTATCTAGATAGTCTCCATTTTTAACCACGTTCTCCCCGTTCCAGGCTAGGCAACGTACCCTCCAAGGAGTCGTCAGTAGTGATAGCAGTGAGCAGCCCCCACCGCCGGGACTCCCTAGACGCGGTGTCCCACTGCATCGAGCAGCTCAAAGCCACCGTGCCCATCTGGAAGAAGGAGGTCTACAACGGTGAACCGCCACTCTGGAAGGAGAACGCTGAATGTGCGTGGTCTTCTCATAATAACTCTTGCAGGCAGAAAGTTTAGGGATTAGCCATGTTGAACTTTTACCAGGATTTTGCTGGTTTAGGTCTTCCCTTAAAGGTGAGGTCTTAAGCCGTTGTCCTGGTCAAATGCCACCAGCAATCAATCTAGTATCAGAATTATGGCAAGCTGATTGAAGAAGATCAGAAACTCGTGGTATAGTGAATTGATAAATTGGAAGTGACGGTTAAAAGTACACTAAGATAGAAAATAGTACTTTAGATATTGCTGACGTGGTCGCTGCTCATCCAGAGTAGACAGTGAAGCTGCCTTCAACTATGTTAAACTAGTTAATACTATAGAAATATATCTAGATCTTTCCATTAGATTATTCTTATAGCATTAATCTTTTACATATTTTACATTTATTCATCCCACTGCTATGCACTTCCGACATTATGAGGGCATTACATTTAGTCGATCATGGTGATCCACTGCGAATAAGTGGTTATTTCACCTAGTTTTATTTTTTCACTGTTGTATTCTAGTTTTTTATCACTTCCATTTTGTGATAAGTTTGAAAGTTCTAAGTAGTCATTCACCAATGCGATACGTAATAAAGTATACGCTAGCAATCTTTATTAGCAATTACTTTTTAGTATTTTTCTGCAATATAAAGCGTGTATTACGAATTGTTATGTTAATATTCAAAAGACGGTTGTGCGGAATTAAATTACCATCTGTACCAACATGGTTAATTCCCGCAAAACAGCAGTGTGAATGCGCTGTTGTGTTCCGGTTTGAAGGACATTGTAGCCAGAGTAACTACTGGACATATTGAGACTTAACATCTTATGTCTCAGGATGGCGAGCGCAGTGGAATTCCAAGCATTGCCTTGTAATTCATGGTGTTGTTTGGTTTTGCTACTGTCCATGAGCGGTCGTATCGCTTACCATCAGGCGAATGGCATGCTCGTCTCGCCATTTATTGCAATAAAAAAAAAAAAAAAAAAGTCCATGTGTGGTATGCGTCGGCGAGCCAAATTAATATTGAGAAATTAGCTGTGACGGAAAGAAGCAACCATTTTATTCACCAATATTTCGCTAAAATAAAATCTTTGATACATTTGATAGGTAGATTATATGTTATAACATGATTGTCGTACATCTTAGTGATTTCTGCTCAATATGTTTTTTCGTATGTTGCATCACGATTTTGGTAGCTCAAGTAGTCAATTTTATTATTTTTTAATACATTAGTATTTTTTTAAGTAGTAGTGTGCATGATATGCCGATATGCATGTTTTTTTTTCTTTTTTTTTTACTTAATTAGTGTCAATGTCTAAAAGACAATATTCGGATTATTTAAAGTTAGTGTAAAACAGATGTTACTAAGTACGTAGTTGTAGATGCGTGATAAATTCGGGGTTAACAAAATGTTCATGTTATTCCAAAATGCTTCTACACAGTCCTCCATCTGTCCAATGGCTGAACCATCTGTCGGCGTGAGATTATGCTTTCTTCGATTGGGACGCGTACCTTTTAGTCAGAGCCTTAAAAATTGAACTTTATTGCAAAGCAGAGACAAAATTCTTTCAAAAAAGACATATTTATTATTCATAGTTACCTATACTTATGTATTTAGTCTATAAATTATTGCATGAGCGTTGTCTTCCTGAATTATTGAAATAGACTGTTAGACTCAATTTAACTCAGCCTTCGGTCTATGAGTTGTTATAATAAGTAAACCAATATGACCATATTGGGATCTATATTATTTGATCATAGTGTATAATGATCTGCTTTTTTTTTCTTTAAGTAGACAATGGTTGTATATTGTTGATGTTTATTTTTTTAATTTGTTAGTGGTGGTAGTTTAAGAGTTTATTGTATTAAATATATAATTGTTGTTATTGCGAGTTTTATTCTTTATTCCTTTGTATAGTATAAGCATGTAAAATTAATTCTAATAATGGATTGACAGATGAAGTACAGTATAAATCTGTGAGTCTAAAAGCAGGTCTGGGTTTAAATTTTGAAGACTTTCTTTCTTTTACCATTGAAAAACATTTTCCAGGAAAGTTTGTAATTTTTTAAAGATAGAAGTTTTAAAAAATAATTTAAGGCAGCTGAGATATTGCTCGAAGTAAAATCCATCGAGCACAGAGCTGATAGACAATTAATTGTATCTTAAATCATTATATACAATATAATAACGTTGCTTGAATGAGATCAACAATTTAAATATAAACAAATGAATCTTGCTGCACTTACTGTGCACCAGAAGTATATTTTAAACAATAAATTTTAATAATTGTATGCGTAGACAAACTACCGTGACTTAACAACATACAATGTTGCAACACATTTGATAAAACACTAAATATAATTCAACATAAATGATGTTTTCGAATGTTTTATAGACAAAATCAAAGATTAAGGTATATTATTCTCCAAGTTGCCCTTATTCTAAACTCACATAGGGTCCGTATTCCACGTTCTGGCTGTTAAAATAATAAATAATGCAATTATAAGTTTTTTAACCCATAAATAATAAATTCTGCTATATACAATGTCATAGATAAATAAATACACCCAATAGTCACATAGAGGTATTAGAATTCTTTTCTATAATAGCATTAATAGTACATACTATAGTGATATACTCTGTAGTAGAAAATACAACATTAACATATAAACGGCGTCAATATAACAAAGATATCAATTCAAAATACAAGGAGATAAAACAGATATGCGTGAACTAATAGACATTGATACTTGATAATAAATGACAGCCTCCGTGGTGCAGTTGGTTAGACGCCGGCTGTGAAACGAGAGGCCGCGGGTTCGATCCCCGCCAGAGACAATAATTCACAGATATTTGTTCCGGTTCTGTGTGTTTGTGAGACCGAAAGTCTCTCGTAGTTCCTGATACCCACGACACAAGACTTAATTGATCTTAATGTTGGGTAAGGACTATGTATGTGACTGTTGGGTGTATATATTTATTTATAATCCATATCGACAATGTCCATTGCAACTGTTTTCTATATAAGATTATTGGTGCGTTCTCACATTACTCATAAATATCAGTGTTATTTTATATTCTACTGGAGCAACTGTTCTAGAACATTCAAACCAAAATAGCATTACAATTTAGGAGCGAATTTAGATAACACGCTTTTGTGATGTTACTGCACTGAAGAGACGCCAGTTAGAAATCAAGGTCGATAACGACCACGTTACGCTGCAACTTCTGAAGCAATTTTGTGGTTTGGAGCACATTTCACAGTCATTGCCAGTTGATCACACTTTGGAATAGCATAATTCGTCAAGGCCGGTTAAAAAAATATATTCGTAGATACTAATATTATTTCCTATCTCGTATTAAACCAGCGAGATCGACTAAGACTTAAAAATATTCTTAGGTAGCCATTATTTTCTAAGACTTCAAATATCCTAGTTTCACTATCTTTTAAGCTATTTTTATTAAGTAACATACATTACTCGTTAGGTATATTTAATAAACTAGCCTTGAAAACGAAAGGTTATTTTTTTTTTTTTATTGTATGTATAAATGCATACTGATATCAATATTTTATGTATATTTAGTCTACACAAGATAAAAACTTACCTAGCTCTTTAAAATTCAGTAATAAAACCGTGAATAACAGCATCATTTATTTTTATGTATATTGAAACAGCTGAGTTATGTTTAAATTATTATTATTTTACATACAGATACATCTGTAGCACATACGCATACTTAATTTGAACTTTCATTTTTCTACACTTCGAAAAAAAAAAATTATTAACATTGGTTAATTTTTATTTTGGTTTAAGCTACATTCAAGCATCTATTTCCTACATATTTATATGCACCATATTGTTATCATTTAAGATAAATTGATGTATCTGATTTCTTAAAAAAACATTATTAATTTGAAATTATTTAAATAATATTTAGTCCATTTACATAATTTCGTTTACATTGCAGTCTCATATATAGTACCACCATCGCCTCCCAGAGCCGAGGCAGCAATCGACAAGAACCTCATTCAAATCAACGTCTCCAGCGAGGAGTTACAGCAACGCATACAGAACTTCATCGAGAGAAAGAGACAGCAAGTGAACATCAGTAATATACACGACTTCATACCGGGGGAAGGAGAGAGCGAGACGCAAGATACCGAGACATGTGCGCGAGTTAGAGCGCAGTTTATTAAACGGAATGATTCTAAGGGACATCTTAAAAGTAAGTATTGTTAATTAAGTAATTAGTTCTTGAAAAAGTGTAGAATAAGATTTACAGAATTTGATAGTATGAGGTAGTAGGATCTTTATATTTCATTATATACTTGTATCAGTTCTTGCATATGCTGCTAGATGTCGCTATACAGATATTGGACGGACTGTCATCATGTTATTTTTAAAGGAAATTTATTTCAAACATACAGCTTCGTAGCACAGTTTTACCCTAAATTTTCATTATGCAACGGCTTTCAAGGTACAGTTTGTTAAGATACCGGATTACAAACGAAAGGGTTTAGATTCCAAATTGTGTGGACAATTTGTATATATTTTCTTTACTTATTATTCAATACAATAATACCACATAAAACTACCTTGCAGTCCGCAAAGTGCACAACGAGTGGGGCCCTCAAACGGCGCACCCGCGCCTCCCCTCCGAGAGCGAGGACTCGGCGCTGCCGCCCTCCATCGCGGAGCGCGTGCTCTCCATAGAGAAGTACCTCAACGTGGCGCCCGTGTCCAAGGATGTCTTCAAACGACTGAAGGATATGGAGGACAAGATCGCACATCTGCAGTCCGTTTCGCCGGAGTATGCTAACTTTTGGGTGAGATTTTATTTTTTGTATCTACCCTCATAAGACTCGGGGTGGTGAAGGAATTGAGATAGACATCATCATATGTATGCTAGAAAAAAAAGTGTGCATGAAGTGCGCGGTGGCCTGTTGGTAGATGGACTAGACGCGACTGCCAACATGTTGACGGTGGTCCCGGGTTTAAATACCAGGGCACACCTCTGCCTTTTCGGAGTCATGTGTGTATTTGATAGTCAATCACCACGTACTAAAACGGTGAAGGAAAACATTGTGAGGAACCTGCATACCATAGCGATTTGCAATAATTTCTATGGTATGTAATGTCCGCCAACCCGCACTAGGCCAGCGTGGTGGACTATATGGCCTAACCACTCTCAATCGATTCTCTCGATTGTAGAGTAGGCCCGTGCCCAGCTGTGGGACGTATATGGGCTGATACAGATACAGACAGAAATTATACACGTGAATTGATCTATTACAGAAAATCAAGAAAGAGACTGACGACATAAATACAGAGAACCTGGTGGACTACGCGTTCTCGGCAGACGACATCGCCAAGAAAATCGAGCAGTTGGAGAAAGCCAACAACTAATCTTTTGTAATTAGTACTTTAAGTATCCACAATACCATGTTTTAATAAAGTGTAGTCGATATTTAAATATGTTTTATTTATACTGAATGGTAGATCATACCACAATTCATACTTCATCAGATAGTTCACTTTCTTGTTACCGATTTTAATCAATGTTTTACAGCTGAAATGACCACAATACATCGAAGTATTGGTCATAGCATATTTTTCTGTGATTTAGCCCACAACAAAATTTATCAAAAAGAAAATTGACACTTGGAAAATAAAAGTAACTATCAGAAAAGCCAAAAATAATAGTCAAAATTTGATAAATAAAATAAAACAACGATATTACGGTATAATCTAAATTCGTTTTATTTACAATATCATTAACATCACAAATTAATTTATGAGGAACTATCTTATAAATAAAAGCCCAACAAATAATTTTAAAACATTAATAAAAAACAAGGTATGATTCTATGTTTTTTGCAGCAACTTAAGAATAGGTGTTCAATATTCATTTTAAGTGTGAAAAAACAGTTTTTATTTAACAGGACATAAAAATATAACACGAATTATTGGCTCTTTAATGTATTTGTTAATGTATTTTGGTTAAAAACGGCATGTATTTTGAAGCTTGTAACAATTTTATCCCTGTCTGCCACTTTTCTCAAAAGATAGGGATTATTTTGGTATTTTCGTAATGATTTCTAGTTTTTTTTTATTTCTCCCAAGAATTCTCACTCATAACAAAAAAAACGAACGGCTTCCATTGCTCATACTTCTGTTTTCTTTTTACTGTCATGAATTTGACGTGTTTGTTTGATCAGCTGATTAGCTTTTTTATTACAATAAATTACAATAAGAAGGAAGGTAGATACAATTTTGTGATACTTACATGTAAATTATAAATTATTTCAAAACATTGTTTTAAAGCAATTTGTAGTGAGGTTTACAATTTCAAGTAAGAACAGATATTTATAAATTAACGAGTGTTGCCAATTCACGTCTTTACATACATATTTTTTGTTGTTTTGCAAATAAATTGATGCAATATATATTTATATTTGATATAAAATAACTCACAAATACAAACTTCCGTTAAGTCTCTCGATTACATTTATTCACCATTGAATAATTGTACAAAATCGATTGTCCACGTCATCTAATGCGGTTGAACACTTCACAAGAGCACTCGGTGGGTGGTTCAGTTGGCCGGCTGAGCCGTCGGCCTCCGCAGGTACACCACGAGCCCCAGGGCTCCGAAGAGTACGGTGATGAGGTACAAGTCCCAGTTGGAGAGGAACGTAGACTCGCCGCCCGTCAGGAAGATCATCGCGAGCGGACTCTGCAATATGGACTGATATTATTGATTTATTGGAGTGTGTTCAGTTGATATTTTGATACTTTTTTTACTTTTAGTCATATAAAACATCAATGTTAGATTACTTTGCACTTGATGGTTAAATCAGTGTAATCCAAAAAATCCATTTATGAGATTCTATTAACAACTGAATAGTTTTCGATAATCAGGACAAAACGGCAAAGCTGTTACTTGTCACACCAGTTTTTGGTTGTTTTAGGTTGGTTTCATTGGCATCGACAGTTGTACTACATGGTACTCCGGGTACGTATAATGAGTCACAGTAAGGCTCTATACTCTCATACTTGCAGGTACTTATAGATACAGGCAAGTGCAAGTACTAGTCCCGGCGCTACCTGCGCGAGCTGCGCCAGCGCGGCCTCGGCGTTGAGTCGTGCGAGCGCGAGCGCGGCGGGCAGGCGCGCGTCGGGCGCCGTGTCGGCGGCGAGGTCGTAGCAGCGCTTGGCCAGGTGCACGTCGCGCGCCAGGCCCAGCCCGCGCTCGTGCATGTAGCCCAGGTTGAACGTGGCCTGCGCGTTGTGCAGCTGCTCCGACGCGATCCTGCACAGGGCACACAACCACCATTACTGCGGTACTCAAAACTGCAATTCATTTATCAACTTAATTTACCAGCGTAAAACTACCATCAATTTAGTTGAACACAATTAGCCCACCTAAAATTCAGCCCAACATAAAATAATAATAAGCCATAAACAGCTAAAGAAATAATTGGTTAGTTCGTTTAACAACGAATGCGTACGACAGTGTGTGCATACGTACACGCATGCACACACGCGTGCGAAAGTACGTACACACGTACACTAGAACGTGCGTGCATGTTGTATAGAAGTACTCGCCTGTAGTGGTGCGCGGCGGCCTCCAGGTCCACGGCAGTGCCGAGGCCGTAGTAGTGGTAGTCGCCGAGCTTGACGCGCGCGCCGCCGCTGCCCTGCGCCGCCGCGCGCGCCCACAGCTGCAGCGCCCGCGCCCAGCGCTCGCTGCCAGCGAACAACCCGCTCTCTCCTGCGCACACCACGTGCCATTCACATTATCAACCAGCAAACAATACTCAAGACTACCTCGATATCGAAATTGGAGCTTAATTCATTACATAACAATAACTGACTACTAACTATTGGGCTCAATTTAAAAAATATCTTATTAGAAATTTGGATCATCGAAGTACAAGCACCATTAGATATAAATCAGACCAATCGGATCAACAGCAAAAGTAGTTCAAGATGGCGGCTATGATTTTTAATATTTTTAAAAGCATAATATTGTGAATCTGTGTCTGTAGCTATATATTCCCTTTTGAATTCACATACCAGTATCGAGCAGGTAGGCGGCGTTGCTCTGCGCCACCTCGTACCCTCGCTCGGCCAGCGCCAGGTACTGCAGGAGGGAGGAGTCGGCGTCCCTGGCGCGCTGCGCCGCGTGCGCCAGCATGAGCCGCGCGCCCCACGAGCCGCGCTCACACACGTTCTTGAACAACTGGGAACAACAATATCATCAGATTCTGGTGTGTTTCAGCCCATATATGTTTTACTGCAAGGCACGAAAAGACAATAGAAAAGATTTTGACATCTGTAATTAATTCCGAAGATGGTAGAAAGGGTAGAGGAGAAGAATATTGCTGTTAAAAAATATTGTAGAGCGTTTTGACCATGGTAGAGAAGGAAAAAGAGAATATTACCTCGACAGCAGTAGTGCAGGACATCATAACCCCAAGTCCCTGGGCATGCATTTGACCCAGGTGGTAGAGCGCCAGCACATGCCCTGATTGAGACGCCAGGGAGAAGTACTTGTTGGCTTGTTTGAAATCGCGGGGTACGCCTATACCACCTGTAGAAATAAAACAGAAGTTTGTAATAAGGAGATGCAGATTTAACAATACATCTTGTTAATGGAAAATGTACAACCCTCCTTCTTTCAATAAGGGTTTGAAATTAGATATAAAAAAAACCTATTATTCTTTCCGAAATTACCATCTGTATTTATCTCAAATTACATCAAAATTGGTCCAGCAGTTTATGCGTGAGTAAATACAGAGTTAGAATAACATTATTTAATATGCATACAGAAGTAGAATTATGGTCATTTGATAAACTACTCACCAAAATACATGAAGCCGAGATGCAACTGTCCTTCTACCCAGCCTTGGTTGGCGGCCATCGTGAAATATTTGAACGCTACGTTTGTGTCCTTAGGCACTCCCCGGCCCTAAAAACAAATTATATTGCAATATGAACATCATTTTTGAGTAAATTAATGATATAGCATAATTTTCATATTATACGCCTTATTCCGATAGACTCTACGCATCCATTCTTTTTTAAATAGCAAGTCGCTTTGGTCGTACAAATAAAGATATTATCCTAATAGTCCACCAAAATAGAATTTAAAAGGTAGTTTTCCATTTCATATTTTTGTCCTAAGCTCTTAGTATTCGCTCAGCATCGTCATATTACATATTTTATTAATGCAATCTAGACTGACAACAAATTATATTTTTGATCCTTCGAGCCGGATAAAATTTACCTCTACTTAATGTTTTAAAATAAACTATTGTATGTACGCTGTATTGCTAATTTATATACCTGCAGATACATAAACCCAAGACCGCTCTGTCCCACTGGATTATTCAGTTCTGCGGCTTTTCTGAAGTAACGTAACGCTGTTTCATTATCCGCTTTGATGCCTTCTCCGCCTTCTAGATATATCTGAAAGGATAAAAGCACATTAAATAAGCCCCACTGCAGGGAATGGGACTAATTTGGAATGCAGAGTTCGATTGAGACGGGTTAGGCCAAAGTGAAGGAGATTTAGAATATCTATATTTATTAACTTTACTTTCGAAATACTTTAAGAGATATTGGTTTAATCGTCTGGATATATAGTTATGGCTTTTTATAACAATGACATAAAAAAATCCAATTCACAATAGGGTATTTTACTATGATCGACTTTTTGTATTATTTTGCATACAAACACAAATACCATTAAAATTAAACATTTCCGTCAAAACAGTATCAAAGTAGCTTGTAACATGAGGCACATATTAGTATTTTAAATAAAAGATTGGTAGCGTAGTGGGGATATCTAACCGTCTCTTTCACACCCGCACACTGCAATGCATTAATGCATATCAGGCCTAATGGCGTCACTAGTTTAGTTTTGCATCCCTTTTCTTTTACTCCCACTACAAGATTTTAAACGTTTCTAAATTGTTTAATTGTGAATGGATTTACAAATTTCTTCGTTTGCTAGATTTTGTATATGGATATCTTTTGATAAATACAATAAAAAAAATTGAGTACCCAATTACTCAAGTAAAAAAAAACAGTTTCATCTCTCTTCCCCCTTCTCTACACTAGGTACAAAGTGATATAATAGTAAACTAACCTTGCCAAGGAAGGCATTAGCCACAGCGTTGCCTGTCTTCGCTGCCTGCTGGAAGTAGTGCATTGCTTTGTTGATGTCCAGAGTAACGCCTCTACCTCCTTGGAAATGCAGCTGGCCTAAACCAACCTGTGAAATTAAGAAAATAATAAATGCATGTCTATTTAAATATGTAAGTTAGAATAGTGTATCTACGCAGACGACTTCTCCATAAGCTGGAATTTATTTTAGCATCACATGCACCATTTTCGTGCAGAATTATTTATTTCGAACCTGACTGAGGCATAGTCTCTTTCAATTTGCAATGAATAGAGCAAAGCCTACTTTAACACGATAGAACATCAGGGACTTATTAAGTATTATTAAAATAGCATGTTTATTGCTTTTTCCAAATATAAACCTATAAATTTAATTTTCATCAATATAGAAACTTCAAGGTGCGTGGTGGCCTGTTGGTAACGGACCAGACGCGGCTGCCTACATGTTCACGGTGGTCGCGGGTTCAAATCCCAGGGCACACCTCTGACTTTTCGGAGTTATGTGTGTATTGATAGTCAATCACCACGCACTTTAACGGTGAAGGAAAACATCGTGAGGAAACCTGCATACCGTAGCGATTTTAAAGAATTTCTACAGTATGTAAGTTCGCCAACCCGCAGTAGGCCAGCGTGGTGGACTATATGGCCTAACCACTCTCAATCGATTCTCTCGATTGTAGAGTAGGCCCGTGCCCTGCAGTGGGACGTATATGGGCTGATATAGATATAGATAGAAACTTCATACGGCGCCATCCAGCGGCATGAATGTGAAGTACTATTTTATATGCATTTAGTAACTAACTTGATCTCTATTAAAATTGACTACAAACCTGCGCTTGAACGTCTCCCTTCTCCGCTAAAAGCTGGTAGTACTCAATCAGGTCGCTGTCCAAAGCACCGCCAGAGCCTAATCCTTCTGCTTCATCCATTAGTCTAGTCCTGTGTATCGCTGGACCTCCGCTAAACGTTACTTGGCTTGCCACTGAAGATATCAATAAATTTATATTTCTTAAAATTACCTACATAGTTATCTTTATATCAAGTATCCCTTAGCTTGAAACTAAATAACTATGTGTTTAGTATATTCAGCTTAATGGGAGCCTAGGCATAGATATGTAACACAAAAATGAAAACGTTCACACCCTTAAAATCTTTTGTTTGACTTACTGTACCATTAATTGTTCAGCATTATATAATTAAATAATAAATTCCTTAACAAACTTGAATTAAAATGCCAAATATTATCAAACTGTATCATCAAAACTAATTCAGCCTAATACTTAGGATCTCACCTTTAGAAGCCACTTTCATGTACAGATCCATGGCTTTAGGGCAGGAGCTGGGCACGGTAGAGCCGCTCCAGAAACGGTAAGCGAGCGCCATCTGAGCGAACGAGCTGTCTCCGATGGCGCCTATTGTGTAGTGTACTAGGGCTTTGGCCTGAGACACCGGGACTGCAATGCCAGTGGCATAGAGGAAGCCCATGCCCTGGAATTGAAGAATTTCATGAAGGATATACATTAGATAATAATATATTTGATTTGTCATTGTGAACCATGAAGTACCCATGCTCAGTATTAATATTTTCTTAATCCTTGTCGACACATAGCAGTCTGCTGGTAGACCTCTGTCATCTTGTTATTAGGATTGAAATGGTTGAGTATGATAAAACTATGTAAATCATTGTTTTGTTATGTGTTCACTTTTGTTTAATATTTTCTTGTATGATAAGGCATTATCTAACTTGTTTTAAATAAATGTTTGGCCAAAATAAGTTACTTTTGAACTGGATGCAGTGCTGGAGCACCAGTTTACATTACTTAAATTAACTACATTAATAAAATACATGCCACAAAGATCTCACTATTCTCTAAGGCTTTCTCAATCAAAGAGCAAATCCCATGCTTAGCAATTAGACATGTATGAGCTGGATTATTTATTACTTTTAAAGGGCTTATAGATAAACAAATTACCGCATGAGCATCAGCGATTCCTTCCTCCGCCAACACTTCAAAGATGGCCTTAGCTTTTTCCACATCCAGCTCAACTCCTTCACCGTACACATACGACCAGGCCAACTTGATTTTGGCTGGTATGTATCCAACATCAGCTGCCTGCTTGATCTGCAGTATGGACGCTCGGAGGTCAGGGGAACGCCTATTTAGCTTTGTCATGGCTGCATCGTATAGTTCTTTGGCTGTTGGAACAATGTTTTGGGTAAGTACTTTTCAAATTATTTATGTTGGAAAAATATTATGTTGTTGCATAAAACTGGGTTTCCATTACTGAAAATATCTGATTGATTTATTAATTAATCGGTAGTCACATTACTTAATGTCTATTGAAAGTATAAAATCACAGCAGTACAATTTGTGTTTATTATTGAAATACCTTCTTTCAATTCCGGAGACAATTCAGGCTCTTGCTCTTCAGCCAGTGGAGGTAAGTTGTCCAAAAGCATCTGTGGATTTTCTTGTTCAGTCTTCTACAATAATACAGATTTTATAAATATAAGATACTTAAGAAAACTCTAAAAAATGATGAACATAACTGAGCACTTAAAAGTTGATAGTGCATTAATTCTCCAAAGGACTTACATATAGGTTAAAGTTTACACATATACATAAACTTACGCCTTTGCCCGGAAAGGGTAGGCATACATTTCGCCTTGTATTTTCTGTCCCACAATGTTTTAGGCAATTGTATGATACAAAGCAAGATTAGTCATAAAAGGTCTCAAACAAAAGAAACAAACTGAATATAATGAGAGCATTACTCAATAAGATATTTGTTTGCAATGGCCGTAAAAGAAACATATTATATAGATCAAATGAATGCAGTGACAGCATTTTTATGGGCAATAAAAGATGCTCAAATATACATATATCAATCAACCACCCAGGGCTACCTAAGCTCTGTCATGATACATAAAATTTTATAAAGACAAAACAATGTAATTTGTAAATACCTCAATTTCATTACTATCTCCTGTCTTCTGCTGATCAATCCAGCTTGGTTCAGTGTGTCTTAACAAACTCTTCTGAAGGAGCTTTAATGTTAATGCCATCTGCTCTAGATGATTATCTGCAATAACATGTATAATGAAATGTTTTAATTTTATCATTAGTTGACAACCTGAATTCACTCAAATAGACTATTGAAAATAAGCATTTTTGTGGGGTGTTTCACACCACAACTTTATAGTAATAAAAATACCCAAATTATAAATAAAATGTTACTACACAAATGTTAATGAACAAGTTTTTTGATGCATAAGTATTGAGTAGTATTTTGTTCTTTTTCTTTTGTGATTGTAGTTTATGTGTGCTCCTAGGTAGTTGGTTAGTTAATATGTTTTCGTTTATTTTAACTAACAGTTTCTGTTTTTAGATACTAATTTATCAGTGAAAACTTTTATTTGGCCTTTATAAGTATACACTATTAATTCTAGTTGTAATATGTTAGCTGTAAGTTTTCCAAATATGTAATAATAAAATAAATAAAATAAAACACTTTGTCTGGTTGTGAAAAAGAGCAGGGATACTAAAAATGTAATCCTGACAAATTGTAATTGTAAATGGTAAATTATGGGTTTGAGCCCGTTTTCACTGCAAAGAGACATATGAAGCAACATAAATATGTCCTTAAGGATGTCCTATAGGACTGTTAGCTATATTATAAATAGGATGTTCAAGATGCAAGATAGATTGAAAAGCAAAACAGCATTAATGTACAAACCTTTGCTAGAATCCTTTTCCTTCAAAAGCTCCTTGTTCTTCATAACGTCTGCATACTTCTTCAGCGTAAGGATCTCCTTATCCACTGCCTCTGACAGCTCCTTAATGTAGTCGGGATCCAACCGTAATTTACTGTCCAAACTATCGATGTCTTCCTCATCTTCACTTTCATCTGATTTCTTGAGCGATACCGGTCCTAATACCTCCGATACCGACAGGCCGACGCACAAACACAATATAAAAAACTCAAAACGATTCATGTTTACGAATTTGAAGGCGCATCGATGAAAACACCAAGCACTTACGTGTCCTAAAAACGAGTAAACAAATCAACTGCACCTAGATGGTGAAATCATAATATTTCCGCACCGGTAACGCGCGAACACGTGTCCCTTTCAATAAATGAAGATTTTTTTATTTTAACGCCGTTTTTAACTTCCTTATTGTATTTTTCTGGATTAGAGCATTCAGCAAAAGTGAGACTGAGTGAGACTTGTCAGTGAAATGTCAAAATCGGTCAGAAATCAGAGTGTCAAAGGTACTACGTTCCAATTAACAAAGCATGAAGCATTTTATATGAATTTCACATTTATATAAATCATCTTGTCAAACATTAGGTATAAATTAAATATTTTTTTTTAGATACTTTTGAATATATATTTACTTTAAAAGCAAAATACAAATCCTGGAAAACAAATGATCACATTTCAGAATAATTCAATTGACAATCGGCATTGTCAACTGGCAAGTGGCAGCTGGTAGAAATGACAGATATTTGATTGTAAAAATTTGCAAATTGCGAAACTGAAATGTGTAGTTCAAGGTGAAAGAAACTGTGTTTTCGGCGATCAAAACAACTTTAATTACTTCAGTGAGGCATTGTAGGTCCCCTACATTTGACGTTGAGCTCGTTCTGTAACCAAGTAGGATGCTACGAATACCGGTTCAAAGAGGTATGATCCACCAAAAAGTTTGGTGTCGTTCCAAGTCATCAAGCAGTATTCGAAGTACATTTATTGAGTATTTTCTGGAGAACCATGCCCATAAACATGTCAAATCAAGCTCTGTGGTGCCCTTGTGCGATCCTTCGGTCCCCTTCGTCAACGCTGGCATGAATCAGGTATGTATACGTGACAAAAACAATTTAATAATGTTCTTTCATGAACAATGAAAATATTCAATTAAATTATTTTTACATGCACAAATTAATTTTTCAAAAATTATTTTTTATGTCCATTATCTTCTCCACAATGTTGTTTCCCAAGCACAATGCAATCTAAACACTTTTTATAGACATTTTATTTTTTAAACTTTTCTATTGTTTCAATAAAAAACATTAAAAGGTTATTAATATTACAGGTGATTGTTATTTTTAATTTTTAATAATAAACATGTGGGATTAATTTGGTACTTATTGTTCTCTTTCCTGATATTCATCCCTTTTGTATATTATACTATTTTATTTTGAAGTGCTTTTTCATTTCAGTTTAAAGGTGTATTCCTTGGTAGAGTTGACCCACCATGTCCCAGGGCTGTAAACTCCCAGAAATGTGTGAGAGTGGGAGGAAAACACAATGATTTAGATGTTGTTGGCACAGACGGACATCACCACACATTCTTTGAAATGCTTGGTAACTGGTCTTTTGGTGATTATTATAAGGTATTTATTTTAATTTTGTTTTATTTTGATACACTAACTATATTAATAAATGAATAAATACATTAATATGATTCTTAATCTAATGGACTAAAGTTAAGAAGAAACCCTTTTCAAAATCTTGGAGATTTGCTGCATACAGGCTGCTCATATTAGGCAGTGTGCATTTTTTTAATGGGGTTGTAGAATTCACCGATTGGCATCCTGTTGCTGATTGTTATGGTTGGGTACGATGGGAAAATTATTAATACAGTCATGAGGGCTTCAAAATAATAGATTAAAACTTTGACAATAAATAAAACTTTTGATTTATTTTTTAATTTTGTTATTTGGTTGTTTTAATTTTCTAAATAAATCTAGGTTGTTGAATTAATAAAGTAAAAACTTCTATAAAACCTAGCACATATTTTTGTTTCTAGAAAGAAGCATGTCAGATGGCATGGGATCTTCTGCTAGGTCCATACCGGCTGAAACCTGAGGATCTAGTAGTGACCTACTTTTCTGGAGATGCAATAATTGGCTTGCCAGAAGATAGAGAGTGCAGGGACATTTGGAAATCTATTGGGTGAGCTTGAGTCTTTTAAATGATTTGGTTGTGGTTATCCTAATATTATTTTTTGTGAAAAGATCGTAAAGTTATGTCATTGTCTATAAGGAGGAAAGCATACAGGATACTAAATCTAGTCATGAGACCTTCCAAACCAAAATCTTCTCAAGTGGGCCTGACCTGAGCATAGAACCTACAACCACACCTGTAACAGTCCATACGCAGGCCTACAAACCCAAATGCAACTATGATAATAATATTTTTGATAACTTGAAAATGTCAGTTTCTTTGAGCACGCCATAATTTGAGTACCTCCTTTATCTAATTTGTAACTATTTCAGGGTACCATCAAGCAGATTGAAAGGATTGGGAGCAGCTGATAATTTTTGGGAGATGGGAACAACAGGTCCCTGTGGACCTTGCACAGAGATACACTATGTAAATCCAGATGGATCACTCACAGAGATATGGAACATTGTGTTTATACAGTGCAACAGGTATGCTGTTTTCTGTTTTTGGCGTCTGTACGCCAGCAGAGACAACGCTATCAGGCGAATTTTGGTACTAATTAATTTCGATTATGATTAGGTGGCTTGGATTAATTATGTGAGTTCAAAACTGTCCAGTAAAATGACATGAAATCTTATTACATTTAAAGGACATAGTTTATTTCACGTGGTTTAATTTAATTGACTTTGGTATTGTGGGACAAAAAAGGTTCTAAAATTCTTGTCGATTTTGATACCTGAAAAAACTAGGTCTGTTCCTATTTCCTTAAAGCCTGCTGTCCTACATTCTAGACTGTTCTATGCACTTATTTAAAAGATGAAAAAACATGTTCTGCATATAAATAGGGAGGCGGATGGTAAAGTGAGCCAGCTCAGCCGTCAACACGTTGATACTGGCATGGGTTTGGAGCGCATGGCCACTCTGCTGCAGAAAGTGCCTTCAAACTACGACACGGACCTCTTCCAACCTATCATAAAGGCTATTGAAAAGGTATGCTTTGTTTAACAGAGTTTTATTTTTTTATAATTGATATACTAACCAATAACTAATTTTGAAAATATCAAGAAAATAAATAAGACATTCTTTCACGCTATATAGCAAAAAGTGCAATAGAAAGATTTAGATTTTGGTCTCATACGCCCGGATCATGATGGCGGTGATATTTAAAATACTGTTTTACACCCTTTTTTCAATTTGAAAATGATTGCCTCTGCTACTGGATTTTATAAGTAAATATACAAATGCACCCAATCTTTTATGAATTAACTTGAGCACCGGCTGGGGTACTGCCAGATAAGAAGAAGAATAGAATCTTTAACAGTAATAACACTTAACAGTGACACTTCCTAATCGCAGAACAGTAAAGGAGTGGCTCCATACGGCGGCAGTTATACGCCTGACGCAGTGTTAGACTGTGCGTACCGGCGCCTGGCGGACCACGCGAGGATGATCAGCATCTGCTTGGCCGATGGAGTGTTTCCTACCTCCAGGTAGGTGTAACATTTGTTTCGTTTTTTATGTGGTGCACAAAACTAATATGTATAGCAACTGTCATCAATTGGGTATTTGACTATCATCGAATTTTTGTATTATTTTGCAGACACGCAGAAGTGCCATTAAAACAAAACATTTTTGTGAAAACAGTGATAAAGTAGTTTGTAACATGAGGCAAATATTAGTATTTTAAATGAAAGAGTGGGGACGTAGTGGGGACATCTTGCCGTCTCTTTCACACCCGCACACTATAATGCATATTAAGAATCGTGACGTAACTAATTTTGTTTTGCATCCCTTTTCTTTTACCCCCACTACAAGATTTAAAACGTTTCTAACTTTTAAAATTCTGAATGGATTTACAAAATTCTTTGTTTGTTAGATTTTGGTTATGGATACTTTTTGACGAATACAATAAAAAAAAATGAGTCAAATACCCAATTTATGTATGTTCATTTATTCTGAAAGAAGAACGGGTTTAAATAATTTAAATCAGTTGCTGATTTAGTATTATTACATTTTAATGTTCAGGCTTTAAATTACCAGTTTCCATATTTTCAAACAAATTAGAATAAATAGCTCATCGTTATAATTGCAGCAGTGTCTGCTTTGATGAGATCAGATCAAATTATTTGTTCTTGTAAAACCTTAGCCAGTTACTGTTACTCTTGTTTTCATTGCAAACTATTAAAGCTTTCGATTTCATTTCAGTCTCAACCTAAAACAAATAATGCGGAAAACATTCAAGATATCGACGGACATCTTCAAGAACCCTGACCTACTGCCTCTTCTATACAATGAGGTGGCTGCGACCCTGGGCTCCACGTACCCCGAGCTAGTCAGGAAGGAGTCGGACGCGAAGGTCATCATAGAACACGAGGCGCAGGCCTACGCCAAGATGCGTGCGGGGCTGGTGAAGAAGTGGAAGGAGCTGGTGGTGGAACACCCTGAGGTGGAGGCTATGGGTGATGTAGAAATGGCAGGATTCCCACTGGGTTACAGGGAGTTTAAACAGGTTAGTAATGTTTGCATTTTCTTGCCAGAACTGCAATGACCATCAAACGCTTAAAGAATAATAATAATTTTCATTAACATCTCATTAATTATTTCCTATAATCCTAATATAGGCACTAATAACATTTTGTGTCTCCACAGATTATGTCCAAACAACATGCAGCTGTAATACCCGGAGAATTAGTTTTCAAGTTGTATGACACGCACGGCTTCCAGGAAGACATCATACAACGAATAGCAGATTTAAACCATCTAAATATAGACAGGCAGGGTTTCTGGAAACTTCTCTCGCAGCACAAACAAAGGCACAAAACGGCATTCAAAGAGCAAAACTCCAACAAAGGTCTTCTCTTTGACGAAACAATAGAAAAACTAGTCAAAAACGGCTATAAGGGCACAGACGATACACACAAATATAGTTATAAAACCATAGATGATGGTTTAGAATTTCCTCCATTAAAAACTAAGTTAATAGCCATACTAAACGAAGAGTGTGAATGGATAGATTACTTAGACCCATGCGAAAATAGCCCTTATTATTTAGTAACAGAGAAATCAAATTTCTACTGCGAGGAGGGTGGACAGGCAGCAGATGGAGGCATTATAAAAATAAACAAAGATTTATCATTGCGAGTGGATAGGGTGTTCAAAATTCGCGAATTTATCTTCCATAAAGGACATTTTGTGATCAAAGACAGTGAAAATAAGTATGTGGGTTGTGATAGTGAAGTGACTTTGGAAATAGACAGTGAAAAGAGGTTCAACACTATGGTGAATCATACGGGGATACATTTATTAAACGCGGCGATAAGACGAGTGCTACCGAATAGTGTGGTGTGTCAGACTGGCTCTAGTGTTACAGACAAGGGAATGTGTTTGAATCTGTCGGTGTATGGCGAGAAACTGTCGCAGAAGGTTGTGCTGGATGCTCAGGAGTTGGTCAGGTGAGGACAATTTTGAAATAGTCTTATAGTTTGGTAATGAAGTGTAACTATAATTTTCCAATGATAGATTGACCACTACAAGTTTTAAAAAGCATCCCCTACTCTCATACTAACATATGGTAACAATGCCTCGTGTATGAAAAACATTGCATTATTTGAAAAGTAAGGATAATGTATTTTTGAACGAATATCATCACTGCAAGAGGTGTTTACTAATAAATTAAGCTCAAAAACACTAAAAACTTTCCATTAAAATAAGTAAAGAAAAATAATGATGCGTCTAGGGAAGCAATAAGATGCAACGCTGCAGTGGAGACGAGCATCATTGACAGTGTGCAGCTATCCAGGGAAGACTCAGTGGTCACAGTACCTGGAGAAACATACCCAGAGACAGGACTCAGGCTGGTCAGTGTACAACCGCCACTGGTGTCTAAGTAAGTAGGTTTTATTTTATAGTTTCAATTAAGTTACCTAAATTATTTTTCAGAAAAGATTTTAATGTGTTACATATTTTGAACTTGTTTATTCGCACTAATTTTAGACTACAAAAGAATTATTCGCTGAGTAATAATAGGCTGTAGTGTAGTGTGTAGTGTGTAGTAGGTAATAAGGCTAGTGCTGGCGATGGTCCCGCATGTCGATGGTGTAACGCACGAGCAGTGTGTGGCAGGGAGCTGTGCTGCGGCACGCACGCGCCGCGCGCGCGCCTGCTGCGGGACTTCTGCGTCACGCTCGTCAAGGCAGCCGGCGGCCACGCGCCCGCACTACATGCACTCACCGGGGAACGAGCTGTGCAGGTACGTCAGTCACTCATTAAATCAATCAATACACCCAACAGTCACATACATAGTCCTGACCCCACACTAAGATCGAGTCTTGTGTCGTGGGTTTCAGGAACTACGTGAAACTTTGCGGTTTCACAAACACTCAGACCCGAAACAAATACTTGTGGTTCACACAAACATGTGTCTCGGTGCGGGGATCGAACCCGCGGCCTCACGTTTCAACGGCCAGCGTTACACCAACTGCGCTATAGCCTCCATAGTCACTGAAAAAATATTTTGGTCAAGTGTGAGTCAGACTATGTCTGAGGGTTCAATAGAGTATTGCATGAGCCCGAATAAATAGGTCGAGGCTTAGACATTTAGAAGAAAGTTTGTATTAGTTGTCATTTGAGAGGTTTGGAGGAATTTCCATTTTTATAGCAGACAAAAAAGATTTTGAATAAATAAGTAAGCAAATAATTTCAGCTCACCTGTGTATTTCAATATAGAAACCTAAACATTTTTAATGGAACAACTCGTATTTTATTAGTCACTATTTTAACGACTAGCACCGACTGTTTTCCCATAACATTATCATTTTCGGTTCAGCCTTACACTTTTTTTCCACAATTAGGCTCGAGAATTATTTGCACGAGCTCGCAAGCTGGAGCAGATCATAGAGCTGGTGGACCCGGAGCGTCGCAAGGAAGAGGTGTGGCGCATGAAGCGCTCACTAACCGAGCTGTGTGGCGGGGGCGGAGCACCCTACGCTGAGTACGCGCAGTGTGTCAGCCTGCTGGATAGTCTGCAGAAGAGGCCTGTGGATAGGAATGATATGGCGCTGCAGTGAGTTATTGTATCATAACGGACAGCTGTATTCATGTATAACTAGTTTTGGTTTTAATTATCCTTATATCTGAGGCTCTATGTAATTTTTATAAATTTTACGGAATTCTTTACTGACATGCAAAGAATTCCGTTTTTGAGCAATTCCTTACAAAATCATATTTTTAGAATAAAAATAATATATACACATCAAATAGCATATTTGTAGCAAAGATCATAGCGTAAGTAACTTTGCTGAGTTCTGACGGTAAGTGTCTCTCACCATACTTCACACTTATGTCCTATTCGAAACTGGAGATCCATGTCCATAGCTTGATGAATCCATGTTTCCTCAGCGCCATAGCCGAGACAGAAGTGCGCGAAGCCCTACAAGAGGCGGCTCGTTGCGGGCGGCGCTTCGCGGTGCACTTTGTGCGCTGCTCATACCTCATGCAGCCCGAGGGCGTAGCCCGAGCTATACGCACCGAGTCACCCCTACCTGCCATGCTGCTGGGCTGTGCGGGGGGGACTATACTAGCCGCATGTACTGTGCCACAGGTATGATAGATGTGTCTTCACCTTCATCATCTTTGGTCATAAGAAGTCTATTGCTGAACATAGGCCGCTCCAAATTATTTATGTAACTATATAACACATATACAGGTATGTATAGATAACTTAGTGATGTCATCACCTTCATCACCTTATATAGGAAACCCACGGATGAATATAGACCCCCTAAATGTGTAATAATCTAGCCTACATACGTGCCACTGTAGAGTACGAGATTATTTTATTAAGAGGGTTAGGCCACGTCTACCATACTGGCCTAGTGGTAGTTGATGAGTATATTAAAATAAATATTTTAACAAAAAAAAAATTTTTTATTTTCTTTAAGTCGATATTAGAAAAAAAAACTGTCATATTTTATCGATTATGCCAATATCGGGAGTATCGATACAATCGATTATTTTACATCTCATTTTTTTTTCCATCAGGAGCTGGTGACAGAGACGTTCACGGCTCGTCGCTGGCTCGGCTGCATCGTGCCGGTGTTCCAGGCGGACGTGCTGCCCGCCAGGCCGGGGGACACGCCCCACACGTACGCAGAGATGTCCGCCACCAAGGTACGCCGATGCCATCCATTTAACAGCCGAGAACAGTGCGTCAAAATGCGTGCGTGCGTCTTCTGTAGAATCTGAAGCGAAACTGCAAACTCCCTTTATTTATTTCATGTGTTTGCTATTATAAATGTTTCGTAGTAATGCTAAGAAACTCGTTACGGTGACGCGTGCAAGTGTCGCGTTTTTGAAATCCGCTCGTGAAAATCCAGTCAGTATTATGTAGATCAACAAGAAAATATTATTCTTCGAAGGCCTACGTAGCCTTACCCAAGAAGCAAAGCTATTTAAGATACGTTTTTCCAGGTGAGCCTGATAAACTGCGAGCAGCTAGTCCAAGACGCCATGCGCGTGGCCATCAAGTTCGCGCAGTCACATGTGCACAAGAACCACGAGACCAACGAGAAGAACCGACAACACAACTAAACTCACATCACTTGAATACCATCAGACCGCTATCAATGATGTCTCCGATACAACTGACAGTTCTATAGAGAGGGGTTAGGCTAGATCGGTCGCCTAGTGCGGGCTGATGGAATTCACATACCATAGCAAACTTAAGATCTGCAGGTTTCCTCAAGATGTTTTCTTGCATCATTAAAGTGTGTGTTTAAAGTGAAAAGTGCGCCTTGGGATTCAAATCCGCATCCATTTAGGTAGGCGCATCTGATCCGTCCCCAACAGGATACCACGCCCTCGAACACAGGACAATAATAAATACTTTTTATTAGCAGCTCAAAGCTGGTCTTGCCTTATTAGTTTTTGTTTTCCTAATACATGGTGTGTTATAATATGCCCGTCACACCACCATGGATAAGAATGGGTGCCGCTTAGTCTGATGATGGCATTGATCAAATTCGCCATATAATGTTTTGTACGATATTTCACCGAATGTGTTCTTTGTACCACTGGGATTTGAAGAAGCGTCGACTCATACTAAATTAACACAGTAATTTCATCCTTATCTCAACAGATTGGTACATATTTCTAGTGAGATAGGATAAACGCCTGGCGAATTCGCGCGTATTCGTCAGTATAAGCGCGAATGCATGCGATTATCTCTTATCTCGATAGTAATATATGCTTTACGTTGTAATAACGTGGAAAATATAAAGTTGAATTTGCTATAATAACTTTTAGATTAATGTTTCGAATCTGCGCGAATATGAGTCGAGATTCAAAGGATTTCTTTCCCATTTCCTAATTCAGCAAACTGCCTAGTAATATTAACAAACCTTTGAAGTTTGAACGTATCAGAAAATATATGGAGACGACGCCGAAGAAAAATTAATGTATTTTATGGATTCATAAAATTGTGTACTTTTAGTTTGTATTGTTGCGGTATAGTCATTCTTGTAAATACTGTTGAATGTATTTATTTTTATTAAATAAATAATTTGGAAAAATATTTTATTGTTTCATTGGTTTTCACTAGACTGGACTGCTTCGGTGGCGTAGTTGAATTTTATTTATTTAATTCTTTTTTTCACTACAGGGAGAAATACAAATGCAAAATTATAGAATAAAATAATAGTACAAGTGGCGGCTTTATCACACTAGGTAATGCAAAAAAACGCAAGTCA
Organism: Deilephila elpenor; assembly: GCA_949752805.1. Lineage (NCBI taxonomy): Eukaryota > Metazoa > Arthropoda > Insecta > Lepidoptera > Sphingidae > Deilephila > Deilephila elpenor. Next base: position 10,954,364 of record OX457113.1, read on the forward strand.
TGGTAATTTAAAGATAGGCAAAAACTGTTTTTTATCGACAACTTTACAAAGTCAGCTGACAAGGGGTCAACGACACGTCGTCCGTGACGTTATTGCAACGCAATTATAATTTGTATGAGGGTAAGTGTCTAACGTAGTGTTATATTCTCTTTGGGTAAGTGTACGTAATAACAACAACATATTCCTATGAATATAAGTTTACTTAATTGATAAATAATATAAACAGTCTGAACGTTTGCGGTGCTAGTGGTTGTCCATGTACTGCAGTTCTGACACCAGGAGCACGGTGTTGGGCAGCGGCCGCGGCTGCGGAGACAGGATCGTCAGCATCTGCCGTTCCATGTCCACTGCCGTACTGCAATCATACATACATCACTTACTTCTAATCTCTTGGAGTGGAGACTGAATTTTAAACTGGGTTCGGGGCGTCTAGGTTCCAAAACAAAAAAGAACACCCCAGATTTTGTTTTTAGTTGGTTTTTGCAATCTCGCTCCAGGGCGTCGCGACTGACACTGTAACATCGAGCAGTGTCAAAACTAGGACGATGCCAGCAGTGCCCAGGCACGGGGTGACGACTCGGGGGATGGCAAGGGGTAGTTATAGAAGCTCGCAATAAGCGTATTGGCTAATTAGGGAGCTGTCACCCAGTAGGATTTATCATCATCAACTCTTGGCAAACGTAGCGTGGGATGACGACTGAATGCATAAAGCAGCAGACCGGGCTCTGTTGCGTACCTTGGGAGAGTCCTACGGTTAGCAGTGGACTGAAACAGTTTGATGATGATGATGGTGAACTATGAGATGCTGAACGCTAGACATAGGTCTTGAACAAATTGAATTCTTAGAGCACACTTTATCAATACACTAAAGGACAGCTAAGTAGTAGGTAGTGGGTAATGTAGTGGAAGTGTAGTGTACTAACACGCAGACGAAGCCGGCGAGGTTGGAGTGCAGCACGTGGTCGTCGGGCCCCGCGGCGAAGGACACGGCCAGCAGGCGGTGGTGCAGCGCGGGCGAGGGCCACACGCTCACCAGCTTGGTCAGCGCGTCCTCCGCGCGCATGCCCAGCGGCATGCACGAGTCCGGCAGCGACGGCGCGCCCACCTCCATCACACAAATATTACGATTTCTCAAACTTTAATCAAACCTAATTTTGCTAAAGTTTATATAATATCTCCTAAACAAATTTTGCCGTTCCCGACATTGTCCACTTTGTACATACAACAAATTGTAACATCTTTATATCATGTGGCGTGCAATAAAGTATTATAGCCCTCCAACTATCTAGAGGGCCTCACATTCCAGGTGTGCGCCGTGCTGGGGAACTGTCAATAGCCCGGTGAATGTTTTGTTTCCACAAGCAGATATATAAATCAACACAGTGGAAAAAGATAGAGAGCATCTCTTTATGATAGAAATATCGCTATGTCCATCCTTCGTGTTCGTGTGATGTCAGTGCGATGTCATTGCAAATATTTTGTAAACAAACATGACGTTTGGCACATCGTCGTAAATGAAATATTATATTTTTGAATGTTTTAAGTATTTAAAGGTATAATAATATCAAGTGAAGTGTATAATGTCAATATGTATTTATATAAGCAACAATATTAGGGATTAAATGATTATAAAAGCATCAGCCTGCAAAATAATACAGAACTTCCTTTTCATTCGAATTAATGAGTATTTTGATTCATTTTACTGAGAGAAAGAATTCAATTAGTATTTTTGTTTGTATCGGCCCAATTCCAACCCGTGGTATTAGTGATAAATGCAATATAAAAAAATCCAGCAATAAATATCATATATTTACGTATTATTAATGTTGCCATCAGTAAACAGCTAATTTTCCCATAAATATGAATTGAATAGTTTTTTGTATAAAACAATACCACAAAAAACACATGATTGTTATATTATGTATTTTTACAGCTTCCAAAATAAGGAAACACTGCATAAAATGGATAATTACATCTGTTCGTAATATATGAGAATGCTCTTAAAGTAAAAAGAGCTCTACACTGGTTATCAAAAATATAATAAAAGTAGCTCTCTCCACTAACCTCTACCTCTACCTCCACCAAAAATGTAATAAAACATGATTTTATAATCAGGATTAACTAGGAATATTCAATTCAAAAATATATCTTATATTTATTGGACAATAAAGTATCGAGTATTATTATTGCCTTGTTTTTTTTTACTAAATATACAATACAATATCATTAAATATTATTAGGGAGGTGTTGAAGTATCTTCGACGAAAATCTCATATTTAGGAAGACACTTTTACCGAGCTATCAGTTTCAAGTACGTGGGCGGAACCGCCACCAAATCTACAGTCTAAACAATAAACGCTTTTTTTAAAATATTACTTCGAGATCGCCCCTAAAATTTGGTAATGGTTTTAGTCGTGCAACACTAAGCGTTGTATTACATGTTAATCGTAAATTCTCTATCTCACTTGATCTTTGCATGATAGCTGTCACTGCACACCTCCCCCACTTCATGCCCCGGCTCTCTAGATAGTTGGAGACCTATAAGTGTTGGAGTTATAGTATTTAAAAAGTTGAATTTTCTATATGTTGGCAAGGCAACTTTTGAAATGTGTTTCCTTGGCAGCGGAACACTTTTTGATAGTTCTTTAATATTGCCACACACATTAAAGCTGATAACTTTCAAAGCCACCACGATCGGAAATTCCTTATAGAACGTGTGATGCCTATATCAGAGGCATACGCAGACAAACTTCCAGTTTTTATGAAATGACAAGTCTGGCGGCCATGACCACGAGACCTACCTACAAACCTACCACGGGGTAGACTCACCTCGTAGACAGACAAACCTATTAACACAGTAGAATGAATATTGTACATACGAAGGGACGAAATAACTAAATCAAACATTAACTACATCAAACTACATATTTATCTATCCATGACTAACTTACCTTATAAATCTTCAGATCTGAAAATTTAACGTCAAAGGAATGTGGGTAGTACGGCGTTCTCTTGCCATAGAAGTATTCTCTGATCCTCGCGTCTCGAGCCTCCGCCCTTTGTGTTGACGACCGTTCCACTACCTGAAAGAAAAAAACCAGTTTTGCACCTCAAAAATAATTATAGTGGGCAGAAAACCAGCTGTAATACACTGTAATTTGCATTAAATATTAATAAGCGATCACTACCTAAGGATCGATCATGAAAGTAATTCAATTAAATACATTGAATTTGTCTCCACAAATCGCTGACACGTTTCGGATATTCAGGATTGATCTTTGGATAGCGATCGTTTATTAATTTAGGCTTTACAACACTGCATAGAAATAAACGTAAGATTAAATAATAATGAATATTTATTACACTTACCCCACCACTTTTTGGTAAATATACGACTTTGACGAACTTGGGCATATCCCTCTTCAGCTCGTTGTATAGCCTCTCGTTATCCAGTACAAGGATCACATCCACCTGCAGACAATCCATGCCATTTATTCTATTGACTAATTATTCTACAAATGTCAGATTCATGTCAATACTTTGGAAAAAATCCTGTATTTAATTAAAAGATACCTCTTCTAAACAATTCGCAATATTAATAGAACATTTTTCATTATTATAAAACTACATATATGAATCAATGTCACTTGTTGCTTACCTCAAATGCTTGTGCGGCGTGTGTGAGAACTTTGTACCCCGCGTTCTTGATCCACCCACATGTGTTTATGATCACACCGGACGCTGAAGCTGCAATCATATTATAGTTATATTAGCTAAACAGTATAGTTCAACCCATCCAGACTCTGCCAATATAATTTAAATATAATATTTTCAATGCACAACGGTAAGTGCAGTTGGGTCGCTAAAGCAGCGACCAATAAGAAACTTTACCTTTTACTGGTCGACACAACTATGCCGGCCAGTTCGAAAACGCGTATAAACTGGCAGATCTCCGATCACGACACACTTATGGGGATTACTTATGTCGCTATCTTGACACATTCATATATGCTACCCTCGGCCGATTGCCATTCATTTTAATTATGTAGATGTATCAAAAATAATACCTTTTTTGTTACTTTCACATCTTTCCGTAATGACTTCAGCTAGTCTCGACACTATAGTGTTGTATAACTCTAGATTATCCCCAGGTGTAGCGTGGCCGAAGTGGTATACTAATGGCGAATGCTGGCTGAATCCTTCCTCTATTGATGCTGGTCGCTCTACCAATACTGCTCCTGTTGACAACATACATTATGGTTTATCTACTAGTTAGGCTCTGTACTTCTTTAAGTAGTATGAAAGAAGTAACACAGCAACTCTATATAAATTGCAGATGCTGTTCAAAGAATGATTGTCGTGAAAGATGTTAGATTCTAGTAGTTAAATTTTTAATGTGTTTCCAATTGTAAATATACAAATTAAATCACTATACTTCAGTGAATATAAATAAACATACCAATAGTCCCAGGCACACTAATCTGCCCCTGCCCCACATCTAAATCCACGAATATCGGCCTCCTGCCCATTCTGACGGCATAGTTCAGAAGAAGCTTGGTCAGTGTGGACTTGCCAACATCACCGGGTCCCACAACCATTGTGACAGGCCCTCGGGCATTCTCCTGTTCCGCAGCCAACCTCTGCTGCTCAAGCGCTGCATGCACATTGAGGTAAACCACCTGATCAAATTCAACTGTGTTAGTTTTGATTTAAAATACACAAGTAGTACAAAAAGCTTTTCTCAGTTTAAAAAAATAGTAATTATAGGGCACTACAGGCCAGTGTTCCATGATAAAGAGATAAACTAAAATAAATAAACTCCATGATAAAATAAAATAAAACATAAATAACAATTGAAAATTAAGATGTTCATAAATGTTGTATCAATAGAATTATAAAACAATAAATAAATACACCCAATAGTCACATTCATTAACTACACAAGATTGAGTCTTGTGTCACTGATATCAGAAACTATGGGACAGTTTTTGGTCTCACTAACATCCAAACTCGGTAAAAATATCTGTGGAACACACAAATATATTACGTCTTGGTGCGAGGACCGAACCCTGGGTTTTACATCTGGTGTCTAATCAACTGCGCCACAATCAATGTTTCGAAATTTATTTATTACCATAATACATAATATCACATATGTAAATAATACAATTTTAATAAAAAGTAACTAGAAAACAGAAGTTGCCTCAAGAAATGAAAACAGAACTGCCTCTGTGGCGTAGTTGTATTACGTTACGGTTACAAAGCTGAGGTCTCGGGTTCGAGTCTCGGGTCGGGCAAAGTGATATTGGATTTTTCTATTCATTATCAGCCTGGAGTTACGAATTAGTGCCCGATATGGCGATAGGCTCGCCCCCTATCACATCATGGGACGGAACATACAAGGCGAAATGTGGGCGTCCTGGTGGCGCCTCTGCCTACTCCTTCGGGGATAAAGGCGTGAGTTTATGTATGTATGAAAACAGAAAATGATATGCTTATACCCCATGCAAGTTTCTAGTTACAACTTAAGTATAGAATATATATTATATATAAGGAAAAGAAAATAGGGCTTGGTTTTACATTTAAAAGTCAAAAATGAGAAATAGATACCATAGGTGTTTCTTTGGCAACATAGCTGACTTCTGTCCTGCCTCGAAGTTCGATAGTGCAGCCATGCCAGGTGAACACAGCTACCTTCGCTCCCGAATGGAACTCATAGGGTCGCCCTTTAACCAACTCTGTGCCAAATACCTCCGCATAGCCACTTTTAACCTGAAAACAATACCTCTTTATTTTCTCGCTAAAACAATAATAGAATGTACGTCAATTCAATCGTAATTCTAAGAAATACAGCTAATATCTTATCTCATGTTGTATTTCATTGATAACTTACTTCTAAAACAACTTTCTCATTTTTCGTTTCAACTTCAAAACGTAACTCTGAATCGGGGTCCAATTTAAATTCTTGTAATTGTACTTCAGTCATTTTGATCATATATTAATAATAAATTAATGAACCTAGAGAATGTTATTTGTTTGTTTAAACAACTTTATCTGATTATTAACATAAAACGTATGCATACAAAATACAAACATATGGTTGTCAAAACAATAGACGGCAGACGAAATCAATTTCATAAACCTCATTCAAATTCATCTTTCTTTTTCTCTTTCTCCAGCGAATATTACGAAAGAGATAGAAGCTATTTTAATGCTATTAGTTGTGTCATATATTTTGGAACACCAAAGCTAAAGAGTTCCAAAATCTCTTCATTCTTCAAAATGATATTGTTTACCGAAAACTGATAATACTATCAAATATCAATTAAAATTACATATTATTTTATAAATTGTAATTTTTATCGAAAATATCAGTTTGTTTTTGCAGAGCTTACCAACACTTCGTTTGTTATTAATTATTATTATCATTTAAAACAGATTACATTGTGGATTACATCAATGCAAAGCAAAAACAAAACGTCATGTCAATTTAAACGACATTCAATTTTCAAATATTTTGTAATTTGTTGTGTATTGTGACTGATAATGAAATTACGGATTTGATTTTGCGTGATATTATAATTTTAATTAAATTTCACAAACTTAACAATGGAGAACTCATTTTTTGAATATCGCGATAAGACTGGCGTTAATAGTGAGTCAGATAGTGAAATAATTGATGAAAGTTTAGTGGTGGACCATTCTTTTAGTTCAAAGAAGAAAAATCACACTGTTTATGTACCCGACTCAGATGCATCTCTTACTGACGGTAGGAAATTATATTTTAATATGATGCAGTGTCTTGTTTAGCATCTGTAAAAAAATCACCACATCCACTCACATAACCCTATGTATCAGTGTACTAAAAACAAGTTTTCACTTTGCATGTTGAAACTTGTTACGATATAATTTTATGTCAGTACTGAGTAGTACACCTACTCCTACTCCTATAGGGACTATGGACTTACCTATATATACCTACTATAGTAATTGTTGTTTTTTTTACTATGAAATACTACAATAATGTATTGTTATTGGTAAGTGAGAAACGTAATTCGGATTTGCAATATACCCAAATAAGCGCCGACCATCCTGATCTTGAGCATTCTATTTCACTCTATTATAACAGTTTTAGCCTTAAATATAAAATACACAACCAACAAGATTTACCATTTCACGTAATGTTTTCAGATGATTATCACAGCGAAGGAGACACACACACACCAGCAAGATCAAGCAATGTATCAAGTAAACTAGAGAAATTAATAAATAGCAGTGGTAAATACTATGCTAAACTTAATTCAAATTACACAATACATTGGTTGGATTATCATTGAAGTCAATGAGAGATTTCTGAGTATATGCTAGACATCAGCAAATATCATCTATTATTATTATCATTATAAACCCATGTAAATATTTATCATTTTAGAAAGTTGACTGTTATGTCCAAGATTGCTTTGTTTTGTTTCTAACTGGCTTTGTTAAAAGTAGATACACTGGTACCCCTGAGATATTGAATGATGTCTGATATAAAGGATAATCTCCTCAAGCAACTCATATTTCAGCTACCAAATTTACCTCTACTCAGAAATGTTTTTTCCTGTGCAGGTGGCAGTAAGACAAACAGAAGACAATCAAAACAATCTCACAGTGAGACAGTACCTAGCTCCTCAGATGAAGACGGTAAGCTTATTTTCACTCTTTGATTAAACTGTTTTCGGAATTAAGCATCAACACATACATTTTTTTTAACAATTCTTTCACAACCAAGAAAGTCTAAACTGTTGACAAATATTTTGTATGACTTTTAATAGACCTTTTTGATATTTGTCTTTAACTATGATATTTTCGCGCAGTGCATCAAGCCTCCCCAGAATTAACCCCTAGACGTCCTCCAAGTGCAATAAAGGCGATATTCTACACTCCAAAACCCGGTTTCAAGAATAAACGCAGGCAATTTGACTCTGACTTGGACAATTCCATAGTTGAAAAACATGACAACAACAGAAAACTGACCTGTTTGAAAAATACACCATTAAAAATTGACAATGAGATAAAGACACTTAATTGCCTAAGCAGTGATGGTATAGTATCTGAGGATAATGCAAGAATTAGTGATTCAGATACAAGTGAAGAACAATCAAAACATGTTGATGAAGATGATGAAATTAGCGAAGATGATCAACCATTGTCACATTTGCGAAAAGACAAAACCAAAGACCCTAACCTTACGGAGACGAATGAAGTATGTGTTACTTCGGAAGCGGCTGATGATGCCATTAGTAATTCCCATGGCAATTTTTCCAATGACGATTCAGACAAAACTACTGATGATGATAACGATGATAATGATAAATATACATCGTCGGAAATAGAAAGTCCAATTAACAGAAACGCCATTATTGATAGTGACGATGAGAAGTTACTAAAATCGGCTAAGAAACGGAATAACCGCAAGGTAATAAGTAGTGATGAAAGTGATGATGAAGATGAGCAAGTGATGTCTCGTGCGACGCGTATGAGCATCATGGGGATTCCAGCTAAGTGTGATTATAGCGACGAATCAAGTTTTATACAATCTGATGATGTAAGTACATTTAGTATCCGAAAAACAATACTGTAGTTTGGCATAAAAACTCGGCCTTGAGGCCTTGAGGTATCTTCGACGAAAATCTGATACCTAGATAAAAACACAGAGCCATATAATGTATGTGGGCAGAGCCATGTACAAATCTAGTCTTCTATAATTTGTAAAGTATCAGTGGTAATTTGCACAATTTTTGTCGGACATTGTTAGTAGCAACCGCACTTTAACCGTAAAACCGTTTCCAATTTGAGGCACCCAATCGATTTAACAGAAAGTCTATAAATTATAAATAAATAATATTTAGATTTTTTATCAAATTCAAAAACTGTTTTATTTTTTTAGAGTCCGCGCGAATCCACGAACAGCACACCGGATTTACCTGAAGCAGGGCTGCCTACTAATAAAACACCCACAAAAACTACGGAACCCGACGGTGACGCTACGAGACTAACTTGTTCACCCTTCTCATCTCCCCTTCACGATATTACTAACGAAATATTGGGTTCCAATGAAAATACTCCGAAGACTCAAGCTGGTTCAAGTATTCCCCATGCGATGGACAACTTGAAGAACAAGCTTTTGAACAATATTGCTCATTTGATGACGGATAAACTGATAGAAGTGAAGGAGATAGTGGCGGGTGATGATGACGTCACTATTGTAGATACTCCGCATGAGATCATCTCGCTGAGCAGTGACGATGAAGATGAGGTAATGTATTTACTGTGTTTTTTGGTATTGATTTTCAGTGTGTCGCTGAAGAGTGTATGCTGTAAAAGTGTGGGTTTCACCAAGGAGGCGAGACTTCGCGATGTTTAAATATTAGCGTGGACATGTGTTAGTCTAGTATCGCGTAATTTATAAATGTTTTCCTTGCTTAGAATAAAATGACATGAAACTAATTGTACAACGTAAGGTAAAAGTAGAAAATAAGATATAACATATTACAAATTTCCTAGATCACTGATATCCAGAAGTTGTCTATATTGACCCTCAAAAGTCTCTCAAAAATCTTAAAATCTTAAATAGTTGTACAATTAGAGATACAAATATATGTTACGTATATAAGTGGAATAATGTACGACCGCGATGTAATATTGTAACAACTGCTGATAAACCAATAAATAAAAAAAAAAAAAGAAAAAAAAGCCGGCGATAATCTGCAAGGGATCTAGGGATAAAAGTATTTAGGACCCCACAAAAATAGCTAATTCTTGTCGTGAAGGCTCATGCTCATCTGAATTTTATTAAAGGAAACGTTTGAGACTACCAGATTTTTCCGATCTAATTAATTTGAAAAAAAATAATATTATGTAGGCTAGAGTAATTATGTAGCTTTAATTTTTTTAAGCTAATCAAATTTTAACAATCAAAATATAATTAAATTAAGATTTACTATTTTTACACATTTTATGACTTTCATTTTTATTATGTTAATTTCTAAAACAGCAAATGTAGTGAAATGAAACGTATATGTCAAATTCAACAAATAAATTTCTATTGAGGGTAGAAATAAAATATGCAGGCAACGGTTAACATTTTCGCAGTCGTTTACAGCGTGATTGTGTCGTGTAAATTATTATTTGATGTGCGTGTTATTAAATTGTATTGTAATATTTTGTTATGAATTTACATTAAATGCATCGAAATGCCGCGAAGTCCAAACACTCGAGTAAGTGGAAACATTAACATTACGTATTAGGCAAATACTTAGGTCATAAAGCGGTACTGAAAAATACCTCAAGTACGTATTTGTCTCAATATCGATTTAGTGGCGATTCTGTCGCATTTTTTTTGTTTCTGGGAATAAATTTGACCCTCTGTTTAGAAACGACTAAAGCCAGGAATGTTTTCACGTCGGTAATCCATTGTACTAAGTTTACTATCAGTATCAGGCGTCTATCAAATATTCTTGCATTTATCGGAATAATTTGACTTACGATTCTATGAACGGATTTCTATCCAGCGCGGCGTCAATTTCGCGAATTTAATTTCTAGAATCGAATAAATTCTCGTACCGAAAAATTCAGACAAAGGCCAAAATACTGGATATTGTATAGAAAAATATAGTAAAAAACTTAAAACCATTTGAAAGTATTCAAAACATGAGGTATGTCTTCCATTTCCCAGGTAAGCATAGTCCCTACTTCCCCAAACTTGAAGAAGTCTCCCAAGGGCAGGTCCCCGAATGTTAAGAAGTCTCCAAAACCGAAGCTAGAAGATGCGTCTCCGAAGAAGAAGAGAGACAACACCATCAAGTCTTACCTGGCGCCCCCCAGCTACCCCAACCAGGGGGTGGTGTATGTAAAGAAACATATTAGAGAGAATGAATTGAGCAAACTCAACAGCTTGAAGGAGGATCTTCATAATGTTAGAGTGAGTAGGAATATTTCTATGATTTTATATTTTTTGTACAGATCTCGCTTTCTAATGAAGTTTTCAAAGTCTTATATTTATTTTTGTATATTAAAACTTATTAATTAAGAGTTTTCTTTTGTATTTACTTAGTAGAGTGACGGTAAAGGTAATATTAAAATTATATATCTACAAAGAAAAGTGATTACTCATTGCCAATTCTTAAGAATCAACCAGCCTTGTCGGGTGTTCATTGCATAATTCTAAAACGCGAGTCAAGTAAGTCAGTATATGTTTAGGCCATATGCAAAATGTTGTTTGAATCGATAGAAATATCATGCCATAATCAATCTTTTAACTTTTTTATAACTATACTCAACAAATTATTGTTTGACGGTAGAATCTTCTGGAACAAATCGACATCAACACGCTCCCCGATGGCGGCGTGAAGTACATAGAGCGTCTCACGGCACTGGAGGCCGAGGTTCGACGCCAGGGGGAGAAAGTCGCCAACATGGTTGTGGAGCCAGGTATTTGTTAAACCTTTTGTGGCTTCTCTTCCCACTTAAGCCTAGTTTATTAGCAGCTTCAGTAGTTTTAATGCGGAACAGTTTGTTTTTTAAGAATGGCGAGACGAGCATGCCATTCGCCTGATGGTAAGCGATATGACCTCTCATGGACAGTAGCAAAACCAAACAACACCATGCAATGCAATGCTTGACATTCCACTGTAATGTATGCACATAATCAAACTGTACATAAGACTGCTCTAGGTATAATGAAGTATTATAATGTGATTTCATATAGTGAATTTTGTATTGTGTATAGTAGTGGCTGTGGGATATGAATATCCTCTATCTATATCTATATCAGCCCATATACGTCCCACTGCAGGGCACGGGCCTACTCTACAATCGAGAGAATTGATTGAGAGTGGTTAGGCCATATAGTCCACCACGCTGGCCTAGTGCGGGTTGGCGGACTTACATACCGTAGAAATTCTTTAAAATCGCTACGGTATGCAGGTTTCCTCACGATGTTTTCCTTCACCGTTAAAGTGCGTGGTGATTGACTATCAATACACACATAACTCCGAAAAGTCAGAATGAATATCCTACACCAGCATAATAATGATAATTTTGTAAGGGCCCATTTTGATTTTTTAAGTATTTGCATTCTGCTTAACAATTATGTACTTTAATAATGAATATTTCAGAATACCCAACGGCGGATGAAATCGCCAACGATGGCTTCGAAAAGGGTCTCACGTGGGATGAGATCCAAAAAGCTAGCAACGCCGTACAGCCCCGGATGTTTGGCAAGCAAGGTGAGTAATTAAAGTTTCTGATCTGTGGTTTAAAGTATTACAATAAAGCTGTCTGCTGCCTCGTCAGTCTTAAAATAATAAAATTAACAAAGGAAATGTTGATATAATTACAATTACTATGTTTTATTAATACAATTAAATGATTTAGTTTCTTTAAAAACAGAACATTAACTCTATTCTAATTAGAAACGCCATAAAGATGATGAAGGTGATGAAGATGATTTAATTGAATTTTATTTATTTAGAAACCAATATAATTAAGCAAAAAAGTTTGAAGACGTAAACTACATAATCCACAACAATGTGTAATATTAGAGTGATCGTTTTAATGATGATGGTGATGTGTTACATTATTCACAACAATATCAAGTCATATTTAAGTTTTAGGTTTGATGATGATGTTGATGTATTACACAATCCACATCGAAGTGTAACATTAGAGTGATCGTTTTGATGGTGGTGATGATGGTGATGACGGTGATGGTGATGTCCAGCGATGTCGACGCACATGGCGGAGCGCGGCGTGATCCTGGAGCGACTGCGCGACCTGCACGAGTCGCTGGCGTCGCGGCCGCCCGAGTCGGAGCAGGCGCGCGCGCCGCGGGGCGTGGCCACCGCGCTCATGCCGCACCAGCTGCACGCGCTCGCCTGGCTGCGCTGGCGCGAGACGCAGCGCCCGCGCGCCGGGATACTCGGTACTTGCATTACTATAGACAGCCTCCGTGGCGCAGTTGGTTAGACGCCGCCTGTGAAACGAGAGGCCGCGGGTTCGATCCCCGCACCGAAACAAATATTTGTGTGATCCACAGGTATTTGTTTCGGGTCTGTTTCGTGTGTTTTTGAGACCGAGAAGTCTCTCGTAGTTTCTGATACCCACGACACAAGACTCGATCTTAGTGTGGGGTCAGGACTATGTATGTGACTGTTGGGTGTATTTATTTATTTATACTACTACATACATACATACATAAATAACGCCTTTTTCCCAGAAGGGGTAGGTAGAGGTGCTATCAAGACACCCACATTTCGCCTTGTATGTTCCGTCCCATGATGTGCTAGGGCGCCATATCGGGCACAAATTCTATACTACTATTTTAAAATTATTCTGTTTTAGTATTAATCATTTGTTTTGTTTTTACTGTGTGGTGTTTTAAATAAAGAGTTATTAGTATTGTTTTGTTTCTGCTATCTGGTTTGAATAACAACCATCGACAGCGGGGGACAGTTGGTTGAGAACCAGTTATGAAATAAAAGGCCGCGAGTTCGAGACAAACATTGTGCCGATAATATTTTTTCTAGGTTCAAACTCAACTCTACATCCAGGTGATGTGAAACAGAAATGTTGCTTCTGATCCCCATGGCATAATGTATCTTGGGTCAGAAGTATATGCTTGACTGTTGGGTTGTATTATGTATTTATTATTCTATATAATGAATGTTTTAGCTGACGACATGGGTCTGGGCAAGACGATCACCATGATATCGCTAATCGTGAGCGACAAGGAGCGGAACATCGATGACGGCGACTCTGATGATGAACGACCGCCCAAGGGAACCAAGTGTAAGTGCCTTCCTTTTATGTATTTATACTATGGACAGTGAATAGCTCTCTAAGTTCAAGCCCTAAGTTTAGAGGTTATGGATAACTTCTGCATAATTTTAACTATTGTTTTATTCTCAAAGCAATGGTTAAAATAATTTATATGTACATATATGACTGGCCTAGGTCTCTGGTATTTGTGCCTGGCATGGAATCACTTCATAATTATATCTTGTAAGTAATAAGACCTATAATTAAAGGTGGTGGTACTAGTTGCTCTAAGTCTTACTTGTGTCAATTTGTGCTCTGACCAAGTATTTCTTCTCCACAGCTACAGCACGTTCTGAAGCACTGGTAGCAGTAATTAACGATTCAAAATGTCTTGTAAAAAAATAAAGTATATTTTGATGTAAGCATATTTTTTTATTGCAGTGGTCAGCGGCTGCACCCTAGTCGTGTGTCCAGCGTCCCTGATGCAGCAGTGGGCGGGAGAAGTGACGCGGCACTGCGCCCCGCACGCGCTGCGAGTGCTGCTGCACCACGGACCCAGCCGCGCCACGCAGCCGCAGCGCCTCGCCGCCCACGACATCACCGTCACCACCTACAACATCCTGCAGCGGGAGGCTGACAAGGTACCTTGCTGATCATCCACTCAGATCTAAATAAGCATGTTGTGAAGACAAATAACACGCCACGCGTTTTATAGCTAAATTATGGACCGCAAAAAAACGTGTGTCCGTAGCTATCAATTATCTAAATTTAAAAAATGTAGGTAGTAGGTAGAACGACTATTTAGGAGACTTATTACTGCCGAAGTCAGATAAGCTGAAAATGATGATGAATTTTTTTTTTCAACACCATTAACCCCAACCATTATTGTCGAACAGAAAGGCGTCCTCATGAGCGTGCGGTGGCGCCGCGTGATCCTGGACGAGGCGCACATAGTCCGCAACCACAAGTCGGCCACGTCCCTGGCGGTGTCTCAGCTGTCGGCGCAGCGGCGCTGGTGCCTCACCGGCACGCCCGTGCAGAACAAGGACCTCGACCTCTACGCACTCATCAAGTTCCTCAGGTGTACGCCCTTCGACGATCTCACCGTGAGTCACATACACTAGCTACACTAACACAAGGCGGCCACGTCCCTGGCGGTGTCCCAGCTCCCATACTTGCACAATAACATGGGTTTTAGCCGAGGTGATACACTCATACCCATACAGGTGACCAAAGTCCTGGAAAACTAAAATAAGTACAGTAATACCCCGGACTTACGCGATAGGTGGGACCGAGCGCTATCCGCGTAAGTCGAATTCGCGTAAGTCGGGGTACAATTTTGCATATACCTATAAAGTCATACAAAGTATGTTTAATTGGATAATATGACAAACTATATTAATAAAATGTATAAACACAATCTGAAGTTATTTTGATGTAGAAGGTTTCATAAAATCTAACAAAGTCGTCTGACGAGTCAATGATTTTTTCCTTGACTGCGCGGCTTTCAACGTTAAAATAGACGAGAAAATTAAATCGCGTAACTCCGAATTCGCGTAAGTAGAGGTAGCGTAAGTCGGGGTATTACTGTACCAACATTTTTTTAATTTTGTACCAAGTCACCTGGGTGATAAGAAACATGTGGATTAATTGAATGGTCATATGTAAATATCGCTCTATATAATGACACCCTCCCCACCAGATGTGGAAGAAGTGGATCGACAACAAGAGTCTGGGTGGGCAGGAGCGGCTCAGTACCATCATGCGGTGCCTCCTGCTCCGGCGCACCAAGCAGCAGCTGCAACAGAAAGGCCAGCTCGCCTGCCTGCCCGACAGGACTCCTCATCAGATAGAAGTCACACTGTCCAAGCAGGAGATGAACGTCTACCAGAAGGTAAGCGGGGATGATTGTAACACTTATCAGAGTGGGATGACATTTCTATGATGTCCGAGGTTGCTGAGCTACCCATGCAAAAAAAAAATACAAATCCTCATCCTAAATCATTTTTGACATCCTAGACAGCCAATGAATCAGGATTGTAGTGAGCAGTATTTTAATACAACACAATGTTTCAATTGAGTGTCTCAGACCACCCACCCTCTTGATTTGGTGCTTGATGCTGCACTGGTCACACTTTTTCATTTATCTATAATTTTATTAAAGCACATACTGCTTTTACCGAATGTCTATTGAGTTTAATATTGGCTAATTATCATAACTCATCTTTACCATTAAAGACTTAGCATGCATGGGAAACTTTGTTTGCATCTTTTGAGCTAGCAACATAGAGATGACTTTTTACCATGTCGAAGAATTATTCCACTTATTATTATACGACTTGCTTTTTGCTAGGTATTAACCTTTACAGAGGTCTATTAATATACAACTATGCTTATCTAATACAGTTGGTTACAATGAGGTTTTCTCACGGTATGTTTCGTCCCTATTAAAGTAACCGAATAAAATTAGATACATAAATTAACATGTAAAACAATATTGTGTAGGTGCTAGTGTTCTCCAAGACGCTGTTCGCTCAGTTCCTGCACCAGCGAGCCGAGAAGAACTCAGACGGATTGACCCTAGTGCGGCCCGACAAGGACAGCGAATACACCAAGATGCACAAGAAAATGATCGCGCTGCAAGGTATGTTATAAGTTATAACTGCACTCATAATAAGAAGCCGACCGATAGGTTTTTTATTTTAACGGATTTTGCAGATAGAAAAATAACTTCAAAACAATCGAAAATAAATATGGGTGTTTTGTCTCACTTTAGCTAAAGAGTGTTACAACGGCTTGTGTCGTTACAATAAGTGCTATTTGGTTTTTTACCTCTTTTTTATTGCATAGGTCCCGCACACGAGCACACAGGTCACCTGATGATAAGTGAACACTGCCGCCCATGAACATCCACAACGCTGAAACATGGATGTGTTGAGCTCATCAAATCGAGAGGGGAATGTGGTATTGGGCATCCGACAATCAAATAACATTTAATCACCCTCTACCCCAAGGTGCAAAACCAGTAAAATCCCACGAGATCCTGGTGCTCCTGCTGCGTCTGCGACAGGTGTGTTGCCACTGTGGCCTCATCGCCGCCATGCTGGACGAGGAGGGCGCAGGCCCCGTGGAGGAGGACCCCGCTGGGAAGGACTTGCTGGACGAGCTGAACAAACTGTCTCTGGATGACTCGAGGAGACGGGTGAGTTGGGTTTAAATTTGGAGTCTTTACAACCGCCAATTGTTATATTTCAGCTGAAAAGGTAAAGTACATATCGAGTTTATACAGATTGCGACCGAAAACGAAGCCAGGTGGTAGTTTTAGTGACTACAGGTACAGACAATGAAATAAAAAATTTCGCAGAGACAGTTTTTTTTTGCAAATTTTGACGCATTTTTTGCGACATTTTTAGTTGCATTGTGTTTGAAGTCACTAATACTACCACCTCACTTCGTCTTAGGTCGCAGACTGGATATACCCTGTATATTGTGGTTTTATTTATTGCTTTACTGTCAAAATCTGTGCAGAGCGGCGGTAAGAAAGAAGAGGAGGAACACGTGGAGGAACCGGAGGAGGGCACGACAGCGGCAGAGGCCATCAGGTCGGTGTTGGATCCCAACAACCCCGTGTTCCAACTCACGCGCCCCTCCTCCAAGATACATGCCGTCATGAAGTGTCTCAACGAGAACGTCTTCCCTAATAAAGGTAAGATATTTCAAAACATACACCTAGCAATTACACAGTTCAGACCCGACAGTACGTTACCAAGTCTTGTGTCTCAAACTACCTTAGACTTTTGGTCTTACCATACCCAGACCTAGAATAAATATTTGCGGACTTTAAAAGTTATTGAGATTACCTGAGAGCCAAAAAGAAGTATATTCATTTCCGCCCCGATATGAATATACTACCATTGTTCATGACGATGGAAAACACATCGTAGTGCTCACAAGTGTTAATATCCGGATTTTTCCAAGCCTGCATAAATTAGTATCAATGAGACCGAACTACAATCAATTAACCATGATTTTTATTAGAAATATACCGAAAATATAAGCGATAATTTTTTTTTTGCAGTTTTTTAAAAATCTTTTTGTTTGGGTGTGTAATTTAAACCCTAACGTACCATTGCGTCTTAAAAAATAAAAAGGTGTTCATCATTATTTTAGGAAAACTATGTATTTATCACCCAAATACGACGATAAGTAAAAAATTACCAAAAAAAAGTTGACGATTTTTTTTACGAAATTTTTTGTTGCATTGTGTCTGAAGTCACTGATACCACCTGGCTTCGTTTTCGATCGCAGTCTTGATATACCCTGCATATATGTTGTATGCAGGTCACAAAGCGGTAGTGGTGTCGCAGTGGACGTCAGTGCTGCGCCTGGTGGAGCGCGAGCTGCAGCGCGTGCGCGTGCGCAGCGTCACGCTCAGCGGCAACGTGCCCGTGCCCGCGCGCCCGCCGCTTATCAAGGCGCTCAATGACGCTAACTCCGATGTCAGGGTGTGTAAATAACCCACATCTACTCTACTGTGGTTAACTGGAAATATAACACAGATTGCTAGATAACAATATGGAAAAAGTTTACAATTCTATTCAAAATTTTACGTAATTTTTAATAATTTAAATAAGTCCCAAAGCCCAAAATAAAATGCAGTAAAAACGTATTAAGGGAAACCTTTCTTCTATGAAAGTTTATAGAAAACATCATTCAAAAGTCAGATGAAATGATTCTTCTCACCCCACGTGAAGTTTTAAGACAGCAAGAAAGAGAGAGTAAATAAGAACTTTATTGATTAAGAATTTGTCGCCAGGTAATGCTACTATCCCTATGTGCGGGTGGAGTAGGTCTCAATCTATGCGGTGCCAATCATCTATTACTACTGGACCCGCACTGGAACCCGCAGCTCGAGGAACAAGCGCAGGACCGCATCTACCGCGTCGGACAAACTAACCACGTACACATCTACAGGTACGCACACACATGCACCACGATACATAAATACCCCCAACACGTACGCATAAGTGCGTATATATCAACGCACACGCACGTAAATATACTTATATATACCACAATAAATAAACACACCGAACAGACACATATACACATATACACATGTATGCATTAACGCACTTGCACACACACACACACACCAATGTAGCTGCGCACGTACGTACATATGTATGTTAAAATATACCCACACACATTAACACATTAACACTTATGCACATAAACGCGTGGGCAAAAAATACACCCAGTACGCGCAAACGCACACGAACACGCACACATACGCATGTTCGTGTATGTGTTGCGTGCGTATGCGCATGAATACTTACAACCAATGCAATCTCATTTATGATACTTCTTATACTTCTTACCTATATTTATTAATAGCTAACATAAATTTAATTCCGATATAAATACGCTTTTTTCGTCGATAAATAGGAAATAAAAATTACGCAACCATTATATATGTTAACGGAAGTGTATGTAATCCGCAGTGGCGAAGGGTGACATTTTTTAAAAGGGAAGCCGAAGCTCAAGTCACAAAATATATTTATTTTCTTTATCCTGTTACTAGCTTCTGCCCGCAAACTTCGTCTGCGTGGTTAATTTTATTTGAAATCTACCATCCCGTCCCGTCCCATCCCGTTATATCCCGCCCGTCCCGTCTCATTCTCACTAATGGAATGTAATCCAGTCCCATCCCATCTTTTTGAGTATGAAAAAGTAGCAAATATATTGGAATTCCTTCTTCATCCCACGGAAACACTAAACTTTTCGGGATAAAAAGCCTATGTTACTTCTTATACCTCCAAGAATATGTCTACAAAGTTTCATGATGATCGGTTGAGTGGTTTTGCGTGAAAGCGTAACAAACAAACTTACATTCACATTTATAATATTAGTAGGGTTAAGGGATTACGAAATGACTACAATGCGACTGATAGTAAGCGTAGTGCAGTCCGAATAGAGATCAAATTTACTGTGTGATGTTTCACAGAATGAACGCAAAACGCGACACATTTATGCACGTGTGTCCTTATATTCGGACCTTTGCGAATATCCTCCCACCAGCAAATTATTGCTCCGAGAATCTTACTCACCAAACCAAATTATTGGGTTTCATTTGGTAAGTGATATTGTGGCATCTGCCTATTGCGGCCGTCAATTAAATTTTAATATTTTCGTTACCTATGTACTTATACAATATTTACAATGTCCATGAAATAAAAACTAAACCATGCTTACATAATGAGTAAAATAAAAAAAAGTATATTTCTAAACCGCACGTGAATATAAGATTAATATAAAAGAAATAAAAACCTAGACTCAATGTTAACAAGTACGGTAGCCCCGCATTAATCAGTTGTAACAATAGTAAGACAATGTATTACTCAGGCGAGGGTCGACCACGTCCTAAAATCTAAACACTAACTTTATTTGTAAAATCGACAATCTAAACATATTAGTAGTTAGTACGCTCCTAACGATTAGTAATTGCCATTAAAAACCATAATATTAATATTACACAGTTTGTAATTAAAAAAAATTAAAACTAATTGCATGAACCATGAATATATTGTAAAAATGTAAATACAACACTTATAAATACATTAGACTCCGCATTTCGCTATTATAATAAGTAATATCTATACGTAAACACACGAAATGCCGGGAAAGCTCCGGCTTACCTCTTGCTTTTTTAACGTAAATTGAACCTTAAATCATTATAAATTTAAGGTACAATTTTGCGTGGTTTGTTGCATACTATACAATGCGTAAGGGGCGGCGCGGTGGCGGCGGGGCGGCGGCGGGCGGCGGCGCACGGGCCGCGCTAGTGTTATTGAATAAGCCGAACAATTTTACAGGAATTCGCCAGAGGTCGCAGCGCGTCGCAATTGAAAAAGGGCTTACTGTGCCGCTTCCTAGTAATATTTACGTATCTGGCCGACAGATGTCGTTGAATGTAAAAAAATAATAATTGAGTTTTGATATTAAATAAATAAGTTTGAATAATTTGCTTGTTTATAGTGTAATGATAAATTACAAAAGGGAACCCGGCGGGAATTGGCTTCCATGGAGCCTTCGCCACTAGTAATCCGTCATTGTATACAATTCCTAGGAAATCTATGTTATTCCTAAAGTTGCCCGGAAATGTGTAAAATAAATTACATTAGACACATTTCCTAGGAAATCTATACATTTCCTAAATAGTAATCGGAAATATAAGATATTTAAGATATCAATTAACATAACCTTTTTTTTTTTAATCAATTAACATAACCTAACCTAACCTACCTACCTACCCACCATTGGAGAACAATGGAGAATGTCACATAAATCTTGACAGGGAGCCCGAAATGAGCTTTTTGGACACCGGAAGGGTTATTAGTAACATAGGTAATATGAAGATACGAGTATTATAGAATATAACGCTATGATTGTTACCTGTGATAAAAAATATTACTCTCATTTGAACAACGTGTTTTATTACAGAAACCATTATTCTTATACATTTCCTAATACGATATTGGAATTTTATACAATGCCTAGGAAATGTATACATTTCCCAGGATATGTATGTATAAAATAATTATTGAAAGAATATTTTATACATATCCTAAATAGCTTCGGAATTGTATACATTTCCTAGGAGCTGTATACAATTCCTAGACTTCATACATTTCCGGTAACATATACACAAACAACCAAGAACGCTGAGATGAATATAGTTTTTATTACAGTTTACTAACAAAATCGACATCTGTCATCAATTCCTAAACTACCCCAAATAACAAGGAACTAGGTCAATTAATTCCCAATAGACTTATATCAAAGTTTTCCAGCCATCTCGCTGTGCCCTTTAAAATATGTCGCCTGTATTCTATTTTGTTATTATAGTTTGGTCACCTCGCCCGCGACACTCACAAATGAGTAACGTATCGTTTGTCATTGAAACCGTTAATTTATATTACTGGCCACGTTAGAAATCAAATGATTAAAGTCGAACGTAAAATATGCGTAGTCTTTTGACTGGAATTTGTCTCGACAAGGAGACAGGTGTTGATGATTTACCGGTATAGGAGATAGAGTAAAGGAAACCAACATATAGAAATGTTTACCAAGAATTTTATTGGTTAAGATTGCCAGCCTCCGCGTTAGCATAACGGGGTATTGCCTAAGCTATACCAATCTTAATCTTAAATAACTTGGATTTATGATTCGTCGAAATGTGCGCGAGATGATAGCACCTATACTCATCCTTTGGCCATAAAGACTTTAGCTTATGCACTTGAATAAAATATTTTTTGGCACAGTATAATAGCAAAATACCAGCACTTCCGCCTTCATCTAACAGAGTTCAAGGCACCGGAAGTACAGGCGTGTAGGATCGTAAACTAATTTCCTTATGAGACGCGCGTCGCCGTATTTCAGTGAAACCGCGTAATTTTCCCGCTCGAAAACACAGAACGTAATAAATCCCGCCTCATCCGGTGGAGTGTGGCCATGTGATTTATTTTCAGTAGGACAGTCCACTTATAAATAATATTGTGTTTATTTTTGTGATTTGGTAATTTATAATGTTTCAATGTCGACTTTGATCATTTTTATCAATGTTATTTAGCTTTTTGTTTTCGACGCATGTAATAATAAACAAGAAGAAGAGATTACGTATTCGTGTTTTATATTATAATATATTATTTACAAAACACAAAAGCGACAAGTCCATTATCACTTGTGAAACAGGATTTTCATTAAGTATTGTTTTTTATTTTTTTGTAATGACTAGTTATTGTAAAGTTATATTGTAGTTATTGCTTTCTCATTGCACAGGCCCTTATCCTACAAGGATACAGAATCACTACAACACTATTTTGGCATTCATAACGATTTGACTCATTCCCACGCACTTATTAATATAACTTCCGCAAATTCTAATTTAAAATAAATAAATAAATACACTCAACAGGCACATACATAGTCCTGGCACCACGTTAAGACCATTTAAGGCTTGTGTCATGGATATCTAAAATTATTACATATTTTTCAGTCTCTCTAACACAAATGATGGTAATCCCACAGCATTGTCACAGCGTTGTTTGAAAGTCATTGTGCGTTGCACGTAGAGCGCGGTGCCAAGATTCATACGTGTACTGAGACAATGGCATTTTAAGAATTTGGCTAAAGTTATTGTAATAGTTTACACGCACACATACTAATGCTAATTGGAACGGTATTTAAAATCCAATTTCCACATCAACAACTAGCGTCAGCGGTACAGTTTTAGACTACGAAAAGTATATCTTTGGTTGTTTTAAATAGATATTTAAGATTTAGATTGCTTTTATTTGTTTACATGCATCAGTTAAATTAATCTGGAATGGTTAGGTACAGATGCTGCCAGTTTCTCTCAATTTTGCTGTTATTTTCGTCCAAAAATGTGGACCGGACCAATTACAATACGTGATGCATATCTCAAGTGACATTTTGAAATACATAATATGCAGGGACTTGTCTGATAATCAACCCAGGGCCGCATAGGGTACCTAAATACAATCCCATTAAAAATTAAGGTGATTACTGTAACCTAGACATTGTTTTTTTTTTTTTTGTATAAAAATATCTCATTAAAAAACATTACATGCTTACGTTTTAGCTGACGTCATTCTGGCGAGTACCTGAGTCCGCCTACCTGCTCCATCGCCCGATAATAGTAATTACTAATCGCACAAAACAAAACACTACTAAAATAAAATTAGAGCGGTCTTTCCGAAACTGTAAAATAACACGCTATGCTAGTTATATTTTTGTGTATGTCAATTATTTCAACAGACGACCAAATATTCTCTGCTATTAATAAATAGACCCAACAGTCACATACATAGTCCTGACTTCACACTAAGGTCGAGTCTTGTGTCGTGGGTATCAGGAACTAAACGACTTTTCGAACGCACAAACACCGAGATTCGATTCAGTAATAGCTTCCAATTGGCCCTAAAAACGAATCAATAACTGCAATTACAGTCCGGATTTATTACAGGTTCATGTGCGTGGACACAGTAGAACAATCAATCAGGAAGCTGCAGCAAGCCAAGTTGGAACTGGCGGAGAACGTGTTAACTGGTGCGAGGCACACCAACGCCTCCAAGCTCACCATCGAGGACCTCAAAATGCTCTTCAACATGGGGCCCCAGTAGACCGACATGTGGCGCATACTGCCAGTGCATGTGCAACATGTGCCTTACTTCGCTACTCGACATAATTGTGATGAATATAAAACCTCAGTATATAATGTATTACCTGGTATAATAGTGCCATAATATGATAATGGTATAATAGCCCAACGGTACTATTGAGCAGCTTTATATACAGGGTAATTTTTCAAATGTGTGATGACCCATTCCGAAAGTATGAAAATTAAGTTTTTACCAATATCGCTCACTCCTTTGAGCATTTTTGTCCATTTCATACTTTCGGATTTGGTCATCCACGCTCAATTTAAAAATCACCCTGTATAATAAAAATTCTCTAAAATGTATAGAGTTTGGCCTTCAATGCATTGTTGGATTATTACATGGTGGAATTTCAAGGAATATGTAATGATTTAATAGTATTTACTCATCATATATGGGCAGCCGTAGTTATTGTTGATGGCCTTAGAGAAAGTAGCAACCAGTGAAAAAGAAATGTGATAAAATAAACACAATTCCCGGAAAAAAACAATTACTTCACAATCAAAATATGATATCTATGATTAAAAACGCATTTACATAGAGAAAATTGTATTGTCTTTTCGCAAAATGTTTTTCATCATCTTATCTCGTACTTCATTGTCTTGAATCTCAATCTGTTCTGTCTACCTCCTTAACATTCCTGATTCTAAAACTTCTCAACTTCTCATTGGTGAATGAGAATTTATTACAAAAATATAATTTTCGTATATCTTTAGATTTTAAATAATGGACAAACAAATGAATGTCAATTACTTTTAGATGTCTATGACCACCGTGAAACTATTTTAATACAAGAATAAGATATTTTTATAAGAATTGTTTTATAATAAATGATTATTTGTTGATATTAAATGTTGTTTTTTTTCCCTCTATCAATTAATTAGTTTAACTCATTTGAAGTTGGTGGATAGAATATCTTGCAGGATGTTGCTGGATATAAGCCATTCCAAATAGGACGCTCAGAGTTCTATTTTATGGAATGACACATTGGCGCACGGGGTAAGTAGTTGGGTTTCGTAAGGCCGGAAGTTCGATCTTGCATAGAAAAATATTTGGCCCAAAGTTATCTGGCTGTGGATACTTCATTAGTACGTTGGCTAGTAAAGAATTCCACTGAACATTAATTATAAGTTATAACAAGGAAGGCATTCAATAAAATATTTTTTGCATGTTTCTCCGGATAGTATTTACGTAACGAAATTCTCGTAATATTAAGTGTCCGTGCGCACGCAGATTCAAGCGGATTATCGGAACATTAGCATTTATAGCTCCGAGCGCCGCCAACCGCCCGCGTTAATGAATCAAACACAACTATATAGAAATTTATCAATGAAAAATGTTTTATGTCGGCAGTTACGCGCGGTACACTTTTACGATAACGTAAATCGTGTAAAGCATTTTTCATCGCAACCTTTTCATATTTTATAATAGCAATATAACTTTTCTAGTATTTTTACTTAGTCTTGGTCCCTTCAGGCCTCTTGGCCGTCCATGACCCGCAACAGGAAAGGTGTTCCTCAACGGGCAATAGATATACTGACGGACAGTCATTCACCGGCGCAGACACAACGCGAAACTCGGCTAAAAATAAAATAGGATTCACGGCCGTCGAGTAGAACTCTCAGCTAGCGGGAAAGCGGCAATTACATTTCTCACGGTAAGGAGTGACATCTCGCGCGTCCATCCGATCTATTATTTTCGTTAAATTATGAGTTTCGAGAGGAGATCGTGCGGGAGCCCTGCGCCCCACGTCACCAAACGTTTATTCGCGATAATTGTGCTTATGGTTGGACTGTTGTGCATATTCGGAGGTGAGGACGCTTTGATTTATTTACTAACAAATGTTTACGCTCGTTCTAATTGCATACACGTAGCCCAGACCAGCCGGCGACTAAATTAGCTTGCATCTGGCTGCATGTGCCATTTAGATAATTAATTTTAGTTTTAGGGTTGTCAATAACGTTAGGCTTTCTGTGTTGGGATATTTGTATCCACTTAAATAACGACAAGGGTACACCATGGGGTAACATGATTCATGTTAATGCTGCTTGTTTTATGTTCAGATTGTGATTATTCCATTTCGTTTACACCGGTATAACATTAGCTGTTGGACAAGGCACCAACGAGTCTCCGTTTGGCGATGAATACTGTACCTAGTGATGATAATATTTGAACTGCATAGCATTTGCCATCCGATTCAATTCAATTATATTGTCTTAGCAGGGTAGGTAACTATAGGTATGTAGGTACATTGTATATACCTACATATCCAGGAAAACTTACCAAAAATATATGTTTGCACCTGCTCTTGTATTCCCACGTGGCGCAAAGTGGCGTGATTTTTATGCAGATTGCAGAAAGATTTTTCTTATGATTTTACAAATAGCAGCCTGCCTGCTGACGTCCTTCTTGGGATTTTTTCCCCGGAAACCATGTCTTTAAAATCCACAACTCATATGAAATGACTTACGATCGAACAATCAATCAATCAACGCCGACTGTGAAGCAAGAGGCCGCAGGTTCGATCCCCGCACAAACACAAATATTTGTGTGGCCCTTAAATATAATCGGTTCTGGTTGTATGTGAGAGCGAAAAGTCTCTCGTAGTTTCTGATACTCACGACTCAAGACTTAATTGATCTTAATGTGGGTCAGACTCGGACTATGTATGTGTGACTGTATTTATTAATTTATAAATTAGTTCGAAATATAGGTAACCTTATTTACTGTAATAAATATTTCATTTGTATGATAGTTTATTAGGTTGGTAAGTCATTTTATAACGATATCTATCGCTTAACAAGAAATACACATTTAGAAATATACGTTTTTTAACTCGTTGATTAATGACTAATGTAGGCATGTCGCGTGAGGTTAATTACTTATTAAAAAAGGTATGAATGTATATGTTATGTAGAATGTAGATGTATCATACAATTAAAAAAAAAATCTCTTAAATTATTTCAAACATGAATAATTAAAGGTTGGTTTACAATTTATACTTACCCACATTTGAGTTAATTATTCGGTGAGCAAATGATTTATTGGGAATCGAGTTATTTTTTTTTCTTTTATATGTATACCTAACCAGTTAGATTGCTACCTGGCCAAATTGCAATTTAAATAAGATATTATTTGTTTCAGGCTATCTTCTGGGACGTATGGCGCGAACTGAAGTCAAACGTCCTAACGATCTTTTAACTTACAATCTGACGACGAACGCCGACAATTTGTATAAAAAATCCAAAAGGATAACACCAAAGGTTATCCACCACAACGATCCTGACAAAATAAGGTCAAAGTTAGCCGAAATATTCAACTGCATTGATTGCGGGACGATAAACAAATATAATCTATCTGAATACGTGAAGAATTCTATAAACTTTCAAGTGACCAAATTAATGAAATCCATTCATAATGCGACCTCATATTTAGATGCGTTAAGCTGACATTTGTTAATGTCCGTTATTACTTATTGTGATATACAATGAAATAATTGGGACTAATGTGCAGTAATAATGTGTTATCCAGTTTTATTTTTTACTATTTTGTTATTGTGGCATTGTGATTAT
The DNA here is from genome assembly GCA_949752805.1 of Deilephila elpenor. NCBI lineage: Eukaryota > Metazoa > Arthropoda > Insecta > Lepidoptera > Sphingidae > Deilephila > Deilephila elpenor. Next base: position 10,981,980 of record OX457113.1, read on the forward strand.
TTTATGCGTGATTATAATTCTAAATTGTGTCAGATTAATAAATGATGATTAACACATGTATTCTTTATTGATTGTTTCATTACTTCTGTTGTATTCGTATTTTGAGTACAGCATTGACGATATAAAATATACTTTTTCATAAACATGATGACCAATTAAACTAATCTGAAATTAATCAAAGTAAGAAAACTATTTCTCGCTGTGGAATGCATGCACGACGAAAAGATGAAAGTTTCAAATAAATAAATAAAATTATTTTGTAGATGTTGCATTGTTCGATATGAGAAAATATAATAAAAAAGTACCTTTTTAGGTTTGTGTACATTATTTTCACGTCCTAAGCAAATTAAACATGGCTTACTTTTAAAGATAAATATTGAATGTGAAAATCTCATAAAGAACGACTGATTTAGTGGAAAACAATATGTATTAAAGACAGACTCACTCCTCACTCCTCAGTAGTTATTCTTTTTTTGGAAAGTAATAATTAATTCGATTTTCATATATCCATAACTAATTCCTATCAATTACCGAACGAATAAAATTAAGCACGTTCTACTTGTTCCGTCAAACGAGATTGGCTATTTGAATAACGGAACTTTTTCCACCAATCACAATTTAGCCGCATGAAGCCACATGAAGCCATCGAGGCGGACCAATCAGAGCGCTAGCCGACCGCGTCGCTTGTCAATCATTCTTCCGGTCCGCCATTTTACTGCGGTTGTTGAGGTTGTTTGCGGTGCGTGAGAATACATTTCAAAATTGTACTGATAAAATAGTTAAACAGTGATATACAGCAAACGCAATGGTGCCGGTAAGTGTTGATGCGATTATATAAGTATTTATGTTCGATAGGAAGATCTCCAAGTGATTAAAGTTTCGTATTTCCGCAGCAAACCAAAGTGTTCGTCGGCAGCCTGCCGCAGGGCTCGAAGCCCGAGGAACTGCGAAAGTTGTTCGAGCGGTTCGGCGTGGTAACAGAATGCGACATCATGAACCGGTGCGGGTTCGTGCACATGCAGACGGAGGAGCAGGCGACGGCGGCTATCCGAGGCCTGAACAACACCTCGTTCAACGGCGGCGTGATCTCCGTAGAGCGTGGTCGCATTAAGGAGCGCGGCCAGCGTGGAGGTGGTCGCGGCGGGCGCGGCGGCATGCGCGGAGGCATGGACCGACGCGGCGGCGGGCCCATGCGAGGCGCGCCCGGACCCGGCGGCCGCGACGCGCCCTACATGCGGGACGCGCGACCGATGGGTCACATGCGCGGCCCCATGGGCGGCGGCGGCATGGGCGCGCGGAACGGCATGCCCTACGAACGCGGACCTGAGCGCCCGCCACCACCGGCCGCGTCCTACGACGACCGCTACGGAGGCTACGGGGGCGAAGACCGACGCGGTTTCGCGCTGATGGACCGCGGACCAAGAGATCCCTATGCGGCACCGGCGCCAATGTATCCAGATGATAGGTAAGAAACCATGAACTATTTAGCATCATCTAACTGGAGTACCTGACCAGGTCTTGGTATAGAACAGTCTGTTACATAAATTACCATGCTCACCAAAAATTCATTTTTGCAAGTTGTCATTTTTATCTCAACTATCTTAGTGGTGCATAAAAACAGATAAACATTCAAAATGAACATTCAAAAATACTTACTATCAAATTATTGGCTGAACTTATTTTGCACCAAACTCAGTATAGTAAAATCTCCTGCATAAAATACCATGCCCCTAAAGTTAAATAAATTTAACTAGAGTGTTATTCTACTGTTACTGGCTTTTAAAAACACCACAAACTAGCAACTTATTATGTGAATCATGTTAGTTTTGGTAATAAAGTAACACAAATATTGGTGTATTTAGAAACTGGTTTTATCTTAAACCGGTTATAACCTGCATGGTAATTTAGACATGAGTCACTGTACTGGGAACTCATTAAGTGCTCATACTTTAATTACCCTTGGGAGTCTTTTCCTGTTACATAAGCTTGTGTATGACAAAGTTTATATTTTTCATTTGAATAAATTTTGATTTGTATTCTACTAGACTGCAGTATTTCTATGCATTTAGTTTGAGCAAGATTGCAAAATTTAAACAAAAATCCTTACACTGGTTTCTCAGTTCTATAATTATACTATTTGATTTTTGTTTGCCATATAAGGCTTTGGTTGTGTGTAAACTCTTACCACAGTACTAAAAATGTTGCACCTGAAACACATCCTTTGGTAGAAAGCAAAGATTAATATTTTTCATACAAAAGGGGCTAACATTGCATATTATAGACATATTTCAACATCATGCTTTTCAATCAAAAGACTAAAATTTTAGTTCCTTTATAGTCAGTCACACTTCAGCCCGTCATGATGTACTTCAAGTAATATTGAATATAACAAGTACAATCAGTTCTCAACCTATGCTCCGCAGCCGCTACTCGAACCACATCTCAGTAGTGGAGGGCAGCCGGCGCGGCTACAGCGGCGGCGGCATGGGCGACGAGCTGGCGTACGACGAGCGGCGCCTGTACGACGAGCGCGAGCTGGAGCGCCGCCGCCCGCCGCACGCGCCGCACGCCGGCTACGAGCGCGCGCGCCCGCCGCCCGCCGCCGACATGTACAGCCGCCGCTCGCCCATGTACGCGCCGCCCGACAACCTGTACGTACCACACGCAGATACCTACACACCTCCCTGCTCAGACCCTAGATGTACACTGCTGAACATAACTGTAGCCAAAATAATTAAGCCATAGCTTTAGTAAATGATGGAAGAAATTTACACTCACCCGATACATTTGCATTCCATGGAAATGTATACAAGAAATTGTATATGTGAAGACGTCCACCTACAGTACACCAGTGTGATGACCTAAACCGTCTCAAACAACTTCTTAAACTCAAATTTAAAGCAGTCGAATACGAACAAGTTTAAAAATCTAGTAAAATTAACAAATTAATGAATTTTATCTTATAGTTTTGTGTATATCTGAATCTCGTGGTAATAATATTGTGTCTGCGCAGGCGCGGGCCGGCCGGTCCCGCGGGCTACGACAGGGACCCGTACGCGCAGCAGTACCCACCCATGGGACGGTAAGTGTCACAGCACACTAGCCATGTATCAGCTGCCAGCGAGTATCACCTCTCAAACAATACACTCATTATTTTCCTGTTGCATCTTATTCTAACTAGTATTACAATTATTCAATTGTAAAAACATATTTTAAATTGTGTATTACCATTGCTATTAAGACAAGTTTATGGTAATATGTCTATGCATCAAAAAGACAATGAAACTCAGTAAAGAGTATTTTGACACCCATTGCATTTTGACACAATTGCAACAACGGGACACCCAAAGGGTTAAGTAAATTACAATTGAAATTTTATTGACAATACTTACAAAATATATTTTAATAAAGTAACAAGTACACATCGCTGGCCAACTGTTAATAACTGTAGCTTTACTCATACATGTATGACTAGTATTTAGCAATTTGTGTAATATCTATAAAGCAAGGTGTTTCTTGCATGCATGCATAGTCACGGAGCAACGTGAGAGGCCGTCACTTGACAGGTATGCCATTTGACTTTCAATATTTTATTTCATTTGAATATTGAATTATGTTATGCACAGGGATTTTTACAGAATAGTCGCGTTTCTAATTATATTAGGCGTAAGATAAAGGACAGAATAAAGGATATAATTTTAGAAATGATTTAGGAATCCTACAAGTCAATTAGATATTATTTCCATTAAATTTGCCAAAACAAGTATTTAAAAGATACTAATTGGATAGAGGTGTAACAGGATAATAAAACGATTGGTTCATACTCATACAAGTTAAACATTTGCTTACTCGCTGGTCGCTACGTGCTGTAACGTATTGTAGTAAAACGTTTAAATGTCTTAACGATTGAACATTATACTCGGACTAATAAAACGCTTTATTTAAGCAATACCGTTGTATAAGAAAAAAAATATAATAAGAAGTATAAGAAATGAAGTGACACTTCTACACCATAACAGATTAAAATAATAAAGAAAAATAATTTAAAACGATTCCTCACGCAAAAAATCGTGCGATATTGTGTGCATAACGAATCATAGATCGCGCTATATCTCGTGTCCGCTATAACATTGAGGTGAATGACATCGTCTTAAATGCTTATCACGCTATACCGCGTGATACACTATGATTTACACAACTGTAGAAATGTCACTTCACTGCAAGGCACTCAGTTTGTGTACAACAGTGCCTTCGTATGTAAACGTTGACTATCACGTAGACTACTGGGACGCCTCTTAGGTTATAGTGAGATTGCCGCGGTAAAATTAATATAAAAATTACTACATCGGAGCGTTTTTCGTTTCGTTTCGTTTAGATTGCGGTGACATAATAAGTCCATAATAAACAAAGCGTACGTTGGCTGTCATGGCAGTGGAGAAACATGATTGTGTGCCGATAGAAATTATTATTTTTTTATATTAGGCTATAACATTTATTGATTGATTAATCAGTGGAATTGTGATAGGCATTGTACACATTGTTGTGAGGGTCCCATGACAGCCGGCGGGGCGGCTCCACTATGAGCTAAGGCGGCGTCTCGGTGGCTGACGCTGCGTTGTTTGTATAGCGGGGGCGGAGCGCCGCGCGGTAGGGAGCTGGGCCCGCGCCGGTACTAGCCGCCGCAGCGGCGCCACTCGGCCGCGCCGGACTAGACATAAGTAGCATTACCATAAGTCGACGTGACACGAACAAATGTAGGGCGCCCGCGACGCTCGGCCGCCATCCGTGACGTGTTGTAATATTGTTGTAAGTTTAATCGGAATGGATAAAATTATGACGATCATTTTATACATTAATAAACGAGAAAAATCAAACGGAACGATTTCATTTTGGACCCGATGGTGTGATGTGTTGTACGACCATGATGTTGACCCATGTATACAGGCATCCCTAATTGTTAAGTTGTAAATTTCTTTTTAGATTAAATTTATAATTTATAGATTATTTTATCTTTCATTAACCCACCCGGTGTCAAATTATATTGGATGCATGATCACCTACATTGTCCCCGCCAGCTTGTCTCTGCTTCTTCTTTGGTTACGGTATTTTATAAACATGTTGTTTTATTGCAGGACTTCTTTGCACAAGCCTGACCTTAGGGTCTGCTTGTAATCTCAAATTTAATCAATTTATCCATGAAGTATGAGTATAAAAAATACAATCCGTGAAGGGGTGCGTTCAATAGACAATTCTGCTTCAATAAACGAACCAATAATATCAGTTTTTTATTTCAATGTACATAAGTAGTTTTCAATATTATATGCCCGATAATTTACATATTATTACTTCAGTAGAGTTAAGTTTCCTTAACAGTCGGTATGAATTCACGGTGAAACACGGTGCGTCGGAATATTATCGTAATGTTGCGTCGTCCATATCTTGCACGGTCGCGTGGTCACACTACGGAATTATACTACGTGTGTTCTTGTAAGCGGTCCTTTCGAGCAGGATAAATTGCGCGATATCACATGATCGACCTTATCGAGCGGTATCGTATCACGCGATTTCGTATGATTGATAGACAGGATGCACGATTGTAGAACGATTTCAGAAACACTGGGCATATAAATATTTTCATTAAGGAATATCAGCATATAATAGTGAACTATTTTTATATGTATATCACGCGGCTTTTGCGGAGAGATTAGCCACAGAAAAAAAAACGAAACAGAAAACGGCTGAATCGTAAATATTTAATCACGTTTCCTCGGATTGTACCCCCACTATTATATTACCAAGAACGCACCCCATACTCATCGGATAGGTATTTGTTGTTTCTGTTGGACAAGATTGCAGAGTTTGGTGAGCGCCGATCAGTTCGTCAGTTGCGTCGGCAGTCAGGCGTTACACGTCTAGGTACGACCAGATATGCTCCGACGATACGTGGCGCCAGCAAAGGTGAATGATGAATCTACAACGTACGTTATAAACACAAGCGGTACACGACCGCGCAGTCTCTAAAATACGTGTGAACCATAGCTTAACCACCCAGTGTCGCCTACAAGGGCAAACTTGAATGTTCACCTAGCGTACTGATTGCGCTAGTTTGAATTGTTCAGCAAAACTCAGTAATCACACGTAAACGCTCTATTAAACAGCCTCGGAAGAAACTTGTGGGTTTTTACTCTTCGAGTACTCCGAGGCAAAATGATGTTAATAATGAATACAGTTTAGTTGCGTCACGTTGAGGACATGTACCGAGCGACGTGGCGGAGGGACGTGTAGGCGTCTCGGCTTGCTCTTAGTCTGCATCTACACGACATGCGTGCGAGTACTTACCGCTAGTATACGGCGGCGTGAAGTGCGGCGATGCGTTGTCGATGTCGCGCTGTATGTTAGGAGCGGCGGCGGCGGCGGCGCCGACACTGTAAGTAGCGTCACCGACACACGGCATGTCGTCGCGACAGGCGAGCCTTGCTTATATCACGGCCAAAGCGTCAACGCTCAAACGTTACGTTATCACGACTTTGGAAAGTTTTCTATTCGATTTTGCCGAGCAGATTTTTTTGTTTCATAAAATAAACGTTAATTTGTCGAGTCACTATGATTGCGACTGATGTTTGCAAAATATTAACGAGTTTCTCGTATTCACAGGTATCCTGGACCAAGTTGAAATGATCAGCCTCAAAACTGGAGGACCAAGACTTGTTACAATATGCCGGAAAGCGCTAAGTGCCGAATCGCAGCTATTAGTGACGCGAGCTTGTTTGGGTGAATAAAACGATTTTAAAAATATGTTGTTTTATTTCTTGAAGTAAAATTTCTTAAGCACCGTTGTGATTTGAAAATTCGATAAAACGAAAAAGCGACATTAAAGAAAGACAAAAAGTACTTGGGTAACAGAAGGGAAAGATGTTTCGTTGAATGATGTTATCAATATGCGCAATATTTCTCAGAGGACAATAGGTACTAGAACGACAGAAAGGAGATTTTTTAAAGGTGTGTCTTAAAAGTGCGCAAGAATTCTTAGAAGTCAAATAGTACTATATTAATAGAATAAAGTTAACATACACCTCAGAATATTATCGCCCGAATACTGGAACGATATTCAAATAATAAGTTGCTCTTAACAGCGCACGGCTCACTTAGCCAGTACATTAAATCGGGATTAACGTAGTTAAGCGCAAGTTATATTTAAGTTGCGTTCCAGTATTTGGGCGTATGTCTTCCATTTAGTGAGTTTCTAAAAAGGTAATTCCGACACATAATTGTACAAAAAGTAATTTTGCATTATAATAAAATAGGTACATCATTTTTTGAGCTTGGTAGGTAAGACTACTTTTCTGAAGTTGTGAAACTTCATGAAGACAAGCAGAACTGATTCTGCCGTGTTTGAATTGCACACACACTGTTGAAGTTACACTTTTTTGACGTACACGTCTGCCTCGGTGGCGCGGTTGTACTAAGGTACAATTGCAACGTGCCTTTAAAGTACCAGGAACGCATGAAATTGACGGAGATATTTTTTATACATAAAAAGCAGGTAACTTTCTGTAGGCTACGTTAGCAAATTGGATATTCAATCGTTTTTCCTTAGAAGTACCAGGAACGCATGAAGTGGGTGGAAATATTTTTATTCATAATAAGAAGCTAAATTCCTATTGGCTACACCTGATACTCGTACTACTTGAAGCTACCCCCACCAACTATGAAGGACCAATCATCGCCTCGTTAATATTACATCACGCTATTGATATAAATGTTCTAGACAGTAGTGCAGTTTGATATTATATTATTTGTTTATGGTGGTGAATGATGGGCTATTGTAAGAATTCGTGGTAAAAGTGGCTTTTAAATGAAGTATAACTCTTTACGTGCATACGTACCTATTTACACACACGTTTTGTAGTCAAATCAGAATTGAGCTGTTTATTTAGAAGTAAATAATGCTTATGAGGCAAATTATGTTAGCTAAAGATAGGAGATTCAGGTTTAATAAATAAAAACATTTTAGCATTCAAAAATATATATTTTACATGGTGAGATTAAAATTTGCCGAACAGAGATTCAATTCACACATATTTATTTGTACTCAAGCGAAGCGCCAACTTCATATAATATTAAAAAATCGCATTACTAGCTCATTTGAACACGGCGAATTCAATATGGCATCAATCATTATTTCCCACTAGCAATAAATGACGCTTTACTGATTTTATATCAAAACAAATATCAACAGAAATATAACTTTAAAATAATAAAATGTAGGTAATTGCACACTGATATTACTATGTATTTATATCAATGATATAGGTACTTTTAGACTAGAAAAACATATTTAGAAACTAATATTTTGGTGTGGTAACTCACAAACACTAGAAACTTCTTCACATCTAGGAAAAAGAAATATGTTTTTTAACTTTTAATTTGGCAGTGTGCATTTACCCTTACAAAACATAAATTATAAAAAATCAGAATATATTTAAAATTAACAGTAAAAAAACATCTAGTCTCCACATATGTCATTGAGTTAGGGACTAACCACACTCGCCCGCATGGGGTGATGTGCCGCCCGCGGCCGCTATTGCTACCAAGTACCATCTACATACAGATGTATTTCTAAATGCGGCTAGAATGGCCAGCCCTTTACAATTCGTCATATAGTTGTTATGTTTTGAAGCAGTCTAGCTAATACTGAGTTCAAGTAGACCTTGGTCACTGCTTGCTTATTTTTTATATATTTTAATATTACCGAATAGTTAATCAAATATACGACTATCTGAATTCCGACGTGAATTCATAGATTTATGAATGTCGATAGCAATTCTTTTTCTAATAATTTAGATATGTTTCAGCATATTTCTCTAAACATTTTATTTATGATGCTTAAGACATACAAGTCTAAAATATACCCTTATCCGCGCGCATTGATTTAAGTATCCGGATAATGAGTACTTTATCAAAATATTTTCCGATGGTATGCATCAAAGATTATACCAAACCAATTTATACCAAATTACATATTTATTGGAACTAAGTTCACTAGTCAGCAATGGTTTTGTACTAGATTAAGCATTGACAAATTCTGTTTGAATCATAAGAATATTTTTCTAGTGTACGGTCGATGTGGCGAGGTGTAAGCTGCGTTTCTAAGCGGCACATTGGGGATTTATTACCATGTGCAGATCGCAACGATGTAAAGCTACGAATAAGTATCACAACGTGGATTATGTCGATTCGTGAATGGACGGCAAACGATGCTTCACAAAATGCGTTCACAATTTCTATTCAATGGAGTTTTGTACGATAATGTTTAACATGCTATTGATGTGTCTATAAGTGTTATTACATTTCTAGTGCTCATATTTAGAAGTTTAATATTTTGTGAAGTATTATACGTAGAAACAAACAATTAGAGTCCAAAGATGCCTTATAGAAATTATAACCACAAAAATAAAAATTCCTTATAAAAAAAACACAAGTTACTTAGGTACATTATTAAGCTGCCTAAACGTGCATTGCAATTTTATAATTTAATATCATAAAACAAGAACCGTACTTAATATAAAACTACTGATTACATGTATCCAATATTTTTTTTTAAATAAAATACTTTATAATTTATTTCAACACAATAATACTTTTGAGGAACTTATAACTTTGAAAACAACTAAATAATACCAAGGATAAATGTAATCAGTTCTTAGAAACATTTTTATCTATTACATATAAATAAACTTGACTAAAAGAAAAAGGGAATATATGATTTTTTTTAAATAAATAATTTTACTTATTAGCAAATCTAAAGTCGCGAAAAATAAATGGACTAGCGTGTTCATTTAATCACTTGCAAAATCTAAACTAAACTATTTTTATTCATGAAATAATATTCAAAATGAGTTCTTAGAAATATATTAATAGGGTTGCCACGTTAGACGAACAAACGAGGTAAATTCAGAAAATGAAATCGATTACTAAACATTTGTGAATAAGAAATTGAATAAATAATTAAGTACATAACTAATACGAATTTCCATCCATGCTGATTTTTTTCATAGAAAAAAATGCGAGGAGGTTCCTTAACACATGTGTTTTGTAATCGGAGACATGGCAATTGGAAGAGTGTCGTCGACATGGTAACTATTATGGCGATCTATTTAAATTAAGCTATTTAGATAATTATTAGACACCGAACAGATTCTGATTGAAATCACTGGTAATTGTGTATCTACACAAACGTTCGACTTTCCAACAATGATCCAATCTACGTCGAGCCAGCTATTTTGATAGCTAACATCAGTTATATTACTGATGTAACTGATCACCACCGCGCGTGATCTTATGGATCGTTAATGTATGGCTGTTCTTGGTTACTGAACTTTCCGATAAAAGCCTATTGAGGTAAAAAACTTTTGACACTAGGAATATTCATGGAAAATCGAACAATTGGTGGAATAGAGAGCAGAGAATAACACCAAGTCTATATCTGTTCTGACCGTCTCTTGAAAGTTTTGGAAGGTTTTACAAAGGTATATTTAACGGTCATATGATAAATATATTTGCTTGCCGATACATGCCGTAACGTATTAAGTACGCAGTTACTTGCTAATAAATCACTAACTCAGTCTATATAAACCTAGTGTCGCACGCGTTGCGCTTGTGACGCGTTACTACTCGGGCACTCGATCCTTTAGCCAAAACTATAACAATGTTGCCATTAATTGCACGTTATATTCAATATATTGAATTCGATTATCAAAAATACTTGAATTTTTCTTACATATAATTTATACGTTACTTCACGACTTATATACGAATAGAAAGATATACTGATATATTGAAAATCGCGATAGCGATATTAAATAAATATTACACCAACAAGTTGGCCAAGGATCCCTTATAATTCTATATACTTTTTTATCTTTTATACTTTACGATATTTATATACCATCCGGACGTAAGGATCGGTTGGATGTCCGTGTAGTAACTCCTTCACAGCCACCGACCAACAACCATTCAAACTAGCTAAAACATCTTCTACACGAATTGCATCGGTGACCTGCGCTTCTACTACTTAAACCGATTCGATTAACATAGCACCGTTAGTTTGATGGTGTCTGGAGCGAAAACTCGATGTGAAACTACATTTTGATAAAATTGACAATCATTGACACGGGTTGCCATATTTGTCTCATAGGCTTAGGACAGAAATAAGGAGCATGGAATGCACAATATTCTCCCAAAATTGACTAATTTTAAATTGATGTTATTGGCACAATAGGTAGTGAAACAAATATTGTACACAGCGCTTATAGTGCCAGTGGTGAAAATTGTATTAAGTAATTACTTGCCGTTTCATTTAGTTTTTTCTATTTTTGTCATCTATTGGACTTATTTTGTGAGAAGCATTTAATGCGCAGTCCATGCTTCTATTTTTAATTTAGAGAGCTGATAAAACAGAGAGTAAGTATGCTTTTGTCTCACTTCGAGTCTATACGCCAGACAAGCTACGCACTAATATAATATCACGTAAATAATATGTGATCTTTGGTAAAATAAACATCGATAAAGACACCCACATAAGATTCAATTATTGCTATATATTTCATAAAAGGCATTTTTCTAGCGCATTTTCTGATATGGCAACATTTTTTGTAAATGGATACTGGTCTTTTGGGTCTAAAACTCATTAGTAATCAAACAATTTTACTAAAATTAATCGAAAGTAATAGCAGTTTTTCTACTTATATTAGAATATATTATGTATTAGGCACTTGCATGAAAATATTATTTTGATAAACTAGATATAAATCATGAATAACCAATATTGACTGTTATTTTCCTGCACATCAGAACATGCGCTAAAATATTCATTAATTGTACTACAGAGTGACATAAGAAGGCATGGAGGTAAGCTTACACTAAACACGTCACCTATGACGTCATGAGACATTCCTTCAGTGTTGCCAGTATTAATATTGTGGCAGTACATTTGTATGTTCAAGGATTTCTTCTTTACACGTTTTGCGCTCAAAATGGAGTTCAGAAATAGACATTAGCCAAGCGAAGCCCCGAAAGCCCTAATAAGAAAATAAATATAAATTTTAGGAACACATCGTTTTTTAAGATGGTAAATTACGGAGTATGTTAAGTCAGTAATAAAAGTAATTGCTGATCACATATCACAATATTAACTATCATGGAAGTATTTGAAAATTGGCAACACTAAACTATTGATTTTTTTTATAATATTTATTACTGACTCAATTTACCCTTTGTTCCCAGACGCCTCTAGAAGTACAATAAGGCCACAAAACGCGTAGTCGAACCGTCTCAATGGTCCATACCTGCGGGCTTTCGCTATGACCTGGCAAACTTGAGGGCCTGGGTCAGAGGCTTCTCCTCCTTCATGGACTCCTTGATGACCACGTCGGAGTTGGTGAAGACTGGGGAGGGGGGCGGCCGCTCTGAATCTGATGTGGCCGGTGGAGCTTCTTCAGGCTCTTGGCGGCTTTGGGAGTCTGGAGATGGTCTGGAAGGTGGAAAGAATATCTTTAGGATTGACAGATTTTGATAAATATATGATTGAATAAGTTGAAGTATTTCTTTTGATGTTCTGTATGACTATCCCACTAGTGTTTTAGCTTTAACGATCTGCTTTGAATAGTAAGATGTAAGCATAAGATGTATTTTGTGTTCGTGAGCGCGTGCCCGCGTCCATCTTGCGTGCGTACTTGCGTGCTTGTGTGCGTACCTGTACCGGCGAGTGGAGAGCGGCGCGAGCGCGGCCAGGTGCTTGAGCAGCGTGTGCCTGTGTGTATATGTACCTGTGTGTATATGTGCCTGTGTATATGTACCTGTACCGGCGAGTGGAGAGCGGCGCGAGCGCGGCCAGGTGCTTGAGCAGCGTGTGCCTGTGTGTATATGTACCTGTGTGTATATGTGCCTGTGTATATGTACCTGTACCGGCGAGTGGAGAGCGGCGCGAGCGCGGCCAGGTGCTTGAGCAGCGTGTGCCTGTGTGTATATGTGCCTGTGTATATGTACCTGTACCGGCGAGTGGAGAGCGGCGCGAGCGCGGCCAGGTGCTTGAGCAGCGTGTGCCTGTGTGTATATGTACCTGTGTGTATATGTGCCTGTGTATATGTACCTGTACCGGCGAGTGGAGAGCGGCGCGAGCGCGGCCAGGTGCTTGAGCAGCGTGTGCCTGTGTGTATATGTACCTGTGTGTATATGTGCCTGTGTATATGTACCTGTACCGGCGAGTGGAGAGCGGCGCGAGCGCGGCCAGGTGCTTGAGCAGCGTGTGCCTGTGTGTATATGTACCTGTGTGTATATGTGCCTGTGTATATGTACCTGTACCGGCGAGTGGAGAGCGGCGCGAGCGCGGCCAGGTGCTTGAGCAGCGTGTGCCTGTGTGTATATGTACCTGTGTGTATATGTGCCTGTGTATATGTACCTGTACCGGCGAGTGGACAGCGGCGCGAGCGCGGCCAGGTGCTTGAGCAGCGTGTGCCTGTGTGTATATGTACCTGTGTGTATATGTGCCTGTGTATATGTACCTGTACCGGCGAGTGGAGAGCGGCGCGAGCGCGGCCAGGTGCTTGAGCAGCGTGTGCCTGTGTGTATATGTACCTGTGTGTATATGTGCCTGTGTATATGTACCTGTACCGGCGAGTGGAGAGCGGCGCGAGCGCGGCCAGGTGCTTGAGCAGCGTGTGCCTGTGTGTATATGTACCTGTGTGTATATGTGCCTGTGTATATGTACCTGTACCGGCGAGTGGAGAGCGGCGCGAGCGCGGCCAGGTGCTTGAGCAGCGTGTGCCTGTGTGTATATGTACCTGTGTGTATATGTGCCTGTGTATATGTACCTGTACCGGCGAGTGGAGAGCGGCGCGAGCGCGGCCAGGTGCTTGAGCAGCGTGTGCCTGTGTGTATATGTGCCTGTGTATATGTACCTGTACCGGCGAGTGGAGAGCGGCGCGAGCGCGGCCAGGTGCTTGAGCAGCGTGTGCCTGTGTGTATATGTACCTGTGTGTATATGTGCCTGTGTATATGTACCTGTACCGGCGAGTGGAGAGCGGCGCGAGCGCGGCCAGGTGCTTGAGCAGCGTGTGCCTGTGTGTATATGTACCTGTGTGTATATGTGCCTGTGTATATGTACCTGTACCGGCGAGTGGAGAGCGGCGCGAGCGCGGCCAGGTGCTTGAGCAGCGTGTGCCTGTGTGTATATGTACCTGTGTGTATATGTGCCTGTGTATATGTACCTGTACCGGCGAGTGGAGAGCGGCGCGAGCGCGGCCAGGTGCTTGAGCAGCGTGTGCCTGTGTGTATATGTACCTGTGTGTATATGTGCCTGTGTATATGTACCTGTACCGGCGAGTGGAGAGCGGCGCGAGCGCGGCCAGGTGCTTGAGCAGCGTGTGCCTGTGTGTATATGTACCTGTGTGTATATGTGCCTGTGTATATGTACCTGTACCGGCGAGTGGAGAGCGGCGCGAGCGCGGCCAGGTGCTTGAGCAGCGTGTGCCTGTGTGTATATGTACCTGTGTGTATATGTGCCTGTGTATATGTACCTGTACCGGCGAGTGGAGAGCGGCGCGAGCGCGGCCAGGTGCTTGAGCAGCGTGTGCCTGTGTGTATATGTACCTGTGTGTATATGTGCCTGTGTATATGTACCTGTACCGGCGAGTGGAGAGCGGCGCGAGCGCGGCCAGGTGCTTGAGCAGCGTGTGCCTGTGTGTATATGTACCTGTGTGTATATGTGCCTGTGTATATGTACCTGTACCGGCGAGTGGAGAGCGGCGCGAGCGCGGCCAGGTGCTTGAGCAGCGTGTGCCTGTGTGTATATGTACCTGTGTGTATATGTGCCTGTGTATATGTACCTGTACCGGCGAGTGGAGAGCGGCGCGAGCGCGGCCAGGTGCTTGAGCAGCGTGTGCCTGTGTGTATATGTACCTGTGTGTATATGTGCCTGTGTATATGTACCTGTACCGGCGAGTGGAGAGCGGCGCGAGCGCGGCCAGGTGCTTGAGCAGCGTGTGCCTGTGTGTATATGTACCTGTGTGTATATGTGCCTGTGTATATGTACCTGTACCGGCGAGTGGAGAGCGGCGCGAGCGCGGCCAGGTGCTTGAGCAGCGTGTGCCTGTGTGTATATGTACCTGTGTGTATATGTGCCTGTGTATATGTACCTGTACCGGCGAGTGGAGAGCGGCGCGAGCGCGGCCAGGTGCTTGAGCAGCGTGTGCCTGTGTGTATATGTACCTGTGTGTATATGTGCCTGTGTATATGTACCTGTACCGGCGAGTGGAGAGCGGCGCGAGCGCGGCCAGGTGCTTGAGCAGCGTGTGCCTGTGTGTATATGTACCTGTGTGTATATGTGCCTGTGTATATGTACCTGTACCGGCGAGTGGAGAGCGGCGCGAGCGCGGCCAGGTGCTTGAGCAGCGTGTGCCTGTGTGTATATGTACCTGTGTGTATATGTGCCTGTGTATATGTACCTGTACCGGCGAGTGGAGAGCGGCGCGAGCGCGGCCAGGTGCTTGAGCAGCGTGTGCCTGTGTGTATATGTACCTGTGTGTATATGTGCCTGTGTATATGTACCTGTACCGGCGAGTGGAGAGCGGCGCGAGCGCGGCCAGGTGCTTGAGCAGCGTGTGCCTGTGTGTATATGTACCTGTGTGTATATGTGCCTGTGTATATGTACCTGTACCGGCGAGTGGAGAGCGGCGCGAGCGCGGCCAGGTGCTTGAGCAGCGTGTGCCTGTGTGTATATGTACCTGTGTGTATATGTGCCTGTGTATATGTACCTGTACCGGCGAGTGGAGAGCGGCGCGAGCGCGGCCAGGTGCTTGAGCAGCGTGTGCCTGTGTGTATATGTACCTGTGTGTATATGTGCCTGTGTATATGTACCTGTACCGGCGAGTGGAGAGCGGCGCGAGCGCGGCCAGGTGCTTGAGCAGCGTGTGCCTGTGTGTATATGTACCTGTGTGTATATGTGCCTGTGTATATGTACCTGTACCGGCGAGTGGAGAGCGGCGCGAGCGCGGCCAGGTGCTTGAGCAGCGTGTGCCTGTGTGTATATGTACCTGTGTGTATATGTGCCTGTGTATATGTACCTGTACCGGCGAGTGGAGAGCGGCGCGAGCGCGGCCAGGTGCTTGAGCAGCGTGTGCCTGTGTGTATATGTACCTGTGTGTATATGTGCCTGTGTATATGTACCTGTACCGGCGAGTGGAGAGCGGCGCGAGCGCGGCCAGGTGCTTGAGCAGCGTGTGCCTGTGTGTATATGTACCTGTGTGTATATGTGCCTGTGTATATGTACCTGTACCGGCGAGTGGAGAGCGGCGCGAGCGCGGCCAGGTGCTTGAGCAGCGTGTGCCTGTGTGTATATGTACCTGTGTGTATATGTGCCTGTGTATATGTACCTGTACCGGCGAGTGGAGAGCGGCGCGAGCGCGGCCAGGTGCTTGAGCAGCGTGTGCCTGTGTGTATATGTACCTGTGTGTATATGTGCCTGTGTATATGTACCTGTACCGGCGAGTGGAGAGCGGCGCGAGCGCGGCCAGGTGCTTGAGCAGCGTGTGCCTGGCGGCGGGCTCGGCGGCGAGGCGGGCGGCGGGCAGGTCCACGCACAGCTGGTTGCGCGAGTCGCCCAGGAACGTGGTCGTGT
This sequence comes from Deilephila elpenor, assembly GCA_949752805.1. Classification (NCBI taxonomy): domain Eukaryota; kingdom Metazoa; phylum Arthropoda; class Insecta; order Lepidoptera; family Sphingidae; genus Deilephila; species Deilephila elpenor. The sequence goes on from OX457113.1 coordinate 10,998,655, forward strand.
AGTTCTCCAGCTTTAGAACTAGGAGTAATACTTCTTCCAGGTCCGCCTCGCTGGGAAATAAAGAAACATAATATTGTAATAGCAACTTTTATTCAACTTAACTCTGGTAATACTGTAATAGTATCAGATCAGAAAAATCCATGAACCAAGGTCACAGTGAAAGACTAATATTTCATGTTATATTTGAAAATATTCGTCGCCATTTTGAACTTTTCCATTGTTGGTACGAATACTTATAAAATTTATATTTAGGAACACTGTATACTTTTATAACCAAAGTTAATAGTCGAATAGAAAATCTAGATCGCGATTCGTGCCTTATGACTTAGTATTTATTGTTATTAATGTGAAAAAAAGACGCCATTTTGAACTTCGCAATTATTGGAGCAATTACAACGTGATATATACTATATAACGTGATATACCTGGCTGAGTAGAGGAACTGCGCAAAGTGTATGTTGGATACGCATCCTTCCTTATCCTCACTATCCGTGTAGAGGTCCGTCTCTCGATAGTACATGTACAGAAAGTCGTTGAGCTGTTTGGCGATCACCGCGCAACGATCCTTATCACACATCTTGGTTGGAGGACCCTGGGCAAAGATATTTTATATGAAATCTCGGGATAATGCAAGTCATGTGATGATTTACTGATAAGGTTTGAGTGGAAGATGGATTTTTATATTCGATTTTTAATTAATTTCATACAATTGGATTATTCATATTAGCTCGATTTTAAGTAATTTTCTTAGCGACTGAGTTTTCATATAATAATGATTTTAAAAAAATATACTAGTAAATTATTCAATCGTTTTATAACTTTAACAAAAATTCCATATAAACCATATACTCTAAATGAAGGTTGAAATGAGTTGTAGCTAGTGGGTGTTATGAAGTGGGTTATGGGTGTCTAATGAGGGTGTAGATATTGTATTGTCGGGGGTGACTCTGAGCGAGCGGGTAGTGGATAGTGTTGCTGCGTGGCGGCCACGTGGCAGTCCGGAGTGCTGGGTGGTGGTGTACCTTGAGGTTGTAGGGCACGCGCAGCGCGGCGGAGGCTCGCTGCAGGAAGCGCAGCACGAGCGCGGCGTGGCGCGCGGCCAGCTCCGAGCCGCCCGAGATGCGCTTCAGCACGTGCGTCAGGAACAAGCCGAACGCGCGCCGACCCTCGCCGCGACTGCACAACACACCATCAGCTCATTTAGTTCTCCAATAGGCAATCACTTTATATAGCATCATGTTGAGCCAATTGAAGGTCACTGCTAAACAAAGGCCTCCAAGAATTTCCACAGCACCCTGAGGGTTGCTTTTGCAGAGACATCTCCTAAAACTAAAAATACTCGGTACCACAAATTATTAGAAATTTCTCTATCTCTCTATAACCCTCAGAGAATCCCTCAGATATTTGATAGTAAGTAGGTGTAGGTTAGCCTATGTTCAGCAGTGGACTTCCTGTGACTGAAGAGAGAGAGAGAGAGAGGAATAGGTGTTCTCACGTGAGCTTCATGCCGTCGTGCAGCTGCCGCTTGACGAGCTCCTTGGCGCGGCGCGTGTCCTGGTGGTGCTGCGGCGCCGGCTCGCCCAGGCTGATGGCGGGCGCCGTCGACGTGATGCTCACCGCCTCGTACCGCTTCAACCTGGTCATATTATCACCATCATCATTAGATACTGACTCTGGACAGGTAATCTACACCTTATAGTTAAAAGCCAATCAGCCCAAAATCCAAGTCACTAATACTTCATCAGCTTGCACGTACCTCTGGGGCGTGTCGGTGAGGCTGGTGGCGACGGTGGCATGCTGGAAGTGCGGCAGCACGTGCGAGTGCACCAGCAGGTTGTAGTTGTGCTGCACCACCTGGTACGGGATGTTGTTGTTCAGCGACGTGGAGCACACCGGAATGCCGGTCACCGGGTCTGGTACAAAGCAACCGTAATATTTTCAACCACTTCTTTAAACCTCAATATAACTCCAAGATGTGTCCAGCTGATAACTCACCAAGATACTGCGAGTACTTCTGCCAGGAGTTCTGACTGGGGAAGATCCTGACGAAGCCTCCTCTCCTTGCATACTGAGCCCGGACCGCGCGCACCAGCCGCAACTCCTCGCCCGTCAGCACGCCGGCCAGCGGACCCTGGCCTTGGCCTTGAGGCTGGACCTGGGCTGGGCCGACAGGCTGGCCGTTGTTCAGACTGTTGGTCTTGCCGCGCACGCACACGTTCTCGGCTGAGTGAACGCGACGACACTGTGGGGTTTTTGGTGATTTGCAGATGTGTGTAGTGCTGTAGTTGCTGTTTCAGTATTTATTGCAGGGAACAGATCTTATTGAATATTCGGAGATGGTGCTGAAGCCTTATATACATTTCTTGGCCCTATGACATGTCTGCAAATTACCTGGTTGTAAGCGCGATTAGGTCTAAATAGATATATGTCTAAATAGATAGATCATTCAGCTTTTACATTCAAAAGCATTCTTACATTGTACTGTGGATGATTTTCATCAAGTTACCGATCAACCTAATGTCATGATATTCACTTACCCATTGTATTGAATTCTAAATAGGCACTCTAGTCGCCTAGCAGTATGATGTCAGTGTATCTAATAAATTCTAGCTTAATTTGCATAACATTCTATAAAGGTACACCTAAAGAGCGGATGCATAACGTAATAGCGTAATAACTGTGCATCGTATCACTCCTTAGATCATTCGCATAATCGACAATAAATTGAGTACATCTTACGGACGCATTGACTGTTGCCTAACAACCTTGTTGTTCTGTCGAGCATTAGTTTTTATTGCGCCTTCTAGTTTGAATGTGCTGTCGTCACGGTACACTTCCTGAACATGTGCTCAATAGCCCAATATTAACAACACCGTAGGATGTAAGCATTCGATTTGCATTTGTATTATTCAAGTTGTTCCTAACTGCTAGTAATTCATACTTTAGATGCAAAATTTTAGTTTTTCGTACCTACACGTTACTGAAAAACCTTTGGGTTTATAAAACTACCCTCCAAAAATTAAGGATGTATTTCAAAAAACTCTTTATTTACGTAACCTTACACAAAACTATGAATTTATAAACTAAAAACGAACTCCTCTCAATAAAACAAGAAGTTTTCACCTAGAAGTGAGACAATACTTTCAAACTTAATAAAATAATTCCAACACTTTTCAATCATAATATATGCGACCTTTAGACGGCACCAGGTACAAGCCACATAGTCTACAGCAGTACTTACGGCTCCTATCCTCATCTTCAGCGAAGTGGCTCTCTCGGACAGGTCGGCCCTGGACATGGGCACTGCTGGCAGCCCCACCAGGGTCAACGTGTCTGCCAGCAGCGCCGACTTCACCCGGGCGTCCAGTGGACTCTCGCACGCTAGACTAAAAAAATATTTATTGGCTAAGAGACTACACAGTATCTAATTGCAAGGATAGTGTATCAAATGGTAACTGAACATTATTTAACAATACTACAGGTTTAATTTATTGGACTTTGAAAGAATTGAATCGCTGAAAGACGGGTTAAAGATGAGCCTAGTGTCCCTGAGTCACTTACCTGGGCGACAAATTGATTTCCAGCAACCATGGCTTCAGCATATCATCTACCAATATGTCGTAACCAAATAATTCTGAAACAAACATTACTTACTTATATGCGATATCCAGTAGGTTATTCGTCTTTAGACAACTCAAACAAAGTTGACGACGATAGCCTTGGTCTTTCGAATATTATATCCTGAATACAAATTGCATTAAGACGGTAACCAACACTACTTTAGGGATCATATTCTTTTCTTCCCTCCTCTCTTTTTCTTTCCCTTTCTCCTCTCCATTTGATAGGCTAGCAACACATTTACTATTCAAGTGTTGTCGATGTTCATAGGCTGAGGTGATCACTCATAAATTCTCCAGCTACACCAATTAACCTATATTCTTTAAAATAACAACAACTCAAGCTAAAAACTCACCGAAACAATTGAATAGGTTAGGCACAAAGACCCTTGAGGCAGCTGTGATGGTCTGTGCAGAAGACAGGATGGACTTCACCACCAGATCTTCAATGGAAGCCATCAGAGCAGTGGTGTTGCGACCTTGCTTACGGAGGTGTCGGAGCAATGCAGATAGCGTCCATTTGTGACCTATATTACCGGCGTTGGGGTCGTCGCATCTGGGATAAATGAGGTCAATTTAGATTATATTATACATTTCGAAATGTTTTATGATGAGGTCGGTGAAGGAGTAGGTGAAATGGCAGCTGTATAATGAGAAACTGAAGGTTCGGGCTCAGTAAATGTGTTTGTAATTAACAAAAACTACTTTGGTTCGAAAACTAAAAAACCTTTCGCAGTTTCTGATGTCCACAACACAATACAAGTAGGATAGTCTATCGTAGTAACATCACTATCTATGCGGAAACGGATTCTATATTGAAGTATTTACAGACGTTACAGAAAAATAGACCTAAAACATTAATCTCTAAGATCCACAATCCCACTCACTTGATATAATCAGTGTGGTACTTATTGATGCTGTAGTTACACAGATGCATGCACGGGTTCCAGAGGTTCTTGTTTGTGTGGTCGTACTTCACTGTAGCGAACCTCACCAGTCCCTCCTCATACAAGTAGATTAGGAGAGGGTCCATTGAGGTTACGCATACGTAAAGCCTTAGGTCGCACTTGTGACCTCCAATTAGGAGGGGTTTGTCTATGTACTTGGCTACTACCACATTCTCACCTTTCGGGATTTGTTCTGGCTGCAATATATAAACGGATAAATTATCATCATTAATTTGTTACAAAAAGTCTATTGATAAATATAAGTCAAAGATTCAACAAATACCTGATACGCTTAGTATAGTTGTAGTAAAGTACAGTAAAAGTAAATTCTAGTGGATTGCTAAAGGCAAGTGATAAATCTTATCATCCTATAATAATGTTAGCATAACGAGATCTTACTATTTGTTTCGATAATTTCAAAAACACAGTAACAGTTTGGCTAAATTCAGTTTTTCTATTCAAAGCTAAACACATATAAAACCGATCTTAAAATTCAATCTTCATAGATCGTATCCAGTGAATCGATCGGACATTTAAATATTCCCTTAATAAAATAATGTGGCTTTAAATATTGGAACACGCAAGTGCATTTAAGGTGACTGAACTTATAACTCACTGTATTGACGATGTAAATTCCTCTACCCCTACTAGATGCAGCAGGTTTCACTATCCAGGGCCCCTTGGTCCTATAATGGGTCGAACAGAGCTCTTTGTACTCGATAGGCATCAGAAAAGTAGTGGGAATGAAGTCGAAATGCTTGAGACCGCGGAAGTATTGCATCTTCTCGATATTCTTGAACAATTTGTCTTTACGTGTTAGTTCGTATGATCTGAAACAAAAATGAAATTCAAGTCGTTTTTTTGAGTGGAGTGTCTGTTAGTCCGTTACTGGGCATGTGATTAAGCGGTTGAGGGTCTTCAGTTTATGTGGAAGCGTGTGATTCGAAGATGGCAGTAGTTGAATACGTCAATTAATTTACGTTTTCTTTGCAATAATTGTCTGCACCAGATGTTATTATTTAAGCCTTCTATGCCTTCAATAGTAACTACTGCGTGTTTTGCCAATTAGTCTTCGAATTAAGCGACTCTTCAATAATTGGTAAAGCCTAACTTAAATATGAAAGTATCTAAATTTGTAACAGTATTCTGGTCATGTGTGATCGCATGCGTAAGTGCATTTGTATTACCTTGGAAAATGGTTGACCTTTTGGTAGTCTTTCAAGGACCTCAGTACATTGTAGGTAATCAGAGGTCCAGACCACATGAGCGTCCAGTCTGTGGCCTCGTGGTGCGCTTCCATCAGACCGTGGGCTTCCAGCAGTAACTTGAGTACGTTCATCCTAACATCGGGTTACTGTCAGTGTGCGATTTACACTTTTCCTTCAGACTAGATAACTAGACAAAGACCTCTTTCGGGGACTCATGTTTTGACTATGAACATCTATGATGTTATCATATGATATCGCGTTCAATGAAAATGTTTATATATGTCCTTTTGTCATGCAATATTAATCGAAATTGACTAAAAGTAATCAATATTTTTACAATATATTATACTATTTTGGAACCAATTACACATAATATGAATGAGTAATCATTAAAAAAAGAGTATAATTTTTAAAATTGTGAAGACTAATTATTATGGTCGTTTCATAATAAATAACTATTAAACTCCAAAAATCGGGTGCCGAGTTTTTAATATGATTATGCTCAATCACTAATTAACACTACCAATCAATATCGTCAACACCAAGCACAAAAATATATTTAACACATAACCGATCAACCAAAATCTAAGTAAACACGAGACAGTTAAGACCACAACCTACTTTCATCATAAGCTCATAAACCGTAACACACTTAATCCCATAACGCCCCCAATATTTACGTTAATATTATCTGCAAACACATTCATTATACCAATGACGTCACTCACCTTGGAAAATGGTTCACCCGTTGATACGGCGACAGCGATCTCAGCACATCTGGCTTCGGGTGAAGACCTGACCACATCAAGTTGAAGTCTTTGGCGTCAGGGCTGGTCTCTTGCAGCCCGTGGGCTTGGAGAAGTCGGTGCAGAAGTTTGGTCTCCGTGTTCACCAATTTGTAGGTGATCTGGAGGAGCCGAGCGGGCATGTGCGTGCTCTCCAGGACCTGAGGAAACTACTGTTGGGTCATGTTTAGAGTTACTTTCTACTGTAGAATACATTATGTATAATGTAATTAGATAATTTTCTGTATCAAAAATGTCACAAATTTCTTAGCATTTTCAATGAAATACAACATTATTATCACCAAAAAAGATTTACTTTTTACTTTAGGTTATTTTAGTTCTTAGATGGGGGTTCAATATGGCAACGAATGTCACTATTTAAAAAAAATTATCTATATTACCTTAACACTGTCCACTTCCTTCACCAGCAGATGTTCAGAATCGTCGCTGTCTGCTGCTGGCGACGCCATCCTTTGCAATGGTGTTGTATTCTTGTTGCGTTTGTTCTTTCCTTTGCACTTCTTGCCTTTCTTATCTTCTTTTTGATCTGAAATTAGACCAGGCCAACTTTAATATGATTACTCAAGCAATATCCATATACAATTATCTACTGTTACAAGTCGTTAAAAATACCTTACCTTTGGCAGACTGCGGTGGTGGATCTTCAGGAGGTTTGATGTTTGCTGTTGTATTCTCTATATTCAAGTGTTTTTTTAAAGTAATCTTACTCAAATCATTAAGCACGTCCTCGATATCTCTTTTATGTTCTGCGGACTCGTGTCCTTGCTCCTCTATGGACTCAGTCATCGGCACCTCTGCTTCACTCACGTGTCTCACGACGTACGCTTGACCCTGGAATTTGTTACTATTTCCAAATGTCTCCATGACGTCATGCATTATGTTCTTCGGCCGTACACTGAATGCGTGAGGTTCGGCAACCAGCCTTCTAGCCATATTCTTAGCTTTGTTCAGCAAAATTGTTGTGCCGGTGTTGTTCCCAACAGTTTTTGTAGTGGATTCTAGGGAGGGTGTGCGCGACGCTAGGACACATGATCTGAACACCAGAACCGCACCCTTAGAACCGTACGGTCCGCCCGATATCCAATCAGATATGGAGGCTTCATTTTCTTTCTCAGTTGTCGTGGAACTCTCTTCATTTTTTCTCATGCTGTTTTGCTCTATCTCGGCTGACGTCTGAAGGCCCGATGTAGACGGAATTGTCGTTTCTGGTGATACATGTGGACTGAGAAATTAATCAGGTTAATGAAGGGTAGTTGGAGGTTAGTGGGTGAAGGTGTTCTAGTGGGTGTGGCGTGGATATGCAGGTGGTCGAACGATGCAAATAATTGAGTGGGGCGCAGCATTCTAATGGCCCGTGAGCCGGACTATTGTTAATTGGGTATTAACAATGTTTAAAGGTGACCGTAGGCTTTGGAATGTGACTTGAATTCATTTATTGTTGCTCGATTCGTTAAAATGTTATGGCGGTGATTTAAGCTTATAAATATTTCAAACTTCTAAGAAATTTAACAGCCTAGTAAGTCTCTAATGTATAATCATGCTGTGAAGATAAATTGTTAAATTCAATAATTAGAACTGGGATTTCAGCATTTATTTGTTCAAACTTACATTAACACAATAAGTTGCAAATTAAACCTTTAGGCATTACTTAGCTGCAACCAAAAACAATTTAGCTGCATCAAATTCTGCGTACAACAGACATTTTATGACTATTGTAGCCCATCAATCAGCAAGCAAAGCGACAAAACTAATATGCAAATTTAATATCCACATGTTCGCAAGCATATGGCCTGAATGGACCATTGTGGGACATACATGGTAACGCTATAGGCTAGCATAGGAGTCATACAAACGTGGTTTATAGCATGACAACCGCGCATTACACCGAAGTGTAACGGGAAATGATTGCAAACGATTCGATACAAATCGATTTGCTATTTTGATCGAAATGACTACGCTTCTTCAGTTATAACGCAATTTGCGTAAGTTATCGCTATGGAGGAATGGTAAGCCCAAAACTGTTAGAAATAATAGTCATCAGAAATACATAGCTTTAAGATGGGAGCTGAAAGAATGCTAGTTTAAAATATGGTCGCTGAAAAGCCTTATTAGATGAGACTGCAAAAATCGCAGCTTCTTTTTTCTTATAAATGGTTCTGAAACGGCGTGAAATTTTCCATAAAAGATTTATCAATTATCGTAATTCGGTAGTCATACAATATGTCAAATTTAATCAATTTATCAATTTGATATCATGATACTTGGCATAAATTAAAGATAAAAATTAGATCTACGTCAACTAACATGTTTGAAAAGATTGCTAAAGCATTTTTTTAGTTTGATATTTCTGACGACGCAAGTAACAAAGAAAGAATAAACACAATAGTGTGATCAATACTATACTGTACTTAAATATTTAGAATAATACGTTTAATTTATATATAGTGTAAATTAGACACGGTACAATAAATAATTATAAAAAATAACACGCCAGTTGCCAATGTTGCATAGCGGTGTGACAGACAACCAAAGTGATATTTCAAGAAACGTTCCCGTGGTGTATTCAATTTAAATGGACGTGTCTTTATGGTCGGCATCACTACACTGTCCATAAAGAAGATAACTTATAGCTCGTCTGTACTCTGTACTAGACTTTATCTGCCATTTCGTTTGTCTAATATATTTCCATTTTAGATATCAATCTAGTGGTTTACAGGTGGAAGAGTTATGTCTTACGGTATAGTATTGAAACATAGTCATTAGGTATTTTAAGAACGCATGAGATACATAATATCTTCAACCATACCACCATTGCTTAACATAAGCTTCGCCCCGCAGATATCTACTGGCAAAGGTTTACAATTAAAAGCAAAAGATTTACATATTGCCGATGTAATGTAAAATGTAAACATTTGTCTGAGTCGATTTAAGCTTAGAAGTGGCCTTCAAATAAGGAGGAATATACCAAGTTTTGTATTAACATGAACTGAAATAAATGAATAGAAAAATAACCCATCTACAAGTAATCCTGGTGAAGTTAAAAAGGCACCCTCACAAAAAAGACCTGAGCCATTTATTAATGTTGCAACGAAAAAACGAACCTGACACGGTACAACGCCGAGGGGTATGTACTTTTCAGAGCTAGGCAGCAATCTAAAAATGGGTCACCTGACGAAAAGTTGTACCCTACCGCAAACACTACCAAGGATTATATGCATTTCTAGTCATGAAAGATGAACGACGGAGTGCAGAATTGGTATAGGAATAGAAAAAACAAAGGTTAGGCTTTCCTATCTCGAGATTCATAAGCATACTGCATATATTAATCGAGGGAATCGATTGAGAGTGGTTAGGACCTGGACCTGGACCTTAGTGGGATTTGAACCTGCGACCACCGTGAACATGTAGGCAGCCGCGTCTGGTCCGTTACCAACAGGCCACCACGCACTTGTGAACCCATTTGTGGCCTAATTAAACATAAAAAAAAACCGAATAGCACATTGTGACCTAGTGCCCTTGCGCCAGTACACCACAATGCTGAGTATTCGGCACAAGAGTCTTAATAAAGCATTCCTAATTATACGCCACTGAATTACAGGCGGCTGTTAATTTTGTAATGGTTGTTAAGTTTCCTCTCAATTTGACTCGTCGATTTTAAGAGATGTGAGAAGACATTAAAAAAACGAATTTTATCTCACAAACATGCGATCTGTATAAATAAGATAACGTTTGTGTGATTCGTAACAACTTAACTTCAGTGTTAATAACTAATTGACAATCTTTTGGGATAACCATTCAAATACAAGCCCAGAAATCAAGTATCTTGAATTGAATATAGGTTCCAAAACTGAATTGGCGGGATAGAAACAAGGACTTCACCTATAAAACATTTTTTTTTTAAACTATTAAACCAATTACTTTCAAAAACAATAATGATGATGAGAAACTGTTGAGTAATGACATTAGTGACAAGATTTTTATAAACATAATTGCTGGTGGACCACTGCAACTCTTGTAAGCCAGGATCAACAGTGGCACGCATTTAATGACACTGAGCATTGAAGCGCAACAAGTCTCCGGGAGTGTCTCAATTGTCTTTAACCCGCAACGAAATCAAACACGAAGTTAAATTAATATTGACTTGTCATAAGAGCTATTTAATTGCCTACGTGACCAATAAACGAATTTCATTTCATTTCATAGGAGGAGTTGGAAATAAACTTTATTCAAATTACGAAAAACAATCAAACTGCCGTTTCATATAAGTAATTTAATTATAACAAGTATAATGCCCTCGCGCAAAGCATAACAGAATCCATTCAGGTCATGGTGTCGGCGACTGCACTTGATTACCATTATAATGCTAAAACTCGCATCAAAAAGAGGTTGAATTAACCGGCGAGACAAGCGGCCGCTTAATTCGTACATATCTCGAGATTGGGTTTACACGCTTGTTACATGACTCACGAATTTCGCGAACTTCATTCGCTTGTGTGGTACGATTTTAGTTGTAGTACGTGAAGTCTCAACTGCATAAGATCAGCGTGATAGATCAATGAAATTATGCAAGCGCAGGCAAAATGCGACAGGATTTTTGTATCTGCTTTTCCAGACGGTATCCCCGACTGAGTATCCTGGAATCAACTAGTGTAATTGTTAGCTGGTTGAGACAGCAAGGCGCTACTTTGTCACAAAAGATTAAACATTATTAATGTTCGAGCTTTTACAGCATACATACATACATCGTATATGTTAGGTTTGAATTCAGACAAACATTCATGACCTTATTCATAGACATAGATTTAAAACCTAATTTAGTTATCAAATGTTTTGTCCCTTTCTTACCTTAGAATTCAGTTTAAGCGAAAAAGACAAAACATTTGATAACTAAAATAGGTTTTTAATCTGTCTATGAATAAGCCGTAAGTAATTAAGGCATTATGCAGGCGATAGTACGCTATTTTCTATCTATATTAACCTTTTAATTTGTTTCTGCAGTACAGCTCCATTTTTGCATTGTAATAACAACACTTTTGCTTTCTATAATAATAAGCCAGACATCGCAGACAATAAAAATAAATGAAACAAGCAGTCAAACTTTTACATTGCAAAGTTTCCGCAACACCTAGTTGGGTAGACGGTAAAGTTTTCTATTGCTACAACACAATTGTGTCTTCAAACTTGTAGATAATTGCGTGATAGAAGCAGGGGCCATGAAGTGATCACAAGTTTTAATGGCTTGGGTGGAGGAGCGTGTCGCGATGGTACGAATTTTAACAATCCAGAATTTATACTTATTTTTAACATTCTTAAATTGAATGTTACGCTACGGTAAGTGTTTTCACTTATGAAAGTATTAGTTAACATTGTAGTCAGTTGAAAAATGAAGTCTTGCGAACTGATAAGGATATCAGCTGAAATAGCTTATTGCAGAAAGTTCCCTACAGGTCGTTATGGGAATTCTTAGGGAGGCTTATGTACAGCAGTGGTCTTCCTGTGACTAAAGATAATCATGATGCAGTCAGTTCAGAGTTAGAATGTATTATGCATTAATAGGCTATGTATATTTTGTAGGAGAGCTTGGTCTATTAACACGGGTTGAACTAATACATTTACGAAAATGGAAAGTGAAATTGTCAAACTCCTTAAAGATTACAGGATATACACACAATACTATCGTTCAAAAGTTAATTACCGCTGCAAATAGCCAAAAAAGCAGCACATTATGGCGATAACAAAGCATGCTGACCAACTGTTCGGCTGTGGCCAAACAAAGATGTTTGCCGTCGGAGGCGCGACCGACAACCTACCATTATTTGTGATAGCCATCAAGTCGTGTTTGACTTGAATACTTTGACCTAATGGCATGTTTTAATAACTCCAGTTTTTATACTAACACTGCAAAATTAACTATGTAATTGTATACTCGTATACGTGTTGTCTAATTCTACAAGCATTGACTGATAATGAAACGACATATTGTCAGGTGTGGGTATTGTAGCAGGTTTTACACCTTCTGGAAAAAAGTCCAGGGTCAGTTATATATTTTTCTATTCTTTATCATCACGCAGTCAGAAATTTGTGCCCGATATGGAGATGGGCTCGCCTCTTATCACATCGTGGGATGAAACATAGAAGGCGAAATTAGGAAGTCCTCGGCCTACCCTTCCTGAGATAAAAGCGTGAGTTTATGTTTGTTTTCTAATTGGTTTTGAAAAAGTGAACTCATCATAAAATTTTATACAAGCTATTAACTTTCAATCAAGGTCATCTGATGGTTATTGCCAATTACTTTTACTTATGAAGATCATTAAACCATTTATTACATATTGAAATTCTACACATCGTCGGTCCATTTAAAATGGAAATTACCTTTCATATTCTGTCCGGTCTCGTCATACTTTACACTTAATTAAATTCGCTTATTAGTATCTAGTATCTACATAAACGTTTTTATACAAATCACGAAAAAATTATGCTTTTAATATAGTACTGGCTATATTTTTCCCGTGGCCTTTCTGCAACTCTCGGGTACCCAATGAATTATCCTGAACCTGTCCAATAGATCGATAACGCAACAAAAATAATAATTGTCAAATATATCTGCAAGTTGCAACAATATAACCCAAATGTTATAACAAATTCACATTCCTAATTTCTATCAAACCTACAAAAGGGAATCCAGATACAGTCAACTTCGTGTTTCTCGTTACACATATCCTCTTGTTTATGGTAATAACGCAGCGACCTTGCCACTAAAGGATTCATTCCGGAGTTATTGTGGCAGTAACATACGTGTGTCAGCAAAGAAAACACAAAGGAGGGTGTTGCTATTTGTGGCCCGACACGTTGGCGTACGCGTAATATCGAGGGGGTGGGAATATGTCGTATGGAGGTGAAATAGGGACTCAGTTTTTGGTTTACAAAATAGAAGTTGTAATACATCCACCTGTAGTTATAAAATACAATGAAATCAATGTATCTTCGCGCAAGTTATGTCCAAAGCTGAAATTGCGATTACAAAATACGGTTAAGTTAAAGCAATTTATTTTCAAGTATCTGTATAGTTGAGATAAAAATCAGCAATTCTGCAATACGGTTTCTTACAAAGGTAATTTTTTGCTCTAAAAGTTTGCTTACCTATTTATACGTTGGAATGAGTATCTGTAGGCTACGTTCAGACTTCAGACTACCGCGTGCCATGTGCTGCGATTTAATCTATAAACACAGCTCTTTCGCTTCTTCAACTATCGTGTTTGTAAGCTCCAGGAGACTAGATTAGTCCAGGTATAAATGTGTTTTTGATACTAATATTTGAAGATGAATCAATTTTACCAACTTATCTTTTATAAGCATCGTTCCATAACATTAAATTCACAGTTATATCTGTATCCGCTTTATTTGCAAATTCATCTACCACCTCATAGAAAGAAAAAGAAAAATGTGAGATACTTTAGTTAAGATGGAAACCATGATATCAGAAGCGCTAAAGGTGGCGCCAGACATGACATATGGCGTGCTATACTGGCTCTAGAACATAAATTAATTCGCGTGACTCGATTATCTGGTGTAAGGTTTTTGCTACAGACTTACCTCGTTGAAGTTTTTAAAATCCACGTACAAGACTACTTGTTTTTGTAATGGCGAGAATTCTAGCGAAGTGATTTTATTTTTATGTTGAATTACATTAGTTTGCATATAGATTAGATTAAATATGAAATGTATACTGTTTTTATTTTTGCGCTTTTTTCTGTGAAATTTTAGCAAGGTTTTTTTTGTATAAGTTACCTGACACGTACTTCAACCATTCTACTAGCGATAAGTTTTATGTTTGAAATGTAACATTAATTTTTCTATTTAACATTCAGATTACTTACTTTCAATTTATATGTAGCAAAAATTAAAGAAGAGACTTAAAAGACTGCAAAATGTAGATATACAAAAAAATATAATTTTAACAAATAAAACATCTATGTACATAACATATTCTTAGACGACAAACTACAACTTTTCAGGTGAAGTTTAAGAATTATCAACAGTAATAGGTACTGTACTTACAGAAGTAAAAAAAAACCATTTCATTACATAGAAAACCTCATAAAATATGCAACACTCAGCTTCATCTCAACTCGTTTCATTAAACTAGCCTAGAAACTAAATTAACTACTTCTGAAAAGGCGAAAAAAATTCACAGCACGAGACCAGCATATTTACTACCAACATTACAAAATAATTAGTTGTTTGACCTCCGTGTAAACCTGCTTAAATATTCTACGCATCTCTTAGGTACCTAATAAGGTTTAGGTGAGAGGATGTCAAAATAAATTAATGAACTTCGCCCTGGTAGAACAAGTAAGCAAACTTATTTGACACGGGAGGCTGGCATATTTGTAGATGTGAAATATGACAAAATAGCTCACAGAACTAACGTCTGAGAACATCCAGTGTAGGACATTGTTTCATGGTTGAGATTTGAGCAATATCAAAGAAATTTATCCAAAATAGAATGGATCACTATTATGAGGCTAATGATGTCAACGATGCATTTAATCCTACCCAAAACCAAATGTAGGTTAAAATCGTCGAGATTAAAATAGAAGCTGTTGACGAGCTATTGTGCTTTAATTTCAAGAGGTTTTTAACAATAGCAGAAGGAAATTAAACTTTAGAATAGTCTGTTTAGCACATTCCAGATCTATCTTGTGGCAATCGTGGTTTACTCGGGATATTAAATAATCTATGTCATTCATTGGCTCACGAAGTTTCTCTACTTCGTGAAATAAAAACAAACCTATAAATAATTTAATGCTAATACATACATACATACATACATACATAATCATCACGCCTGTATTCCATAGGGGTAATACGGTTGAATGTTATTCCGCGGAACTATCTGCTGATTATTTATTGACATTAATAAACACCCATATGTTCCCACTTGGAATAGAAATCGCTACACGCATCGAAGGTCGTATCGGTGTAGGGGATGGCGTTCACGTAAACTTGAAGTGTGAAGATAATGCGAATGTTCCGCTAGTATTTCCCTGGCGATATTGACAGAATAATTGTTATGTAATTGGTCCTTTTTGTGAGGCTATCCTCCTGTATTAGCCAGAATCAACAGCGGTATGGTAAACCAAAGTACGATGGATCTTTGAGACACTACCTCATCTTTAACCCGCAACGAAATTTATCAAAGAAATAGTAGGGGATGGAAACATTATTATAGGCATTTTATAATTCAATAGCGTGTAATGCAATTTGATTAATTATAGCTTTATCTACTTTATTAAAATCGAACTATATCGATACAAATGATTTCAAGGCTACCGTTCACACGTTCGCATTTTCCAACGTCATTCTAATTTCCTTTTTATCGATTAAAAATATCGTTGAGTCATTAATCGATGGGAATCAAAGGTCGTAATTTCACATGGTGTTGTTCGTATATTAGTATGCAAAATGGACAACTCAATTCGGCATCGCCTTGTATGGGTGCATTATGTCATTGCAGGGGTGCGATGATCGAGTGCCTCGCATCAAAAGGTAATGTAAAATTAACTTTATACTAGGGTGATAAAGTTTATTTTTTCCTTTTTCCTGTCTGCTTTTTATCACTATAGCCATGAGAAATGCTTGTATGACGTAATATATTCTTCTATATGGTCGTGTTAAACCGGCGGGTGGTTAGACATTTGCCATTTTGAAAATAGTAGCTGTTTTTTTACCCAGGCCACGTCAGAAACCGTGAGGATAGGATGAAAGTGATAACTAAGCTAACTTCTAGTCAAATACATTTTTTTCTTAATGATGATATTGGATTTTTCTATTCACCATCAGCTCGGAGTTAGTAGTTTGTGCCCGATATGGCGATAGGCTCGCCCCCTATCACTTCGTGGGATGAAACACATAAGGCGAAACGTTGGGTTTTCTGATAGCACCTCTGCCTACCCCTTCTGGGAAAAAGGAGTGAGTTTATGCATGTATGTATGCTCTAAAGAAAATACAAAATAACTTGACAATACCAGAGAAGTTCTGTGACAAATAACCTTTATAAATTATAGATTGAAACAAGGAGAGCAATAATATTTGTGTTATTTTCTGCTGGCGAGTAACTACCTTGTATTAACCTACTTGAAATCAATAAAAGTTCCGAATAATCCAAATTCCAAACTCTACCAGTAAAGGCCGAATAATTGCCATGAAAGTTTTCGTACGAAGCGGTGTAAGCACATCGCAACTCTCATATCCAGGGGAAATCTGATAAGCTTACTGTAAGTTGGGTCGTTTGCATACGTACCGAGGCACGGACTATATTTAGTAGTTTTTTAGCAATAAAGATGTAGCCGTGGTAAGCTGTGTGTGGTAAAAATGAAAAATTAAACCAAATCGCGATAAAATAACGCGAAAAATCTGTAAAAATTCGCGTAAATTTAAGAAACCATTAAGATAAATATATACTAAATACACATTCTTTTTTTTAGCTAGAGCCACAATTATAAATACATAAGCAGCTCGTTCTACGGCATCTGCAAAGTTTATATTTCTATTGATCATATCATTGCCACTAAACATAGCTAAAATATATTTACCCATAAAAAGTCAAACCTTGCGTTATTTCCCTTAATTCTAATATCGCCATTGCCCAATAAGTTATTCGATATCCTGCCAGCAGTCGCTGCTTAAAACAACAGGGGGAGCGTAATGAGATCGAACAGAGGGAAACTATAGGGACATAAACCCCGGGTTTCTGATTTGTTTGTACGTTTAGGAAAATTAGATCTGTGCAAATTGTGTTAGGAGTTGGAAACCGCGTCTTACCAAAATTAATGTAGGTGGTTTAGTTTGTAGGAAAAAGGAACATACCATAAACTTCTAAATTTTCAGACGTTGTGTATGTATTTGTAAACAATTATTACTCACTATGTAAACATCGGGATGAAACACCTAATATGTCAAAAACATTTCAAAAAGTATAGTCCAGCAACGAGCACTAGGAAACCAAGGTGGGTTTAAGACTAAATGACTGAAAATTAGAAGAGGCCAGTTTTCAACAGTGACACAGTGGAATTGTAATCTAGAGATAATCATATTATATCAGCAAGTTTTTCAGCATCCAGTACAATTCAGGTCTTGTTGGTTGAAGAGGTCTTCAACCGAGCCAGAATGAAAAAAATAAAAGCACATCAAAGACGAAACCGCGTGACGAACCCTTGCACAACACCCCTCCGAAAAGGGCAGTATCCTTGGTTACGTGAGTGGTGACGTATCGATCAGCTCAGGAGGGTGCCCCACAAGGGAGACACATTGCATGGGCGGATGTTACACAGTGTTATGGGGGTAGGATCAAGCTGTTAAAATTATTGGGAAAGTAGTGCCGTGTTGCGTTGCCACTTATGATTTTACCTACATTTTGTGCAAATAAATGATTTCTGATTCTGATTCTGTATATGTAGCTATAAACATAGGCTGTACCGTTTCTGGTATCCTAATGTGAATATTACCCTGTATACTTTCCATGTTTGGAAGCCTCTTTATATACAAGAATAATTGGGATTGATTATTTTTTACAAATTTTTGTCCGTGTCAAAATATTGAATGAAATAAGTATTGAAATAAAACTATTTTATACGGATTTTATCGCGATTTGGTTTAATTTTTACATTTTTTAACTTCCCGACGTTTCGATTACTTTACAGCTTTCGTGGTCACGGGGCGGACTGAGGTATTAGTCATCCGCTCAGTGACTGTTACAATTAAACTACCCTTAATTTATAATTATTAAATTAAAAAAGTTAATTTAAAAAGTTAGCTAGTATTTGCGATCCGATCTACGCAGAAGGAGCTCACTGTGTCTTGAGGTCTGGCAGCTGGTCTTTTGGGTTCCGATTTAATTAAATGTAGAATTGGATCCCATGATGGTGCAAGCTTCAAGCCATCTTCTCTATTGAAATTTGGATGTTTTTTAATTTCAATAGCCTCGCGAAACATCCTGGGCAGGAAACGGTGTTCTTTGGCAAGGATTTGGGGCTGGTCAAAGCGAAGGTAATGCTTGGAGCCTTCCTCTATGTGTTCAGCAACTGCAGACTTCGTTGAGCGTCGGTGTTTGACGTCAGCTATGTGTTCTTTTACGCGGGTCCCTATGCTTCGTTTGGTTTGGCCGATGTAAGAGAGGCCACAGTCGCAATCTATTTTATATACTCCCGGTTCTTGCAAAGGTATATGACACTTGACAGGTGGTAAGAATTGACTAATCTTCTTAGGCGGCTTGTAGTATGTTTTAATAGAAGCACGCTTCAGGATGTAGCCAATCTTGTCCGTGACTCCTTTTATGTATGGCAATATAACCGGGACCCGTTCAACTGTGGCTGGTTTCACTCGGTTTCTGTGAGAAACACCTGGCAACTGAGCTGCAACACGTCAAGCAAGTACTGCGAGACAACAAGCTCCAAATTCCACGCCGCCGTCACAGAAACCGAGTGAAACCAGCCACAGTTGAACGGGTCCCGGTTATATTGCCATACATAAAAGGAGTCACGGACAAGATTGGCTACATCCTGAAGCGTGCTTCTATTAAAACATACTACAAGCCGCCTAAGAAGATTAGTCAATTCTTACCACCTGTCAAGTGTCATATACCTTTGCAAGAACCGGGAGTATATAAAATAGATTGCGACTGTGGCCTCTCTTACATCGGCCAAACCAAACGAAGCATAGGGACCCGCGTAAAAGAACACATAGCTGACGTCAAACACCGACGCTCGACGAAGTCTGCAGTTGCTGAACACATAGAGGAAGGCTCCAAGCATTACCTTCGCTTTGACCAGCCCCAAATCCTTGCCAAAGAACACCGTTTCCTGCCCAGGATGTTTCGCGAGGCTATTGAAATTAAAAAACATCCAAATTTCAATAGAGAAGATGGCTTGAAGCTTGCACCATCATGGGATCCAATTCTACATTTAATTAAATCGGAACCCAAAAGACCAGCTGCCAGACCTCAAGACACAGTGAGCTCCTTCTGCGTAGATCGGATCGCAAATACTAGCTAACTTTTTAAATTAACTTTTTTAATTTAATAATTATAAATTAAGGGTAGTTTAATTGTAACAGTCACTGAGCGGATGACTAATACCTCAGTCCGCCCCGTGACCACGAAAGCTGTAAAGTAATCGAAACGTCGGGAAGTTAAAAAATGTAAAAATTAAACCAAATCGCGATAAAATCCGTATAAAATAGTTTTATTTCAATGTGTAACATTCGCGTAAATCTAAGAAACCATTATGAAATAAGTAGATTGTTTCGTATGTGCACTAGTGCTTCTTGAACAAACGATATTGAAAAACACTGATCGTTGACGCCATCCGTAGTTGAATTGTCGAAGTAATATGAGACTTCGCATTTCCACTACGCCTATACCCGTAACTAATATTGGTGTACCAAACATTTCTATCAATCCGAAAACATATCTCCCTCTCATTTCACAAGAAACCTACTCAGCGTCACTGAGACGATCAAATAATGACAAGATCAAACAACTGAATAATTGTAGAAGTCACATCCCGTTCAGAGACCTCGAGAAATGCATAGCACCACAAAAATAACTGAACAAATGCAGACGAATGCGATCCACCAAGTGATATTTTCAATAATAACCTTGATATACACAAACGGAGTGTTGGTAATCACACTATTTTCGGTGATGATACTTGATTTCATTTATTATTTTCATTAATCCGGCAACGAGACACGCGTGACGAGGACTTCTTAAATTGTAATGTGATTGACACCAACGCAGCGTTTACAAAAATAAACATGCATGCAACTTTATTTGTTTTAAAATAAACACCCAGTGTAAATTAGTTTGTTGGAGTAAAACCTTATTCCTGATTCTCTGTTGAGTAGGAGGTCAAGAATAAAATAAATAACAAATGATACTCCAACATCGATGAAAATCATTTAGCCGGACTCCATCAAAGTGAGATAGAATTAGAAAATAGAGCTGGTAAATTAGCAAGCACTCCAGTTGATGGTATTTAGGAAGAAGGGGACATAGGGAGATGACGTACGTCACGATTGGACAAATACCATGGATCGAACGAAATACATTAGGAAAGCTATTTCTCAATCCTGAGCCTTTTCCTGTAAACATATATTCCTACACGCACAAATATGCAATAATGAAGATATTTAATTCAACATGCGTAACAGATATTCCTAGTTGAAACATTATAATCTTCAAGTTACGCCAAGACTGTGAGTACGGACTGGCAAATTCTAACACTAGATATGCCTCCAGCCAAAACGTGAATGAATGGAAACCCAACAAACGTGAGTCTGATAACACATGTCCATTCGCCGCTATAAATAACTTTTTACGAGTTATAACCCGTCGGGTATGAAATACAGAAACGTGGCTTTAAACGCCAAATATGTATGTATGTGTAGATACTATATAGCTTGGACATGGAAGACATTTCTTCGTGGTAACAAAGCTTATGAATAGTGCTCAAAAGCAAATGTGTAGCTGCATTTGATGTTATCTGAATAAGAATTAGGTTAGATAATATTAAATTTTGAATTGTAAATATGATTTATTATAGTGTTTCTGGACAAGATTTATTTTCACCGAATGCCGATATAAGATTTTTTAAAACGCTAGTACCTAGTGCTTTAACGATTTAAAAGATATTTTAGAATGTTAATCAAAAAGGTATTTTCATTTAAGTATTTGTAGTAATAGTTTTGTAAACAATAGTAAACATTTTTATGGGAATTGTCGTACAATGACTAAAGATATGGAATTACATATGTCCACAGACCGTATCATTACAATTCTACCATACCTACATTATATAAGAAGCATATATTTACAATTACAGTTTAAATAAACAAACCTACTTAATACCATTATTGTGTAGTCTTATAGGAATGTTGTTTGTTATAAAATGCGTTTGCAGTAATGAATGCAAATAAACTTATTTGAATTGATATCACAGAATTATTATTGCGCTGGATCACTCTACCTTCTAGGAGTTATTTACTACACTACACATGCTAGTATTTATTTGATTTATAACGCGTTTTGAGATTAAATACATCTACCTAAATTCTTCGCCTGGAAATATATTTTTAAGGTACACAATCTAAATAGACAAAGGAATTTGTTCCACAATATTATTTAGGTACTCTTCGTATCTGTTCCTCCGGGACCCTACCCTTCCACAACCCTTGTAATAGCGCGTCCTGAATATGTAGAACCCTAGGGATGCTTTTCGTTACGACGTGTCTCTGAATTTCGTTTATTACATTTCTATTTAGCCATATTCGTGTCAAAGCTGAGCGCATGACGCCATGATACATACGAGTGTCATGTAAGGTTTAGACTTTGTAGATTAGATTTTGTGTTGCAACCTCTAAAATCATGAAAGCAACTCAATAAATATACGTACATCAGACTCGACGCTTTAATGCGCTCTTGGAAATAAGGAAGAATCACAAATGTTTGGTATCAAACAAAATCTGCAATCCTAAAGCTCTCCCACCAGTAACGCATCACAAATTAGATGCTCTGCAGTGCATTATCTGCTGTGCAAACTCAACCATCCCTAATAAAATTTAATGCAAAGCAAATCCTCGGAAATCGAACTGAACGGGCATCGTTTAAACGCTATTTATTATCCAACGCATGTGTAAGTGCACCTCCAAAATTAGCGTTGTGAAGTGAACAAGACCCGGGCGCGTCACCCGCGTCGCTCGCCACTGAATCATACGGACGTGGCCGGAACTTAGGATCTGACGCTTATTGTTCAATCTTTTCATTCTAGCTCGAGTGATAAAGATACGCAAAGGCTGTGGTGAAATGATTACTGCGATTTGCATGTTTTAAATATTGCGGTCTAGATAGGGTATGGATAATTTATTGCAATTTGATGTCGAGGTATTGTATCTTTTGAAGTAATATTCACTTATTTTACCATTAATTATTTATTCACCAACGCTTTATTCTTTCATACTATGTCAACTACTATTATCGAGGAGTCGATTACTGGGTACAAGAGGAAGAACATGTCATGTGAACGGAGTCAGTTGTTCTTAGAGGTTTTAATACTTTAGACTCTAGAAAGAGTAGGTTTAATAGCGCAGACACGTCACTGAGTCAATTTCGCCAGCTTGCTCCAATCTTGTGAATTTTTTTTATTGCGATGAATGGCGAGACGAGCAGGCCATTTGCCTGATGGTAAGCGATGTGACCGCTCATGGACAGTAGTAAAACCAAACAACACCATGAATTAATTAGCAATGCTTGGCATTCCACTGCGCTCGCCATCTTGAGACTTGATGTTAAGTCTCATTATCTCCAGTAGTTACTCTGGCTACAATGTCCTTCAAACCGGGACACAACAGTGCATTTACACTGCTGTTTGGCGGGAGGTGCATTGCGGTGGTACCTAACCAGGCGGCTTCTCCTATATGAGATCTACCACCAGTAAAAGGAGGCAGAACCTGAGGATACAGGTAGAACCTGACACACACTTGCGTGGGTCACTGACGAATTTTCTATTCTCCACCACTGTGTACGGTCGTGGTCGAGTGATCGCTCTCCCGGTTCACACAAATATCATGTCACCAGCATACTTTTCTCATTTGCCCTTTTGCTGGATCAATTGTATATTTTGTCCAGCTACAGCTCTGTCGTGTCGTAGTCCCAGAGCCCTGGTGCAATCGACGCGCGTGCAAGGGCTTGCAATGTTTATTTTTATATTCTGTAACTAGGTCATTACGAACTTAGCTTTACGTGTTGCCTTTTATGTAGCGATAATTAAGTTCAACTTTCATGCGAAATACTTTTAAAGTGCAAAATTATGAAATTGATATTTTTATTATTACCGTTATTACTGGCGATGCAGTTTGGATCAGTTGTTTGTGCACTCAAGTGTTGGTAGTAGCCCCTTTCAAAGCAATGTAATATGTTTTTCATATTTTTTTTATTTCAGCTCATACACGTCCACTACTGGGCACGGAACTGCTTTACAAGCAAGAGTATAGAGAAAAATTTCCTACAGTTGCTAGACTGAACTGATAAAGACACAACAAACTTCTTAACGGAGGAAGTTAACCACGGACCTCGTGGTTCATATATTGTGTCACTTAGCCGATAAGGCGAGGCAAATAATTCAATCATAATGATAATTACACGATTAATTAATGCGGAACTTCTTACCGATACAATCTAACATTTCAATTGTCCTTCTTAGATAGGAAACTATCTCAATTACCCACGTTTATTGCGATATCACAAGGTCATTTTCTCTAATACTTTGTATTGATAAATATACATTTAATACGTACATTTAGGTCAGCACAGGGCAGTAGGAAGGTCAAGGTAAAATGACCCTTAATAATCTATGGAGATTAATAGAATCGGAAATAAGGAGATCCGCAGAAGGGGAACATAATTTATTTGCCGACATATCTCAACAGATTATAACCGTGATAAATTCTAATATCGCCTCATATTCAGCATAGGCTATAGCGATTTTCCCGATCAGAAAAATGTAATAAGAATTTCTCAAAACTGAATTTGTGTATCAAAATATATTGGAAGTAAGGTGTACGAAATGTTAGTGGCATCTCTGCTTGCTCCTATGAATACAGGTATGAGGAGTATATTATAATTTATAAGGTAATAAAAAGTACCGAAGTGTAAATATGCCGGTAATTATGGCGAAACGTGAGCTTACCCAAGCGTGTGATTGTCTAGTGCAGTGATTCCCAAAGTGGTCCAGGTGGACCCCCAGGGGTCCACGGGAGACTTGCTGGGGGTCTACGTAGGCGTGAACAAAAAATGGGGGTCCATAAGATGTTAATGGGGGTCCACGAAAATTTATCTGCTTTTGATAGTAAAGAGCAAAAATGTAAGCATAGTTTTTATAAGGGCCTACCTACATTGTTTTAAGTACCTAACTAAGCAGATAATATTTGCGTAATCCACCGACAACATCTTGTGGCATAACATTTAAGTGACAGGTTGAACCAATCTCTTCATTTTGTAATAAAAGCTGTCAACAAAATCAGAAGCAATGCATTGAATACGCATTTATTTGCTCAATTGTGCGACGAAAATAATGAAGACTTCCAACGACTGCTCTTACATACTGAAGTACGCTGGTTGTCGAAAGGTGCATGATTAACGAGATTTTACTCTGTTTTCGATTCCGTATTAGAGTTCCTAGAAAGTAGAGATCCAGATTTAAAAGAAAACTTGATCAAATTCGAAACAGACATTGCGTATTTGACAGATTTGTTTAAAAAATTTAATGATATTACCTTGCAGTTACAAGGGGACACTCCGAATTTAATAAAAACAAAGGGGATAATATCGGCTTTTCTTGGGAAATTGAAATTTATGAAGCAAAACATTAGTCGGCGCGAATTCTCTCAATTTCCAAACTTGTCGCAGGTAGAATGTATTGATGAGGCTATCCATACCTACAGTCAACATTTAAGTGCCCTGCATGATGACTTCAAAACCAGGTTTGGAGATATGCTGACGATGGATATACCACCATTGATCATAAATCCATTTGATGGAACGGAAGTGGCCAATGTTGTATTACAAGAGGAACTAAGCACCAATGAGGAGCTGAAGGTGAAATTTAGAAAAGGCTACCAAACATTTTGGCTGCAAGCAGAAATACCCGAAAAATATCCTGGACTGTGGGAAATCGCAAGGAAATTTTTAATAGCTTTTCCCTCGTCATACCTTGTCGAAAGGTGTTTTAATGCCGTTACAAACCTCTTAACAAAAAAAGGAGCAAATTAAACATCACAGAACGGGGTGATTTGCGGTTATTGCTCACAAAAATAAAGCCAAACATTGATGGTTTGCTGACACTCCATCAAATACATCCTTCACATTAATTAAAATTATGACCTGAACCTATATTACCTTATAATTTTTTTCTTGTAATTCTATTCTTTTAATAAATAAAGTGTTATAAAATGTACCATTTTTCGTTTTTATTTTACCTATCGGAATATAGGGACAGAACTCAGAAGCGACATTATTTTTATATTTTTTGGCTACTTTAAGCATGTGGCAGAAATGTAGAAGCAGAAGGTCCACCGAAACCAGTAAAATTTTGAAAGTGGTCCACGAGAAAAATAAGTTTGGGAACTACTGGTCTAGTGTCTTATCTTGTCTTTGATGGGCACCGTTTTTATGTGGCGAGAAAGTATGCATAATGCGATCAAATATTTTTAATGTGCACACATTGCACCAGCCTATATTAGAATTGTGAGATCCTAGGTTTGAGCTTCGCGCTGGTATGGTAAAAATTACATGACTGGCACCTAAATTACCACTGTCATTACGACGGCAAAGTGTTATAAGAAGATTTATTTATTTCTTTAAATAAAGCATGAATGCGGGTTTGCTGTTTTATGTTGTCTATTTTGGAGAAATACGGGCGTGTACTTGTAGAAATGTCTTAATCATTCGCATATTAATCTACGCATTATTTACTGATGTATATTAATGTAAACATATAATACTAACTTGTACAATGCATAAAATGTAAAAAAATCTACTTACATTTATTGTATTTAATAAATATAATATATAGATAAATACTATTTATCTCTATTGCAATCCATAATCAAGAGGTCAGAACCAAAAAAAAATTTGAAGATTTTTGAAGCAGGAAGATATTTGGTGGCTATATTTTTGGCCTTATGGATTGGATGGCCTTTGAATATATGGATTTATCGACAACCAAGGATAAGTAGTTGCAAAAATTAAAATAAGGACGCCCACTTTCACCGTGCCAAGTTACATAAAAATCCTGACATTTACTTAAATACGGATACGTAAAAATATTAAAATGCGTATTGGCTTTAGTTACTTTCATATGTTACGCTGTACACATACATTTTGATAATAATTGTATGCATATGTAATGAGTTTTATTTACCGTTATTTTCTGAACCATGTATTTACCATTAAGTATTAACAAAAAGTCTGTTCTATAGAATCTTCGGTTTTATACCTGTTTTAATTTTAATGCCTCAATTAATACTAAATGCAGGTAAGTAGACAAAATATTTTGTCAGAATGAGCTTGTCTGATGTGAAACTTTATAGCCGTCTACACGGTTTAAGATATGATTTATCGTCTCTTATCATTATAGAATGGAAGGAAAATAGAACTATAAATTGAAAGAGCTCCCAAATTCATCGCGGCACTCAAGATATTTGCGTCAAATTATGACGTCGCCTCGTCCATGATTTGAACTCAAGACTCAAGTACAGCGAAATGAAATCACAAAGCATTAAACTAAAAGCGCCACGTGGCCTTTAATCACCATGCAATAAAGCTGCAAATCGTTTGACGTGCAATTAAATTATCACAATGGCAATGCAATTATTTTTGTGGGAAAACTCGGATAAAAACATCTCAAGGTGACTTAGCATTTAATGATGAAGGACCAAGAAATATCTTGATGTATTTAATATTTTGTATCGCAATATGGAATAGTTTCAATCTAGTGTCTGTTGAATGCACTAGATGACTAGGCAATCACTTGAAAGTCTAAACCGGCTGCTGGATACGAGTCAATTGGAGTTTATGATTGCCACAAAACGAGCCACACGACTTAACTATCACTGGTTACTACATATAATAATATCTGACTATATACATTTAACTGTAGTTCATTTTCTCCATGGTTAAGAGCGGTTGAGACCTTTGTCTACCACGCTAGCCTAGTGCGGGTTCTATTTCAGATAAATTTTAATTACTTGTGCAAAATTTTTAGGTATGCTGATTTCCTCGCGATTTTCCGTCGCCGTTAAAATAATTACAGCCTCAAAACAATTTTATTTACCAAAATAAGTAATCAATTAACATGTTTTTAAATGGCAAATCACACAATATTTTTTTTTTATGTCCTTTATCCAATAACAAAAGCACAACAATGATGCCCTCAAAAAATACCTAAATAAATAATACACAAAAATATAATTACTTACACAAATATTTTGCCCATAGTAAACTGTAAACCGTAAACTGTAATCCAGGGCACGTACGATAATCGGATGAGTCACCGTTCTAAATTCAAATTGTAAATAAACAATTGTCGGAGCGCGTGAATGGTCAGTCACGGCTGAATGGTCGCAGGTGACTGGATAGTGGATGGTGACCACCGTGTACCACCGTCTGCAACGGGCGGCCGCGTGCACACGACTGCGAGCGACTACACTCGACGGTCGATAAGTCACGCTTTCGACAGTTTGTCATGGTAGGGGCGGATGCAAATTCTTTTCTTGTTTTTATACGCGTTATAGTTTTGTAGTTCATTACTGCGTACATGGCTTTAAAAATATTATATACACAGTATAGAATTTATTAAAAAAAAACATTAAATATTCAAATCTTTTAGTGAGCGTAGTGAGCGAAAGAGATGCCTAAATCAGGGTTCGTAGGTTCGAAACCAAGGCATATATGTATACCTCTGACTTATTGAATTTTCTATTGGTTAAATATGAAAACGGCCGGTTGCCGCAGCGGTTAAGAAGCTGACTTTCTAAATTAGTTTGCGGGTTCAATTCCCACACGGGTGATAGCCTTCGTGGCATAGAGTTGCATAACATTAGTAATTAATAATTAAGATTACTGCTATTTATTATTTATTCGTTGCTATTTATTCGTCGTTTAGTTCACTACGCAGTCCTTGTTATTTCTTAATTGAATATAATTTCCGGTGTATAATTAGCATATTGGTCCTCTTCACAATGGCAAATAAACACTGCAATGTATATTGGCCAATGGAATCCCCTCACAATCGAACCCTCGATTGTACATGAATCCCGTGCCTTGCTGTGGGATTTTTTATATAAGCATTTTTTTTCTTCACCTATTCTAGGTACACTTGCCTCGGACCCCACACTAATATCGAGTCTTGTGTCGTTTATCATAAACTACGAGAGACTTTTCGGTCTCACAAGCACCCAGGCCCGAAACAAATACTTGTGGCTCACACAAATTGTCTCATTGCGGGGTTCGCATCGCGGCCTCTCGTTTCACAGATGGCGTCTAACCAACTGCGCCACGGGGGCTGTCAAGTTGAATATGATTGTTCTGGAGCACGGCAAAACTACTGCACTGGCACCTAATGGTAAGTTCGTAAGTGCGGTCTACGTAGAGTATCGCCTGACGAGAAACTGCAACAATCTGTCACCGATCGACTTAATTTTATTGTGGCCTGGATTTTTAAATGATGGATGTTTTTTGGCCAGGTTGGTATTAGCGTACCAAAGAGTTACGCGTGTGACTGTTGGTGATTAAGACTAAATATAAAGACATCTCGCACTACCATGGTGCCTTACTGTATCAGCACATATACGTGCCACTGAAGGGCACGAGCCTCCACTACAATTAAGATTACGACTGAGAGGGTTTAGGCCATATAGTCCACCACACTGGCCTAGTGCGGGTTGGCGGAACATGGTACCTTGCAAAATGAATATCGCCTAAAATGAAGATCATACGTCTTCGAAGGATATAGCTTTTGTCTTTGAATAAAATAATCTATTGGTACATCTAACCACACAATAACGATTGGTTTCGGTTTCACAACACATATCTGGGGGCTTCATTGGCGCATCATATTGGCCACGCATTTTGTTGCGGTATTGGCTATTGGCGCAATACATGGACCAAATTGCAGAGGAGCCATATGGCGATAATAATATTACGTCACGGGACTCGACATTATCGAATTGTGGGCATAACTGTACCATAGTCACTTACATATTTTAGTTATATTTAGTAGAAATATATGGAAGTTGATAACTGATATAGGGGAGGGTAAGAAAACATATAAGAAGATAAATTTAAAGGTTGAGAAAATTTATATTTATAACATAATTAGTTATGTTTTAAATATTTTATTTTAACACTTGGTCCAATTGGCATTAATTCAATACAAGTTAATGTTAAAAAAAGTATATTCTAAAAATAAGTTTTTGTTTACTAACTTATAGAATTCCATCTTATGGATAAACAAACATGTGTGTAAGATATACCACATTTTTTTTAATTAGATTATTAACACCTAACAATAGACAGGCTGTACTATTTTTTATTGCACTAGCTTATTAACTCCAGGTCATTGTATATTTGTAATTTCATCATCACAAGTCTGATAATTGAGTGCACCCTGTAATGGTAATGACTGACAAAATGCAAGTCATCCCTAAAGCCTACCTTTTCAAAAGTTCAATAAAAAAATAAAGCAGAGCATGTGTGTAGTGAATAAAGTGTAGAAATGTAAGAAATAATCCAAAATATCTACATATATTTCAGATGTGATGATTGCTATGAGAATAAGACAGGAAAAATCTTGAAATTCATTAAGTAATTTCATAAAAAAAACAATATTACATTAATCACAAGAAATAGTAGCAATTTATGTAGTTATGTAGGCAATCAAATCTATAGACAAAGAATGTTGAGTGTTATTTTTGTTGCAACAAACATACATATTCAACAATGAAATCTTTCAGAACCATTACATTAATTACCTCAAAATTATAGTGGCAAAATAAGTTAAGATAAAATAGAGACCTATTTAAAAAAGTGAATTTCAAGATGTTCCATATAGAAATAGACATATAAACGGGAAACCTTGTGTGTGGACGGTTGTACTTGCATTTTATATGTACTTTTGGTAAATCATCTGGGGCTAGCTTAAACTTGGTCACATTGGTTTCTTCCATCTCCATTGCTCTACCACAAGGGAAAATATGCTTTAATTCACTCTCAATTTAATCTGTCTAATATATTTGACATCAGTAGAATTAACTGGGATATTAAAAGTTTATGAAAGTATGTATAAATACCTAATAAAGTTCTAATAACAAATGTGAAGAATAAATATTGACAGATAGGGTAATTGCATTTCATTATTACTTTTTTATACACCTACTTATATTCTATTATTTTAAGTGTTTATTAAATTATATAATAAATACTGTCCACGATAAAAATATTTACGAGAAAATATATAGGACAACTCTTCTGCATTCAATTATTTACGATTAAAAAACTCAGTTGGATAGGAAAGTATCAATAAGGAATTATTATTTGGAAGCGTTATATACTGGCTACGCATTGAAGCTGCATACAAATGCACCGCATACTACACAACACATCCAGATCGATATCTTTATGCGGCATTATTTCACAAAAACTTAATTTGTTTACGATATGTCAAAAATGCAATTTGGTAAATTATAGGTTATCTACTCACGACTAGAAGCAGTTACACTTCGCCGGTCGCTCAGGGACGCAGATAATTACACAGCTAATAATTTCACATTTCTAATTTTTTATATATTTAAAAATTAATTACTACTACTATTGTGAAAAGTACTAGAATTTTGATAGATCCATTCCCATGTTTCAAATTTAGCACACGCACGCGCGTTTCATGTATTCTTTTTGGATGCGTTCATAAATACATTAAATTTTCGTGGGTAGAAATTTAAGTTAATTTTTTTAAGTAATTAAATATTTCAATTTTCTATCTGTAATTCAGTTTTGACCATATTTTGAACACGCACAAATATAAATTGCATCAAAATATAATTCATGTCTCCACTAATTTTGACAGACAACTGGCAATTTATCAAGTAGGCTGCCTTCACAAATCTACTTGGCAAAGCTCAGAAAATATATTGCTTTCGAAAAATAGGCCTAAATCCAATTTGATAAAACTTAAAATAATTATTGAGTAAACCTTTATAGAGATTTCGATAACAGAGATTTATTCGATTCAAGTACATACATACATAAACTAACGCCTTTTTATCCCAGAAGCCACCAGGACACCCACATTTGGCCTTGTATGTTCCGTCCCATGATGTGATAGGCGGCGAGCCTATCGCCATATCAGGCATAAATTCCTGACTCCGGTCTGATAATGAATAGAAAAACCCAATATCACTTTGCCCGACCCGGGATTCGAACCAGAGACCTCAGCTTTGTAGACGTATCCGAAGTACAACTACGCCACCGAGGCAGTCAAGTACAAAGCTTATATTTAGAAATAAATTTCTCGTGGCTGCGGATAATAAATAAAATACATTCTTTGGATAAAATTAGGGTAGCAGGTTCTGTTCATTGATATAAAAACTAATTGAATGGTACTCTTATACTATTTTTTTTCACGTGACCCCAAATATTAGATACAGGAACCAAAAAATGGGGTCAAATTTGTCACAAAAAAACAAAATTTAGATGGCAAATGGCATTGAACTTATCATCAGACATCAGTATTAGGCGCGCCTGGTTAAATAAATAATCCTTTGAAATATCTGAATTAGATTGAATTATATTACTGTATCAATGTCTAGTAGGTAGTAAAAATAAGCGACTATGACAAAGAAATAAAAATTAAAAACAATGTTTACCTAAATTATTTTATTATTACAATACAAATATAAGCTTGATACAACTAGGCGTAGTAGCTGAGGTTGGCCTTTTTCTTGGCCTGGACCTCCAAGATGGCGTCCATAAAGTCCTCGTGGGTGACGGCGGTGGCGGAGCGACGCAGGGCGATCATACCCGCCTCCACGCACACCGCCTTGCACTGGGCGCCATTGAAGTCGTCTGTAGAACGAGACAACTCCTCAAAGTTCACGTCGGGACTTACATTCATTTTTCTGAAAAAAAAAATTTGAATGAAAATATATTTATTATCATAGCAAGAAAGAATTGTAAGACGAAAGTTTATTACATTACGAAAAATATCAATGACTGGGCGGGAGGTCTCTTTAAATGGTATGGCAGGTCTACATAATATTTTTCTATAGTGTCTGGTTTTGCAAAAGCAATGAAAATAATCAACAAAAATTCAAATAAATACATACATACATACATAAACTCACGCCTTTACCCTAGAAGGGGCAGGCAGAGGCGCCACCAGGACACCCACATTTCGTCTTATTTATTTATTATTATAACACAAATGCATGCATGTTAATAATAACAAATTAATTGAATAAAAATTCAAAATTGACAGCAGCACTCATACAATCAAAACTGTTCAGGTGCATTATGTAGGTAAATAACAGGCCAAATGCGAGGTAACTGCACACCTCTTTCTCCAACAAAAATGATCTGTGTGGTCAGTGTTAATAATTTTTGAAATGTCAATACCTTGAGTGAATCTGCATGATTCTAGCTCTCGCCTCCTCATTTGGATGTGGGAACTCAATCTTTCTGTCCAGACGACCTGACCTGAGCAAGGCAGGGTCCAGAATGTCGACCCTGTTGGTGGCAGCAATCACCTGAAATAAATCATTAAAATTATAGTTAGTAAAAAATTTATAATTGTAAAACATTACAAATGAAATACTGGTAAAGGGCTAATGGTTTTGCGTAGTGGAGGTAATTATTATGTTCTGTAATATGTTATAGAAAACGAATACACTTATAGCTGGATTGTTGCATTAATCTCAGTGGTATAGCCCATCTCAATTATCCACTTGCCCTATTTATACTTCTATCCTAGTTACTGGATCTACAATATCCAAGGAATGTATAAACAATTACCCAGATGTTGCAGTTCATGTCAATGGAATTTTCTGTTACTTTTTATGCCATACAAAAGTAGTTCAGAAATTACAGTAAGTATTAGTTACTTATACTCTACTTTGATGGTCTACGAATAATAACTTTATAGTCTAAAAATCATTTACCTTTATATCAGCAGTAGAACTGAATCCATCA
Organism: Deilephila elpenor; assembly: GCA_949752805.1. Classification (NCBI taxonomy): domain Eukaryota; kingdom Metazoa; phylum Arthropoda; class Insecta; order Lepidoptera; family Sphingidae; genus Deilephila; species Deilephila elpenor. Next base: position 11,032,030 of record OX457113.1, read on the forward strand.
AGCTGGTTGAGCAGTTCCAACATGGTACGCTGCACCTCACGGTCACCAGCCTTCTCTGAGTCAAAACGCTTGGTACCAATGGCGTCAAGCTCATCAATGAAGATGATAGCTGGTGCCTTCTCCTTGGCCAGGGCGAATGCATCACGCACCAGTTTAGCACCATCACCTGTAGAAGATTAAGTTCTTTTGTTAGTAATCAGTGTCAGTCATTGCTCATCTACTAAACTTGATAATATTTTTGTACTTTATTTCTAATTACATGTAATAGATTGTAATGAAAAAGAAGTATTTTTTTCTTAATTCACTACCTAATATTTATATCTTCATAGTGACCACCTTAAGTAAGGGAATATTCCATATATTCCCTTTTTCAAAGTAATAATAATTTTTGTCATTTGTGTGGGTTTTTCTGGTAAGGTCTTCTATAATTTTCTAAACAATTTTAGGTTAACTATATTTTCCCTTCTAATTTGGGATGAAAGCTATGGATACTTCATAAAACATTACCAATAAACATCTGCACAAGCTGTGGTCCAGCCAGCTTCAAGAATGTAGACTTGGTCTGTGCAGCACAAGCTCTTGCCAGCAGAGTCTTGCCGGTACCAGGAGGTCCATACAAAAGCACTCCCTTGGGTGGGTGGATACCGAGGTTTACAAATTTCTCCTTGTGTGTCATGGGCAGGACTACAGCTTCAATCAGTTCCTGGAATCAATTTTTTAATAATTATAGAAGTGTAATGGTTTCTTAGATTTACGCGAATGTTACACATTGAAATAAAACTATTTTATACGGATTTTATCGCGATTTGGTTTCAGTCCGCCCCGTGACCACGAAAGCTGTAAAGTAATCGAAACGTCGGGAAGTTAAAAAATGAAAAAATTAAACCAAATCGCGATAAAATCCGTATAAAATAGTTTTATTTCAATTATAGAAGTGGATGACCCAACAACAGCTAAGAAAACTGCTTTCTGCATTGAAGGCAGGAGGTTCAATTTCCAGGCAAATGTTTATATGGCTTACATTATTTGTCTAGGTCTGGCTTTTAGTGCATAATTAGATTGTTAGGTGAGGCACCTGCAGGCCACAACAGAATAATTCTAATGTAGGGTGTAGGGAACAACAACAACACTTGTTTTAAGGAAAACATTACATTTATTTATGTGGAGGCTAAATTAAACTTGTACACATTTATTGCACTTTTGGGCCGTAATAAGGCTCATGTTGCGATATGTTTATGAACCTTCTACCTTGTTTTAGTCTATGTTTTGTTGTTAGTTACTTTATTAGCTGTAAATTTCGATCCAGTCCAACTTATCTTACTCTATGCAACTTATTACTAAAATCTAATAAAAAGTACACACCTGAATTTGTTTGTCCAAGCCACCAATATCAGAGTACTGTTCAGTTGGCCTCTCATCTACCTCCATAGCCTTCACCCTTGCGTCGTATTCCGCCGGCAGCGTCTCCAAGATCAAGTACGAGTCCTTGTTCACTCCCACTAAGTCACCAGGCTTCAGCTTATCAGCATCAACCAACCCAATGACTGGCAGAAAGTAGGTTTGTCTTGTGGAAGTCTTGATCACCGCGCATTTGCCCTTTCTCTGCGAATCCAGGTCCACCACGGCGCCATCTTCCTCTTCTTCTTGAGGGTCTACATCCAGCAATTCAATCACATTTGAGACAAGATAGGGCAGTGTCTTGTTGACCTTAATTTTCTCTGTGTTCTCCTTTATTTTGTCGTTTTGTGCTTGCAATTCATGCGAGATTCTCATCACTTCGCTCTTCATGATCTTTATTTCATTGTCTAGAAGCCTGGTGCGACTTACGATCTCGTCTGTTGGCATCCGAAGTACCTCTTCGCTAAGCGCCTCCTCTTCATCTTGCCCCCAAATCGACTTGTCCTCAAGAGTTGTAGTCATTTTGGTGAAGTTTAGTCTTTAATAAAAACAGTTTTAACTTTATTTATATTGTAAAATGATTTCAAACAAAATCGTGTTTTATTTCACCAAAATGAATTGTCATTCCGGTTGGGGTGGTCAGGTTTTAAATATATACAAAATGTTACCATCTATTTTGTTTGAAAATGTTTTAAAGTTCACTTTAATCTATTAAAATACTTACACATAAATTGCTTATGGACACAAAATAAAGTATTGAACACAGATTACTTAGTACTAAGTATTGAAGAATAAAATTTGCATGTTTATTTTATTAACAGTCAACAAGGAAGCGAAACGTAAAGAGGTCTATCGTCTAAAAACGTGACTTTTGTTTCTGAGAAATGGTTTTAATATTTAAATGTTATAAAAAGATAAATAAATTATTAAAAATAACTAATCATTTGACATCATCTTGCAAATATTTAAAAAAATCTCATTAGCATAATGTTTCCAACAAGAACGGCACCGCATGACAAAATCCAAACACAAATCAGCCAGAAGCCCCGCCTGACACACACGGTCTCGGACTGACAACTGTCATCTCGAATTTTGGGGAATTTCGAAAACACGTATTTTTTGTTCGAGTTATACAATAAATCAAATCCCTTTTTAGTAGTTAATTTAGTGCCTAAATAGTAACAACCATCATGGCTTTCTCAATGTTCCTTCGCACCCCAGGTAATTTATTTTTTATTGTTTAGATATTACATAATGCCTGTTTATCGAGTGCCTTTACAATTATATTGACTTTTTATAGCAATTTTTATATCTGAGCATTGTATACACATACACAGAATAATGAAATATGTTTTATTTTTCAAGTGAAAAGAAACTTCAACATTTTCAAAGTGAAAATTAAATTATAGGTTATTTGGGAATTTTCCCTTTGCAATTTTTTGACACCCATTGTGTCAACATGTCATAAAAACAGATGCAATTTTTTCCAAAGCCGATATTTTGTATCTTTTACTTTAGACTTAAATTATTAAATTTTAAATATATTCTTGCAATGTTTATTTAAACTATTTGTTTTTTTTTATTCTGGCATTCATAAAGTAAATAGAAATTGAATTTTCTACATAAACATTTTCAATAAATCTTTATCTCCATCATCTATACCTTTTAATTGACATAAAAATATATAATAAGACAAATAAAAATAACAGTTTTTTCACATCAATAAAAAACAAAAACTTTTTTTTACAAACCTCTTCAGTAAAATATAATGAACAGTGTTCACAAAATGGGTTATTAATTTTAGATAATACTAATACCATATTTAATTAATAGTATCATTAATCTACTATTAATTGTTTCTGGAACAGTAAATCATTTAAGCTTATCTGTTGAGAATGATAAAATTGTCCACTGTACATTTATTTATTGATAAGATGTATTTGTAAATATATGTTGTTGTTTTAGATGCAATACTTATTTGTTTAAGAATAACAGTAAATTATGCCTGTTATGCAATCACTCAGATAAATATATCTTAATTTCTATTCTTTCCAAGTATTAAGTTAGTTTTTGGTTCTCTGAATATTTATAAACGACAAATAATTTAATAGGTAAATAATGAAATCAAAATTCATAGTAATTAAAATATAACTATACTGAAGAATTGATGAAATTATTCACTTGTGGAATTAGTAAAATATTTTTTATATTACCTTACTACAGTTTCAAGGGATTTATTTCAACCAATCATTTACTTAAATTAAACTCATGATGGAATAATACAGTCTACATTTTATTTACATTAACTAAACCCAAAGAAAAATATTATAAATTTATTTTATTCATTTTAATTGCCATGAATGAAAATAACAAGCTTAATGATCATCATATTGCATCACACTTGCCCCAAAAAGCCATTAGCATAAAAATGTTTGGGCAATTGAAATTCTAACATTATCTTTAATGATGGAACTGGTTTTATTATGCATTCATGGAAAACTTTAGGGCTGCCATGCACTTTCCATTTGTTTACTGTTCTATCTATACAATTTTTTTATGTCATCTTTTTATTTTTCTCCTTACACTGTTTATATAATATTCTCTCTATTTCTCACTTAAGACACTGCTTTGTAATATTATCTATTTCAATTACACTGCATATATCAGGAACACTATTAGATTTTTGTGGAGCAAAGTTAAAAAAAATATTGTACCTTCAATAAAATAACAGGTCAGTTTTTAATAGTTAATAGAAGAATAAACTATAAAGGATATATTAATATTATAAAACAAAACATTTTGATATTATTGGGGGAAGAAAATAATTAAATTTTTATATTGTAAAATTTAACTAGCACTGTTTATTCTGTGAGATTTTCTCATTCAAAATTCACATGACTGATTTAATTCTAGGCTCCTTACTTTTTATTTTGATATGTTTCGCTGTCGCCCTTCCGCGAGAACTTGCGATGGATGCCTCTAGATCGTATTTCGACCCCAGAGACGACAAAAAACGATTTTCGATACATTATACGATTCTTCGTACTGAAACCTACTAGAGACTTCGTTTTTACTGTAATGTCTATGAATACTCTACGCGACACTTGTCAACACTGTTAAATCGTTCAACAGTCCATATGGTTTCAAAATGTAGAATTGCACGATATATTACGTTTTCCGTGATAGTCCCAGTTTAGGTGTTCCATTCAGCATGTATTTTGTCTGCAGGGTGCACGAGTCGTGTGTTCACACAGCAGGTTATGAAGATGGCGACACAGCCTGCGCTGGCGCAGCGCCCCGTCGCCTCCACACTGCCTGTCAGGTCCCTGGCCATCAAAGACGCCAAGCTCACGCCGATTTTAAATGCTGTGAGTTTCTCCTTGAGAATGAAGTTTAGTGTAAAATTCTTAAACGAAGCAATGTTAATAATAGCACACAATGAACATGGTGTAAATGCCGCTATAGTTATCCACGAAATGTGTCACGTTTCGGGAATTAGCAGTCTATATCCATCATTGGCAAAGAAGAGACAACAGATTTTGCTGGTGTATATTCTTGCACTACACGGCTGATTCGGAGCACGATGCGACATAGTTGTAGAAATAAACAAAATATTTACACCGACATTTCTTCACGCGTTACATAAATGTTACAACTCCCAGAGTCGTAAGAAGTTGTAGGCCCTAAACATATTATTTGCGTCGAGATTGACCCGCAACACGCAGCGGAGAAAATTGATTGATTTGCCGTTGCGCCAATCTATTGCCGGCTTTGGCGTTTTATTATTTCGCCACAAACCGATAGTCAATTCTCAATTGCCTCTGCAAATTGCAATTTAAGTATTTCGTAAAAGGTTTTGTTAAGATTTCTATAAAATTATCTACTGAATGTTAATACATTCAGTTTTCGGAGTCGTTCAGTCATATTAATATAACTATTTACCTGAATTACGAACTACAGTTAAATATCCTTTTTTAGGCCTAAGCCAACATCTTAGAACGGAAGGTGTAAGTTACAAACCGAAAAAAATAAACTGCCTAAGCCCACATTTCGTAAGAAAACCTTTTACCATAAACCCATCTAAATCTATAAAATTAAAATATTTTGGATCCCACTACGCTCGAATGACAATGATCTTATCTCACACCTTCGATGCAATGGAAAAAACCGCCTCATTAAGAGTTTTCTCATGAAACAAAACCTTTTGATGTGTTGGATGACGTCCGGGATCTTTAGAGCCGGTTTTGAGTGACTCAGACCGGTCGGATGACGATCCCGGGACACAAATCCCGACATAATTACTGATCTGTATCACTGTGGGACTGTTTTTTGTGGTACCAGAAACTTTAGATTCGTTTTATGAGGTTTACAAGTGAACACAGACGCAGTTAAATTAGTTCAAATTGCCTTGGTCTGGCAGAAGAGACTTAAGTAACACAATCCTTCGTATTCAGGTCAAGGTCTGTGCACCACAATTGGTTAATATTTGGAAATCAAATGGGAGCAATGTCGGCAGCGCGATTTATCTTTCAGGTTCTTTTCATATTGGGAATGTTATCTTGACTAAGGAATTCAGTTTAAAAACCTTTAGAAACTTGTCCGAAAGTGGAATTAGTTTAATAGGAATTAACACAAAAAAGCTAGGTCAAATCACAATAAATTCAGAGTCATCAACAAAATATGATTGCCATTCTTAAATATCGTATTTCATCAGTTTTATCAGTTACGCTAAACTAAACATTTTATCGCCTCATTGTTCTATCGAAAATGGACAAGAACTGCGAATAAATACCGTGATTGTCAAATGCATGAAGCAGAAAAAATGTTGTTTATTATTTAATAAATAAATATACCCAATATAATATAATAGTTGTGACTGCCTTGGTGGCGTAGTTGTACTACGGTACGACTACAGAGCTGAGGTCTCGGGTTCGAATCCCGGGTCGGGCAATGTGATATTGGGTTTTTCTATTAATTATCAGCCCGGAGTCAGGAATTAGTGATTTGATCTGCCCACCTTTCTACAATGTTCATTATTTCATTACAATAAGGTATTATACAAAATAAATATCTAAATAAACCAGATCACCTAATCAGTGATTGCCAAATTTTTATAATGGTTCAAAGTTTCTTAATGTTAAAGTCAGCCAAGGCAAACAATCATAAAAGAAGCCTTAAAAGTTACACACCAAATGTACCCTACTCACTCAAAAAACCATAATTTGATTGACGTACAACAAAACGGACATGACCTAACTCAAAAGTTGATGGCGGTTACAAAAAAACATTTTAACAGGTGCAGAGCACTCATGAGGCGCAACTAGCTGTTCGATTCACTGCTCGATACTGACCGTCTTTTGAGGATGCATGTAAAATTTATACCTATTGAAGGCTTTTAAAAACGGTCTCATGACAAAATGAAATAAAAATGGATATAGCATTTTATAATTTGGACACAAGGAATTCGTTCAGAAGCATCCGAAGTCGTTTCATGTTTAATGTTTGATCAAGGCAGAGGTTTTAAGATCGCATCGCCAGTCACAGACCCAACAACCATAAACATTCTATAATATATCTGTGTAAAAATCCTCATTTCATTGACGTATGAAACGTATAATTAAGCCCCAAAAATGGCATCAACAGGTGCGTTCCTTCCGTACGAGTTGCGTGCGCATGTCGGGTGAGAAGGCGCACGACCACTCAAAGCTGTGGGTGATCGAGCGCGCGGTGTCGGCGGCGCTCATCCCGCTCGTGCCCGTCGCTCTCATGATGCCCAACAAACTGTTCGACTCCCTGCTAGCGATACTCATCACGGCACATAGCTTCTGGTAAGTCTTGTCTTTACTAAATACATTAATAAATAATACGAGAGACACATAATTCTGACCCCACACTTATATACGAGTCCACTAAATAAATTTATTTTGAACAATAAAAAATAAAAACCGACTTCAAAGTGCTACTACAAAGTAACAAATAATATATATTTCATCGTGCTAGTACACAATGATTAATGTTCTTATTGACTTGACTAGCTAACAAATCTTAAATACGTAATATTTTGAAGGCGGGTCGCTAAGTGCCGAACATGTACCTACGCCTTACGCTTAACATTAATTTGTTAAAGAAATTCTAGCGAAAAACACGCAAGATTTACACGGAATATTAATTTGTCTTAATATATCAGGCCGTAATCGTCCACTGTTGAGCATGGGACACAACATACCCTTTCTTGTACTTAAATGCCTTTATGTCATGCAGGTTTCCTGACTATGATTTAAATATATCACTATTAAAGAGTTTGGTAATTCCGATAATTCCGGAGGTGTATACCCTGGAATTATAACCGAGACGGTGGTCAACCGTCTCGTGGATCATATCTAGATAATTATCAACAGGCTATCACACACATATAAGACACATAGAAATTCTATCAAAACTTCAATAAATTTTCACGTTGGATTAGCACATTATATTCATTTGTGTTTAATTTACTTACGTGCCTTTCTGAGCCAACATTGCAGGATCTACATGTAATATAAAATGGTGTAACATTTGCTTAAATTTATACGTGTTTGTTATTTAGCGACCCGCCTTCAAAATATTACGTATTTAAGATTTGTTAGCTAGTCAAGTCAATAAGAACATTAATCATTGTGTACTAGCACGATGAAATATATATTATTTGTTACTTTGTAGTAGCACTTTGAAGTCGGTTTTTATTTTTTATTAAAAATTATTTTATTTGTCCCTTTTTAGTTTTCATAGGCATCGTAATGATGAGAAAGGTGATCATAATATAATCAAAACGTAGTCTTTATAATTTACGAATCCTTCAGACCAAACATGATATTATTGCTGTGAAATTATGAGAAGATTGTAAGTCATTATAATCATGATATCCGCTATTGTTAGACACTGACCAGGTCGGATTCTCTTAGTTTACGTCGGTAATTTACGTATCTATTTCTCTCATTCTCCCTCTTCTTCACCTACTGTTTATAGTAAAACTTTTATATTGAAAATGGAAATTAATTGTATCTTTTACCTACCCCCCCCCCTACACGCCTTTCCCCTTTTAACCCCCCCTTTGTAGTAATACACTTATACTGAACCAGGTGCAAAAAGAATTATTGCCGTACCGTTCAATTTTGAGGAGTTCTGTTCTTCAGGTCCGAAGATATTCATCAGGTCATCACCATTTTTTAATGACACCAATCTAACATATCATACTTGTCGACAAAATTATTATTTTTTTAATCGTTTAAGTACTGCCACAGATATTGAGTATTTACATTAGTATCTATTTTCTCCCCCCCCCCATACACCCCTTTCCCCTTTTAACCCCCCCTTTGTAGTAATACACTTATACTGAACCAGGTGCAAAAAGAATTATTGCTGTACCGTTCAATTTTGAGGAGTTCTGGTCTTCAGGACCAAAGATATTCATCAGGTCTTCACCAATTTTTTATGGTACCAACCTAGTATATCATGCTTTCCGACAAAAAATAAATTTTTAAAATCGGATCCCAAATACCAGCGTAATCGAGTAACAAACATACAACAAAAAAAAAAAAAAAAAAAAAAATCAGTCGAATTGATTACCTCCTCTTTTGAAGTCGGTCAAAAAATATACCATAGTGGAGCTATGTCGGTCACATAGCTCTGAAAGTTTGTAGGTTGAAGTGGCAATGGGCTAGCCACATATTATGTCGCAGAACAAATAACCGCTGGAGTAAGCGTGTTCTGGAGTGGAGACCACGTCCTGGCAAACGTACCTACCGTGGGACGACCCCTGGCCAAATGGCGGAACGAATTGCATAAGAGGGCCGACAGCGACGGGATGCGTAAAGCAGCAGACTGGGCTCTGTGGCGTACCTTGGGAGAAGCCTATATCCAGCAGTGGATGTAATTGTCATCTATATAAACAATATAATATTTGGAATATGAAAAAAAATATTAATTTGAGTCTTGTGACATGAGTGTCAAAAACTACAAGACGTTTCGGTCTCACAAACAGCCAGCCCCAAAACAAATACTTGTGGATCCCAGATCGGTGTAAGAATCGAACCCGCAACCACTCGTTTCACAGCTGGCGTCTGACCAACTGCGCCACGGAGGCTGTCTATATCAGCCCATAAGAACCCTCTGTCGAGCATGGACACGACAGTTCCACTGAGAACGCACTTATCTTTAGTTTTATTGGGGCTGTCTAATTTATTGGTGTGTTTTGAATTGTTATCTCGGTTTATTAGAGAAAGTCCCGGGATAAATGGTCGTATGTGGTATTTTAAAAGGTTTTTAATGTTATGAAACGTTTTTGTTTATTTGTTTTATTGAGGAAATGGATATAACAGATTTGGGACAGATGTCTATTAGTTGTTAGAATGTTGCCTATTAATGAATAAAGTTTTATGCAACAAGTAGCTTTTAAATTTGGACATACCTTTCAACCAAGGGTATTTTCTGTCAACCCAGTACATCTTGTCATCCACACATTGGATATCTTGTAAAAGCCCTCATCAACCATCCACTTCAAAACCTAGCATCTACTCCACATTACCTTGAAGACATCCTTCCTTTACCCCTATCCATCCAATCCCATCCCATCCTATCCCCAGGGGTCTAGAAGCGATGGTGGTGGAGTACGTCCGCGTACTGCTCTTCGGTCCGATGATCCCACAAGTAGCCATGTGCGTGGTGTACACCGTGACTGCGACCATGCTGGGTGGTCTGTTCTACCTGATCTTCAACGACATCGGCGTCTCCAGGGCTTTCTGGAGGATCTGGAAGAACATGAAGAAGCCTAAGTGCTCCAAGAAGAAATAGGTTATGATTGTGTTTTGGTAGAGGTTCAGTGAAAACTAGGATGGAACGGCGCATTGTATTAATAAATTAATCGTAAAACAAGAAAAAAAAAATTACAAGCTTTATCCAACCGTATGATAGTGATACCACAAGTTTACATAAACATATATATAAAAGAGAATATTCTGTAATATTATTTTATTTTGACAAACTTGAAGATTTCGAAAATACATTTAAGGATGTGGACTTGCTATGTATCTTTATCGGTAACATTTTCATTTTGTATGTTCAATGATACCTTATAGAGTTTCAAATACAAATTGTCGTTAATAAAATCCATTCTATTCCAGGGGCCTTGAGGCGATAGCAGTAGATTACGTACGCGCGTCCATATTCGGCCCGGTCATCCCCAAAATTGCCATCGGCCTGGTGTACCTCCTCTCGATCGCGACCCTGGGCGGCCTGTTCTACATCATCAGCCACGACGTCGGCATCGCCAACGCCATCAGGCAGTTCTGGTCCATCAAATCCGACAGCAACAAGGCATAAGCGAACTTTTGATAATGAGTTATGGGACAGGTCACATTTTTAGGTTATTTGTATCTGGTTTTAAGCCATTGGTGAATAAACGGCCAAATTCGGCTTTAAAAATTTGTGATATGTGGTTTTTTAAATTGCGGGGCGGGGATTGGGTAATGGCTGGAACAACGCACGCATAGCGTACGTATTGAATGTTCCTTTAGGCTTCACTTCTTAGATATCATACAACCCATTGTCTCTACCCCGACGTATTATCTTCAATTTTGAAAAAAAGAGAGTTACCGAAATGCTTTATTAATTAAAAATTATTATTAGACGTATTGTGACTAATCTATAATCATAATATCGAAATTGAAATGAAAATATATTACAGAGTACTTAAGGGTTGCGAAGCACAAAAAATGTTTGTTTTGGTATCACAAAAAGTATTAAATAATTTTTGTTGCGTTTCTAAAACATTGTTTAGCGTCTCATTATACGTGCTGTGAGCGTCCGTGTATGGAAAATTGTGGTTTTAATTTATTATTAGAAATAAACAGTTGATAATATGTTGTTGCGTGTTTTATTTCACCATTTATTTACTAAAAATCATTAAAAGATTACAACCAGATATTTATGAAATAAATACTGCCAAAACTCGACTTAACTTGGAAATCTATGTTTAAGTTATTTCTTATTTTATCATTGAAATTAAGTCACTTATTTTTACCATCATTATCCCAATAAATTTAAACACACAAAGTAAAAATAAATATATTCAGCTTGGAAACAATCATTACAATAAATAATACAATATTAGTAAGAGCACACATTTAAAAAGAAAACAAAGTCAACACAATAAGAAACTAGAAAACACACACGAAAAGGAGTCTCGTTATTATACTCGCGCGGGATCAAATAGTAAATAGACAGTAGATATGACCGTCCGACGTCTGCTCCGATGTGTGGATACTGGATAAATGCCACAGACTATTATATGCCGCCACTTTCTATTTGGCGGTTTTGGCGCGAAGCTTACAGTGTGAAGTTGGTTGTGTGAATGACATTTCACCTGAACGAAGTTAGTTCATTGAACCATAAAGGTAGAGCAGAGGTAGAGTCAATGATTGATATCCACATTGATATCATATTTTGTATACAGAGAATAAATTATTTTGTACAATATTGTAAAAAAAACTTTATTCAAAATAACACTCAATTTTACTGTATTCAAAATTGAGACATAACTGGCTTTTTCTCAGAACTGACATTGTTTGGGTTAATTCTGTTTTGCGTAAGTAGGTCCATTTCCAATGATAAATATATTGATTTTGTTAACTATATCTAAAACAAAAATATGGCCAAGTACTCACGCCAGTGTTAGAGCTCTGCTTTTTAGAAGCTCCTAAGCTTTCCCAATGAAATTCCTAGGTATTATATATTTTCGGCAACTTTATTTACGTCCCAAAAAAATGTGACACTATTACCACGGGCTCAAATCCCATCGAGAACTTTAATGATTTTCTTTCAAATCGGATATAACCTGTATAAACAACTAAAAACTATTAGAAACATATTAGTTTGCCGATAACGTTCACTATACACCTGTTCAAACATTAGTGTGGGCTCATTATATAATGAACCTTGACCTAAAACCGTTCACATCTCTGATAACATGCATACATATATATATAGGCAGAAGTTCCCCTGGTAGCAACCACGTTTCATCTAGTATTTTACGTCCCACGATGTGATAAAGGGCGAGCTTATCGCCGTATCGGACACAAATCCTTGACTTTGGGCTGATCATGAATAGAAAAATCCAATATTACTGCCCGACCCGGGATTCGAACCCGAGACCTCCAGACACCAAGACAGTCGATAAAACTCCGATAACAGCACGAATAAAACAAGGGAATCAGTCAAAAATATTTATTCAATTATTCAACAATAAAGATTATTTACATCGATTTCATGTAACAGTATAAATGTCATTACGTTTCACAATCACTATTATAACAATATAATACTTTGTGATAACGAAAACTAAGGGGGGAACTTATTTATTATTAAATTAAATAAATTAGATTTAATTTAATAATACTGGCATTGAATGCGACATTTTGGAAAAAAGAGGAACGAGGAAGGAAATATCGAAATGATCGAGTGAATAATGAATGGAAGTAAAACGCGTATAATGACGTCATTCGTAGTTGTGCAAATATGATGTAATACTCCCCCGTCACAACCCTCGTTTCGTAGAAGGGTCGCACTCCAAGTTGTTTGTCTTTAGAAGTTTGTATAATTCTGATTTCATTTGGAGGATACTTATTGTTCGGTCAAAAAATAAACAACTGCTTAAATAGTAAGTACATATTACATTCAATAATTTTGAGACTTCGAAAAACGCACTTGTTGATCTGAAGTACATAATAGGTAACATAGAAAGAAACTTAATAGCACTTCCAATTTTATATTATTTAAAACAAAACAATTTAAAACCTAAGACTATTTAAACTATATTTATATAAATAAATAAATAAAAAATGTGTGTGTGTATTAGTGTACACACGTAAGAAGTGAAACTTCTTTATGACATCATTTTTCGCAAAATGATCTACTATTTACAAATTTACAGAATTGGTAAAATAAAGCTAAATTAAATAAAGTTTAAGTTTAGGAGGGGGGAAATTTTTGAGGGAATTTGGGATTTCTATCGGGGCCAATTTGTAGCCCTCACCGAGACGGTTCCGAGGATACCAAGCTCGGTGGGTCCACGACCTTTATTGGCCGAGATAGGTTTAGGGGGGGTGAAGTAAAAATTTTAGGTGGGGGCAGGGGCGGGGGGGGGGGGGGGGGGTTAGGTTTCGTGGGGGGGCTATTGGGCACCTTAAAATATTTTTGGGTGGGGAAAGTTGTGGAGGGGGAATTCGGGAATTCTGTTGGGGCAGGATTGTAGGCCTCACCGAGCCGGTTCTAATGAACCCAGGGTCGATGGGTCTACGATGGATATTGGCGGAGATAGGAATAGGGGGGGTGAGGTAAACATTTTAGGTGGGGGTAGGGGCGGGGGGGGGGGGGGGTTAGGTTTCGTGGGGAGGCTATTGGGCACCTTAAAATATTTTTGAGTGGGGAAAGTTGTGAGGGGGTATTCGGGAATTCTGTTGGGGCAGGATTGTAGCCCTCACCGAGCCGGTTCCAATGAACCCAAGGTCGGTGGGTCTACGATGGATAATGCCGGAGATATGAGTAGGGGGGGTGAGGTAAAATTTTTAGGGTGGGGGTAAGCGGGGGGGGAGGTTTCGTGGGGAGGCTATTGGGCACTGTTTTGGATTTAGGGTAGGGGAAGGCCAGAGGGGGGGTAAGGATCAAATTACAAAAAAGTGGGTGGGGCTTAAAATTTTGGGTGGGGCTTGGAAACGGTTGGGGGTGTGGCTTACTGAAGTGGGTACAGAATGTGTTCTAATGGTATACACTGTATTATGTCCAAATGTGGGATGATACACTAGTGTGGGATTCGTACTAAATACAGTTACAATACACAGGATTACTACTAAGTATTACTAATTTACTAAATAAATAAAGATGGCGCGTAACGCAAAAATGTGACGTAGAAATAAAGATGGCGCGTAACGCAAAATTTTTTCCAACCCCGATAAAGAAGTTTCACTTCAATAAATAAATACACCCAACAGTCACATACATAGTCCTGACCCCACACTAAGATCGAGTCTTGTGTCGTGGGTATCAGAAGCTACGAGAGACTTTTCGGTCTCACAAACACCCAGACCCGAAACAAATACCTGTGGATCACACAAATATTTGTTTCGGTGCGGGGATCGAACCCGCGGCCTCTCGTTTCACAGGCGGCGTCAAACCAACTGCGCCACGGAGGCTGTCATATACTTTTATAGTTACATGTGAAGTTATAAAACCTGCATGAAAATATTATTTAAATTTGTAATTATTTTTCATATACGTATTTGGCATGATATTACTTTAAAATATTAAATGCAACCCTGTTTATTTGACAGACAATCTACAGGGGTGTTATAAAGGGTAATGAAAAGAAACAAAATAAACAAATATACAGGCTGACTAATTACTTTAATGACTTGAAAAAACCTAATACTTTTGCTTTAAATATCTATCTGGATTGGTAGATGTAACTATAAATAGAAATATTTTATCACACAATTACTTGACAAGTTTCACAAAATACAATTAACTGACAACAGAATATACACAATATTTAACCGTCTAAAATATTTGAAAACCCAATTCTGGGTTAACACATATTACACACTAATATGTATTTTACAACATCAAGTCACACTTTAAATGTACTCCTTGGTATAACCCCATTTAAAAAATAGCTGTCAATGTTACTTATATATTTGTGCTTGGTCAGATTTTTCAATCGTCAAATACATAACAATCTATTACAAGACAACGTGACGAATTTAATAACACTTATGTTAATAAAGTGATCTAACCGTATCACTTAAAAGTCAGTCATTAGATAGTCATATAGACATTTGCAATTTAAAAATAACTGTTGAATTAATAAAATTGTCCAATTGTCTTTTAAAAATCATATTAACTTATTTGGTAAATATCTTTTATCTGGCAATTGAGAAATAAATGTCTATTGCTATAAAAGTGTTTTATTGTGTGTTATGAGCTCACGTGTCGTTTGTGGAAGATGTCGAGTGCCTCCCATTGTTTGGTGTGTAGGAGTATGTGCGGGCGGCGGGAGCGCATGTATTGAACCGCCTCCTCGGGAGACCAGCCGTTTTTCTGGAATATGATATTTTATTTGTTTATTTTAGTTGGATTGTTCAATGAATTTGTATAAAAAAGGGAAGGAAATCTATTTTTAGACCAAAGTGTTACACATTTTCCATATACATACTGAAAATAATATATCCGATTTATAATTGCAAATAAACAACAAAAGGTTGTTTTGGACTAATATCGATTATTGTATAAAAGGCAAAATGGTTTGTAAAATACAAAAAGAAAAAAAAACAGTATTTTTTTAACAAAAAACTTTTTTTTCAATAAGCACGACGTGCCGCCAAAATAATATCTTTCCTTTTTGTATTTTTCCCTGTAAGAAATGTAACGTACCATCATGAGGTAGCAGCCGACGAGCGTGGCGCTGCGCGTGCGGCCCGCCTTGCAGTGCACGTACACCGAGCCGCCGCCCACGCCACCGCCGTCTGGGACTCCTGACAACTTCCTACCCGCGGGCAGGAACCTGCCGAAACTTCTTATTATTTGACTGGTGTACTATGAAGTATGAACAAATTACCTTCACCAATATGAGACCAGAGAATGCCCTTGTAATATGCAAAACTTTCATCAATGTGAGAGCAGATAGGCCTACTTTCAGGAACTAGCAAAAATAACAATTCATGCTTTATTGTACAGCAAGAATATATTAAAATATAGCGATTTAAAAATAAAGTAATCTTTGTTTATATGAGTTCTGCAAAGGGCAACGCTTTTGAATTAAAACTAGTTGTATGTTAGGAGCTACGAAAACATTTCTGATGCAAGTTAGATTACTCAAATCTATAGTCTTTTTTATAGTCTCGATATTATGAATAATCATAGGTTTTCCACTGATCATTTAATTCTATGCTTTAGGACAGCAAAAAGAAAAAAACGATATAAAATGTGTACGGAATGCACACTTTCATTACCTATTTTTTTAATTTAATTATTCGCAACAGGCGAGAAACTTGCATGATTTAAATAGGCTTTCATACGGGTTTGAATTTTGCGTTTAGATGTTACATACATACATACATAAACTCACGCCTTTATCCCCGAAGGGGTAGGCAGAGGCGCCACCAGGACACCCACATTTCGCCTTGTATGTTCCGTCCCACGATGTGATATGGGGCGAGCCTATCGCCATATCGGGCACAAATTCCTGACTCCGGGCTGATAATGAATAGAAAAATCGAATATCACTTTGCCCGACCCGGGACTCGAACCCGAGACCTCAGCTTTGTAACCGTACCGTAATACAACTACGCCACCGAGGCGTTTAGATGTTTCTATGTATAATTGATGTTTTTAGTAAGCACTATAGTGAGGGTTTCACTTACGGGTAATAATATTTTAAATTACTTGGTCTCACCACACTTAAATAAAATACCTCTATATAAATTAATAATCTACTATAATATTCTCTTTTGATATTATTAATTACTTACTTATTAATAAAAGTGACTCCTTCGTACAACTTGTCTTGGTCGGGCGCTTCGAAAATGTCTGTCGTTGCCAGCTGCAAAAATTCCACGTTGTGTTCCCGCCATTTCTGTAAAACGTACAATGTTGATTTTTAATAGTCTAATCTTTTTAAAAAATATATAAAAAAGCATAGGAAACCGTAATTAAATCCTCATCTTCAGAAATGGGATCAGCAACTCGAGAACAGGAAGACGTAACTCTAGATTTTATGAGCAATTCGGAAGAGGGCAAATAGCTGAACGCTGTACCCATACGACTGGGAATAAAAAGGAAAAAGTGGTAACAATAAAATCTGAAGCCCATCCGGCTCCTCAAACTCGCCGATATAATACCTATGTCGCAGAATCAACAGTGGTACGCATTTTAATGACACCGAGTATTTGAGCTCAGCAAGTTTACACTCTAAGCGTGTTCTACCGTCTGCATCATGGCGAATGCCCAGAGGAATTGTTCAATTTGATCCCCTCCTCTCCTTTCCTTGACAGAACCATGCGTGCTGGCTTGCGGAGCCATAGCTTGACGGTTCAATCCGTCTCGGCGCTAACCAAAAGGTTCTTTAATTCATTTTTCTGCCGCACAGTCAAGCTGTGGAACGGTTTGCCATCACACGTGTTCCCTCCTTCCTATAATCCTGGGTCCTTCCGCCGTAGCGTGAAGAGGCATCTCAGCGGGCCAGCATGATTGTATCGAATGGTATGAGACTACCGTCTGATGCCATTCGATACTCTGTCGGGACGGCATTAGCACTTACCACCAGTTGCAACGCAATGCCGTGGCAGAATAATAAAAAGAAACAGTACAAATAGTAGGAGTTAGATATATTTTTGTCCACTTCCCTCTGTAGTCAAGCGGATAAACAATAAAAGCTAGTGGAATCAATGTGTTTTAAAACGAGTTAAGATATGACACGGATATGACGTTGATTTTGGCAGTTGCCATGGCTTTACGTACGAATAGTCGAATATTTGAAGTTGGAAAAGAACAGGAATGTTGAGTTAGTATAAATTATTTGAAAAAATAACAATATTACTATAATTTGCATTTCAATAATTGAGATGACATCTCATTGCGTCATGAAAACTATTTGAAAGCTAACAATGGCACATTTATCACGAATGAATAACGTCTCTATGATATTATCTTCGGAGATGACTCGTGAGGTTACCGATAGTGACAACTTCTATTGATATGTTTATTTATAATATCTAGGATCCTAGTTATTTTGTAGTTGGTAGGCTTATAGTGCTTGCTGGTTATTGGTTTGACTAACTATTGCTCCTTCCAAATGGCAGTAAAGGCTTAACACGCTCTCCGAAGCATATTAATGAGGATCGATATTTTGGGATAACTTTACTTTTTCTATTGTTTTTTCAACAGAAGGCTAAGTTGCTTGGTAGACATGACAAAGTTATTTAATATACTTCAGTCCCATCTCTTTGAGTATAAAAAGTAACAAATATATCGGAATTCCTTTCTCATTCCACTGGAACGTTTTTTTTTCGGGATAAAAGTCTAAGAGTTAATCCAGGGTGTCAGCTACCTCCATACCAAATTTCATCGAAATATGTTAAGCCGTTGCCGAGTTCATCGCACACAACCGCACAGATAAAAATCATTGTTTTGGATTCTATTACGTTAATAGAGACCCCTCTTATTAGTCTTTTTCATTTATCTTCCATGTACAGACATCGATAAGTTACACATTTATTATATGTAAGTATAGTTTAATATTCCGACATAATGGGGAATAATATGCTTTTTTTTATTTCTTAATAATAAATAAATACACCCAACAGTCACACACATAGTCCCGACCCCACATTAAGATCAATTAAGTCTTGTGTCGCAGGTATCAGAACTACGAGAGACTTTTCGGTCTCACAAACACCCAGACCCGAAAGAAATAATTGTGGGCCGCACAAACATTTCTCTCGGTGCGGGGATCGAACCCGCGGCCTCTCGTTTCACAGCCGGCGTCTAACCAACTGCGCCACGGAGGCTGTCATAATACCGGGTATATCAAGACTGCGACTTCATAAAACCATTATGAAGAAATATCCATGTTATGGTCTAAAATATACCGTGTAACATATTAATTACCTTGCAGCTTTCACTCCTTTGATCTCGGCTCTCGTAAAATCGAGGTTTGATGCAAAAAATGCTGACATCATAAATGCATCTATTTTCGGTAGATTATCCGATTGTGCTTTGACAAAACCAGTTTCTGTCATTGTCCTAGGTTGACTACAAATTGATGTTCACAAGTAATCACACAGGAATTCACTTTTAAACTATTTTTCAAACAAAAACTACTTTATCAGTTTGAATATCGACACCGATAACATCAATAACGTGACCACTGACGTCACATTTCGTTTCGACCAATGGTAACGCGTTTTGTAAGTTTAAGTTTCCCTCCGTTATTTTTCACTTTTTATTTCATATTTTCTTGGTTTAAATAATAACTTAATGAAAACAAAATCCTTTTAGTTATCATGTAAAGACAATTGAGAATCTAGAAACAAAGAGACAAATTAAAATTTTATGCATATTCCCTATTGTGTCGAATAGCGTGAGATAATTTTCTGTTGCTATTTAGACAGCACTTCCTTCACCGCCAGATGATATTGCTGTGCCAGTTGCAAAAATAAAAGTATAATTTAACTCAATGACAGTGAATGGATACCTCAGCATCGTTGGAGAATATCTTCAGCTCGTAGGTCTCGTTCATGGACACCACGCCTTTTACGTTCTCCTCCTCTTTCAGCTGCAAAACATAAGCAATACTAATTGGTATAATCACCAAGTACAGAGTAGGATCATTTCTACATCACTATGTAAAGTAATAAAAAAATATAATAATTACACCCAACAGTCACATACATAGTCCTCACCCCACACTAAGATCATTTAAGTGTGTCGTGGGTATCAGAAACTACGAGACATTTCGGTCTCACAAACACCTAAACCCGAGACAAATGTCTGTCGGCCTCACAAACATTTGTATCACTGCGAGGATCGAACCCGCGGCCTTTCGTTTCACAGCCGGCGTCTAATTAACTGCGCACGGCGGAAGTTGAATTTGCAATAATATTTTTTTTTTCTCTTCATTGTACTCATTATCATGATTTTCCATTATCAGACTGTGCTATCTCTGCGATGCTTGACACAATTATAATATATCGTAAAATTACTTGCATTTGCAGCAATACTCATTGTTGTCTACCGAGGCCGTTGTTTAATATTCTTTGAAGCATTTTTTTCAATTTTCATTTATCAATTCACAGGTAGAGAAGAAAAGAGCAAGAGGTTTACCCGGTCGTAAGTATGAATGCTGCCTACAAAACATATTATTCTATGTGGATGGTTTGCCGTTTCGTGGTTACCTTTAAAATATAATGGGGTCAGTAGAAAGGAGGACGCAGATATTAATAGTCTAGATTCTAGGCTAAAGCTGTATTTGATAAAATGGTATGTCTTTAGAAATCAAACACCTCTTGAAACAATCCATTCAATGCTATTACAAAGTGTCCCCACTCTACACCGAGTATTTACTTGTTAGAGCTTGTCATGGAGTTATTTGAGAATAATATTAAGCAGCATTAAATAACACATACATATGTACATGCGTGGTGGCCTGTTGGTAACGGACCAGACGCGGCTGCCTACATGTTCACGGTGGTCGCGGGTTCAAATACCAGGGCACACCTCTGACTTTTCGGAGTTATGTGTGTATTGATAGTCAATCACCACGCACTTTAACGGTGAAGGAAAACATCGTGAGGAAACCTGCATACCGTAGCGATTTTAAAGAATTTCTACGGTATGTAAGTCCGCCAACCCGCACTAGGCCAGCGTGGTGGACTATATGGCCTAACCACTCTCAATCGATTCTCTCGATTGTAGAGTAGGCCCGTGCCCTGCAGTGGGACGAATATGGGCAGATATAGATAGATAGATAGATATGTACATATAGACTAAAACTATCTAATTGGATACATCAATTGTTATTATACAACATGGCGTTATTCATCGATATTGTTTGTATATATACAATATAATATAATACTCGTGATACGCTGTATCATTTAATCTATAAAAAATGTTCATTACAAACGAAAGTAGAAAAGGTTTATTGTCCCGTCAAATTATAAAACATCATAAACTACAATATAATTCGACTTTTTGCACTAACATTACCAGCAAATAATCTAGTATTTTTCACCATTATATTAAAGAATAATAACCGCAATTAAGTACATATATTAATCACCGATACATTAAATCTTCATTTTCAATGTGCATCTCGTTTTGATAATATAGATATGAAGATGGATAATGATGATGGATAAATGGATAAATTAAATGTGTTATTTCATGCAAAGAGGACAGCAAAAAATAATTTAAAAATTTATAGACCAAGTTTTTTAAATTTGGTTCTTAAATGTTTATTTCCAGTTAGAATTATTAGATTTGCACACATAGCAACAGTGAGAATATGTAATTGGATAAATTTAAAACTAAATAAATGAAGAATTTACTGCAATCACCAAATTACTTTTAACATCAAAAACCTGTTTTTGAATTAGAAACACGTTTCAGTAATTGCAATTTGTGGTAAATATGAGTAGTTTGATAAAATCATATTTGTTTTTAGTTATTATTGATTTTTAATTGCATTATACTTTAGCAAGCTAGTCCTAGATGAGAAATAATAGATAACTGTAGAGATAAAAATAGAATGCAATTTATATTACTATAGAATTCCGATAGTTAACATATTACTGTAATACTTTATACTTTGTACTATTAATTATTATACTATTGATTTTATAGCATGTCCATGCTCTGCAGTGGGATGTATATGGGCTCATACAGATACAGAAACATATACTAATGTTACATACATAAACACATGCTTTTTTCCCAGAAGGGATAGGCAGAGGCTCTATCAGGACACCCACATTTCATCTTGTGTTTTTGGTCCCACAGTGTGATATGGGGCAAGCCTATCGCCATATTGAGCACAAATTCATTACTCCAGACTGATAATGAATAGAAAAATCCAATATCACTTTGCCCAACCCAGTATTGGAACCCTAGACCTCGGCATTGTAACCATACCATAGTAAGAGTACACTACTAAGGCAGTCAATCTCAGTGATGTTATCATTAAGAAGCTGCCTGTGATAAGAGATTGCTGATAAAATTTTCACACCCAGGGAAATGTTTGTGTGATGAATTTAAGTACTAAATAGTTAATTAAACATGAGACACAACAGAATGTAATCTTAATTATTAAATCAAATAGATAATTTTTCATACACAAGTGGCAGCACTTGTGTTCATGTAAATAATAAAATCTTCAGTACACAATGATTTTAAGTTTGTTCTATTTGTATAACATTTAATGCTGTATAATGTTTGTAGTTACAATATCTAATGATAAAACAATTATGGGAATTAAGTTTTAATTACATATTAACTAATAGACACATGACACAAATCATTTTATACAAATTAATATGAACTGGATGACCAAACCACAGTTATAGTTAAAAAAAAAATCATATGTTAAATAACATGTCCAATTACAGGCAATAACTCAAAATCATCACATTCTATGTATTGTAGATAGCTTATAAACACCACCAGGGATCGTCACTACCGAAAAATCAAACATTTTCATTCAAAAACATCGAAATTGACCAAGTTAAATAACCTAGAAAGCTCACCTGTTTCGTCATGCCCTGGAATGGTAGGGCGCCGAGGATGACGGTGTCGTCCATCCGGTCATACCAGCGCCTACTGGTGACCTTCTCCATCACCACATTGTACAGGAGTGTGGGGTAGAAGGTGACCCTGGCGAACATGGCCGTGCCCTGCCGAATGAACAATTACGAGTGATGAATTCACGGAACCGGCGCGCTCTACATTGCACGCCCAAGCAATGACGCTGGAGACGTACCATGGTGAAAGCTGGCTGTTTGTGGTGGGGGCGAATAAATTTTCTTCAAGAGCCTCCTTTTGTTTTGACAGCGTTGACATTTGCGGTAAATAGTTGACATTTGAATTAATGTTGCCATCAGCAATTGTAAAATAGTTATCATTGCGTTCAATTCAAATATTCCGCAGTTTGTTGTTTAATTTATTACAATATTAAACAATAAACAGTGATATTGAAATAATGTGCTATTTATTTCACCTCAAATGGTCAAATGTTCATCATTACCCCGGGTGACATTGTACAAAATTTGATGTTTATTTAATAAAAAATCAATATTTGTTTTGACGATTTTTAACCACATCATTAGATACGAGTATTTGTAATTCATAGCTGAATTTCGGTTTGGTTCAGTTTACCTGAGTGGTAAAAAGATTCGTATCTATACGAGTTGATGAAAACCCTTGAAAACTAAAATCGTAATTATTGACAATCTACCGGGCAGTTGTTTCAAACCTGGTACAATGTACTTGGGGTGGTTAGGAATGTGTGGTTTAAATTAATGACCTTTTTGCATCAATATCATCCGGATTCAAATTAATTTATAAGCCTCAATGGTTTCTATGATATTTTGAAATAATTTTATTGTTATCCGTTATTGAATAAATTGTTAAAAATACGATAGCGTATGGTGTTTTAAAGTTAAAGTTTGTCCTATTACCTACTAGAGTCACAAAACAAAATTATTCTTGGTTTTTCAATCGTCTTAGCCGGATATTTCTTTGCGATTAACAGCCGATGCCAACAATCAATCCCAATCCAAAATTTGCTGTTTGACATTGACAGCTCAATCTTTTTTCTGATTATAGCTTGCCAATAATTAATCTCAGTAGGGAAAAAACTATCTAAAAAATCAATCTACTTTTGGGAGGGCCAATCCCTGCTTGTGGATTGTCCTCTGTATGGAAATGACAGTTTAGGCTTGCCAATAAACAATTATCAGTTTTGACGTTTGGATGGATTGTTCAAAACAATCCAATATTGCAATCCGAGAATTTCCACGGATTATTTATGCAGATTTGCCAACAGCAATGAAACTAGAAAGTAGAAACGAATGTAGATGAAGATGACACAACATTGATTAACGATTTCTTCATTTAGATCTAAAATATTGTATTGTTGTGTATATTTTGATAAATATGATTTCTGTTATGATATGTTACTTAATTTCATAGTTGTATTTTTATTTAATTGTTCAGTGTGTTTTGTGAAAAAAACATTTATAATGAAATATTCTTTATTACTCACAATTTACAATAATAATAGAAAGAATAAAAATAATAGAAAAGGGAATCAAATTTTGATCATGGGAAGTTGTAGAGCCACGCTGCTATCAGCCATGACTCAGTATGAATGGGCAGGCTATGGCCTTCTCGCTCTCCTCCCGATTTGATGGGCCGGTTACACAGCCATGATTCAATCGTAGTGGATGTTCATGGGCGGCAGTGATCACTTTCCACGGATCTATGTAAATGTTCAATAACATTTCGCAATTTTCTCCACAATATTCTCATAATATTTCTATTAGAATGACAAGTGATAAATCATTGTTTACTGGATATATTATTTTTCAGTGGCCAGAAACACAACAATTCTGTAAAAATCTATATAATTGGGACAAATTGAATTGTTTTTATTGCAATTATTATTATTTCTAACGTTAATTTTTGTTTTTCACAAATTATTTATTTACAAAATGCTGAAAGTGCATAAATATGCAATGAAATATTCTGCGTCAAACTAAATTGTCAAGAGGGAACCGATTGTTTTCAATCTATCAACAAAGGCAATCGACTGTCGCCTGTTTTGTTTATTGGCAACAAGATATTCGACCAATCGAAAAGTAGAAAGCAATCCGGATTGACTCCAATCTAACATTTTTGATTGATTGTTGGCATCGGCTGTTAAACGACATCTTTGTTTATCACTCATGAACCAGATCGAGTAACAGTGTGGACTGTGAATTGTATGGTTTCAATCCGAATTATCATTAAGTTCTAAAAAAGTCCGTAGGATGGCGCTGTATAATGTTTTATATTATGGTGTGCGGTGCAGTTTGCGAATCGCCTTAAACTCTATCTTGATATTTGTAGTTATTCGATATAGAAGGTTTGATGCAACTTATATGAATGTGATTCGATTTTACTTGTAAGTGCAAATCTGCGATTTTCTTCCGCATAATTAACATTCCGACATGCAATTAAGCCTTATATTAACAGCAAATACTTGAATAGTAACACGATGTAACATCGAAAATAATTATTTGAAAAAATATATAATAGGTATAGCGAAACGAAATTTAATCAATTTTTTTTTATTAACCTATACTCGTATTGTCCCACTGCTGGGCAAAGGTCTCCCTCAACTCTTTCCACTTGTCCCTATTTTCTGCTGTTGCCATCCACACTTTACTAAAGTGGTCGATGTCGTCGCGCCATCTCTTCCGTGGTCGAGATTATTCTTTTAAATTAAGCAAGTATTTTTAATATTCATGAACACAGGTTTTGACATTATACTTTTCATTCAAGAGTTTTTAAAAGTAATCCAGAACCACGATGAACTATTTGGAATTTTTTTTGTCTAATAATTTTGTACATTATCGGCGTCATTATTACATACAAATAAGTAGTTTTCTAATCAAGAAAAGGGTGCATACGTATACCTAGAAGTGAAACATAAACTCTAAATTTTTACATAAAATATTTATTCAAGGCAGTTTCATAAAATAATGGCAGGCAAATTCACATTCGTCGAGGCTATAAAATCTGTTCTGGTTGCCGCCGCATCCTGAGTAGACAAATGGCTTGCATTGCCGGGATCTAACATCGAAGTAGAAGCTGAAAAGATACATATTTGTGAATAATTTCGAACATGATATTGTGACGCCATTCAATCGAATTTTGCGATATAAAATTCTCGATTGTAGAATACTCCTATCTTCAGCAGCAGACTGATACAATACAACTATAGCGCCTAATAAATTTAAAGTTATGCAATTAGGTATAATTGCTCTAATAAAAGTAACAGGCGTACAGATTTCACTTACAAACAAAATAGCTAGGCATTCAAAATGTATTTTTATAGTAAAAATGTTATTTTATTATTTTTTATTTTGAATAGAAGTTACATACCTTTGGTATTTGCCTCGGCACGGACCTTTTCGCAGCGGGAGCTCGCAATTATCCACCGCACCTGTTCATCAGAATAGAGATAAATTTAATTAGTAACTGAGCCTTTTTGTTGTGAGATACAGGAGTTTTTCTTATTTGTTATTTGTCTATATAAACTCCGAACATCTAGTTTCAGTTTCAATAACGATTTTGCTGGGGACTTCATACATTTACTTTGAGATTTTTTAAAGATGTTAGTTGTTTACGAAGTGCACTATATTCCAATATTTGTGAAAATTAAACTGATACACATTTTGCTATTATAAAAATATTATTCCGCAGTGCCATAGACACTAACCTGACTGAGTTTGAAGATATGACGACTGACCTTCATAAAATTACATTGATTTTTAATTATTAATATTACACTACAGTTCTGTATTGGGTCGAAATAATTGCATTTACAGCTACAACAATAATAGCGATACCTATTGCGGTTGCGCAGAACAATCCCACGAATAGTAAACAAATGAAAACTTTTCTGTCCATGTTGTCGGTTTAAACGGGGCGTGATACTTCGTGAGTTTTTAACCGACTTCAAAAAAAGGAGGAGGTTCTCAATTCGACTGTATGTTGCTTTTTTGTTTAAATACTGTTACTTTATCTGGATGGGAGAATACAGGAGCGAGACAGTTTTAATTTGGTTTTTATTTTGTCACAATAAAGTATTATAACTACAATGTGAAACCGCCTGTGAAACGAGAGGCCGCGGGTTCGATCCCCGCACTGAAACAAATATTTGTGTGATCCACAGGTATTTGTTTCGGGTCTGGGTGTTTGTGAGAACGAAAAGTCTCTCGTAGTTTCTGATACCCACGACACAAGATTCGATCTTAGTGTGGGGTCAAGACTATGTATGTGACTGTTGGGTGTATTTACGTATCTGACGATAAGTGCACTGTGGAGTGTAATTAAAATTAAATTACATAAACGAAGCGCGTGGTCACTATACTAGGAGAGACGTCTCCCCCTCCTTAAAAGAGTTATCATCCCTCGGCATTCTACTAAAATGCACCGGTTTGTCCGAAACCGAATATACACTAGCTAATATAGAATATACACGACCCACTTGTTTGTCTCATCATGGGTTTTCCGTCATCGTGTACGTGGCTGCTATGTTAAGCGGACACGAATATCTTACCAACCTTTGCGGCACCAGAAGTTTTATTGACCAAATGAGACGTGGTAGTCACATTGTGGTAGCTAAGCTATTACTTCACGTCGGTTTTTATACAGTGGTATCACTCTGGTAGAGTCAGCTCATTCGTACCGTAGATATAACGCTCTACAGAAAAGCTCTACTAGTTACCATTTTGGTATGTATTTTACATTGTCTATGGCTTGGGGAAAAGGCGGAAAATGATTAATAAACAGTAATAAACGAGCATCTCCTGGACTGGTTGTTTTATTGTGCTTCCACATTTATATCACACTTACCTACAAAAGAACCTTTGGTTTTGCTGTAAGAAGACATGATTGACTCTCTTCGGTTCATATTAAAAGGACTTGAGTTAAACCCAAAATATGATTACTTTTTGATTTACTGGTGGTAGGTCTGTCATATTTGGGAGGCCGCCTAGGACTGGGTAGGTACGACCGCAATGTCTATTTCTCCTGCCAAACAGCAGTTAAATGCACTGTTGTGTCCCGGTTTGAAGGACATTGTAGCCAGAGTAACTACTGGACATATTGAGACTTAACGTCTTATGTCTCAGGATGGCGAGCGCGGTGGAATGCCAAGCATTGCTTTGTAATTTAGAGTGATGTTTGTTTTTTTGGCTGTCCATGAGCAGTTGTATCGCTTACCATCAGGCGAACGGCATGCTCGTCTCGCCATTTATCGTAATAATAATTTAAAAAAACATATTTGGTTATCTATGAGCTTAAGTTCGTAACCCAGAGGATACGAATATTATTACATACTACAAAAATATACCTAACACAATTTTACATTGTGGCATAATGCGATCAAACAAGTAATTAATTTAATATTATATCAGTTACTATCGACACTAATAGTCATCTGCATTACCAAAACAGGCACTCAATATTAGGTGGAAGAATTCTTCAACCGGTAAATTAATAGATTGGTAGATCAATTAAGGTGACATGTCATTGAAGCCTTTACAAGACGCGAGATTCTCGTCTCGAAGATACGATTATCGTAAGGATATAAAAAAGTTGCATCGTATAAACATCGTCAGAACACGATAGTCTATAGCGGTTATGTCGTGCGTTAATGGCATACGATTCTCGCCGCGAGAAACTCTCCGTATAAAAGGGGGCTTAAGTGTAATCGACAGCCTCCGTGGCGCAGTTGGTTTGACGCCGCCTGTGAAACGAGAGGCTGCGGGTTCGATCCCCGCACAAATATTTGTGTGATCCACAGGTATTTGTTTCGGGTCTGGGTGTTTGTGAGACCGAAAAGTCTCTCGTAGTTTCTGATATCCACGACACAAGACTCGATCTTAGTGTGGGGTCAGGACTATGTATGTGACTGTTGGGTGTATTTATTTATTTAATCTACAATTCATACTAGAAATTATAGTACCATTGCTAAGTACGAAACTTATTTACGAATGGAGTTTCAGACATTGTCGGTTTTGGCAATCTAGGCGAGGCTGAGGGCATCCATCTGGGTGAGATTACTACGCCCCTATCTGCTACTCAAACCAATGCAATAATTAGGTGAAGAACTAGGTCTGCGGTGTCCTATCATTTCTAATGTCCTGGTACTGCTTCCCCGCTGGTCTACCGCTGCACTGGTGGACTACACATTCGTATAATACTTGTGTGGAGAGCTCTCAGGCCATGTAGGCTCACGTTCGACGTCCAAATTTAGCATGAATTGAGTGCAAATGTACACGTCACTTGGAAAAGCCCTAGGTGCTCTAAAATGCGGCTACCGTTGTTGGCAGTATGGTTTTTGCCAAGCTCTGGTAAATCTAGTTTTATTGGAATATTTATATTCTGTTTGATAAAGATATATTCTATAGATAATATTATAATGATCTGCGTGATATAACGATCTAAATGTTTGCGGTTTACTGCCTCGGTGGCGTAGTTGTATTACGGTATGGTTACAAAGCTGAGGTTTCGGGTTCGAGTCCCGGGTCGGGCAAAGTGATATTGGATTTTTCTATTCATTATCAGCCCGGAGTACGGAACTTGTGCCCGATATGGCGATAGGCTCAACCCCTATCACATCGTGGGACGGAACATACAAGGCGAAATGTGGGTGTCCTGGTGGCGCCTCTGCCTGCCCCTTCGGGGATAAAGGCGTGAGTTTATGTATGTATGTATGTATGTTTGCGATTTTTTAAACTTTTCTCAAAGCTAAAGAAAAACGTAATTTTATTTCTGAAACCAAACTCAACAGTTCCTAATACTTCGAAGTCACCGTTATTATAATTTACAACTTTAACAAAATGACAAAAACATCAACGACTACACTCATAATGCGGCCGAAAAATTCACCAAAGAACCCGCACGACACCCGCCCTGACCAACAGTACTTGATTAGTACGCATAATTTAATTAGACGAATTATCTCCGTGCTTTTTGCACAACGAATGTCCGAAAAAATTAATCAAAGGCCGGACGCGTTGCAACCGAGCACATCAATCAATCTATCGCCAATCAGTGTTGCCATCAATCAATATCGACGTGAAATGCACCCGCTCCCGCTTACCTGCTATGTGGGTGTTGTTCCCGCCGAAACATGTTTTGGGGATACAGATGGCTGGCTGTTTGTTCCTTGTTCTCTTGCCTATGGTTTTTTTAAGTTCGCGATAGACTAATGTCTATTTCAGAATTATTGGATATGTAGTAATTAAATAAATAAATACACCCAATAGTCACATACATACATAGTCCTGATCCCACACTAAGATCGAGTCTTGTGTCGTGGATATCAGAAACTACGAGAGACTTTTCGGTCTCACAAACATCTAGACCCGAACTAAATACTTATGGTTTCCGCATACATTTGTCTCAGTGCGGGGATCGAACCCGCGGCTTCTCGTTTCACAGTCGGCGGCTAACCAACTGTGCCACGGAGGCTGTCTTAAATTAAAGTAATTTTTTGTTTCACATAAATTAGAATGCCCTAGGTGAATCAAAGTTAGACATCATACGGTTTACCTAAAGAAACTCCTAGATAAATATCCGACTCTTTTAACCCGACTTCACCGGTGCAAAAGAGAGGCTATTGTTTTTTATACTAGATTGTA
This sequence comes from Deilephila elpenor, assembly GCA_949752805.1. Taxonomy (NCBI): domain Eukaryota; kingdom Metazoa; phylum Arthropoda; class Insecta; order Lepidoptera; family Sphingidae; genus Deilephila; species Deilephila elpenor. Next base: position 11,062,428 of record OX457113.1, read on the forward strand.
TTTTTACTAACAGCCAAATTTGTTATTTGCTTTAAAACATCGTTAACCTACACCAAGCATATGGAGACATTTTTAAAAGAGGCAGTTAGTCAATACAATTAATGTCGTGTATATGTTGAGTTTATTCGGTAGATAAATTATGTTACTAACGCCGAATGACGTCACTACTGGCATATGACGTCACATGTCATGTCAACCAGTCAAGGGCGAAACATATTTATTCTCACATAATATATTTTCCACCCCTAATAAGGATAAAGGCGTGAAGAATTTAAAAACAGATATAAATAACTTTAACATTTCATCTATTATATGGTAATGGTGGGCATATCTTGACAATATTTTTAATTAGGTGTCAGCCGTGTCGCCTATAAAAGACATTCGTTCGGAACAAATTAAAAAGCACATTTCTCACCGGCCGCTTATTTACGACTTCTCGATTGTCGACATTAAAAGTTCATTTTTAATTCTCCGCTCCCAGTCTCTAGTTACAAATTCGAATTGGTAATTTTTAACTCGTTCGTCATCTAATATTTCAAATTGCGGGGTTAATTTTTTTTACAACATCAACCATTTATTAATTCGCCGGTCGCACCGGGCTCCTTTCAAAAGTTGAAAGAGATATCATCGGCTTGATGTATCGACGCCATTTGTAAACGCGGCGGGGAGCCGCGCGCCGGACGACATTCCAAATTCAAAATTAAATTAAAACGCGGTAAAAACAACGTGTTTCCGTTCCGTGCGTTCTCTATTCAAATTTCGAATAGATTCGATCTGCGCTAATTTGTCTATGACTCGATACTGCTCGTGCGCCCGAACGGGATATATTTTTTTGTTTACGTTTGGTAGAAAAAAGTTACGAATGTGTTCAAGACGGTCCACTTACATGACCGGTGACCTTCCTGGAAGGAGTTTCCGTTTTAAAGTAATGTGTAGATAATTAAATTTGGGTGGCTAATGGGAGACATTTGTTTGAAAACAAAAGAGTACGTAACGATGCGTTTTGTTAACCGCTGTGGTAATTTTGTTATGCAGATAGAATTGCTTGTACATTAATTAACTGCCGCGCACTGTCGCGATAAAAAGCAGTTAAATATTGTTTTCAATTAAGCCTTTTATGGACTCGTTATCTATGACTTTTGGCTTTAGAAGCGGCCGTTAACTAATTACACGTACGACCATTATTTTTGTACTCCAAATAGTTATGTACAAAATAAACCGTGGAGGTAATAAAGTAGTTGGGAGATATACTCTGAGCATCGGGACCGCCGCGCCGTGCGCCCGCTGCAAGATAATTACGTATCTATATGAAATAATTTAACTATTTCTTTTTATTTAGCTCTCAACAACTAAAACTGATCGTTTCAGAAACCCGACACGGAACGCATTAAGCCGAGATCCCGGCGCTCATCTGTCATCATTAATGCCACGGTATCCTAATAAGTTTGCTACAATAAATAAAAAGAAAAATATCAAAGAGTTGCGCCCCCTTTAATGGTTGTAATTGTGGCCAAATGAAATATGGCATCGGACGATACGGACTCTGTCGTGGGTGTTGCCCGCCGTAATATCGACGTTTACACGCTATAAATATTTTAAATGATTATTTTAATGCCTCTCTCCAAGTCGTCATTTACATAAGCGACGTGCGCAGGACTGTTAAACTGTTGTCACCTCGTTCGCGAAACGAGCGGTCAGGGCTCGTACGCCGGGCACATCTCGTCGCGAGGCAAATAAATAGTACAGCGCGCTCCGAATCCAAACGCGGCTTATTATGCGCATCCCGTCCAACATCGGACGCTTATTTGTGTCCCGAAAAGCGTTCGAAAGACTTAAAGCCTCCCCGGTTGATGCATGGCGGCGACACGTGAATGCCGACCTTTATATTCAAATCGGCCGTATTCAAATGCGTTCGTTGTCTATGGCTGCGTTGACAGTTCGCGGCCACTGCGAAAAAGGAGCGCGGGAAACGTCATATCGCCAATCGAAATTCGAATTTTGCTTTTTGGCGGGTCGATACGCATCTGGCGGGAGCGGGCATGGCGGTCGGCGGCGGGCGAGTGATGTCGCGGTTTTATTCGGTCGATTGTTGCGACTGGAGATGTGTAGATATGTGACGCGCTGATAAAGTTAGCGTGTTGCGGTGGTGGCCACTCGCCGCTCGGAACGTTAACGAGCTGGCTGAGTAATGAGCGACGCCATTGTGACTTGAACAATGGCTCCACAAGGCTATTGTTTCTATTATTGAAAATGATATTAGATAAGGACGTGGCTTGTGGCCGGCCGCGTCGATGGCCGTCCACTACGGTCAGTTACACCGTCAGATCGCTCGGAAATGTTGCTTCATATTTGGACAATGATTGTCTTCTTATAGCTCGAGTGTCTGTAACATAAATATATTTTTTGAGAGTTTTAATTATCTTATTTTTACCGTCCACCACAATCAGTAAACAGATAATTTTGATCCCACAGAAAGATACAATGTCTTGTGTCGTAGATAAGCTGAAAGAGTAGCCCATTATTGGCATAATAATGAGGTAAATAAAATGTATTCAACTTTACTCAAAAGTTGTGTCAATAATAAAAATCATTTCATTTCATTTTACATAGGATGAACTGGAAACCTAATACACCTGATGGGAGGTCCAGAGGATATTTCTGTATCAGCCCATATACGTCCCACAGCAGGGCACGGGCCTCCTCTACAACTGAGAGCACGATTGAGATGGGATTAATCCATATAGTCCACCACGCTGGCCTAGTGCGAGTTAGCGGACTTTTACATACCATAGTAATTAGTACAAATCGTTATGGTATACAGGTTTCCTCACGATGTTTTTCACCGTCATAGTGTGTGATGATTGACTATCAATACACACATGACTCTGAAAAGCCAGAGGTGTGCCCTGGGATTTGAACCCGCGACCACCGTGAACATGTTGGCAGCCGTGACTGGTCCGTTTACCAACAGGCCACCACGCCTAGAGCAATGCATATTGAATATCAATACAGTATGTATAATAATATTATCTGCAAGCTCGAAAAAATGTACACAGGTAGAATCCGAAACAGGACAAACAATTTTCCACCATCGTGTGTGCTGATCCTTGTTCGATGGAAAATAATATTCAGTTTTTGCGTCTCCACCGATCTCAGCTTGAAAGAAACAAAACAATACAGCAGCTTCACGCTAGTTTGCTTGTAGTTATATGGACATTGATAAAGACTCTACCACAATTAAAATTAATTTTTAAATAGAAAATCTTGGATTTTGCTAAGTTATAACCATCCACGCTTTAACTGGTTCATTCTTATTCCTGCGTCATAGGCCGGGCCATGCAGTACACACAATCCATTTTGCGCAACCTTAATATATACCCACCCACCCAACAATCACATACATAGTCCTGACCCCACACTAATATCGAGTCTTGTGTCGTGGGTATCAGGAACTACGAGAGACTATTTGGTTCGAAACCCGAAACAAATACCTGTGGATCACACAAACATTTGTCTCGGTGCGGAATCGATCCCGCGGCCTCTCGTTACACAGCCGGTGTCCAACCAACTATCAAATAATGATACGAATTTTTATCTCAACTTTTAAACTAGGACTTAACTGTTCAAATTACGGACAGCCACAAGATCAATGAGTTTGAATAAATTACTATTTGTCATATAGGTCCTACGTCACAACGATGACGTAACACCCACTGACCTTCGCCGTACCTAATTAGAGCTATACGTGCAGATGCAAATAGTGAATGATGCGTCTTAGCAACATCTGCATACAATGCTCCAGTTGTTAGTAATATATTGCCGACGGTCAGATGTCGCCCCAAGATACGGCGGCCTAATTTAAAATGCTTACTTTTTTCAAAAAACCAACTCTGTGAAAGTTTGACTAGAGGTTAGTGATTCGTATCGTGGCGGTGTTTTGTTTCACGCTGTTGGGTTGGCCTGGGTTCGCCTGGATTCTGATTATTCTTTAAATAAACTGAAACTAAAATACAATACTATTCCTGAAGCTCTACCAAATTTTTGGGCAAAAAAAAGCCGCAGCAATACGTGCTCCAATACCCAGCTGAAATTATATTTTAAATAAGATTTAAAAAAAATCATAAATTTGCACATACAATGCGCCACCCACCGACTCTTTTATGTAAAATATGTGTAAAATAATTCTGTCACAAAAAATAGCCTATGTTCATACCATAGTCCCAGAAAACACTTCGCAAAATTACGCGGCCGTCTGTATAGTAATTTAATTGTCAATGGATAACAAACAAACAGTTATTCTCATTTGTGTAGACGCAACCGGAATCAATAACATTGCTTCAATAGCAAAAGATTGAAGATACGTCGTTACTGCTATCAGGCCAGTTAATGTGGTTTTAATGACATTTGTAATCTGAGTATCATGTAGCGACTAATCGAATGAGTCCTCCGATAGATTTTATATTCAAATTAGTGGATTTGTAGACAATTTTAAAAGCATTTACAGCACAGAGAGTGTCCCGAATCATAATGGTGTTTTGTGCCGTGGGTGTCAATACTACGGGTCATTTTTCGGTGACAACAAATAGGTACTTTATCACAAAACAAAGTTTTGTACGGGCCTAAGTTCCTAGACAAATTATAATGATTGTTCATAATTCAATCAGCCACGGAATGGAAAAGCTATTTGTTTGGCAAATTTTTCGCCCATTCTGCAAGATACATAGCTTATAAATAGTTACAGAAATTCTTAGAATGTCTACAAGTTTCTATTTTGTTAAACAATTTCACATTGCAAAACATATCCTTTATTACACCTATTGAGGTGGGAAATCATTCCCAAAAAACGCCATCGTTATCCCCTCGAAGGGCATTAACGACTATATTTAGTTATTTAGCGATGGAAGGAAGTTAATAGCCGTTGGGCGGCGTGTTTTTAACATAAACAATGTTTTTTGTAACATTTGGAGCGCCAATTGCGTCGGCGCGTACGACGTGCTGACAAATTGATGTGTGTGCGAGCCCCCCCGCCCACCGCCGCCCGCGCCCCGCGTCCCGCGCCGCACCCTTCCGAACATGGCGGCCGACATGTCAAATGTCAAATTCAAATTGAAAATAGAATTAGGAATTAGGACCCAGAAATTATTTTTACGAGGGAATTTACGAAGAAGTTAAGGAAAATCTAGATAAAAAAGATCAACATGTTTGGGCCTGTAACCCTATCCTTAGGATTTTCACCATATAAAAAAAAATCTGCATCTACATGTCACATGCAAAACCAAAAATAAAATTACAACGAATGCGCAGTCGAAAATGTATTGTTTGCCTAAGTAGGTTAAACTGGAGATATTTCTAAAATATTTTAATTCAATTTATAAAATAATGTATATAATTTATCTACATGTTTCCACCGAATTAAAATTAAAATATCTCGTGAATGACCTCTACGCATGATGAATGGTAGAGCCACCGGAGATGGTACCAATTACTCAATTACGATGTAAAGAACCAAAAGCTTTTCAGGACCTTATTGTTTGATCAGTGAGTATTTGCATTCGTTCGGTGTTTTTCTTTACAGATAATCAGCTGATATATTGATTGCGATACCTTTCATTGTGACGGAACTTCCATTAATGTGTAAGACAGTCACTTTTTGGGTGGAATCTACGAAAGAACTGCCAAGGATCATCAGCTTTCGGATCGGAGATAACTCTGGCGAAATACAAATGGTAGAGCCATACTCTACCATCACAGAAAGCCGATGTGAAGCGACGGATTAAGAGGCACAATACCTACTTTTACCTCCCTTCCTTTTACCTCCCAATTTGAGAGGCTAGCTACGCACCTACGCTTTAATTTGTAGATGTTCATGGGAGCCAGTAATCTTCTTTTTTTTAATGTGGCACGGATTGTGGCTGCATTGCACCTGGTGGTAAGTGCTAATGCCGTCCAGATAGAGTATCGAATGCTATCAGACGGCAGTCTCATACCATTCGATACAATCATGCCGGCCCGCTGAGATGCCTCTTCACGCTACGGCGGAAGGACCCAGGATTAAAGGATATCACTTACATTAATTACAGTTGTTGTTCAAATGCCTATAAAAATAGATTCGAAAGTCCTATTATCAAACTATGTACGTGTGATTAGGTTAATATATGTTTAGATAACAAAGGTGTAATTAAGGAGCGATGTCGTGCGCAGGTGTAGTGCAAGCTGCACTTCGCGACGACGCAGGGCTGCAAAATGTTTGCTCTAATATATTGCCATAATAATCGTAACGAAAGTACATGATTGTTCTATAAGTTGTTATGGAAATACTTGGTAAGGCTTATATCTAGATGAAGAGGCATATTGATGTGTTGTTGCAGAAATATAATCATTTTTTTTATTGCGTTGAATGGCAATGCATGCCATTCGCATGATTGTAGGTGATGCGACCACTCATGGTTAGTAGAAAACTAAACAACACCATTAATTGCAAAGCGTTGCTTGGCAATACACTGCGCTCGCCATCCTGAGTCATAAGACGTTAAGTCTCAATATGTGTATTAATTAGTTACTCTGGTCACAATGTCCTTCAAACCGGAACACAATGTTATACGATTTATGAAATATTCGCGCCGAACAACCTAATGTTTCAGGAAGTCACTGAATGCAGACTGCTCCCAACAGGTTGCTATGCATATAATAAGTTATCTTTATGTTCTATGGTAAAAGGCAAGCAGCGATAAAAGGCAGAGCGACGAAAGGTATGCCAGTAAGGACCGGAAAAAAAGATTGAGCGGGAGTAGGCATATTCCTATGTAAATAACGACTGATTGGAAAAATAGATAGAAAGCCAAGAGTGCCGAGTAGAGACAATCTCCCCCAAAAATTAAATTATTGGGGAATATCTATTGTTCAGCAATAAACTTCACATGGTTACTGAGATGAAAAAATGAAAAATCATTATTTGAAAATAATAATTTTACATAAAAGAATATAGAGAGGTTTCTCAAATTGGGCGTTGCCTGTGTCTTGAGAAACCAGTTAAAATATAATTATTCTTACAGTATTTGGGTGTGTGAGTGTGAGAGCGTGATGTGTGTGCTATGTAGTTCGATTAAGCTATGATAATATGGACTTGGACCTTTCGTATGCCACACGACTAATCTAAAGATATTTGTCAAAATGCTTTTTAGAATGTTGCTCGACAGCCCTGGCTACACTTCAAGAATATATTGTATAATCTATATTTCGCCCGCAGCTCGGCCTCCTCATAACTGACTGAAAAGCATATTTTGGGCTAAATGCGTTATAGCCCGCGGTGCCTGTCAGTGAAAGTTTGCAATCAACACGCGGGCGTAGGTTCAAAATCGAGGACATTGGACAAACAGATAATTATTTATTTCATTTATTTATGAGAAAGTTTGATGTGAAACCATTTTGTTTATTAAACGGTTCTTTTTTATTTTGGCATAAGTGACTGCAAACATCTTATGGTTTTAACTTGTAGCGCAATGCAAAAAAAAAATTTACTTGTACATTCTAATATGAAATCTAAATAGTGTCCCTTATGGATGTAAAGGATATGACATTTCCAATCAGGATATGTACACGGATATATGAATAATGTTTATGAGTTGTGTTATCAACTGCCTCGGTGGCGCAGTTGTAATACGGTATGATTGCAGTGGTCTCGGATTCGAGTACCGGGTCGGGCAAAGTAATATTGTTTTTTTTATTCATTAATTATCAGCTCGAAGGAATTTGTGCCCGATATGGTGATAGGTTCGCCCCTTTATTACATTGTGGGACGGAACATACAAGGCTAAATGTGGGTGTCTTGGTTGCGCCTCTGCCTACCCCTTCTGGGATAAAGGCGTGAGTTTATGTATGTATTATGTATCTTTCTGATCGAAATGCGAGTGTAAATTACGTGGTTCAATGTAATGTCTATTTGAAATTACATGTGTGTCGATATGTTTACCGACCACGATATTACACATAAGTGTTGTATCGTGTTCGTTTATGAGTACTTCAGTGACAACATACAGAATATAACGTGCTATTAAACAATATTCATGTAATAAAATTGCAATTTCTTTAATTATTCATGTTGCTTATAACATTTTGCTGAATACGGTAAAAGAAACAATATTAGGGAAAATGTTTTAAGTACGTAACGTAATAAGGAACGCGTATTTGAGAGTTTTTCACGAGAAAAATGTTTGGTGAAGTTAACTTTACTCCGATGGGTCGGTGTGGTCGACTAATACAGTTTATTGCTTATTTCCAGAAGCAATTGGTTCACCGTTTAGCGATTAGGTTATAACTCTCAGTTTTGTGCTTAATTATATTTTATTTTGTACAAGCGTTTTGATTAAACAGTTTATTAATATTATTTTGCTATACGGTAGTATTGCATCGCTATTCGAACCACGTAAGTCCGATGTAATATCCGTAAGGCGTTCGGAGAGCTCTTGGAAAATCCGAGGTGCAGGAAATCTTTTATTTATATCTAACTTATTTTATGTATTTGTATTTATGTAAATTACTGTGAAAGTATTATGTAAATGATATCTTAGTTGAGTATAGACAAAGTAGGTTTACAAACAAATTGGAGATCGCAAGTTCGAGCTGACAGCATACACTTTTGACTTCTTCAATTTATATGTGTACTGTACTATTCTGTATCAGTCCATATACGTCCCACTGCAGGGCAGGTGTGGGTACTGGTGTGTACGATTGAGAGTGCTTGGCATTCCACAGCGCTCGCCATCCTGAGACATAAGATGTTAAGTCTCATTATGTCCAGTAGTGTCCAGCTACTACTTACTCTAGCTACAATGTCCCGCACGGAACACAACAGTGCATTTACTGCTGTTTGGAGAAATAGACATTGCGGTGGTACCTACACAGGCGGCCTCTTACATATGAGAGACCTACCACTAGTCTATTTATCAACAACGCTTGATTCTTTCATACTATGTCGACTACTATTATCGAGGAGTCCATTACTGGATACAGGAGGAACAAGATGACGGAGTCCGTTGTTCTTAGAGGTTTAAATACTTTAGACTTTATTACGATGAATGGCGAGACGAGCAGGCCATTAGCCACATGGTAAGCGAATAGACATTGCGGTGGTGCCTACCCAGGCGCCTCACATGAGAGACCTACCACTATCTATGCGGGTGGTTAATCAAACCTCGTGCAATTTTTGCATAGATTAGCGTTGATAATCCCGCATTGGGTCCGATTAATCAGCGGGGCGGATTGCATGTGTTAACGGTGCATTAAAGGTCTATTAGTTTGTGTTTGCGTGCAGCTAGTTGCCGCGCCGTGCTCCTGGTTTAGGAGCTTGCTATGTTTAATGTTAAATTATATTTTTTTTATATCATAAATAAATAAATACAACGGCCAACAGTCATATACGTCCGTACCTCACGCTAAGATCGAGTCTTGTGTCGTCGGTATCAGGAAATACGAGAGACTTTTCGGTCTCACAAACACCCGGACCCGAAACAAATACCTGTGGTTCACAAACATCTGTCTCGGTGCGGGAATCGAATCCGCATTCTCGTTTCAGCTAGCGTCTAACCAACTATTCCATGGAGGCTGTCAATTGGCTATCATGATAATATGATGGTGATGTTATAGTAAGTGTAATGGAGAATAATTACAGACCTGAGAGTTGACATAGTTAAGTAGGTTTGTTCGGAAAAGATAAAACAGTCCGATAACTGTTTCCACAGTGCAAAACAATTGCGCGTCACTACTCGTATTATGGGTTTTCCAGGATGAACTTCCAGAACTCTAAAATTATAGGGTCTCGGGCAATCTCATTCACCGAACGAAACATTTCATTAAATTTCTTAGTGTCGGTTATTTATGAGACAAATACCACCCGGTCAAGTTGACCCAGTGGTGGTCTATGGATGCAGACCAAGATTAGCTAATGGATACAACGCGACAGTGCCATTTATAACATCCACATATCCGTTCTTTAATGAACCAAAATATTTGCAAAAAATGTTTCAAAATATTGACTCGTTTTGGCTGCTAATGTTGTCGACACATTTTCAAGTGGCTCGGCTAATGGGGTCTTAATGAAAGACGTCTCAATAACAGATATACTTTTTAATATTTGAAATTAGAACGTCTTTGTCGTTCTAATTTCAAATTTCGTAGAATATTTTCATCACTTAAGCCCCATTTTTACGGGGCGAGTTTCTCGCCTCAAAGATGGGATTATCGTAAAGATATAAAAAGTTGCATCGTGTAAACATTGTCAGAACACGATAATCTTATGGCAGTTATATCATGCGATACTTGCATACGATTCTCGCCGGGAGAAATTCTCCCCATGTAAATGGCGGTTTATTTTTTTAAGTGATTTTTTTTGTAGATGGTAGAGCCTTGCGTAGGTCTTGATAGTTACAAATTACAATACAAATGGCTAGGCTCGATCTGGGTGTAACTGTCTTAGAGAAAATTGATGTACAGCAACACCTTTGTATTTTTGTTCGGTAAGTGACATTTCTTGAGACCAAAAAAGCTGATGGTATTATCATATAGCAGTGGCGAAGGGTGACTTTTTTCAAAAGGGAAGCCGATACTTCTGGTGAATAGTTTTATTAAATTAACAAGTACTCATACTTATATTTTTACTCCGTTATGTACGTAAGATATTGAGCGACATATTTGCTTAGTAATACTTACTATATTTTCATACAACACTTGCACGGAATAGCACTGTGCCCGTTAGGTGCTTTTTTTAACGTTTTTAAACTAAATTTCAATTAAATGCAAAAGACAACATAAGCCTGTTTTGAAATTGATCGACAAAAAAAATTCAAACGTTCCTTATATATAAAAAAAATATGAAGAGATTGATGTAAGTGGACGAAAGTAAAACGACGCGATGCCAGTATAGAGCTAACTGGAGATCTATCGAATCTGGCAACCCTCATGGGATGCAGGCGTGGGTTATGTTTGTATGTCCTATTTTGAATCAACGCTAACAAAAATACGGCATTACAATATTTATTAAATAATTAAAACTTGTCAGTTGCCGTTCTTTCTCTGGTACTTAAATGTATTATCAAATTTAATATAATTTCCAGTGCGTTTTTTAATTACGTAAATGCAGCATTTTTAAAATTACCTCATAATAATGCAATTCATGAGATAAAATGATACATACGACATTATCAAGTTTCATTCATCATTAAAGTTTTGCTAAATAGATAGATCTGTTTGCACTTCGAAACCAGTAAAATTTCATAAATTACCCACTAATTATATACAAACCTAAAAATAGACACCGCATTATACATATACACTGAAACAACACAGTAGTAAATAATATTTTCTAATTATAAACACGAAATAAAAGAGGCGCGAACTGGCAAATTACTTTATAAGCCGTAGTCCCACCGGCATATTCACAAGCGAATACCGTCGTATTTCTACAAATAAATTTAGACCTTAAAAGCTGAGGGTTTTAAGGTGCAATTTTGCGTGCAGTTCTGAGCAACAAACGTGTAACAGAGATGGCAAATAATGCGTTGGAAATGAGCGCGAGAGCAACGGGAACTCGTGCTGTGTCCTTGTAGCCTGACGTGACGTCATCGGGATCTAGGCGTCCGCGTGTTTTGTATGCATGTACTTACGTTGAACATCGCGCAATGCGTTTGTCGTTGTGTTATTAATTGATCGATAATATTTTGTTTATTAATATCGAATAACATTTGTTTATTGTTTATATTTATTTTAATATTGTTTATTATTTGATTATTTTCTTCATATAACTTGTTTAAAAAAATGTAAATAATTAATAATTTCCTTTAAATTATAAGGCGTGCTGCTAGGAATCGGTTTGTATGAACCCTTCGCCACTGTCATATAGGTACCCTAAAAGACGGATTCAAATACACAATGTTCATAAAATGGTTTCAGATGAAAGTTTTAGCCTCAGGAACCTAGCAGAACATAATCCTTATCACAGGTTCTTGTTGAAAATGACCTGTACCCATCGCCTTCTTGCAGCCATCTAACTATACATAGTATAAAAGGTTCACTATTACTTTTATAGCAGATTTCATCAATAAATAGAGTGATTGATGAGGAATTTGGAGACTGTCCCACCCTCACACCCATCACTGCAACTCCTGTAAGCCAGGATCAACAGTACTATACATTTTAATGACACCGAGTATTGAAGCTCAACTAGTCTCCGCTACTTACTTATTTACTTACTTGACCTTAACCCACAACGAACTTAATCATAAAAAAATAATAGGACGAGTTGAAAAATAACGAGGTTTATATGTGTAGTAATTGTTTTATTACACTTTTTTCTGGCGTGAAGTCGAGTCAAATATCTGCTATTAGTTGAAGCTGGGCCACGTTGCTAGTTGTTTAATAAACACATGATTGTACATCGGAAGTGTGCGTCTCCTAGCCAAGTGTCCGCACGCGAGCCGCGCCCCGGCCCGCCCTGCACCGCTCTATGCAATTAACTGCCACAAAGGCCACCGCGTGCCCTTTCGCACCTAATCGTCATCCATTCCAATAGCATTGTTTTTAATCTAACACTGACGTTTGTTTGTGTAACTGACTGAAACGCTGTTTTTTTACATTTGAATGGCATGTTTTTAATTAGAACCGTGTATGGTTATTTAATTTTCAAGGGTTGAAAGAGGCAAAGGAAAATGATTGCATACAGCCTTGTTTATAGAATATGTTGATTATAAAAATTGTAATGGGATATTTAAAGTTTTTACATAGAAGAATTTATTTATGATCTTATGTCGGTCCGGTAGTGAAAAAAATTGAGCTAAGATGATGATGATTTAAGTAGTGCAGCTTCGTATTACGCACAAGACTTGCACTCGTTTAAAGATACTTAAAATTACTTATTTTGATAGCATAGTCTCTTAAATTAATTAATGAAATGTGAAAAGGTGTTGGTTATAATATATGAGGAGTATTACGAATATTTTCAACGTGTGGCACGATTCAACTTAGATATGGCCATGGCTATTATAAAATAATTTGTTAGAGTTGAGGCGCCAATTATCATTTTTAATGTTTTTTTTTGAATAAATGAGGTCTTAAATTGGGATAACTTTGTTATTGGTTTATAATTAAATTAATCCAATTTTGGTTAATTAACTTTGTCTAAATTTACCTTTTAATGATATTGTTTCTTAATTTATAAGTCAAAACATTTATTCCCGTCGACATTTAGAAAAACAACATAAGTATTTAAGATAAGAAACCTAAACACACTGAAGGGTAGATGATCTCAATCAAGGTTAATTTCTGTCCTCCTTGAAGACCCGAAGATATCCCAGCTGATTTAAACACTCAAACCGAACAGACACCGCGAGTTTCGAATTCCATCTATATACATAACTGATAAGGCATCTCTAATCGTATCCAGCGATCTGACACATTACCTTCTCTTACACATGATAATAAACTTTAAGCTATTGCCATAAAGTGCATATTTAATTGGCAATAATTAAAAAAATGTTGCCAGCCATCAAAGCCCAACATTCCCCGACATCGTGTCTAAACGTCTCAATTCGTTATTTTATCTTTCATCATAAGTTTGGGTGTTTTTTTGCAGTAACGTTGATACTGCTTGAGGAAAACTTTATGGTAACCTGCCAAGTGTGTTATTTTAGGTTGGCAATTATTGAGAATGTTTACTTTATCAAATCATTTGTTTGGGAGGTAACTAATATCCGCCTTATCTTTTTTACCAAATTTATTATTATGTACGTATTTAAAAATATGAAAAATAATGCAATTTATAGGATGAATAATTCAACTACCTTTGTCAACCACAACAATATAATCGAACGCGCTTTAATCTAAAAACTTTCCCGCGTTAAATCCCGTTAATGGCGGGCGCTGTCATCGTGCCTATTCCGCCTCCTTACTCAAACGTCAGACCAGCATTTTTAGTCAGAACAAACATTAGTCAACTTGTCAAACAGTCAGTCAGGGGCAGTAGCCGACGCGGCCGACAGTCGGAATGGCTACATTGATGTATGGCACTAAATTTTGACAAGTTTAGGCGACATTGACGTCACTATAATGGGAAAAAAGACGATGAATCGTTTATTGATGGTTAGGTGGTAATATTTCGTGATCGGTAGGCGTGACACGATCATTTGTCGTATTTGGGATACAAATGCATTTGTACATCTTGATAAAATACTTAGCAATTTGAGTGTTGGCAGTTTGAAGGTATTGTGTGGATTTAATTTGCCATCAAAGGGTCAAGTTTTAGGGAAATTCATTCTTTTTGAGTTTATATTAAGATATATTTTTGAGGGAATTTAAAGTAGTGACGTTTATTAATACTGCCACTATAGTATAACTACATTTATCTGACTATATTCCCGAAAATGATTAATTAGTCCCAATTTTCGCCAGAAATACGATAAATAGATGCTGAAGTTAAGGCGGTCTCGATCAATGGCGGCCAATGGTTGTGAGATAAGACATGCTGTATAAAAACTCAGAAAACAAAACGTCCGCTCAGACAACAATGCGCCGCTCATTCAAATGGAAAGGCTTGTGATCTTTTTTATTAGGGCACTAAGTTTGCTTTGGGGATTCGCTTGGCTTAAGTATATTATTTGAGAATTTTCTGAGTGACTGCCTCGGTGGCGTGCTACGGTATGATTACAAAGCTATAAATTGTAATCGATATAGCGCTAGGCTCGCCCCCTTATCACATCGTGGGACGGTGAACATACAAGGTGAAATGTAGGTGTCAAGTTAAAGTGGCAAAGAGCAAATAGCGCGAAGAACTGATGGCCGTTGGGGCGAAAGGTTTTGGAGTGGAGGTCACGGACAGGAAAGCGAAGTGTCGTACGCCTACAAGATGGACGGACGACCTGGTTAAGGTCGATGTGAAGATCCTTGGGGGGGGGGGGGGCGGGAGCTGTGTTCAGCAGTGGACCTCCTGAGGCTGAATAGATAGATAGAAACTAAACAATACTCAACCACAAGATGGGTGTTCGACAGATGATGATGATAATATCCATGATCCAAGTGTGTGGATGTTGTTGGGTGACAGTAATCACTTACTGGCAGGTGAGCTGTTTGCTCGTTTGCCGGAACTATTGAATAAAAAAGTCACTGCAGCTATATTAATAAGGATTCCCCCGAAAATCCAAAGTAATCCTTTGAAACTCGCCTGCGAAATACTAATGTTACTAACACTGCCTTTGCCAAAACCAAGGGTCGGTCAATATTAATTTCAAAACCTTATTATTGATTTACCGTATTTATTATCATTCGTCTACTTTAATATTTAGAAATTAAATTAAGCGTTCTGAATCCAGAAACAAACCTTTCGTCTATGCGCAGAAAATCTTCATTTTTGAAAGCGGATCTAAAGCACAGCAGTCTAGGCACCGCTCCTGTAAGTTTTGTGAATTATTCAAAACCCTTATGATTTTTTGGGCGATGATGTTGTGCTAACTAAAGGATTTATAATAACTCATTGGCGGAATTTGACAGCCTCCGTGGCGCAGTTGGTTAGATGCCGGCTGTGAAACGTGAGGCTGCGGGTTCGATCCCCGCTCCGAGAGAAATATTTGTGTGATCCACAGGTATTTGTTTCCGGCCTGGGTGATTGTGAGACCGAAAAGTCTCTCGTAGTTTCTGATACCCACGACGCAAGACTCGATCTTAGTGTGGGGCCAGGACTATGTATGTGACTGTTGGGTGTATATTTATTTTCTACAACAGTATTTGTTACAACATATCCTCCTTACAATTTAACAATACGCATCGATCAATCGACTTCAGTTCGAATCTCGTCTGGATGCGAAGTTAATTTGCATGCATTTAAAAAGATTAAAACGCGGTTTTTGTGATGGTTCGTAGTGTTTTTTGCCAGTCCTTTGTTTATAGCTTTTTTGCGGCGATAGATTACTTTATATGCTAATGAATTGTGTACGAATGAATAACATAAGCGTATTGAAAAAGATTTGTCTTTATGCTGGAAAAGTAGTCAAAAGTCTGACGAGAGAATATAATCATTGTGTCATAATAACGCCAGCTTGATCGAGCAACGCTGATACTACAAAATTGTAAATGCTGAAATCATACTTCTCCGCTTGTCGAACAAGCCGTGTATATTCTCATTTATTTCAAGTCAAGTCTTTATTACACCTCAAATTAGTCAGCTTGATTGTGTCTAGTCTCTACCACTGACTCATTACTCCCAAACAAGGTTAACCTATAGCAATTAGCAGACATTTTGCTGTTGTCAGATTTCCCCAAAATAAACTAATAATGGATTTTCGCTACCTCTGAAATTAATGTAATGGTCACCACTGACCACTTACCACCAGGTAACTTTTGTGCTCAATATTAGCACGTTGCTAAAAAACAAAATACTTAAAATTGTATTAAAAATCACGATCAAAAATTTAATCATGAGGGTAGATTTTTGGTGATCTACGTAATAATAATTATTAAGCTCTATTGTTAAATAAATGTTGTTTGTTTTTCCTCAACATTTAAGTAGAGATGCAGCTACTTGTAGTCAGTCATACCTATAATAGATGTTTCCCGAGAAAGTTAAAATAAACTTAAGGAAAATCCTTTCGATTCAAAATAAGACAGAGATATGTTTGGTTCCAGTCTTAGAAATTATTATCTCAGATAGGATTCAGCAAACTATTTTTTTTCCCACACCTAGGCCACTTAATAAAACTAGCGAACACCCACAAAATGAACGCCCATCTCCAACGGATATTTACAACACCTCACCGTCGAAGAAAACCAAAAGTACGTAAATCTTATCTATTTAGAAGCAGCGGGGCCGTCCCATTTATTCCCCGATACATGGCGATTTACAACGTGTTATTCCTTAATCTTCCTGTTGTGTGATGCAATTAATTCAACATTTCGACACGTTTCAGCCGCGTCCGCCATGTTTGTTGACCGAGCGCGGGAAATAATCCAGATTTCGCGCGCAAAATTCCTTTATATTTATGTTTATAACCTCAAAATAATTGCAAAACGCGCACGCCGATGTGGAAATGATAATTTTAGATAATTTTGAGATGCGTAATGGTGAATTAGAGTGTATTTAGGTTTTATTTAATGTGTTGTTCATTTGTATTTACAATTGAAATGTTTGCTACAGGATTGTATTTGGTAAGTCAACTTGAGCTTTTTAAAAATTCTCTTAATATTTTTATGAATTATGAATTAAGCCCAGTTCCTGAAAGATATAAATGTATTTTGAGGGCTTAAGTAAAACAGAGCTCTTAATCTAAAAGAATCATTTTTTTTATTTATGATGCCTATGGATTTTTGATGCCTATCTCCAGACAACTTGAAAAAAATTAATGGATGCAAAGGATTACTAGTGATTTACGATGGAAATTAATGTATTTTTAATTTTTCCCTTGTAAATAATATAGTAAAATTGTACATCAGTTGATAGAAGGGCGAAAAACAACGAAATTGTATGCTACAGTTATTTACTGGGAGGTCCACTAACCAATTTCTTCCCTAATTCCACACCATCCTTGTATATTTACGCAATGTCCATACATTGGATCGGCCGCGTGTCCTGTTTGTTTTGTTATTAAATTTAGTATTGGCTCAGTTATTGTTTTATCGATGTGTTTACTGCACAATGGCCGCTCGGCCCACTAATGTTCCCTTAATGCACGCCTGACGTGTTCCGTTTTGTTAGAAAATATTCGACGATTCATCAGGATACGTTGGCTTATATTTGAAAACGAATATTTCGTTTTAGGCAATTTATGATTAAATAAATTCAATAATTCAAAGACAAAATGATTTCGGTCGTTAGAAATACGCGCCGTGACTAGATTCGTGACTGTTTTTGACAATTATAAGAATCGATCGATTTTATTACAGCGTAATTATTTGCCACAAATAAGATTTAATTCATAAATGTCCATATAACACCTTGTTTGTTAATATTCAAATAAAAATACTGTAAAATGTATACCGTAACTAACCGATTTCACGCGAATAACACATTATAATAAACTTCTAACATAAGTTATTTTGAAAATAGCTTGTAACCTTTACCGACGTCAGGCGGGTCAACAGAGGTCTTTCTTTTTTTCTTTTTTTTAAAGCTAGCATTAATCCGTCGGCTGCGGTCCCAGTGGGGGGTAGACAGGTGCGTCTTGCCTCGACACCGCCTCGCACCAAACTCAACATTATTTTCAATTATATTTCTGGTAATTTTGTACGGGTTATTATGTTTATTTTTGGGTTTGTTTTTGACCTAGGTCTGTATTTTCCGACTCAAGTTTATCTTTAAGCTGGCCACAAATATTTGCGAGACTCGTAGTTTTGACACAAGACTTCTATCTGAGTATAATATTAGTAGGATGTGTTTGACTCTTCTATATATCTATCTATTTAGCCACAGCAAGTCCACTGCTGAATACTCCCATAACATCTCCCAAACATGGAAATTGAAAATTGAAACTTCCACTTCTCGATGTAATTAATTATATTCACTACCTATTACCAAAACGTAATTCTCAAGTCATCTATTACTGTGACCACGATATTAATACAGGTTATTCAAATTAAATATATTTCCGTCAATAAAGAAGATATATTATATATTTACGCAATACTAACCTATAATTTTAATATAACAAGTTGGTCGCTAATGATTATTGCCTTGACATAATTTGGCGGCAAATATATTTTAATTCACGTCATAATTCCGTGCCACAGAGAAATTTTATTTATTTTGATTAATTGTGTTAGAGATATGCTTTTTAGGTTGTATTTTTTGACGATGAGGCAATGTTTAATTTGAATAAATATTATTTTAGTATTTTTTAGGGATTATGAATGGAAATAAATGTTTTGTTTTATCATTGGTTCAATAACTTGCTCACTTGTTACCCGTGCCCAACAATCAAATATGGGATAAGCAAAGAAAAATTTCTATTTTTATCGTTTTTAATACATTACTTAACAAACTTCGTGGTATGGTGGATGCGAAAGAGGCTGTGACACACAAGGTAACGGGTTTGATTCTCCTACCAAAGTAAATGTTTTAGTCATATTACACTTGTGTAAAATTTGAGTGCTGTGAGATCAAAAAGATCTCCGATGTTTGCGATATCCACGACCCAAGTCTTGAATTTTTATGTGGCTGTCGGTGCCTTTATTGGTATTAGTTTTACTTATTTAAAATAAAAATATTATTTTCAATTAATTAGGTATGATATTTGTTATAATACGTGCATCATATCTATTAATGTTTATGTTAATTTTCTCTATTACTTATGTAGTGTTAAAAGGGCGTTGGCTAAGCACACTTTCCAAGTATAAAAAAAACAATTATTAATAATTTCTATTAAAACTCCACAAATAATTACGTATAAATAAATGGATAATTATCAAAACGCCACATTGCTAGTGCGAACTTATAAACTGTTGAATTTATTGCGGCCCACAACGACGTACCTTTACTAATTTATATTCATAAAAAGGAAATAAATTGTGACGATAAATTTCTTTGTGTTATTGCGGTTTCACACAGTTATTTTATAACCATTGCTCTTATAAATTATACTCTTTATTAAGACGTTGTACAAAAGCAGCAGTGGATTAGAAGAAAGTTGATAAGTTCGAGAGTTTGTATTGTGCGTGGAGCCGCTTGGTGCCGGTGTCATCGACCCGAGCCTTGACCGAGGCAGTGAAAGTAACACGACGGATTGATATTAAACAGATGAATATCGCTTATTTAAATTTAGAACGAATTTAAATTTTGACATATTTGCTTTTTTAATTTGTTACGTTGACGTGACCAAAGATATTAAACGTACAGCCTTTATAAAATATACTTTCCATATTTGTTAAAGTGAATTTATAAAGTCCGAGGGGTGGAATGAAAAATATACTTTTTATATGGATTGTTTAATACACTTACAGTTAACAATAATCAACAACAATTACACATTTATCAACAACGATCAAACAAACAACAGCAACAAACAATACAGTGTAACAATAAATATCACAATAAACTGTAGTCATTACTGGTGGAAATACATCTCCAACAGATCTACATAAGTCTTATTATTTGTATTTACAAGATGGCGACTCCGGCCATGTATACCCGAGCGAAAACTTACAGAGTAAGCTATTAATCGCTAATAGAATGCCCCATTTCGAGATGACGTTCGAAATTCAAGTGACACTTGATTTTTTTTGACGCAGCGCGGTTTGCGAAAATGCCAGTGTTAGTTTTTGTTTGAATTTCGAATGGTCAGTCGAATAGTTTTTTAATCTATGATTTAGTGTTTGCCAGAATGGTGGTAGACGTGCTTGTAGACAGGCACGTGGACGGGGTAAGGCTTGGGGATTGGCACCTCAACCTTCTTCTCAACCTCGACGGGGTAGGGCTTCTCGACCTCATAGGGTACTGGCTTCTCGACGGGGTAGGGCACTGGCTTTTCGACTATTTGGGGCACGACCTGGAGGAAAAAACATTGAGGTTACCTATTGTTTATGGATATTATACATACATACATAAACTCACGCCTTTATCCCCGAAGGGGTAGGCAGAGGCGCCACCAGGACACCCACATTTCGCCTTGTATGTTCCGTCCCATGATGTGATAGGTGGCGAGCCTATCGCCATATCGGGCACAAATTCCTGACTCCGGACTGATAATGAATAGAAAAATCCAATATCACTTTGCCCGACCCGGGACTCGAACCCGAGACCTCAGCTTTGTAACCGTACCGTAATACAACTACGCCACCGAGGCCGATATTATGTAAATGGAGTATAAACAGATAAGGTAATGAAGAACAGCTTCACAATATTGACTGCTTTTCAAAGAGATAAGGATGTAGAGCAATTATGTTAATGGTAGAGACTAGAGTCAACTGAATGGCTGCATGTTCGTTTTGTCCCTCTCACACTTGTGCGCGTTTATTGTAGTTAATAATAAAAAATGAAAATGAGAGTATTAAGGCCTAAAATACCATGAAATAAATTAGCGGAAAATTTTTAAACGTCAAAATGTGTAGTTGATGCGACAGCGTCAATATCATGTAACCGCATCTGTCATAAAAGCCGGGTACGGTGATGTTTTTTTAATCTACGCTCCACTGGCCGTCGCTTTTACTTTCGTCGCGGCCAGTTACATTACATAATAATCAGTGTAGTGGCGCGGCGTGAATGCCCTCACTTATGTCATGAGATCGCAATAAAAAACAACAATGACAATGCCGCCAATCTAACAATATTAAACGTCATTTTGTTGATTCAAAGACGGAAAATTGGATAGTTCTTTTTGCAACACTATTGTTGGTGAAACGGTTGGTGAATTCAATGGGAGGGCCATTATCTGCAAATGTAAGTAATTTAAACTGCATTATGTTACATAAAATTAATTTTTGTTATATTATTAGTGGATATGGAACCTCTTTTGCGTATAAAACTCATTTGCGTTTAAAAAAAATTTAGCAGTTATTTTGTTTTTGTATTCTAGTCGGTAACTATACCAATAATTACACATTAATAAAAGTTGTATGAAAAATGACATCTATTTTTTTATCAAACAAAATCCCATCTCTTTTTAAAGTGTGATCTGAAAAACGTATTGTCTCGCATTTCTGTGGTAGCTGTGCTATGTAAATCCAGTAGCGTGTAACATGCATAGCATCTCAATTACACGGAGCGTTAAATCTAATCGGCCATTTTTCTTCTGTTCTTTAAGATACCGTAAGGCCGTTACATTGCGAAACTAATAATTTACTTTGATAAACTATTGAGTGGATTTAGTCAAGTGAAGAAAACAAACGGAAACATGAGTTCAAGCCCAGGATGTAGAACTACCTTTTGTGAAGTTATGGGTGTATTCATAATCAAAATTTCCTTTAACGCTGAAGGAAACTCCGTGAGAAAACTTAAATACCGTAGAGATTATGACAAGAAATTTAAATGTATTTAAATTCTAGTAACCGAATTAGGGCAGTGATAGCGAATTCTATTTTAAACAGTGGTCTGAAGTAAGATCGAAGTGTAAGTGAGAGAAGCAAAGCCCACTTGCACTTAGCAGTTATGTGGTTTCACTGATGGTCTCTCATATGTGAGAGACCGCCTGGATAGGTCCCACCGCAATGTCCTGTTGTGTTCCGGTTTGAAGGACATTGTAGCCAGAGGAACTACTGGCCATATTGGGACTTAACATCTTTATGTCTCAGGATGGCGAGCGCAGTGGAATGCCAAGCATTGCTTTGTAATTCATGGTGTTGTTTGGTTTGCTCCCGTTCATGAGCGGTCGTATCGCTTACCATCAGGCGAATGGCATGCTCGTCTCGTCATTCAACGCAATAAAAAAACTATATTGAGAGTGTAATAGTTATATCGCTCTTTAGAAAGTAGTGAATTTTGAGTGTATGTATCGAGTCTAGAATCTAGCAATTACTTCGTTACGATTTATATAATAATATAATGTTGAAAACGACAGGTAGTAGTGGATGTAGTACATTTTAATGTTATTTTGCAGTTACTTAATATCATTATTTTCTCTATGACATCGTGGGACGGAACATACAAGGCGAAATGTGGGTGTCCTGGTGGTTCCTGTGCCTACCCCTTCGGGGATAAAGGCGTGAGTGTATGTATGTATTATTTACTCTATGGTTAAAACCCTATCATCACTACTTACATAAAATTTTATAGATCAGGTATAAGGCACCAGAAATAACGATGTCTAAAAAACTATCGCTTTTAATCTTCGAGAAGCAACCATAGACCCCATTGTCATATATATTATCTAACAGCTAGCTCAATTTATATGCCGAGTATAGACTCGGAACCCCAAGGTTCTCACATTAAATGCCAGGTTTAGTCTATTTTTTCATTTTGCGAGAGCTTTCAGTTGTAGAACATACATACACAATAACTCATGTTTTTCCGAGCTGTAGAAATCTTTTTTAAATTGCCTGGTACGGTAATGCCTCAAATTTATGGTAACAGTGACTTCCTATCATATTTTTCAACAGAATTTTTAACTCTTACTACTGTTATTTCTATCTTCTCGCCTCTACACCAATCAGTAATATAATATTTACCTTATAAACAGGCACGTGAATCGGCTGCTCGACGGTCACATGGACGGGGTAGGGATGTGGGATCGGCACCTTCACGTACTGCGGCACGGACACCGCCACCGGGTGTGGGATTGGCACGCCGATCTTCTTCACCACGGTCACGTGGTACGGCTTCGTGTGCTCCGAGTGCGAGTGGGATTCGGGTTCCCATTCTGAAGGGCGCGCGGAGGCTACCGCGGCCAAGAGGAGGATGGTTGTTGCTGACTGAAAGAGAAGGGCATATTAACGTCTAGTATAGTAGGTGTAAGGTATAGGAATTAATCTTTGGTTGTAAAATAGTACTATAGAATTCGTGCTAGAAAAGTGACGATAATTGAGGTTGAGCAAAATAATGAATTCGATTCTGGAGATTTACTGAAGTTTGTGTTACATTTCGTATACAGATATAAATAAACTAGAGCAAAATTATAAAAGTAGGCTTTGAATCACATAACAGTAAGTAATCCACTTAAAATCGCATACAAGAACATACATACATACATACATACATAAACTCACGCCTTTATCCCCGAAGGGGTAGGCAGAGGCGCCACCAGGACACCCACATTTCGCCTTGTATGTTACGTCCCACGATGTGATAGGGGGCGAGCCTATCGCCATATCGGGCACAAATTCCTGACTCCGGGCTGATAATGAATAGAAAAATCCAATATCACTTTGCCCGACCCGGGACTCGAACCCGAGACCTCAGCTTTGTAACCGTACCGTAATACAACTACGCCACCGAGGCAGTCAAGAACAATTGACCGAAAAATTTAATGCGAATAATGCTGAAAATGTGCATTTGAATCCATAACGCGGCTATTAAACGAGAGGTGCCGCGAACGGTTTGAGATAATGATCTTATTGATGATGCAATCGCCACGTAAGAAACAATTAGGCGTTAGTACAGGAAGTGCTTCGTCCTTTCACTGCACTATAGGAAGCTGTTACGTAACAACACATTATGAGATAATCTGAAAGTCAACATGGACATTAGTCTTATGCTAAATTACGCGTTCACCGCACAACTGGAACGTGAGAATAAAATTTGAAAACAGAACTGCAGATAATTTTTCAAAAAGGGAACGCTCCGCTATTTTGTATTTGCCCGTATTGACATGAACAAGGATCCGCGGAGATAAGATATTTTACGATCAATTTAAATTGCCGCGTTCAACGTAAAATCACTTAAATTACACAAAAATCTCAATTTTAAGCCCAATTTCCCTAAATTTGAAGGTAAAATGGCACGTGTTTTTAAAAATAACGGCAATGCCACTTGCGATTTCACTATCGAAGATAATATAAAACAACTTACGAAAGCGATCATGTTGTCAAGTTTAGATGATGTTGTCGACTTCTTAGTATTGACTGGTGCATACTGAGATCCCTCCAAGCATTTTATACTTGGTGAAATGTACGCAGCACCTTTCCATTCAGTGATAGGTCCGAGTATTATGTTACTCTTCGCTCGATGCAGTACTTTCGATTCCATCACTGTGCTACTTATACATTACTGGT
Organism: Deilephila elpenor; assembly: GCA_949752805.1. NCBI lineage: Eukaryota > Metazoa > Arthropoda > Insecta > Lepidoptera > Sphingidae > Deilephila > Deilephila elpenor. Next base: position 11,087,097 of record OX457113.1, read on the forward strand.
TTTACTCCACTATTTTACATTCTTCGCGAACCTACCCAGCAATGGACGCGGTAAATGATTTCGAAAGGAACAGTGAGCGGTGTGGTGGTACCGTTCGATTGTACTATTTCGAGTTAACGAGAAAAAGTTAAAACAACCTTTTTTTCTCCGTTTTGGCATCTCGATATGTGCGAATGTGTTTTTTATGTAAGAACGGATCAATGGGCTTTCGGAATTCCGGTGCTTGAATTCATGATGTAATTTTAATTAAACATATTTTTTATGTAAGCTCACGCCTGTACATTCTCAAGGGGGTTGGCAGAGGAATTCTAGTGGCATCCATAGATCGCAAAACATGTTTCTGTCCCGAGAAGTGAAGACAGGGCTTATCGGAATATTGGTCACAAATTCCAGGGATCATAATATGCAATTTTTAAAATATGATGTGGTATGCCGGAACCGGAAATCGAATCTAGAATATTTCGTTATACAGTCCATACACACTACTAGTAGATCGATGAATCGCCCAATTATTATTATTACAATGTTGGGTAATATATTTTAATTACCTACTTATCATATAGACCGGAAATTGAACCTAGAATTAGTGCATTTTTTCTCTAAATTATATAAGAGTTATTTTGATCTGCTATTCGATGCCTGTAAGTTGTAGCTTGTATGAGGAAATTAATAACTTGTCCTTCTTCAAACGAGGCTTAAAAAGAGTTATCACCACACGGCAGGCAGCGGCTTGTCCATGCCTCTGGCGTTGTGGAGTCCATGAGCAGCGGTAGCTCCTTACTATTAGGAGCTTGCTCGTCTACCTACAACGGCAATAAACAATAAAGTTTTAGACGTAATAGAGGTGTTTAGAGCTACATCTATTTACCATTATTGCATCTCTCCATTATTTGGACAGAGTCTTGAGCTGGTTAGCCATATATTTCCCACTGCTGGGCACGGGCAACTGAAGGGTCATAAGCATTAACTAAAAAACTACAAAACAAAATCGGTTCATTTGTAGCCAGAGTAACTACTGGACATAATGAGACTTAACATCTTATCTCTCAGGATGGCGTGCGCAGTGGAATGCCAAGCATTGCTTTGTAATTCATTGTGTTTGGTTTTGCTACTGTCCATGAGCGGTCGTATCGCTTACCATCAGGCGAATGGCATGCTCGTCTCGGAATTTATTGCAATAAAAAATATATTTTAGAACTAGATATGTACAGACACAGATATTATACATTTTTAATAATTAAATCTTTTTTTCAACTTGGAGATATATATAAGGTTTAAAAATATACTTTAAAAGGAGGTTCTAAAAACAACTTTCTTTTGAATGATACAGCTTTAGCGAATTGCTCGAGTTCCGCGCACGAAATTATTGCTCTCAAAACATGTCCAAACTACTTTTATTAACGAATAATTGCTTTAAGTGCCAGCTTTCATCTTACTTGCAGCGTACGTGGGCTGTGATGCCCGAGATAGCGGGTTCAATTCTCAGGTAGAGTCTAATTTATCTCGATGGTAGTCCACTTTATGTGAAGTTTTCATACTATATTATTAAAATTAAATAGATCAGTTAATTTAATTTATTTTGCATAAAATAGGTTACTGCTGTAACTGTTTTACCATGATATTATTAGATTTTTATAAACGAAAACCTGTGTTTCGAAAAGAGTACTAAATGCGAGGTGAAATAAAGAAAATATTTGAGTATTAATAATATGTATTTAAAATTGAATTACTTTCTCAGACTTAGTTTATTTTGGAAACCTATATCCAGCAATGGCCATTTTATAGCTCTTCATAAATACATTATTTGTATCGTCCTGGGTAAAGAACGAGTGGCCTCCCCTTTCAAAGCCGGCTCTTTAATTACTAAGCTTGTAACACATCATAGATGTGAATGCGTGAATCGCGGTTGTATCAAGCCTCTTGATTACTATGAAATTGGATATAGGAAACTTTCTTCCGCGGCATTTTTGCTTTCATTTACACTGGTGGGATGTCCGTTTCCGCCTGGATAGTCCATTGAAAAAAGACATTCCCCAGGGTTCCAATGATTTATTGGAAGTAACCGCATTGATTGCATTTTAATTAGTTATGCAATTTTTCAGTTAGATAGAAAAACATGAATTTTCGGGTCTTTATGTATAAGCTATACGCTATAAATACACCAAACAGTCACATACATAGTCCTGACCCCACACTAAGATCGAGTCTTGTGTCGTGGGTATCAGGAAATACGAGAGACTTTTCGGTCTCATAAACACCCAGACCCGGAAAAAATACCTGTGGTTTACACAAATATTTGTTTCAGTGCGGGGATCGAACCCACGGCCTCTCGTTTCACAGCCGGCGTCTAACCAACTGCGCCACGGAGGCTGTCAAAAACAGCCGACAGGAGAAGATCCGACTGGTAGAAAAAAAAATGTAACTAGTTTGACAAATTATGGTTATTTTTCGTCGGTGGATACCCTATCTGGACTACATTTTACTATCCATTACTTCATTGTTTTCTCACCCGCTTTATTACGGAGGAAAGTGGCCAATGATTTATTTTCAACTCCTATTAATTTAACTTTGTGATTGATTTCGTTGCGGGTTAAAGACAAGTTAGACATTCCCGGAGACTCGCTGAGCTTCAATGCTTTGTCATTAAAATGCGTGTTGATGATCCTGGCTTACAGGAGTTGCAGTGGCGGGTGTGAGGGCGGGACAGTATTTTTACCATTAGGCGCATTGGAGACACTGCTGTATCAATAAAGAAAGAATTTCATACTTTATTTGTCTTTTTTGATCCTTGGGTACATGATTTTATGCACGTTGTAATGTGATAAGCCCAATCATGTGTCGAACGAATAAGAACGGGTAAAAGACACAGTATCAGTATTATTTTTGTTTCGTTGTTGTACCAATATTGAAATTGATCCAAATTGATTGATTTGATTGATTGAACCAAATTGATCGCTATATTTACCGAATCGAATATAAGCCCGGCTAGCTCAGTCGGTAGAGCATGAGACTCTTAATCTCAGGGTCGTGGGTTCGAGCCCCACGTTGGGCGAATCTTTTTGTATAATTGAACATCATTTATCGTAAACTAAAATTGCAAATCATAAATAAATTAGCTATTAAAGCAAACATGATTAAGTTACATTTGTTTCCCCACGATGTTATTACCCGTCGGAAATATCTGTGGACCTGAATAATTGACGTCATAGGAACATAAGTTCAGCAAATTCAAAATATAGGTTAAACAAATTAAATCAAAATAGAAAAAAGAAGAAAAAATAGAATTCGCATCCATCTCAAAACGTTTTTAATGTAAAATAACATAGAAGATAGGGGAACACAAAAAAATGAAATGTGAACCTCATTCCAGCAAGGTTTACAGATATTTCCGACAGGTTATATATTATGATATTATGCTATAACCTTAGGAATGAAACAAAAAGTCTAGACTCTCCGTGTATGACCTAGCATTACAGCCAATCAGTCGATAATGGTGTCCGCGTAGAAAGCCGAGGATATCACCAGTGATTACTGAGTGCCATCAATAATGACGACCGTGTTCCATGCTTCAAGACAACCTTGCCTCCCATCATACAGGGTATATGCAGACTGCGACCACAAACGAAGCCAGGTGGTAGCATTAGTGACTTCAGACATAATGCAACTAAAAATTTCGCAAAAATAGGGAACATTTTTTTTTGTATTTTTGTACTAAGCCTCATATTTTGGTGGTATACATCGTTTTCCTAAAATAATAATGTGCACATTTTTATTTTTAAAGACGCAATGGTATGCCAGGGATTAAATTATTATTTTGCCAAATTCGATGTATTTACCTACCACCCAAAAACGACGATACTAAAAGTATTGTAAAAAAATGACGCTTCTTTTATGACATTTTCTGTCTCACAAACACCCAAGCCCGAAACAAATACACTTGTGGATCACACAAATATTTGTCTCGGTGCGGGGATCGAACCCGCGGCCTCTCGTTTCACAGGCGGCGTCTAACCAACTGCGCCACGGAGTCTGTTATTGTATTGATTTAATGCAGGTATAAAAGCCGGCTTTTTTACTTAGTGGACTGTAAAAAATTTAAATATATATTTGGTCACACCCCGACAGTAAAATAAATAACTCTAGCTGTAAGTAAGAAAAAAACAAATAAAGATAAAGCCCCAGATGCGCGACCGTGACAGGACTCGAACCTGCAATCTACGGATCCGAAGTCCGACGCCTTATCCATTAGGCCACACGGTCATATTTCAGGGAGCTGTATTTAACAGACGGATTCCGAACGATGTTTGTTTCTATATTATTTACTACTACAAATAACGATATATTTTGATTTATCGTGGGATTCCACGTATTGAAACCTACGTTTGGTACCTTCGTTTTCACTCATATCGACTGTTGAACGATTGAATATTACCAACTAGTATCGTATAGAGAATATTCATAGATATCATAGTAAAACTAAGTCACTAAGAATATAATTCAATACTAAAACCACACGATAAATCGAATATCGTTTTTATAGTAGCCCCAATGTACGAAAAACTTTCGATACTACAAAGCCAGGGGTACCCAATCTTTTTCAGTTCATGGCGCATACATGTTTATTTTGTTTATTTATTTATAATTCTTTATGGTACACAAAACATAGGAATAACATATATACATATATAAACTCACGCAGGGGTAGGCAGAGGCGCCACCAGGACACCCACATTTCGCCTTGTATGTTTCGTCCCATGATGTGTTAGGGGGCGAGCCTATCGCCATATCGAGCACAAATTTCTGACTCCGGGCTGATAATGAATAAAAAAATCCAATACCACTTTGCCCGACCCTGGACTCGAATCCGAGACCTCAGCTTTGTAGCCGTACCGTAATACAACTACGCCACCGAGGCAGTCGAACAACATATATATGGAACTTAAATCTAAATATGAGTACAAACGGCGGTCTTATCGCTCACGGCGATCTCTTTCAGACAACCTTTGGATGGACTGGAATGAACAGGAGTGTTTACTACTTTGTCTTGGCGCCCTAACATATTTACCAGAATGATTGGTTAAGGATTGATAATATAAAAACTTCGGCATTGCATACCTCTTCTCACTGACAAGTATTAGTTATCTCGTATTATTGTGCCCTGCCACAGATCATTCCCATGCCCCGTATAGAAAGCTTTGTATAATAAATAAGCGGGTCATATGTACTAGAGTTTCTACAAAAAGCGCTCAACGTGGGGCTCGAACCCACGACCCTGAGATTAAGAGTCTCATGCTCTACCAACTGAGCTAGCCGGGCGGGTGGCAATTGTATTCAAACAGCGCACTATATTCAAGTATGGATGGTGATACTAATATTGATCTTTTTGTATGGTCGTTAAGTTAGGTTCTATAGGGACAAGTTAGACATTCCCGGAGACTCGCTGAGCTTCAATGCTCAGTGTCATTAAAATGCGTGCTGGTGACCCTGGCTTACAGGAATTGCAGTGGCGGGTGTGAGGGCGGGACAGTCTCCAGGTTAGGTTTTGAAAACCTGATAATCTTATACAGGGTGATATTGACATACGGTATTTAATTAAGGTCACATGTTTCTACCCACCCCAGAAAGCTTTTCACCAAGTTGAAAAAAAACTGCCTGGTAGTTTTGTCAGAAATCGCGATTTTAGTTTTCAAGGCTTTTGGTCAATCCGTATAGGTATGAGTCTTATTACGGCCTTGGTAAGTTCCGTAACCAAACTTAAGCTCAGCTAAGCGGTAAAAATACTCGCGCAAAGGCCAAAAATCGTAAAAACTAAAATCACGATTTTTGACAAAAAATTATCTCTTTTTTTATTCTGTTTAATATCACCTGTGGTGATGAGAAACGTCTGGGTTAATTAAACACCGTTTGTCAATATCACCCTGTATAAGATATTAATGTTCACATTTCATACACTGTCCCACTAGGGCCACCTGATTCATGAGACTTATCGATCAAAGTGTATTATCATTTCATCGAATATAAAGTATTAAGTATATAGATAATGGTAAAAATAATTGTATGTCTGTGCGTCGCCGAGCTGCGGTCACGCTTCTCTAACGAGTGCTGCAAAAAACGCGTCCGCTTGGTTGCACCGCGCAGGGGATAAGAGATAGCGGGTAGAATAATTGAACATACATAAACATCGCGCCTTTTTCCAAGAAGGTATAGGCAGACGTGCAACCAGGACACCCATGTTTCGCCTTACGTGTTCTGTCCCACGATGATAGGATCCCACCAGATCGGGCACAAAGTCCTGACTCCGGATTGATAATGAATAGAAAAATCCAATATCACTTTGCCCGACCCGGGATTTGAACCCGAGACCTCAGCGTTGTAATCATACCGTAGTAAAACTAGGCCACCGAGGCAGTCTGGCCAGCAAGGCCGGAATAAAACTTATTAATTATGTCTTGAATAGCTTTTCAGCAATATTATTAAATCCAGTAGTGATTTGGAAAAATTTATTCGGGTTAAGTTAGCTCCCTGCCGGCCGTCGGCCATCAGTTTTAAAGAAACTAAAGGCTTTATATCTTATGGCCTATACTTCTCTTCCGGAGCAACGAGGTAATTTATAATCTTTCCTAATGATAAAACTATATTTTAGTAATATAGGGAAAAAAAATCTGTAAAAAAATAGTTTTATTTCAATGTGTAACATTCGCGTAAATCTAAGAAATCAATATAAGGAAATTAGAAATTATAAAATTTTACAGCAATTTCTACAGAAATGTCCTGCTCACATAAGAAAAAGAAAGAAGACAAAATAAATTGCATTAATCTTTCAATAGTCAACATCTTAAGACGTGCACCACGACATAGATCATCGTGTCTATAAAAGTAATTTATTTCATTTGTACGTGTTTGTTTACATGCACACATTGTACGTCCCGTAAACTATAGGGGTAGACAGAGACTACAGTTAAACGGCCTTATTTATAGACAGATTCAATACCTATTTTAATTATCGAATGTTTTGTCTTCTTCGCTCAAACTGAATTCTAAAGTTGTTCGAAAGAGACAAAACATTCGATAACTAAAATCGTTTTTAAGTCTGTATAAATATTTAGTCAATATTATATATAGATCTCTCCCTTCCAGACTATAAATCCTACATGGTAGTGGGGTCAGCCTCCTTCGCATTCATCTTACATTTCGCCCTATGGTGTCATCAGAAACATTGCATGCTATCATGTCCCGTTGTACCACGTTTATCTATTTTGTTTTCGGTTTCATCAACATTTCCATTTTTTCCCATAAGTTCTTGAGCTGAGTCAAGACTCCAGGCCTTTAATTTGAGATAACAATTTAGTTGGAATAGTGATGATGTCATATTTCATTATGACATTACCACATGAGTACGTGTGGTAATGTCAATGTAGACTTATGTAATTACTTCATCTCCTTCAACTGTCCAAACAATATTAACTTTCGTTTCTTCAAGCGTTTTGAAGCTTTTGAAATCGTGTAAATACTTGAGATTGGTAGTTTTATTATTTCCTGTTTTGACCTTTTTGTTTTTAAATAAGTTTTATATGGTTCTAAATAGTATCAGACTAATTTCATGACGCTGCACTGCGCTCATCACCCCACGTTAGGTGTGAAGCCTTTTATTAAATAAATACACCCAACAAAAATACACTTGGTCTGACCCCACACTAAGATAGAGCCTTGTGTCTTGGGTATTAAACTACAATAAACTATTCGGTCTCACAAACACCCAGACCTGAAATAAATACTTGTGGCTCACACAAAAAATAGTCTTGGTGCGAGGATCAAACCCGCGTCGTCTCTCATAGCTGGCGTCTCCCCGACAATGCTACGGAGGTTGTCTATGTGCATTAATGGCCATAAATTACGATTACAATGTAAGTAAATAAACGAGATTCGATACAACTCTGCAATCGCTACTAGCTTATACCTTGCACCAATCAATATTTTTTTTATTATTTGTTGTAATTGTAATTAAACTTTCACGTCGCGTCGTCTATAATCATGTGACTTACTTTCAATATAGTAATTATTTATTACAATAATAACATTGTGTGTGTTTTATTTCTCTAAATCCTAGCTTTCGTAAAATATGGATACGAGTAAAACGTAATTTTTTTTTGAAAATCCAACAATTGAGTGATTATGGCATAATAAATTTGCATAAAGTGGCCTTCCCTCAGCCTTGTGATTAGTAGAAAGAGAATATGGCCTGACGTCATAAAAAAAGTAAGTAAGTTAGTAAGTAAGTCTTAGCCTTCTGAGTTCGAATTGTGTGTTCTAATTTCGAGCAGATCAGCTGATTGTGTCGACCGCTGGGAAAGAACTATCTTTGTTGGCACCACAAAGAATAAATATTAACCCACATTAAAAATAAAATAGAATATGACGAGCCTGGTCGCTTGATTTTAGTGTGTTTTTCTTTATTGCGATGAATGGCGAGACGAGCATGCCATTTGAAAAATAGATATTGCGGTGGTACCTACCCAGGCGGCCTCTCACATATGAGAGACCTACCACGAGTATGTTGTTTAAAAATGCATATTTAAAGTGCCACAAGACAAATAAGGTTTGATATATCATTTATTACATAACACTACTTTCCAGCTATTCGCCTATACCTTGCACCACACATTCTGTCTCGTTGGCAGCTCCGTCGTCTTCCGGTGAGCGATTTCCGCGTGCCTTTTAATATGTACCTACTTTGTGCTCATGTATACTCGGTAGTCGGTATTCACTTATAGTTAAATAAAATGCCTTAAGAAATAAGAACGATTATTATTATTTACCTTTAATTTTTTTTAGTACATGAGGTGGTAGTTACAGTGGAATATTAATAAATTACCAAAGCCGATTATCAACTCAATAATACCAAGGTCAAAAAATACCCCCGTCAGTCACATACATAGTCCTGAACTCCTGACCCCACATTCAGATCAATAATTAAGTGTTGTGTCGTCGGTATCAGAAATTACGAGAGTCTTTTCGGTCTCACAGACACCCATGCGTGGTAATATTGGGTTTATAAAATATGAACTTCAACATTGGAATATAAACATTCATACATAAACTCACGCCTTTATTCCAGAAGGGGTAGGCAGAGGCGCCACCAGGACACCCACAATTTGCCGTGTATGCTTCGTCCCATGCTGTGATAGGGGGTGAGCCTATCGCCATTGGTATAGTCTCTCCTTATCACAAATGAATAATGAGATGTCTCACGGTTGTTTTATGATATCCACATTGTAAAGGGTAAGACGGGGGTGAAAAGCATTTTTTTGCTAAGACACAGGCGCAAGGAACTTTCATTTAAAAATACATAGTGATCGGCGCAAATAATAATTATAAATTAATATTTTATGTGGTTCAGGGCTTTGATATTTTACATTTTGGCACCACGCAGGGCAGTTACAAAATTTTATACGGATGTGCCGACGTATAAACTTATATCTTTATTAATGATTATTTATTAAATATAATTCAACGGAGGGTAGTTAGTTTGATATTGCTTTCTCACTAGATCGTATTCGGTCGGACTTGATTGCGGTTCGCGTGGCGCGTGCTACAACTGCGCTCAATTGTTAATTTCGATTATTAAGCGGACATTCTGGTGTATGTAGTGGTAGTGCTTTGAACATTGTTCTTCGTCAGCTTCTACCTTCTAGCTTCGAAATTGGCACTCTGGTAAGTAGGCTAAACATGTTGTACTGCCATACATTAGAAAAATCAGAAAAATAAGTTTATTTAAGACAGTCTCCGAGGCGCAGTTGCTTATACACATAGACGAGAGGCCGCGGGTTCAATTCCCGGACCAAGACAAATGTTTGTGTGCACCATAGGTATTTGTTTCGTGTCTGTGTGTTTGTGAGACCGAAAAGTGTCTCGTAGTTTTGGATTTTCACGACACAAGACTCGATCTTAGTGTGGGGTCAGGACTATGTATGTGACTATTGGGTGTATTTATTTATTTATTTATAAATACGTCTAACATTCAAACATGGCTCCGACGATACGATTAATGTAACATCCTTTGTAACAATTAGTAACTGGGGAAGACATTTCGGTGTCACACCTGCCAGGCGCGAAGCCAGTAATTGTTTTACTAAATAATATACAAAACCATGTTAAATGTAAGAAATCGCTGGATCAAGAATGATTCCAAAAAGCCGCTGTGGAAGACTTCAGTTAGGAATATGTTCAGTGCCCCTAGCCGGAACATTGTGCAGTATCGTAATAGAATAGTAATAGTAAAATTTTGTATGGGAATTTAAACATTGTGAGCGTATTTGGAACTAAAATTTCACAGCGGGAAACGTTTACGACACTATACGAGAATTACTATACGATACTTCAAAATGTTCCAGCTAGGGGCACCAGAAGTAGACTATGTTTACGATGATGATCCTTGATCTGATATAGCTGAATACTTTGAATATTCCTTGTAATGCCTGTTAATAGTTATGCTAGTAAATATAATACTCGCTGTGCGTTCCTGTTTACGCTACACTTGAGTACCTGACCGAGCTGGGTCCCTAACAATATCTACGCCAGCATACTGACTAAAAACCCCTCGTTAATCGTCACACGCATTGTGGGCGGTACCGGACATCCCAGGGCGAAAAGCGCCCCGATTTACGTCCGCATTACCGCCCCGCGCAAAACCATCGCTGGTCCTTCAGTGTACACTTGAGTACCTAGTAACACATTTTCTTTACTCATGTGATGGTAATGTCCGCGTATTCCGGAGAGCGGTTTCCGCGTGTACACACAGTTTTTGTGGGCTTTAGATGTGTACAATATGGGAAGTTTTTAGTTGTTGCTTTACTGCAGGTAATAGTTTGATTGTTCATATCCATTTCCATAGTAACTAACATATAAACACGTTGATTGAAATGAACTAATGCACATTAATGTCCGACAGGCAGACAGGAGTTATTCAGCCGGCCGAAATTTTGTCTAATCGTTAGCTTCAAATAGCCGAATTGTATTCAAGTGTACTTGGCATTTGACAGCCTCCGTGGCGCAGATGGTTAGACAACGACTGCGAAAAGAAAGGCCCGCGCTTCTTAGGTCTACCCCTCGGTCGAGTTCCGGGAATGTTCATATCTCTTAAAATCTATACATAAAAATTACCTACGCCTTCAATACTTGTAGGTTAAAAATTCACACATTATACTGCTCATGAAATAGGCGAGGCAATAATATACGTAGATATTTACAACCATAACAAACAAATACACATCTGCCATTAAATTGGTCATACGACATAAATATTTAAACTAATAGAAATGTTATATTATGATGAATTGAGGCATGTGGTGCTGAGGTCATCTATCATGCTTAAGGCCTCTATGAAATGTGGTACACAATAAAATGTGTGTGTTAAAACACGACAATTGCAAGGTGGAAACGCGTTTTATGAATTTCTTATTATCATGTTAAATGTTGATAATATTGAAATGATTGGTTTATTAGTCCATGGGTTATTTAAATAAATAAATATGCGTTGAACGGCGAGACGAACATGCCATTTGCCTGATGGTAAGCGATACAACTGCTCGTGGACAGTAGAAAACCAAACAACACCGCATTGCTTGGCACTCCACTGCGCTCGCCAACCTGAGACATGAGATGTTAAGTCTCATTATGTCCAGTAGTTACTCTGGCTACAACGTCCTTCAAAAGGGAGCACAACAGTACATTAAACTGCTGTTTGTCGGGAGAAAAAGACATTGCGGTGGTACCTACCCAGGCGGCCTCTCACTTATTACATTTTATACTACATATTTTGCATTGCATAGGTCCCGGAAGTGACTCGTTAAAGAAACAAGTGCTTACCAGGTGTCGTTTTTGGCACAGACCATAAACAAGGCCAAAGATTTTCGTTTCCATAGACAAAACCTGTTTGTAATTACAGAGTATAACACTGATCAGTGAATGAAATCACTTTAATTCTTTGAAGTGGCAAGATTAGAGGACCTTTTCTTAGTCTGTGGACTTATTAGTTAAAATCCGTAGAAAAAAAAACAGAAAAAAACATTTTGAATAGCAAAACGTAATGAACGTTTTAATCTCCTCTTAACATGATTATACTAATTTACGTTTATGTGGTTGATTAGCGGTTTTCTATGAATAAGAGGGTTAGTGATTATCCCCGTTCATTGATATTTACAACTTTGGACGTAGTTGTGTAGCCGACGACATCAAATAGGAAGTGAAAAGGAAAAACATGGGAGCTGGTGGTATTGGGCCTCCAGCAACCTCTTACCGAACGAAACGCCAACAAACCCGTCGTTTCCGAAACGTTTCGTCGGTTTAGCCAACTCTGAAACTAGTCCAAGGTAACATTATAGTTCTACTAATAATGGATGGTGTTCGGTAGGCGATTGGAATATCATAATGCAAATATTTATGTAACACGCATAAACAACGTTATACGTAGGTAATGTAATTTATGCCAATGTTACATACAAATACGGCAATTTTTACGGGCTTTATCGCGAATTTTTGGGTTATTTTTACTTATAAACTAAATACCTGTTGTATTAAAGTTGTACACCTTACCCGATTAAAATATTATAGTTAAGTGCGTGGTGGCCTGTTGGTAACGGACCAGACGCGGCCGCCTACATGTTCACGGTGGTCGCGGTTTCACATCCCAGGGCACACCTCTGACTTTTCAGAGTTATGTGTGTATTGATAGTCAATCACCACGCACTTTAACGGTGAAGGAAAACATCGTGAGGAAACCTGCATACCGTAGCGATTTTAAATGATTTCTACGATATGTAAGTCCGCCAACCCGCATTAGGCCAGTGTGGTGGACTATATGGCCTAACCACTCTCAATCGTTTTTTTTTTAATTGTAGAGTAGGCCTGTGCCCTGCAGTAAAACGCACTTAACATAGTCAAAAAGAACTTGTACAACTACAATTTCCACGAACAAACACCAAATAATTGCTTTCAGCTTGTCCAATTCATTTTTTGCACCAGCCCACACAGATCCGTCTCCCGCTGACTCCAATATGGCACAACATGTCAAAATATATCGGCGATTGATTTATAAACACAAACGGAAAGTAGCCCACATGTGTTCCCCAGCTTCCATAAAATCCTTAGTTATGCTACGCTAAGTACTGTTTTTTGGCTCAACGACATGTACAAACAAACAGGGGTATTTAATTAATATTTACTAATTGAGCTGGTTGGTTCGGTGTGGGTAATGTAGCTACTTTATACGTGTTATGTAAGTCCGTTTATGTTCCGTGATGGATATGTGACGGGCGAACAGTAGGTTAATTCACGTAATTTATTGACGCGCCGATCAAGTTTCGATGCAGTTTCGATTAGGTTTACGTCTTAATGGTACGTACGTCAAAATGTTATTCTTGTATTTATTTAGCTGCGCGTAAAATATGCATAAAATGCGCATGTGCTGCACGTTGGTCGGACTAAACTGTCATTGGAGACGTCAAATGAATAGGTAAATACCAATCAAGTTGTGATCTGAATCACGCATGTATAAAACGCGCAGCCGTAGAATACGCTAAAGCGATCGCGTGACGCGAACTTGACGCGAGCGTATCTGACAGCGGTTGTCTAAATTACGAGAATACAAAAAGAGCTGTTTTGATCGAAACTTAACTGCAACTGCACTGCAACTGAACTTATTTAATGACGTGAATTGGCCTACAGGAGAATTTATTTTAATAATTTGTTGTGAGTTATTTGTATCTTTCGGTTAGCAACTGGTATTAAAGATACCTAGAAAACCGAGGTGTGCAAGTTTGTTCTGGCCGGATTCTTTTGCTTAATCAATTTTGAGTGGGGAAACTTATACCTCGCCAATGAATTTTCTGTCTGCAGCGTACTGTCTCTTGCTAAATAGTTTCGCAATGCCTGTGCATTCTCAGATGTTCAATGTCATGACATTTTCCTCCGACTGACTTTTAGCAGGTGCTTAGTAATCTACTGACTACAAAGCTGAGGTCTCGAGTTCGAATGCCGGGTCGGGCAAAGTGATATTGGGTTTTTCTATTCATTATCAGTCCGGAGTCAGGAATTTGTTCCCGATATGGCGATATGCTCGCCCCCAATGGCGAAATGTGGGTGTCCTGGTGGTGCCTCTGCCTACCCCTTCTGGGATAAAGGGGTGAGTTTATGTATGATGTAGTAATCTAAATCTTTATTTCCAACTCCTCCTATTTATTTAACATTGTAATTAATTTCATTGCGGGTTAAAGACAAGTTAGACACTCCGGAGACTCGTTGAGCTTCAATGCTCAGTGTCATTAAATGCGTGTTGTTGATCCTGGCTTACAGGAGTTGCAGTGGCGGGTGTGAGGGCGGGACAGTCTCCTTAAAATCTAAATCCGCACAAGCCAACCCACGGGCTAACGTACTACATCCCGAATCCATTTAGACACGAGCAAGTTATAAACATGGCGTGATTATCCAACTTTTCGTTCGTATCTTATGTGCCGCCCCCGCCTCAACGTTTGTATGTTGAATTATGTATACAGAAGTGCCTATGTATAACATGTGCGAACTATTCGGATTAAGTAGTTTTTTATAAATAAGAGATGCTTTGGTATAGCAAAATGTTTTGTAACAATGATCACACATCCGTGGCGCAGTTGGTTAGACGCCGGCTGTAAAACGAGGCCGCGAGTTCGATCCCCGCACCGAAACAAATATTTTTGCGACTAAAAAGTATTTGTTTCGGGTCTGAGTGTTTGTGAGACCGAAAAGTCTCTCGTAGTTCCTGATACCAACGCCACAAGACTAGATCTTAGCGTGGGGTCAGGACTATGCATGTGACTGTTGGGTGTATTTATTTATTTAATGATCAGCTTTGCTTAAGGTCGATAGCTTTTTTCATACTTAGAGGCATTTTCGGGTGTTGGCGAATTGTATTATAATGAAAAACATGGTAATTTCTATTAACAAGGACAATATATGGCTATATGCTATGGCTCCTATTTAGTATTTACTTTAGTAATAAAAAAGGGTTTGGAAATTTGAATTTCTAAATTGAAATTTGGAAAATAACTATTTTTAGCTTTTTCACTTAGATAGTTATTCTTTTTTGTGAGTTACCTACATAAATTACTTTCCTCGGTAATTTTTTTGGCAAAATACCTTTTCACTTACGTATATAATTTTTGTACCTCCTTTTCTAGTTTAGGTTATTTTTATATTCAAAGTAGTCTGACCACACAAACCACTAAACTTAAAACAATCTTCACCATCAATCGACATTCAAAATCCACAATAGACGCTGCTTATATTACTCAAATTATCACAAAAAAGGGCAATAAATTTCCAATTATTATGGATAAAGTTAAAACTTCGTGTTTGGGTGTAAGCGTTATGTTCGCCACCTTCGTGTCAAATTAACATAGATTGTGCCGATACGGACCTTACGCAGCTGTCTACCCCGCTGAAAGTAGGGCGTGAATTAAGATATATTGCATAACATTAGTTTTAACATACTGTTTATGACTTTTGGGTAAAGAAACAAGGAGGCACACACATAAAAAAATTTCTGGGGTCTGGAATTTGGGGGGTGTTATAGAATCGTGTGTCCTGTTGGTAATTGACGCACCTGTCAAAATGGTGGTCGCGACTTCGAATCCTTTGGCATACCTCTGACTTATCAGACTCTGAAAATTACCACGGTTTGTTGGTGAAGGAAAAACTGCATACCATACCTTAACAATAATTTCTATAATATGTGTAATTCACATACCCGCCCAAAGCTGGCGTGATCTAAAGCCTAACCTCTCTCAATCCATCCTGAGACATAAAAGTTAAGTCTCATTATGTAGTAACTGGCTCAGGACGGCAAGCGCAGTGGAATGCCAAGCATTGCTTTTTTATTCATGGTGTTGTTTGGTTTTGCTACTGTCCATGAGCGGTCGTATCGCTTACCATCAGACGAAAAGCATGCAAGGCTCGCCATTCATAGGAATAAAAAAAAATTATATGCCTTTGCTGTATGTATATGGGCTGTTATTTTAAAAAGACTGCCTCGGTGGCGTAGTTGTACTACGGACGACTACAAAGCTAAGGTCTCGGGTTCGAATCCCGGGTCGGGAAAAGTGATATTGGGTTTTTTATTCATTATCAGCCCGGAGTCAGGAATTTGTGCCCGATATGCCAATAGGCTCACCCCCTATCACACATGGGACAGAACATAGGTACAAGGCAAAATGTGGGTGTCCTGGTGGCGCCTCTGCCTACCCCTTCTGGGATAAAAACGTGAGTTTATGTATGTATGTATGTATTTTAAACAAAGTTATACACCAATGACCAAAGAATAGTTGGTTTTATTTTTCTTTTTTTGTATTCACATAATTATGGAACAAGGCTGTGACTAATTTCAATGTTATGATTGATATTAATCGTGGATTCTTTTGTTAAGGTTTCGCATGTTTCCTTGAATCGGATTGGGTAAAAAACGATGATTCAATCGTTCTTTTATGTACAGGGAAATAATCAAATTAATTATATTTGACTGCCTCGGTGGCGTAGTTGTACTACGGTACGATTACAAAGCTGAGGTCTCGGGTTACAATCCCGGGTCCGGCAAAAGTGGTATTGGATTTTACTATTATCAGCCCGGCATCAGGAATTTGTGAACGATATGGCGATAGGCTCGCCCCCTATTATATCATGGGACGGAACATACAAGGCGAAATGAGGGTGTCCTTGTAGCCCCTCTGCCTATCCCTTCTGGGAAAAAGCCGCAAGTGTATGTATGTATGATGTTACATTTATATATTCTCTTTAGTTTTTACTGATATTGGAGCTATAATGCGAAAATAATACAGAAACTTATTATATTCTTTAGTAAAAGATTTGAATGGGTAGCGGTACATCCCGGTTGCCGCATTTTATTTTGATAAGTCAAAGAAGGAAGGGAAGGAAAGAAAGCGAACGAAAGAAGGAAGTGCAAGGTCTACATGACCCTTAACCCTTTGTAACATAACATTATAATATAAACTGTATGCTTCACGGGTCATTAATTTATCGATTTATTATAATTTAAAAACCGCCTAACGTTAAAATTTCGTGAATAGTTTAATAATTAGACATGACAATTGGTCTTCAATATTCATATCTCACATTTTTATTTAATATAAATCTATAAATATTCATGTATTTTTAAAAAATTAGTTCATACGTATTATTTCGGGACGCAAAACCTCCGGAGTCCCGACGCGACTTCGGGAATAAAAATACGATCCTAATAATTGCAAAATTATAAAGATTTACATACATACATACATACATAAACTCACTCCTTTATCCCAGAAAGGGTAGGCAGAAGCGCCACCAGGACATCCACATTTCGCCTTGTATGGTTCGTCCCGCGATATGGCGATAGGCTCACTCCCTATCACAGGCGAGCCTATCGCCATATCGGGCACAAATTCCTGACTCCGGGCTGATAATGAATAATGATAATGAAAAACCCAATACCACTTTGCCCGACCCGGGATTCGTACCCGAGACCTCAGCTTTGTAGTCGTACTGTAGTACAACTACGCCACGGAGGCAGTACAGTCTACAGATTTATATCACGAAATATTCTTATTATGATAATGTAGAACGCCTGGTTGCAATGACATAGCAATTGTTTATGATCAATTGCTTCGTGTAATGACAGTTTAAACTTTTTGCTAAGAGTAAGTAATTTGAACATGAATATATTAGTAATTCCCGGATTGAAGACAGGAGCTATCTATATATTCCTGAAGATGTAAAACTTAAATAAAATGCTAGCAGTTATTTTACTGTACGAATTTCGGAAAGTTATATGCCTAGTCATTATTTTAAAATCTAGATTTTATGTATAATAAATAATGAGAGCCTACATTTGAAAAGACGATGAATGTCTTACTTCGAATGTTGAATTTTCGAATTGAGCACAAAAAATATGTTTTGACGTTATTGAACAAACTTTTTATAAAACAAAATAAACATTGCAAGTTATAAAATATTATTCCGATGCAATAAAATTTATACGCATGTGAACTAGCGGACTCGCCCGGATTCGCCTGAATGCTGTATTTTTTTTACATTGCTAAATCCGGCTAGACTCAAGTATATTTTTCTCATACAAAATTTTCAACTCATTACCCAATTTAAAAAAGACGTCCCGGCAGACCAAGGCGTTGAAGGAACGAAATTGACAGGTTTCTCGAAGATTGTCCACGAATAGCGCAAGAATCGAATGTGGAAGGAAAGAGAAGACGCTTTTGCCCAGCAGTGGGACTGTAACGGCTGAAAATAACTACATAATTTATGGGCAAATTATTAAATACTCATTAGTAATTGATTAATTTTGAGGAAAATGTTTTAATATTTGCGTTGCGAAAAAGTAACATATTTAATTATTCACGAATAAAATTTATTTAAAAATTTTATTTGTAAATTTATTTTTATTTATTGTAAACGTGTTGGCGTCCCTATGGCGTAAGTTTGCATTAAATAGTCTTGTAGTAAAATACAATAGTCTAGTAGTAGTGAAACGGCCAAGCCACAGCAATAAAGAATCGTACATACATACATAAACGCACGCCTTTATCCCAGAAGGGGTAGGCAGAGGCGCCACCAGGACACCCACATTTCGCCTTGTATATAAGGAATCGTTATTCGAAAAATTTGCAAACGTGAGACATCGCGAAATTTATTAAGATTTTTTTTATCGCACAGATCCGGTAAACGACTAAACGGCTCATCAAATGATAAGTGATTTAACTAAAACTTGGATAAATAAATAATAAATAAATACACCCAACAGTCACATACATAGTCCTGACCCCACACTAAGATCGAGTCTTGTGTCGTGGGTATCAGGAACTACGAGAGACTTTTCGGTCTCACAAACACCCAGACCCGAAACAAATACCTGTGGATCACACAAATATTTGTTTCGGTGCGGGGATCGAGCCCGCGGCCTCTCGTTTCACAGGCGGCGTCAAACCAACTGCGCCACGGAGGCTGTTGGAGGATCATACATATGTTGCCGAATCTCTATAGTTAAAGACGAAAGGCCAGTTTTCGATCTAGCGGGGCCATTCGAGTAAACTAGTGGCAATGCTTTGTTTAATCAATGTACCTCACGAGTTGATTAATAAGGTCCGATGTACCTCATCTATTTTGATAGAAATTACAATAAATCGGATCCATCCACCGGGGCCTGTGGTATTACGCTCGGAATACAAATAAAACTAATCGCAACTTGCGCCGATGTACCTCTCGATTCATGTATTAGCTCCAAGGGATCTCTAACAGAGAAGTGCTGCATAATCAAGCTGTGGAACGGTTTGCCACCACACGTGTTCCCTCCTTCCTATAATCCTGGGTCCTTCCGCCGTACCGTGGAGAGGCATCTCAGCGGGCCGGCATGATTGTGTCGAATGGTATGAGACTACCGTCTGATACCATTCGATACTCTATCTGAGCGGCATTTAAATTGTCTGTCCATCACTGCCCTTTGTAATTTCAATACATAGACATATGTACATACATACATGAGTGCAAGAGAAGCACACCATTGTTATGTATTACCAATGTACCTACGAATATACCTTTAAATCTAAAGATAGGTATAAATACCTAATAACTAGCTAGGCCCGTAAATCTTTTGAATTTTCGAAGTTAAATGTATGATCTACGTGTATAATATACATATGAAAGTACCCTATATACGTATTATTATATATATATATATTAAAGGCTGGCCATACTTCTGTGGTTTTAAGGGTTGCACTGTGGACTGTGGGTCTTACTAGGAAACTATTTCACGTAATTGTGCCAAAGAACTATTGAATTTTGACCAGTCTTTTATTTTTACATACAAAATCTTGTTACCATATCTATATTACGCAGATTTTGTACGAAATTTTCCTTCGTTATTACACTGCTAACTATCAATTCAAACACTCCGAAAGTCGAAGATTCTTATTTTCCACCAGCCTCAGCAACAGGCAGGCCCACTTAAAAAAGAAATATCAACAATTTAACTCGATAAGATAGTAAATACATATTTCTTTAGAATTTGTATGTGCTAGCTTTGAAGGCGATCAAGTGGTTTGCCAATTTGACGACTGACGACGGTTCCTGCGCTGAAATAGACGTCCATCATCGCTGTACATTAGCGGTTCTCAAGTGGTTTCTCTGAGTGAGATTTAAAGCCGTTTGGACCGTGAAAGTATTATTCTTGTTACATACATTACAGGAAGTCGGTGAATGCAGGCCGCTTCCGACAGGTCTGTGTGACGATTCTTGGGAGGCCTATGTTCACCAGTGGACTTCCTGTGACTTAATAGACATAGCATCTTCAGCAATTTCACTCACAGATTTTGTTGACAAAGGAAAAATTGCGGTTGTCGGCGTGGATAATGCAGATTAAATGGATCAGCCACGACGACAGGCGATGACGGGTATTCTTTGTCTATTCTCTCTTTAATTTACCGATATCTGGCGACAAACGCCGAAAAACCACGAATACAATATTGTAAATTACCAGAGTTAGCATTTCTTGAGAAAATAACCCAATTGCGGGAAAGCTGGAAATTTTATAGACAACTGCTATGAAAACACTAATAATTATTATATTATATACTTACAATGAAAACAAGAATCAATAATTAATTTATGTACAGTCAAAACGTTTACCAATGCTTGTAAATGTAACAATACCTAACCTGGATTACGAGTTACGAGTTCACTTTGTGGTGCATTTTATTCGACAAAGCCTTTTTAAACTCAGCCTTTATCATTTTGATTGTTGACATTTGGGAATACTTCACGCCAAAATATGGAAAATAGACTTTTGCGACTCTGCTCAATCCGTCGTGATGTGACGAAACATCGGCGAAGATAACCGAGCAGCCATCGACGCCCATAGCTACCGATGCTAAGCCATTGAGAGCACGAGCCGTGTCTCCACAAAATAATTTGAAGACATGTAGAATATGCTAATGCGCATAAGACCAACGTGGACCAATAAAGCCTTGCTCACAAGGATTGATGAAGGAGGCCGCCGAAAAATTATTCGGCATTATTTAAAAGTAAAGTTACTTATCTCACTCACTTGTCTCAATTATGCTATTTAATATTTAACTAAACCGCGACTCCTGGATAATGACTGTATTGTAAACTTGTTTTGAAAAGAGCAACGCTAGTTCCTTGCCCGTTTTCCTTGTGAACCGGATGGTAGTGGAAAAAAAGGGACTGAATCTAAATAATGTATGAAATTTTACGGATTCAATAAAAATGTTTCAATTTCTTGTATGGAAATAATATTTTATGATATGAGAATAAATAATTATAGAGATTGCATAAGTTCGCGGCTTGGCCTTTCACGAAGAATCACCGATTTTAAATCACTCCCATTACGAATTTCCCAGTGTTATATCCTGCCTCCGTGGCGTGGTTGTACTGCGGTTCGACTACAAAGCTGAGGTCTCGGGTTCGAGTCCCGGGTCGGGCAAAGTGATATTGGATTTTTCTGTTCATTATTAGCCCGGAGTCAGGAATTTGTGCCCGATATGGCGATAGGTTCGCCCCCTATCACATCATGGGACGGAACATGCAAGGCGAAGTGTGGGTGTCCTAGTGGCGCCTCTGCCTACCCCTTCGGGGTTAAAGGCGTGAGTTTATGTATGTATGTATGTATATCCTCTGACTTAGTGATGTAGGTACTCACAGTAATTTATGTGAAACAATTTTAGTTGTAAATCATATTTTGACAGCCTCCGTGGCCGTCACAGGCCGCGGGTTCGATACCCGCACCGAGACAAATGTTTGTGTGAAGCACAGGTCTTTGTTTCGGGTCTGGGTGTTTGTGATATCGAAAGTATCTCTTAGTTTCTGATACCCACGACACAAGACTCGATCTTAGTGTGGGGTCAGGACTATGTATGTGACTTAATACTTAGTACTTAGCTCCAATGAGTTAACTTCCTCGGATACTTCACACCCAAATAACTAGAATCTAGTCCTTTCCTCCCCTTTTTACTATTACGTATACCTTGTATATCGTCAAAGCTACAATGCAAATCGATTCGACCGCGTACTCGGGTAGTACGCACAGAAAATCTCCATGAAACAGCTTTTCTGATGCGTTTTGTCATTGCTATACGGGTTTTTATATATCAATGCGTTTTTTTCAATAAGTGCTTGGAGACCCAAGCTGATGAGAAGCTCATGCTGTATTCGTATTCTATAACAACCGCGATACAAGAAAGCGGAGAATTGTGTCGGCCATTTTTCACGTTATTTTTCCACGGAGTAATAATGTTCTTTTGTCTGCCTCTGTTTCGCAGATGCACGATGCTGTGGTTCTCATTCTCGAGCACGCTTTGGTATATATTTGATTTTTGTTATGATATTTTAAATTTTGTCGTTGGCTGTATAAAACAGCACAGTAAAAAAAATGTGTGTGTGTATTAGTGTACACACGAAAGAAGTGAAACTTCTTTATGACATCATTTTTCGAAAAATGATCTACTATTTACAAATTTACAGAATTGGTAAAATAAAGCTAAATTAAATAAAGTTTAAGTTTAGGAGGGGGGAAATTTTTAGGGTTAGGTTTCGTGGGGGGGCTATTGGGCACCTTAAAATATTTTTGGGTGGGGAAAGTTGTGGAGGGGGAATTCGGGAATTCTGTTGGGGCAGGATTGTAGGCCTCACCGAGCCGGTTCTAATGAACCCAGGGTCGATGGGTCTACGATGGATATTGGCGGAGATAGGAATAGGGGGGGTGAGGTAAAAATTTTAGGTGGGGGTAGGGGCGGGGGGGGGGTTAGGTTTCGTGGGGAGGCTATTGGGCACCTTAAAATATTTTTGGGTGGGGAAAGTTGTGGAGGGGGAATTCGGGAATTCTGTTGGGGCAGGATTGTAGCCCTCACCGAGCCGGTTCCAATGAACCCAAGGTCGGTGGGTCTACGATGGATAATGCCGGAGATATGAGTAGGGGGGGTGAGGTAAAATTATTAGGGTGGGGGTAAGCGGGGGGGGGAGGTTTCGTGGGGAGGCTATTGGGCACTGTTTTGGATTTAGGGTGGGGGAAGGCCAGAGGAGGGTTAAGGATCAAATTACAAAAAAGTGGGTGGGACTTAAAATTTTGGGTGGGGCTTGGAAACGGTTGGGGGTGTGGCTTACTGAAGTGGGTACTAATTTACTAAATAAAAAAAGATGGCGCGTAACGGAAGAATGTGACGCGTAACAAAAAATTTTTTCCAACCCCGATAAAGAAGTTTCACTTCAAAAAGATGGCGCGTAACGGAAGAATGTGACGCGTAACGAAAAATTTTTTCCAACCCCGATAAAGAAGTTTCACTTCAAAAATCCTGTTCATTGAACCAAATCACTACATCGATAAATACCGATTTAGACCAAAATTGTGTCGACGAGGCATGTCAGTATCTTAGTTGTTATATTTAGCTGATTCTTTCACTGTTGGTCTTATATGTGAGAGGCTGCCTAGGTAGGTACCACCGCAATGTCTATTTCTCCCGCCAAACAGCAGTGTAGATGCACTTTTGTGTTCCGGCTTGAAGGACATTGTAGCCAGAGTAACTACTGGATATAATAAGACTAAACATCGGATCAATAATTCATCGCAATAAAAAAAAAACTGCATTTTAGATATCATCACAAATATTAAATCATCACAAATATAAAATCTGGGAAATCATCTACTTTTTGCAGCTAATTGGCAACGTCTTACAGTAATCTAGTGAAGCGTGATGCACGTTCAATGAATATTATTTACGTTAGTTCTATGATGATCAGTTTAAGGTCAATAAGAGGTAGGTGAAATGTCGGAGAGCACGAAAATTCTTTCAAAAATAAAGTAAAAATTTCGTCATATGCCGCCATTTTGGTTAGTAAATAATGAAATTATTATGACGTTTGTAAGGAGTGTAAGAAATTATTGTGTTCCAAATTTAAATTTGCATTCTTAATTTAAATATGATTACAGCCAGTGCTGATTACATCAAAGGACTTGGAATTCCATATTTTTACGTCTCAAAATGTAAAATAGCTTTAATTAGTATATTTCAAATGGACTTACGACATTTATTATTGTGTCACTCTTCCACACGCTAATCTTTATTTACATAGAGATAAGAGTGTTTGTTTAATAACAATGGTGAGGACATAAGCCTTTTTACTTACGACGAATGTTTTCAATTGTAATAGTTGCAATAATTCAAAAAGGTAACAGGTGTAATCTAACATTCTGCACTTACGACCTTTATCATTTGTGACGTGAATAAAGCATTGTTTTAAAACGGAATTATTTTAAAAGGCAGCAAGCGCGGTACAATACTAATGCACTTAAGACGTTTTGTCATAAATTCGATTGAATGCGGTTTTAAAATGCTGTAGGTATAGAATGACGTTATCTTTTCCGCGAAATCTACCTATGTGTGGTAGGTACGATTTCGAAGAGTGATTGGTGCATTTATACTACCAGCCTTTGATGAATTTATGATATGTGTCGGTTTTATACGATTTACATTTTACAACTAAACATATTGGTTCTTAGTGCAAATTTATTTTCAAAGCTTACGCGATACGATCAAACGAAAGAAAAATGGATAATGCGAATTATATTGATTTTATTACCTAAATATAAGCCGAAATAATATACAAAATGTGAAAGCATTTTGAACAATGTGAATATATTGTTATTTAGTTTTTCTAATCCCCATCGCAGTGTGTACAGCCAGTGGCGTATAAAACAAAGTAATGGTTTGATTAAACCCTTTGCAGTAAAAAGTTAATGAATGTAACTGCACCTTTATTTATGCAAAAAATATTTGAAAATGGAACATCATTCCGAACGCGGAACAAAAACTTGCACGACACGTCGCGTTTTCCCCACTCCCCCGCGCCGCCGGCCGGCCCGCCGCCCGCCCGCGTCATTCGTCAGTCACGGCGACATTTCCCCGCAGCCTTCGGCTTTCCCGCGCTCCTTCTATACGTCACCTCACACGCGTTGGGAGGCAACAGCCGAAAGCCCGCCAATCAACATATACGCCATGTTGTTAACGGGGCGGAGTCGTAGCTCTCGTTATCCTCCGTCCTTTTTTAGCGTGTCAAAAAATGACTAGGTCTCGTTCCCACGCAGCGAGCTCTCATTGGCGGGCGCGCAATTAAGCGCGGGAATTCGAATTCTATTTTTGAAGTAAATGTTTTTTCAGCGCTTGTTTACGGTTAGGCGAGCGTGCTATGCGGCCAAGTTGCGTCGGCGGCGTGTGTGGTTACGTCATAAATTTGTTTAGGGATATTCGATTCGGTCGCGTAACAACATGGTGGTAGGAGGCACATAACGTAAATTTGTACAAGATTTATGGTATTGAATTAGCAGGTAGCGATGGATTTGTGACCGTCGGTATTAATACGCGTGTAAATCAGTGGATGGTGGTGCGTCGCAGGTAGGCGGCTGCGATGGCTTCATGTCGAGTTATTATTAGCCGCGGCCGCGATGCTCGCAATATTCTTATTAACATGTTATTTAACACTTCAACATGGATGTTTAATTGCGGCGCACAGACAAAATAAACTCGTTTTATCTAGTGTCTGTGCGTGGATTTCGTTTCCATCTTGTTTCCGTTGTTTTAATGTTGCTGGATTTATTTGAAAGAGTTAGTGGAGGATCAAACTGACCTTGAGATAACGTTTGCTAATGGATTTACCAATTTATTTACTATCTTTAATGTAATTGTTTTTGTTAAATTTTCACATAATTTATTGTCGACTGTGAAATTGTTTAATTGGCCAATTACCTATACTTAGCGTTCTCATAAGACCCTGGTCTGGTTATAAATGTGGGGTTAATTTCAATATCTACACCAAACTTCATTGGTTACATATTTTTATGAGTGAATAGCGAGACAAGTAAATCGCTCGCGTGATAGTAAGCTTCAAGCCTGTTCATCAGGAGCAAAACCACTCAGAACTAATAGCCCTGCATGGTTCTGCACTGCGCTTGCACCTACGAGGTCGTAGGTTGAGTCTTTTAAAGCGCAGTTATCACTGGCTACGATGACCTTTAAGCTTGAATATAGTAATGCTTGCTGCTTGGCGGGAGAAACAGACCCAGCTATGATACCAATTCAGGTAGGTTCATAATATGAAGGAACTTTTTTTCTCGTGGGAAAAATCCTCATTGGATCCCCGACAATCTGGATCGACCGGGCACGCCTCTGCACTTTGGAGGCACTTTGGGACCTCAATACGAACACACCAAAATATGAAGGACTAAAAATGGTATGAATAAAAAATATTTATGCATTAACACCGTAATTATATCTCTAATGAAATACTTACAAATAGGCGTTGTACGAGCCCCGAAATGTTTCTTTGAAAATCTTCATAAGCGGCAGCCACACTGTAGTTACTTTCGGCTACAGAATAGGCCCGCTCGACTATTGGTTCCACTATTTTATAAAACAATGGGAGGATCAGCAGTTTTTGGAAAAAAAAATTCAAGAGAAATGCGTTGGCTCGAACGACCGGGCACGTCTTACGGTAAATCGGATATATTTCTGTCTTGTTCCGTTCGATAAGTAAAATTCATCAGCTACAGGAAGTCCACTGCTGGACCTAGGCCTCCCCCAATTATTTCCACAGCAAAATTTCTAAGTAAGTAAAACTAAGTACTAATTTCCAAAGTAAAGTTACCAAGCCCAACTTTTATTCCTCCCCTCCTTTTTCCTTTCCTTCCCCTCCCATATAGATAGGCAAAAGACCTACAATCAAATATTGTAGATGTTTATGGACGGTAACCACGCGCCATCAAGCAAATTACTCTATTCTGGACTTGTGCAATAAACAAGAATTTCAATTCATTGAAAACAAACTTTCTCTAATTTTAACTTTACAGCTGTGTCTATTGTGTGTAGAATAGTCCTTTATTTTATGAATAAGGACATTTAAGGACGCCATGTTGTTTTATTTGTCAATATGTCCTTCACAATGTTTTGTTCAACTCTTCAAAATGAATTTTAAATGTTTGCATTAATAATTAGTTAACATGTAAAATTTTATGATATGCAATTTTAAATATTAAATGGTTAATATAACGTAAAAATTACAAATAATTCAATGTTATGTTAATTTGATATTTTTTAATGTAAAAAATCATAATAGAAATATGTTTTGTGACATTACAATTTCAAATATAATTATAATTGTTATTTCAGAGTAAATTGTTGATTTTGTTTTTAGAACCGTTTGTATGTTTTTCAACTGAAAACAAAAAAAATGTATGAAATTGTTTTTCTTAATTATCATAACTAGTACGAGTGCACTTGGCAATTTATTTCAATGTTATAAAATATCTTATAGAGTAAACAATCTAATTTGCGTTTTCTGATTAATTTCGTTTCGGTCCGAAAAATAATTCTTAGAGTTTACGCGCTGGAGTGATAGACGGTGGTCGATAACATCTAGTTAAAGTAATGCGCACATTGAATGGTTTTTGAAAATTAAGGTACTTACCTAGAAACTATTAATTTCTAGGTAAGTACATAGTCCTGACCCCACACTAAGATCGAGTCTAGTGTCGTGGGTATCAGAAACTACGAGAGACTTTTTCGGTTTCACAAACACCCAGATCCGAAACAAATACCTGTGGTTCACACAAATATTTGTTTCGGTGCGGGGATCGAACCCGCGGACTTCAACTTTCACAGCCGGCGTCTAGCCAACTGCGCCACGGAGGCTCTCATTTTATTGCTATGAATGGCGAGACGAGCATGCCATTCGCCTGATGGTAAGCGATACAACCGCTCATGAACAGTAGTAAAGCCAAACACCATGAATAACAAAGCAATGCTTAGCATTCCAGTGCGCTCGCCATCCTGAGACTTAAGATGTTAAGTCTCAACGTGACGAACTATGTCCTTACGCGTCTCAATTGATTGTAGATGTATTTCTTGAAATATAACTATTTTATACGGATTTTATCGCGTTTTGGTTTAAATGGTCCGTCCCGTGACCACGAAAGCTAAAGTAATCGAAACGTCGGGAAGTTAAAAAATGTAAAAATTAAACCAAATCGCGATAAAATCCGTATAAAATAGTTTTATTTCAATGTGTAACATTCGCGTAAATCTAAGAAACCATGATGTATTTCTTGCTAAGCGGTGGGCTGATGTAAGCTGAGATGATAAACTGATAACGAAACATGTGGACCAATATTAGACTTATATCTTGAGTAGGTATACCGAACTAAAAATCTACAATTTTTTACGGATTTTATCGTGCATGTGGTTTAATTTTTACACTTTTTAACTTCTCCACTCAGTCCGCCCCGCCACCTCAAAAGCTGTAAAGTAACCGATACGTCAGGAAGTTAAAAATATGTAAACATTAAACCGAATCAAAACCATTATATATCTATATCTGCCCATATACGTCCCACTGCAGGGCACGGGCCTACTTTACAATCGAGAGAATCGATTGAGAGTGGTTAGGCCATATAATCCACCACGCTGGCCTAGTGCGGGTTGGCAAAAATTAAAACCAAATATAAAAATAAAATATTTCAACGTGTAACATTCGCGTAAATCTAAGAAACCAATATCTACTGATAAAGATTCTCCAGAATTCATCACAGCTTTCCCCATTTAGGTCCTGGGGTCTAGACTTCAGACCACGTGGTTTTACGTCGAGGATTTCGTCTAGACCAAACCCCGGGTATATTCCAAGCAGGAATGGAAATGGATGCGCAAACAATGACCCCTCGCTGAGTGTGTTTGTGCAATGCTTTACCTAATTCAGTACAAGTGCGCCATTAAACATAGCTGTGTATACAGGCTGATGCTTTTTTAAACCAAGATTTTTTTGGTAAAATATTTTTAGTCGTTTTTGCAAAATGTTTCGATTTTTTCAGAATTACCGACGCACTAAAATAGGCGTAATAATCTTGCCCAGACGCAAAATCATATGGCAATGAGTAAATACGAAATAGCCATAATTATACATTTGATAATTTTATTATAATACATAATTTAGGAAAATTTATTAAAATAAAAATTACAACAAAGTAGCACAAAATTAACATTTACAAACATGGAACAATGATGTCAGACGTTATAGAACTATTACAAAACAAATATACAACTTATGGAAACTTAAATTCAAAAATAATAATAATTAGTAAATTGTTTTTTGGACTTCAATATTACCAGAATATATATGTAATATAATAAGTTATATGTAATTTTATTGAAGGTCAAATTAATATTAAGCCTGTGACATATGTATATACCTATGTACCTATATTAATAAATCGACTGCACTACAGTCATATTTAATTGAGGCATGAAAATCGAGCCTTTACGGGTATACTATTAAAGACCAAAACAATAACGGCCTTATTCATAGACAGATTAAAAACTTATTTTAATTATCGAATGTTTTGTCTTCTTCGTTCAAACTGAATTCTAAAGTCGTTCGAAAGGGACAAAACATTCGATAGCTAAAATAAGTTTTAAATCTGTCTATGAATAAAGCCGAAAATAATAACAAAATGTTTTATGTTTGGTATAACCAATAGCAGACACTGATATTTTTTGAAAAATGTATTCTAAAAGTTTAGGTAATAAAGAAGAGATTGAAGAACGCGGCATAATTTTGTTAAATAACATGACAATTAGATAACTTGCACTCACGTCAGATGTAAGACCACTTAATACTTAAAAAATATCTTACATCCCTGCACAGAAATAAATATAAAAATGGTGAGATTTGTAATGTAAATTATTATAATGTATTCGCGTATAAAAATGTCACTCGATGACTGTTTTATGTGTCAGGGTTATGTCTGACGTTAAACGCCGCATCGTTTTCGGTTAATCGGAAACCTTATTGAGATTCTGTTTATTAAACAAGACTAACTTTGACATGGGCCTTTGCCTGCCAAAATTTACATTATTGAGAAGCCTCCGTGCGCAGTTGCTTAGACGGCTGTGATACGAGAGGCTGCGGGTTCGATTCCCGCACCGAGACAAATGTTTGTGAAGCAACAAATATTTGTCTCGGGTCTGGGTGTTTGTAAGACCGAAAAGTCTCTCGTAGTTCCGATACCCGCGAAACAAAACCTAATTGATTTTAATGTGGGGTTAGGACTATGTATGTGACCGTTGGGGGTATATATAAAACTTATATAAAACTTAAATATAGTGTTTAAATCAAATTCAGCAAGTAAAGAGATACAATTTTCAGCAAATAATTTGTTAATAGACAACAGTTTAGTAAATAATTTTAGAAACTATAAAAATTGGTTACCTTGACTTGCTAATACCATTGTAAATTTTGAAGTGTAATATTAGTAAGGTAGCTATGGTTTTGCATATCTTTCAGATAGTGAGTTTGCCTGTTTTAAATGCTATATACATATCTATATATCATCATACCGAGAAGTATATACGAAATTAAAATCAAAATTTTGATGAATGGAAGCAGTCTTTCGAGTTAAAATACAATAAACACATTAGCAATGAACGTAATTAATTATTCGTTTTATCTTATTTTAATATTAAGGACAGCGCTGACTTGACCCTGCATTAATTTTAGCACATAAATATAAATATTTAAATATACAACTTATCAAATTTAAAAATCAAAATAATTTATTTGCAAAGATACAATCAGGGTCTGCAGTAACATTTTCAAATACAATGGTTTTTCATCTACGTTTAAAAAATTACATGGTTCGACGCTAACCAAGTAGCAAGGAAAATATATTTTTTGCTAGCGGTCGGGCCCGGCTTCGCTCGGTTGCAGATAATTTTTGAGTTCAGTCCACAACAACATATTATTTCGCGTACTACCTGTTTTATATTTCAACTATCCCATCCCGTTATATCTCGTTCTGTCCCATCTCATTCTGTGCCATGACGAAAAGCATGCAATCCTGTCTTCTCCTGTCCCATGCCACCCATTCGAATTTGAAAGAGTAGCATATATTTTCGGGATATAAAGTAGTCTATGTCTGTCTCCACGATCCAGTATATATCTATGTTAAATTTGATCAAAATCGGTAGAGCTGTTTCAGCGTGAAAACGGAACATGCTTACACATACTTCCGCATTTATAATATTAGTAGGGACACCTAATTGTCATCTTTATCATAATTTTTAGTCACAAGAAATCCAAGACTGCCCCTGACTTTTCAGGCATGTGATATTTTTGATCCCATTCGCATGTCATGAAATCTAGTTTTTTTTTAACTACTTCAAAATATCTCCTCAAGCTGTTTTCAGAATAACAGATAAAAACACAATATTTTCATTTCGAAAGTAACCATACAATCAATTACTAAAATATCATTTACAAATACCAAAATTACTAATTAATTACAATCTCAACCGACTCAAATTAGCCCACCGTGATAGTGACACAAAACTTATTAAAAAAACTCTTGTTTATGGTCACTAATTTAGTCTGTGGTAATAAATTAAGATGGCCGTCGTCAGTCGACGATTGAAATTAAGCCACTGCAATCGGTTCTGTTGACGTTATTACGATGTGCTTAAATATCTGGAGTAGTTTAATCTAGATTGGAGTTGAGAAATCTAGAAATATATTTTAAGATCGTCATTACTAAACTTTGGTATGATTTTCACCTATGGTTTATTATGTCTGTCCTACCTTCTGGAGGAGGTCTAAAGTCAGGTACCAGGGAGGGTACGTGGATTCTATTTAATATCAAAAGTGACACACAAGTGAACTCTCAATTTTTAGTAGTTCTTAGCAACAACAGAATTAGTCTGTATGATATATTTGGAAATATCCTAGCACCACAAAATTGTTAGACGTTTGACCAAAAAAAAACAGACATGTATCTTACATTCCTTGTAAATTCTTTCGAAGCAAATAGGTATGTACTCTACACGTAATCTTTTATTTTGCCAATTGTCGAAATCATTCACGAAGTATGGCCAAATATTATTTCAATCTTGCAACATGTGTGTTCCGAACGATAGAATGTATTTGAACTGTTCCTGCGTTCGTATTTGACTTTCCTTTTATTGTTTGTCGGACGCCACCTGGGCCCAACGCAGGTGAACATTGTATTGTATTGTAAAAAGGTCATAAAACTTAAACTTTTGAGTGTCCATAGCTTTTTACATTATTTAAAAGCATTAACGACCCGAATATGAAATCATTTAAAAACAAAAATAGATTTTTATAACGACTTCCCTAAACGACTCATAAACTTGATCGTAAAATTAAAAAATGGCCGCCAAATTAACCTCAAAGGGCATAAAATATATTTTTAATTAAAACTACAGGGATATATCCCTAATTTTACATAATCATTTCAGAGGCTTTTTTAAATTAATTATCCTAAGATTGTAATTACTTGAGCCGAGTGATGTGGTATTTATTGCGTCGTGAAGGAACAGCACCGCACGCCATGTTTTGGCGCTAAAAGTGGCTGTTACGTTGACGTGTCAAAACTCGAATGGCCGTCGAATCACCCGCCAACACATTAATTACACTATAGCATTGCAGTGCATTTAATTATTAGCGGCTACCGGAGTATAAATTCTTTACAAGGCACCTTATTTACCACTTGTCACTTTTTTGGGCTCGCGTGGTAGAGTTGAAATAAGGTGTCTGAAGGCCTAACCAAATATTTGTCTTTTTGTGTTTGACAGTTGGTTTCTGTGTTTGTTCGTTTGTAGCGTGGCGAGTAGTGTTTGGTATAATTTATTGCTTGTCCGTAGTAATTTCTCGTGATTTGAAACGCCAGTAATTAATTGTTGGCATTTTATTATTCAGTCTCATTGAATTCTTACTTGAGATCTTAAGCAGTTGTATTATAAGACAGTGTCTTGTTTCGGAACGTAATTCAATTCCTAAGCCGCAGCTTTCGATTGAGAGACGAGTAAATCAGTGTATTTGAAACAGAAAGCTGTATTTATTCCTTATAGCAGTTTAAGTCGGATCGAATGCAATTTAATAGCGTCGGCTGTACGTATCGCGTAGTGAGGAACGCCGGAGCGGGCGGCCGCGCGCCGCCGTGACGGCTTGATTGACGGCTCAAAGAACCAGAAATTAGCGCTCCGCTCCGGGACCGAATGATACCGGCACGAACGCCATTCGTTCATTACCATTCACCTTCATTACACGCCGAAAATAAAAAAGAACACGCTGTAATCCCGACGCGGACTCTCGCGCGCAAATGTTTATGATTTTAGGGCGAAAGTGTTGAATCAACAGGTCCATTAGGCGCCGTCGTGTGACATATGTTGCAGAGTGGCCACAGATAAGATAGAGCCCGTATGTCATAAATTTCACAGCTACCGTTTGGCATCCGCGCACAGAGCGAGGATGCGGGGATTAGTCGGCAAACACAATGTTTAATGTTGTTATTAAAACTAAAGCTGGCGACGATAAAGACGTAGCACGGTGAGACGACGACAAAAGAGATTTTAGATAGCAGCCCGTCTTAGCGTCGCGACTCTCACAGCATTATCTCGAGCCTGCGAGCGCGCGGCCGGCACCGCACTCGCACCACTATCACAATCTCTCCGCACACGCTTCTAGTCCACAATCTTTAAACATATACACTCACAAATGCACCGGCCGTCCACAATTCGCCACACGCCACAAAATACCAAATTTGCATTTGCAATTCCTCCGCTTTTAAACATTCGCCATTTAATTTCAATTTTGAATATGGAACGATGATTAACGTCCGCCGGAAAGATTTGATTGCACGATTCCATTTTCAAATTCGTGTCACATATTTCTTTATTAATGAATTTAAATTTCGTATCGTTTTAAATACGGAATAAGGAACCGTTAATGGACTTAATAAGGCAATGCATAAAGCGGTGTTCTCATGTTAGAGCCGTCGGAAAGGAAGCGTTGTCTATGGCGCAAAAACGTTATCATTTCAAACGTGGAAGAATTTCTTCACGTAACGGACAACACAATAACGCATGCGAGTCTTTAGACGTGCGCTATTTCTATCAATACCTAATTAAGACTGTTTTTACAACATAATTTCGCTGTCATGTTGGTATCGATGTAAATACCTATATTAAATTTTTAATTGGCACGCGGTTTAAATTACAAAAAACATCTTGTACGTGTCTTTCTTGTTTATGATTAAGAGGACTGCGTCCGTCTCACGCTGTATGCGCTACGAACATCTCATTTCCTGTGCAGTATCATTAAAAAGATAATATTTCTTAAAGTTTAACATCGCTGTGGATGTTTAAGTTTGCCGAACAATTAGCAATAAGACCCGCATTGGGTTTTACAACGCATTGTTAGTTGATGAAGACGTGCGCTTGGGCCGAGGACTGCCGATAATATCCGAACGCGGCCGAAGATTCATTCGAAATTCAAATTGATTTATCCAGTAATCAATAAGCGGGATGGCCTAGGAGTCGCATGGCTGGTGGAAATCAAGAATGGATGGATAAATTTTATTGGCTTATTATGAGGGTTTTCCGGGTTCAATTGCTGGTTGCAATTGGTAGTTTATGATTTGTTATTGTGGCTGCTAGAAGCCACTAGATACTCTTCGGTAGGTTCGGTTCACATACTATTAAATTATAATAGCTACATAATTGTGTATTTTTTTTAAATCTAGGAATTATAGAAGCTCGTATAATATAAGCATCTTATACTTGGTATAATAACTGATTAAGACATAAAGATTGACGTATAGAATTATATCTCTAAATTAAACAAGAATTTACAGAAAAGCTTTGAAATTATATTAAAAATAGTCACTGCATTGTACATCACATCGAAATACAGATTAAATAAATGTAAAAAAAAAAATGTGTGTGTGTATTAGTGTACACACGTAAGAAGTGAAACTTCTTTATGACATCATTTTTCGAAAAATGATCTACTATTTACAAATTTACAGAATTGGTAAAATAAAGCTAAATTAAATAAAGTTTAAGTTTAGGAGGGGGGAAATTTTTGAGGGAATTTGGGATTTCTATCGGGGTCAATTTGTAGCCCTCACCGAGACGGTTCCGAGGATACCAAGCTCGGTGGGTCCACGACCTTTATTGGCCGAGATAGGTTTAGGGGGGCTGACGTAAAAATTTTAGGTGGGGGTAGGGGCGGGGGGGCGGGGTTAGGTTTCGTGGGGAGGCTATTGGGCACCTTAAAATATTTTTGGGTGGGGAAAGTTGTGGAGGGGGAATTCGGGAATTCTGTTGGGGCAGGATTGTAGCCCTCACCGAGCCGGTTCCAATGAACCCAAGGTCGGTGGGTCTACGATGGATAATGCCGGAGATATGAGTAGGGGGGGTGAGGTAAAAATTTTAGGGTGGGGGTAAGCGGGGGGGGGGAGGTTTCGTGGGGAGGCTATTGGGCACCTTAAAATATTTTTGGGTGGGGAAAGTTGTGGAGGGGGAATTCGGGAATTCTGTTGGGGCAGGATTGTAGCCCTCACCGAGCCGGTTCCAATGAACCCAAGGTCGGTGGGTCTACGATGGATAATGCCGGAGATATGAGTAGGGGGGGGTGAGGTAAAAACTTTAGGGTGGGGGTAAGCGGGGGGGGGGGGTTTCGTGGGGAGGCTATTGGGCACTGTTTTGGATTTAGGGTGGGGGAAGGCCAGAAGGGGGGTAAGGATCAAATTACAAAAAAGTGGGTGGGACTTAAAATTTTGGGTGGGGCTTGGAAACGGTTGGGGGTGTGGCTTACTGAAGTGGGTACTAATTTACTAAATAAAAAAAGATGGCGCGTAACGGAAGAATGTGACGCGTAACGAAAAATTTTTTCCAACCCCGATAAAGAAGTTTCACTTCAAAAATTACCAAAAAAAAAATTCGAACCCTGACCACCACAACAACGAGCAACTAACCACAAATCCACAGCGTTGTGGTAATTAATAGCGTCCGATAATCGATGTCTCGCCGACTACATTAAAAATGCTAATACAATGGTGTCGCAAGATGGCGGAATGATTTATCGTTTATTCGTTAAATCGCGCGGAAGTGCCGTGTGATACAAATAGGACACATATATTACCTTTTTAGTCTACAAATTAACTATTAATTAACAACTTTGTCATGGTTTTCAATCGTCAAAATTATTCGTCAGATTAAATACACGCACGAATTATAATCGACTTAAAAAAAAACTAATTGTGTTATTTTAGTACACCGGGTATATCAAGACTGCGACCGAAAACGAAGCCATATTGTAGTTTTAGTGGTTACAGTCGCAATACAACTGATTTTTTTTTTTTTTGCATTGTGTCTGAAGTCACTAGTACTACCGCCTGGCTTCAATTCGGTTGCAGTCTTGATATACCCGGTATAGTCAAATCAAAATTAACTACACGGCAGATTACTCAGCGGATAGAAAAATCGACATATAATCATCTTCTTTTATCAAACGCTTGAAAAACCGCCGCTGACCGTTTAGAAGAAAATTATTTTCATAATTTACTTACGTATTTATCAATTTACTTGGGAATAATAAATACAATTATTATATAATGTATTCTATACGGATCTTGTATAACCTAAGTATTTCCGTGCTTTCCATATTGCTATTGAAATCAAATCTAACAACTCGTGATCAAGGACCCATAAGTATTTTTCCATGGTGCTTTATCAGACGCCTCCAGTTGTAAATAAATACACCCAACAGTCACATACATAGTCCTGAGCCCACTAAAATCGAGTCTTGTGTCGTGGGTATCAGAAACTACGAAAGACTTTTTCGGTCTCACTAACACCCTGAGACGAAACAATTACCTGTGGACCACACAAATATTTGTTTAAGAGCGGGGATCGAACCCGCGACCTCTCGTTTTACAGCTCGTCTAACCAGCTGCGCCACGAAGGCTATCAAAGTAGTTGTATACATTAATATCGAGAGATATTAACTTTTAGCTCAATATTTTGTTTCACGTTTTGATAATTTTATTTCGAAAATTCCTCCAATTTTCTGATGAATTTCGTTGCGGGTTAAAGATAAGCTAGTGTTCCTAAGAGACTAGCCGAGCTCCGGAGCTCTGTGTCAGTTCTTTGTAATCGATACTGGCTTACAGGAGTTGCGAGGTTGGGTGTGTCGCAATAAGTAGTCTAGAGTCTAGACCAATAAATTAATTAAATGTATGTATTTTAAAACATAACAGAAAATGCAGCAGAACGTTCGTCTATTATGAGGACAAATTATGTGATAATGCCGTGAGAAATGTAGGAAAGCTTATTCCTTTAGATTGTGAAAAGCTTAGATAAAGGTCAATATTTAGCAATGGTTCTTGTCTGTTTGAGAATTATGTTAATTTAATTATTTACACCGCAATCTCTGTCGGCCCTCCGAATCAAACTGCCATAGCTCCAATCAACACGGTGGTCGGCTTAGACCAAATCTAAAGGCTTAATTTTACGTAAGTGCTTGATTATTTCTGCGGGTATCTATTTTTTCTAAAATATACGCAGGTATAGGTATATACCGAATGGAAGGTAAATACTATATATCTATTGGTATAGATATAACCTCACAGTTCGCAATATGAATACATCACTATGGCAATATTTAAACTAAATTTAAAAGTCATAAGTAATATTTACTAGAACTCAACGTATTTTTTACGTTGTTACAAATTTAAATTCGGTTGGTAGTATGACACAATTTGTCAGCATTATTTATGATTATGTTAATGTGATTGTCAAATGGCCCAAGATAATCGATGAGCAATAAATTTTAATTTACGAATGTGACAGCTCAAGCTCGCCAGACACCCGGCGGGAAAAGTTTGTAAATTACTCTGTTGTCTATGGTAATCAACTTTTTTAATACTGCGCGTGGCAGAATGTTTTAGTTTCTTTTATTTAAAAAAAGAAAATAATTTTGGCGGGTTTTTCCACAATATGTCAGCGTTATGACTTATAATAATTATTCGTTGAATAATTCTAATGTTTTATGTTTATGTAGTGTGAATTTATGCAATAATAAAAACTACGTTGAACAGCAATAAATAATCAAATAAGTAGAATAATACTGTTGATATATTGTAGTTTCTTTTGCGGGATACAAATATGGTTTGATATACTTGTACAGAAAATAATACCTAAACTTCTCTAAGACTAATTCTTTACGAACTTATTTCATTCTGATATAATCAAATGTCTAAATTTATCTGTAAATATAAAATAAGGAAGGAAGATCACCTCGACGGATAAGACCTCCTTGTACTTTGTTCTTTTGGCTGTTCATTTTATAATTGTCAGTGGTATACAATAAAGTT
This sequence comes from Deilephila elpenor, assembly GCA_949752805.1. Classification (NCBI taxonomy): domain Eukaryota; kingdom Metazoa; phylum Arthropoda; class Insecta; order Lepidoptera; family Sphingidae; genus Deilephila; species Deilephila elpenor. The sequence continues at coordinate 11,125,417 of OX457113.1, forward strand.
TATAAATAAGAATTTCTCTACATCGTTTCAATATTACTCGTACTTGGACTTTTGTTAAAAAAATACCTACATACATAAAGACACGCCTTTTTCCCAGTAGGGGTAGGCAGAGGTGCAACCAGGACAAGTACATGTTGCCTTGTATTTTCAGTCCCACGATGTGATCCAGGCCAGCCTGTCGCCATATATCATAAAAATACCTACATTTGAATAGAAATTATTCATTAGGTCACTAAGGTATTTTAAAAGACTAAAATAACTTATACCATAAAAATAAATGAAAGATTCATCTCAACCGAACGGAACCAGAGGAAAGTCAACAAACATGAACTCTGAATACAGTTAAACTAACAGTTAAAATTGGAAAATACAGCCCATACAGTCAAGTACAGTTAGTACTTTAGTTAATTTAACCAACGTTTACCGTCGCATTGTTCAGGCTTAGAAAGTTTTTGATTTATTATCAATCAAGGAGATAGGGGGTAAAACTCGTGTAAGATGTTTTCGGATTGGCAGTTATAATAAAACAGTGCTTACTGCTTAGAATCTACATGTAATTAATTGAATAAAAGATATTTTGTTTACTGGTGCAGAATTAATAATTGTTCTTTCTTCTTACTATTATTTTCTATATTGTGACAGTAGATATTTTTTTGATATTCTAGCTATCGCCTACTTGAATTTATTTATAAATTAAGTAAATTGTGAATACCTACATAGAATAAGTATTTTTCGGCATCGGCGAATGTTTGTTACGGATATCTTAAAAAAATTCAATGAAACAGTTCCCTACAAAATTAAACGTCTCACCACAATTTATTTTAGTGAGATGATACAACAGTTATAGGTCATATTAAATAATTTTATGACGATGACCTCATAAACCTCAATAAATATTTTCCATTTCCATTTATAAAACGCTTACAAAAAGTACTTCGTTTATTACGAATTACGAAATAATGCTTATAATCAACATGGAAGTTTTAATCTAGCATAGGTACTCCTCTTCTAAGGTGGGTAGAATTTAAGAGCAGTAAAAATGCAAGCAAATTTCTGCAAGAAAATTCATCAACCTCGTTCAAAAATATATATTGCCAGTAAAGAAAGTTTTCCTTTTCTCCGGTTTATAGAATACACACTAATCTCTGAGTGGCAGTTATAGACAAACAAATTGTTATAGCGAAGCGCACCATTACGTTTTATTGATATACCACTGATAACTCCATTTAATTACACCTAAAACCCATCCAAACAGCTCTAACTAAAGAAATATTATCTAAATAACACAAAACAAATGCGGGCCGAGCCGCGGCAAAATAATGTATGCCATAAACAAACACCAATAGTTTATATTACCAAGAAAATAATAACTATTTCCATCGGCCCGGTGTCAATCGGAAAATAAGCAGATTCCATCAAATGCTGAACAAAATTTAATAGTATCATTAGTTATTAAGCAGTTACAGGTACGTAACGAGCCACTAACGCTGCCCACTCCCACCATAACGCATAAAAACCCTCATAAAACGTCCACCAACAAAAATTATAACCAATCAAATGAGTTCCCATTACAGACTTTACGACCGCATTAACGCACCACCACAATGTTTTTATAATCTAGCAAGACAAATCGACTCTCCATTACACGCATGAGTATCGATAAAGCTACCGCCTCGTACCGATACTAGAGTCGTAACCTCAATCAAAAATACGATAAACTTTGACAAAAATTCCACGTTAAGCCGTCCTTTAATTATACATATATTACAGAATCCGAGCGCACTACCTGACGTCGATTATACACGCGCTCACCCACGTCAAAAGTCCATTCACTATGGTTTTATGAAAAAAAAATAACGAGCAATCGCCTTAAACCTTTTAACAAAACTGGCCGGCGATAATTCAAGCGAAATGTCCAAACGGACGAGAAAAAAACATTTCAAATTTCGAACATAGAAAGTGTTAGCGACAATGGATTCGAAATCTTGTTAATAAAGAGTCTATGGGAGCGTCGGACGCGCTCGCCACAATGGCGGAGAAAAAAAAATGTGGCATTCGAAAAAGGAACGGGCCACGGAGATTTTTTTTCTAAGCACAGCGTGAGACCGTTTTGGAGGGAATTTCGGATTTGGTTCGCGTCATGTGGAGGGTTTTTTGGATTCGGCCGCCACATGGGCCTTTTGCACGTCACATATTATTATTAAACCGAATTGATCCTCTTAAATCTGTTAAATGGGCGTCACTTTTGCGTCCGCATGAAATTTCTCGAGTGCCTTTTGGTTGTTTGTTTATTTTAATGCGCCAGATGGAGATGCGATTACATTGCAGATTTAGCTCTTGACACGTTTGTACAACTTTTTAGAATATTTAAACGGGATCTAGTTTGACAATTCATTCGGTATATTATTTAATCCCAGCTATATTTATTTTCCTTCACGTTGAAATCTTTTTATACCTGTTTGGTATCAACATTGTTATCTGCTAAGGCAAAACAAACAAAACGGTAGGGATAAATATTTCTCTCTCATCTGAATGCACGTAATAATTTGGGATCAAAAGCTTCATTCCTTTTTCGTTTTTTCAAGATGTTTATTACGTTACATTTAATATAAAATGCTAAATTGAAGATATTAAGACCTTATTTCTGGAATGGAGGGAAAACAATTTATGTGTTATTTGGTTGTCACTTGTTCAATACTTGGCTTGTTTGGTGGAGCGACGACCTGCTAAAGACTGCAGATGGTGGCTGGATCCAGGTTCTGTATCAGCCCATATACGTCCCACTGCTGGGCCCGGGCGTCCTCTACAATCGAGAGAATCGATTGAGAGTGGTTAGGCTGTATAGTCCACCACGCTGGCCTAGTGCGGGTTGGCGGACTTACATACCGATCTAGGTTACTGCAAATAGATTGCTACCGAGATATTTCGATAAAACTTGTGAAGATTTATACCTCACAGTCTACTAAAATATCAATAATATTTTTTTATGTATAAAATTCTCTACTGCAGTAAATTTAATTTGGGAAATAAAGTTTCTATAGCCTAAATGTATTATTAAAAACGCACATCACAAGTATAGGTAGAACGATTTATTATTGTCCTAATCTTACGGCCCTTGGATCAACTTAAATTTTTCTATTTAAATTAAAAATAATATAGAGCCTAATGTTATTCATAATGTTGATTTTGACACTCAAATTCGGTACCTACTCTTCGTGTTAATTTTATAATATATAAAATTATGCTATACCGCTACTAAAATAAGGCTCTGATACTTAGGTATGATGCATCACCACCTATTTATATTTATAGTCGAGACTGATTTAATAATACCTACGTGTCTATCTATGCGAAAAAATATATTTCCCTAAGATATTTTTTATATGACAGCTTCCGTGGCGCAGTTGGTTAGACGCCGGCTGTGAAACGAGAGGCCGCGGGTTCGATCCCCGCACCGAGACAAATGTTTGTGTGATCCATAGGTGTTTGTTTCGGGTCTGTGTATTTGTGAGACCGAAAAGTCTCTCGTAGTTTCTGATACCCACGACACAAGACTCGATCTTAGTGTGGGGTCCGGACTATGTATGTGACTGTTGGGTGTATTTATTAATTAATTATAATTTATATGAGAGACCGCCTCGGTAAGTACCACTGCAATGTCTATTTCTCCTGCCAAACACCAGTGTAAATGCCCTGTTGTGTTCCGGTTTGCGTGCGTGCGTGGCCTGTTGGTAACGGACCAGACGCGGCTGCCTACATGTTCACGGTGGTCGCGGGTTCAAATCCCAGGGCACACCTCTGACTTTTCGGAGTTATGTTTGTATTGATAGTCAATCACCACGCACTTTAACGGTGAAGGAAAACATCGTGAGGAAACCTGCATACCGTAGCGATTTTAAAGAATTTCTACGGTATGTAAGGCCGCCAACCCGCACTAGGCCAGCGTGGTGGACTATATGGCCTAACCACTCTCAATCGATTCTTTCGATTGTAGAGTAGGCCCGTGCCCTGCAGTGGGACGTATATGGGCTGATATAGATAGATAGTTCCGGTTTGAAGGAGATTGTAGCCACTAGCCAGAGTAATTACTGGACATAATGAGACTTACACCTTATATATCAGGATGGCGAGCGCAGGAGAATGTCAAGCATTGCTTTATAATTCATAGTCTTTAGTTTGCTACTGTCTACGAGCGGTCGTATCGTTTACCATAAGAGGAATGGCATGCTCGTCTCGTCATTCATCGCAATAAAAAAATCACACACTTAATCCTAATTTCCCAGAAATATACAAGCTTTGTGTGATAGCTATTTGAATAGATCCGAGAAATAAGCGATATTCTAAGCGATCGAGGACGCCCATAATCGCTAATAAGGCTTCGGGATTGAAGATGTATCTTCTTCTTCTTCTTTTCACCCACAGGAACTCCACTGGTGATAGAATCAGGCCTATTTGTTTCGATTAGCGAAATATACCCATCTTGGTAGGAACTATATGAATTGCACTGCATCCAAGAGGCATTGTAGTTATTATGTCGTCAGTGAAAAAATTTGATGTCCTCTACAATTGAAAGCTAAGGCCACAGTTCACCACGCTTACCTAGTGCGGGTTGGCCGGACTCCACATCAAAAATACAGTGAAATCTACACTAATATTATAAAGAGGAAAGATTTGATTGTTTGTTTGCATTAAATAGGCTTCGAAACTACAGAACCGATTTGAAAGATTCTTTTACTGTTGAGAAGCTACACTATCCCCGGGTGACATAGGCTATATTATATTTTCAAAAAAAATGGGGATCCTCACTAAAACTCCAATAATGTAACCCAAGGTGTAAAAAATTACCTAAAATATTCCTTGCATCGCGTGCGCTGCGAAAACTAAATGTTGTTGATGTGGACTGGAGTCAAAAACTATCTACACGCAGGCGATGCCGGGCCGAGCTGCTAGTATCCTATATAATGAATAACACTAACCCATAGTCATCATGAATTTCGGCTCAAATTAACGTCAGACGAGGTCGATGCCCCAGGACGATACACTGTTCGCCCCGTCGCGGCGTGATTGATGGCTCGGTGGTGGCGCGTGCTCTCTTGACCCCGAGGTCCCGGGTTCCGTGGGAATGCTGCAGGTTGTATGAGGAATTTTATTCTGAATATGTGAATTGTATTTAAAAATATATTGGCTGATGTTTCGGTTGAGCTAGTGGCAGAGTAACAGGGAGAGAGAGGTCGCCAATACTAGGAAAAATGAATAAGTATCAAATATTTGTTACTAAAGCGAGGAATCGAATACGAAATCACGTTTTGACTTTAAAATTATATGAGATATTACTCACTAATGGCGCTCTGGTATGGTGGAGGAAAACATCCTTTTTTTTTTTTTTTCTTTCACGAGGAAATCCCTTTACGGATCCATATAGGTATGTCGGGCTCACCGTTCTAATACAAATTAGAACGTCCTACCGACTAAAACCCCGTGATATACCGCTATCTCCTTTAAAACAGGGGTCGTGGGATACGCGTGAGCATGCAACCACAACCCTCAGGAAAACATCCTAGGAAAACCTAATGATTTTTGAAGTCAGCGCGTAAAATGCGAGCATGATGACCACGATCTGAGCTTAAACTCTCAATCTTAGAGGGCCTTAATCTCAGCAGTGGGTGTACGAGTATATAGGCCACTATTTACTAAAAAATCTCGAGTCCCGTACATAAACAAATCTTATATAAACAGTGATTTCTGGCCCGTTACCTCACTAATATTGATAAAATAAACACTGCTATATTTTCTCTATGCTTCGGCCATAGATCACGGCTGGACATAGAATTGCTATAGATCATAGAGGGTGTAGATTGTGTTTTGATCGCAGATAACGCGATGAGCCGAAAACAAACGGGTAATGTGTACGGGGCCTTGATTTGGATAGCTTTATGTCAGAGTGAAGATGGCTATTAAATAAAGATAATTAATAAAATACGCTCTGTAACTGCACTTATAGTTTTAACCGATATATAAGATATTAACGTATAAAAATGAATTAGAATCCTGGCTCTTAAATATAAGTATTGTGGTGAGAATAAGAAACTATAACAGACCCGATAAAAATAGTCGTGGGCCGCAGAAAAATTGTCTAGTTACGGGGATCAAACCGCGACCGTTCGTTTCACAATCTACTACAACCAATTGCCCCACGGAGATTGTCAATTCCTTATTTATGTAGTTTAATGGTTGGCAAGTATTTTACAAACACAGCCTAGCGAATTATGATTAGTTAGATGAAGAAGCAGTGAACTGGACACTAAGAGCACTAAACATTTGTTAGTTTGCATCTTGCAGTCACCATCTTGCTCCCAGTTAGAGTAGAAATTTAGCAGTCAATTTCTCCCACCAAACAGCTGTGTATTACGGTACGGTTACAAAGCTGAGGTCTCGGGTTCGAGTCCCGGGTCGGGCAAAGTGATATTGGATTTTTCTCTTCATTATCAGCCCGGAGTCAGGAATTTGTGCCCGATATGGCGATAGGCTCGCCCCCTAACACATCGTGGGACGGAACATACAAGGCGAAATGTGGGTGTCCTAGTGGCGCCTCTGCCTGCCCCTTCGGGGATAAAGGCGTGAGTTTATGTATGTATGTAACAGCAGTGTAAAAGCACTTTTGTATTGCGGGGTGAAGGACCTACTGGTGGTAGGTCTCTCATATGTGAGAGGCCGTCTGGGTAGGTACCACCGCAATTTCTGTATCTCCAACAAACAGCAGTGTAAATGCGATGTTGTGTTCCGGTTTGAAGGACATTGTAGCCAGAGTAACTACTGGAGAAATAGAGAGTTATTTCTTATCAGGATGGCGAGCACAGGGCAATACCAAATATTGCTTTGTGATTCATGGTGTTGTTTGGTTTTGCTCCTGCCTATGAACGGTCGTATCGCTTATCATCAGGCGAATGGCATGCACGTCTCGCCATTCATAGCCATAAAAAAAAAAACGGCACCCGGGATTTTTTAGTAAATAGTGGCTATATACTCTGTTGAGCGTAAGACTCCTCTTAAATCGAATTTGAGGTGAGGCCGTAGTCTACGATGAGGAATCCACATACGATATTTATTTATCGATTGCTTTACAGCTTTCGTGGTCACGGGGCATGCACATCAGCGATAAAGTCTGTAAAAAATAGTTTTATTTCAATGTGTGACGCGTAAAATTAAGAAACCATTATCGTGCAATTCTTTTAACATATTTATCAACTTCTTGCAAGCATATTGTATAACCAAATTCCTATAAAGGAAACGCTAACTAGCGCACGATATAAGCAGAGATGTAGTGGTCTCTGGAAATAGCCCGTGTTTACACTAGCGGCTGAAGGCGGATCGCTTTTTCTATACAAACCTTTTAAAATGTAATACATCGACCTGGCTAGCTCGAGTATGTTATACGTAGCCGCTGTGGGTGTGTTTGTCTGTTTCTTAAATAATAAAAAAATTTATATTGATAGTTAAGTTTTTTAGAGGTAATATTCTTAATATTATACATACATAAACTCACGCCTTTATCCCCGAAAGGGTAGGCAGATGCGCCACCAGGACACCCACATTTCGCCTTGTATGTTCCGTCCCATGATGTGATAGGGGGCGAGCCTATCGCCATATCAGGCACAAATTCCTGACTCCTGGCTGATAATGAATAGAAAAACCCAATATCACTTTGCCCGACCCGGGATTCGAATCCGAGACCTTAGCTTTGTAGTCGTCCGTAGTACAACTACGCCACCGAGGCAGTTCTTAATATTATTATTCTTAATTCTATTAAGACGCACCTACAAATTGTCAGGCATTTTCGGTTTTCACTGCTATGGTATTTACTTACCAATAAGGCTAAAGTGGTTATTAAAAACTATTCAAATAACAGTCAGAGTTATGAGTAACAAAATCGTGACTGCCACTTCACTAGATTCAAATCTAACTGATACATTTTAATATAAAGTCTTATACCAAATCAAAGACCATATCAGTAATAAAACAAACACGTTTTGTTTACAAAAAGACCGCAGACCGAGTATCAATCGATCAATAACATTCTTATAGAGACGAAGTCTGTCCGTGACAACACCCGACGACACGCCGCTGCCAAAAAACAACAAAACAACCGAACAAAACCAAAAACTCACGATATAGAACCTGCCAGAGACAATATAGACCACAACGAAAAAAATAAAAACGTCAAAGAGCCAGAGACAATGTAGAACACTCGTAAAAAGAGCAAAACCTGCCAAAAACGCACAGTCATTACAATCAATCACCATTTTAAAAATATCGTAAAATTATTATATTAATCCTCTGGGCCATTATTTGACTTAGACACGTAACAATGGACGAAATGAGTGTTGTGGAAAGTGAAAAAAAAAGTTCTATGGTTCAGGATGACATGTCAATTATAAAACCATCAATTTGTGGGCCGCGGTGTGCCATAGACAACTTGGAGCCTCTTCGGTTTAGTGTTGCGATGATAACAGGGCATTTCCTATCCTTGATGTCTTGATGTTTTTATTTACTTAATATAGATAACTAGCTTTGCCCTGGGGCTTCGTTTGCGTAGAAATAAACTATAGATTTATCCAATAGAATCACGAATTTTGCAGGCTAGTAAATACTTTGGAGTTTCTCATCTAGATCTAGACCTAAGTTTACAACCTAACACCTAACATTGAATTAAAACCTACATCTGTATGAGCCCATATACGTCCCACTGCAGGGCACGGGCCCCACTACAATCGAGAGTACGATTGAGAGGGGTTAGGTCATATAGTTCACTACGCTGGCCTAGTGTAGGTTGGCGGACTTTACATACCATTGAAATTATTGCCAATCGCTATGGTATGCAGGTTCCCTCACGATGATTTCCTGCCCCGTTATAGTGCGTGGTGATTGAATTACACATATGACTCCGAAAAGTCAGAGGTGTGCCCTGGGATTTGAACCCGCGACCACCGTGAACACTTTCCTACACAATCCTACAAAAATCCCATAACACTACTTTAAGCTTAGTTGTTAAAAAGGCACCAAAAGGATGCGGATTGTAATCCTTTAACGGTAAAAGGCAAAAGCATTGTTTTCAAAAGGTTGTTAGACATTAACAAAAAAATAACAATGTACTATTAATTCACTTTTACAATACTTTAACAAGATTTCAAGGTAATTTCGTTAAAAGACATGGCACAAATATGAAGAGTTCGGTACAAAAAAAATTGTCCTTATAATGACAGCCTCCGTGGCGCGTGACTGTTGGGTGTATTTTTTTATTGCGCTGAATTCCGAGTAATATATGTATAATCATTATTTTTTACACTGCCCTCTCTTTCTCCTTTGAAATCCTTCCCATGGTTGTCTGTAAGACGTTGCTGTAGAGCGATAAGACCGCCATTTGTACTTGTTTTTTGTTTCTGTACAGTGTCTTTTGTTAATATTTATGTACAATAAAGATGTAAATAGATAAATACCGTTACACAACAGTGCATTTACACTGCTGTTTGTTGGAGAAATAGACATTGCGGTGGTACCTACCCAGGCGGCCGCTTACATATGAGAGACCTACCACCAGTAACTAGACTGTAATTTGGTACCATCACATCCATTTGAGTTACTTTGTCGATACAGTATAAAAAGTGTGTCCTGGAATCGAACCCCGACCTCAATATCCAACTAAGGCGCTTATATCTGATCTGGATTAAAATATTTTATCAGCAATTACCCAGTACTTGTTGAAGTATTAACTGGGCCGGAATTCGAACCTCGCACCACCCGCGAAGCGCATTACAACCGCTAAGCCGTTAAATTTATACACCAATATAGCGCGGATAATTTATATTCAATTAAATTTATTCATTAGTATTAATTGAAGTTGGTAGGGTGACTGTGAATGTGTTATTTTGGAGGAATTTTAAGGTATTGAAATAAAACTAATTTTACGGATTTTATCGCGGATTTCGTGAAAAAATTACATTTTTTAACTACCCCACGTTTCGACCACGAAAGCTGTAAAGCAATCGAAACGTCGGGAAGTTAAAAAGTGTAAAAAATTAAACTAAATCAGCGATACAATCCGTAAAAACTAGTTTTATTTCAATGTGTAACATTCGCGTAAATCTAAAAAAGCATTATAATTTTAAGGTACTTCTTTTTGTATCACTCTTGTCGTCGGTTACATTTACAGCGTAAACATTTTGTTATGAAAACAACAAGAATTAAAGATTTAGTAAAATAATGCGTTATATAAATAAGACAATATTTATTTCAACCTGTTAAAATGTATATATATACACAATTCGGGAACTAGCAATGTATAATTGCTTTTTAAAACACACTTTCCTTGGTGTATACAAAATCAAAAACCAAAAATATTTATAAAAAAGCCAGTAACCTTTTAAGCCCTGGAGTCAGTCTGTATCGACTTCCTACAAACTTTACTACAAACGACACAAACGATAATATCCCAAAACATCCTTATCTTATGGTGTCACCACATCCACACGTGTCAGGCGGGGGCGGAGCGCGACGCACCTCGCCCGGCCCTCGTGCCTACATCATTTACCATGCCCTACATCTACACATTAACATAGCCCTCATAGACAAGACGGTACCGCTGTCGATAAGACGGCTGGCTCGCAACTAGCCTTTTATCATACCAATACTAAAACTACACCATAAATAATATAAATACACCCAACAGTCACATACATAGTCCTGACCCCACTGAGATCGAGTCTTGTGTATCAGAAACTACGACAGACTTTTCACTCAAACACACAGACCCGAAATAAAAAGTTGTGTGACAAACATTTGTCATGATGCGGGGATCGAACCCGCGGCCTATCGTTTCACAGCCGGCGGCTAACTGCGCCACGGAGGCTAAATTAACCAAATTTTTATCTAATCTATATAATATATCACCAGCAAACTGGGCCTCCCGCATCTCAACAAACGAAACGTAAAGTATTGCTTTACTATGATTTTCTGTGAGAAGCCTTGGACGATCCATTCATAGGTACTGTAGTCTTGGCTGCAGCGTGGTTCTACCACTTTAAAGGCAATATTGCGTTGATGCTTCACCTGTATAGGCAGCCCGGATCCAATCTAGCTGCGGAATTGTAACGAATAGCCAGAGATCATCTCACGATAATACTCTGGACCAGCGCAGTATTTGAAATGTAATTAATACGTAATCAAAATACAAATACGTATGTTGTATTTGTACTTCAATTCGATCTATCTATATCAGCCCATATACGTCCCACTGCAGGGCACGGGCCTACTTTACAATCGAGAGAACAATTGAGAGTGGTTAGGCCATATAGTCCACCACGCTAGATTACGCTAGTACTTCAATTACTTCTTAAAAATATTTGTAATTGGTATGTATTTTGTCCAGCCCTGCTCTGGACTGTGTGCTTACTATGGGCGTTGTGTAAGCTTTGTATCTGGAAAACAAGTTACGAATTCAATATGTGTCCTACCAAACCCGAATTCCTATCCCGAACACCCACCGGGATCAGCCCACGAGCTATATCAAGATGTTAAACCACGCGCCGACGTTGCCGACACCGTTTACATAATACATCTTACTTTCAATTATTTATTTTGTGTGGATAGACTAGGTGTGGCGCGCGGGTTCACTAGACGCAGATTTCTGGATGCCGAATAATTCCTTAGGCCCAAACGTAGCCTAACCTTGCGGGATTTTTTGCAAGTATAGGCCGATTTAAAAACTGAAGTCCTCTAACACTTTGTTACACTTCCCGTCATTTTTCATCTGTCCCGTCTTTTTTTTACAGCAATGCATTTAGGCACGGTCCAACTGTATTACATTGATGGTGATAATTTGCCATCAAGTTAACTTTTCTTGTTTGGTAGACGTACCTATGCCGTAAAAAATAAATGAGAAAGCTTAGTTTCAGAAATACTATGTGTATTGGTGTAACATATGTGAATGTATTATCAGAGTTTAATGTAAACTAAGGTTACAAATTCAGCGAAAAAGCGTTGGTATTATCAAGGAAAATCCGAGATGGTCATGGTCAATGGTCATGGTCCGAGATGTCCTTACAATGGCTGTTAAGATCTAAAGAGAATTATGCAATATAGAAGCTAGTTTATGGTAACTATTACTATATTTCTATATTTTCTACTTACACTTTTCTACATTACTAAGTTTGCTGCAATATATTTCACTAATATCACAAAAAGATTTGGTTTATATTTTCAAGATTTATATTAACTGTGCGACGATTCGATTGATGCCCGAATTGAAAGTCCAAATGGAAAAGGAGTCATATTACGAATAACTGACTAAAGTGCGTTATATTTTAATTTATTCATATAGATTAAATTCCGATAGGAAAAGGAGTCATCAATGTATTTTACGAATAACTGAAGAAAGTATGTTGTTATTAATTTATATTATATATATTAAATATCTTACAATCAAGGAATAAAAGGACAGGGTGAATTGGAGAAGTTTAAGCAGAGAGGCAGACGTTTTCGTCGTTGATTTGTAAGTTATTCTCTACTGTTGCAAATAGATTCAAGATTCATACGAACATACGAACTAGCTCCCCAACACAAGCCACTCTAAAATAACGGTAGCATGAATAATATATTATAAACATATATACAGAAATGATCATTACCTGTGTTTGCACAGACGCGTTCGAGCCCGCGCTATTTACGCGCCTTTTATAATTTGTTTGTTAAATCGTATTACGTGTGGGATTGATCGGGTCTTATTCCGGCTTTCGTGGGATTACGTGAGCTCCTTAATTAGACGATAAGTAGGTACCTACAAGATGGGTAGACGACCTAGCTAAGGTTATTGCGTATCACAGTTTCTTACGGGCTATGGTAACTTTAAGTCCAAACTGTACTCATTTAAGCTCGTTGATACGCCTGCGTGCATGTTCAAAACCTAATTTCAAATATGATCTGGCTTCTCTGGCTGTAAAAGTCTTTATTCGAGGCTATTCTTTTTAATACATTGTTTGGTCACCTGCTTTTTTACGGAGGGAAATAGACAAAATATTTCCAAGATTGATTTCGTTGCGGGTTAAAGACAAGTTAGACATTCCCGGAGACTCGCTTAGCTTCTGTGTCATTTAAATGCGTGCCACTGGTGACCCTGGCTTACAGGAGTTGCAGTGGCGGATGTGAAGGCGGGACAGTCTCCAGCTAAGGAATAGGAAGCTATGGGAAGTTGCTGGATGGCGGATGCAACCGTCGAAATCCTATTTTCATAATCAGACTTATTGTTGTTAAAGAGAGCTAGGACGCACATATTTCACCGAACTTTTTCGTCGTAACTCTGAAAGAAAATTCAAATAGTTCCGATAAGACTTCCACCATTACACACCAAAAAGAATTTTCAATAAACTTTTGCAAAAATCTGATCTCATCCAAAACCCATAACATGAGTAACACGTGCATACAGCAGAAGCAGCTCAACATCTCAAGTGGGCGTCTGTCGCCGGCGTCGCGTTTGGCACGCCATAAATATGGCTTCTTTCAAAATATTTTACCCACACCGGATGAAAAAAGCTAACGCAAAAACTGCTCTTGAAACCGCTTGGGGCAGCGGTTGTCAAAGTAGCCCCTAGGCTTCTTATATTAGTACTGATGTTATTCGTAGATGCATAGATTATAGTTTATTACCTTTACACATCTCATCCTATTTCCTCTCCGCTCTCCACTCAATTTGATGGCAACCCATCCATAATCCAGCATTGTGGATGTTCATTGGCGATTGATCTTACCAGGGGATCTGTTCGCTAGTTTGCTGGACATATGCAATAATAATTGGGAATAAATATCCTGTGATGAATCGTCTCTTCGTTCCCTAAAAGGTATTGGCCCTCTCTATTATAGAGAGATCTTAGGGTCTAAAACATAGTCCATTACGCTAGCCTATTGCGGTTTGCAGAGTATGGACTATGACTTAGACCTCTCTATCTTAAAGGAGCCCTGTGCTAAATAATAACATATTTATTATACCCCTTTTATAATGTTTAAAGCCAAAGGTTTTCAATCTCATTTTGGCTTTCAAAAGGGATGGTATAAAGTGGGTGTATTCTTTAAAATATTCACATAAAATGAATGGTTTCTCTTTATTAAATAATATGTTTATATCATGAGTATTTATGTAGTAAATTAAATAATTGTTAATTGTCATAACCTTCGGGTTCTCACACATTGTCTTCACTTAATGCTTCAAAACAATCAAATTCATCATTTTAAACCCGTGCTGTTATCTTAAGTGCAAAAAATGTTATAATGTGATCATAATTTTTAAATGACGTCTTTTAAATATCTTTACACCTACACAAATATATTTATAGTAACCAAAAATGGCTTTCAGAGTAATCATTTTAATTTGCCTGAAGGACATTTTCATAACACAATTTGATATTACAGATATCACTGATCAAAATATTTTTTTAATCTTATTAATCATGAATTGCTACCATGCAGCTGAAAGTCACCAATACTACCACCTGGCTTCGTTTTCTGTCGCAGTCTTGATATACCCTGTATAAACTATTCTAACTTATTTCCATTTTATTAAAAAGACCCCAAAAAAGTTTGAAAAACCCTGTTCTTAGACGAAGACGCTCAGTACTCGAAATTGAAGGGTTTTTAAGAATGTTTCCATACAATCTAAAACTCAAGTGCTAGACGAAAAAAGCTTTTTAGCTAGCAACTCGCATTTATCCCGCTACTGAACTAAATACATTAGTTTGTCCCCACAGCGGAGGCTGTCCGGGTCTTCTTTACGAGTTAAATCATAATTTAAATGATTCAATATAATCTATATAGGCTTAAGAGTGCTGTGATGTATTCATATTTAACTCCGAACGTATAGAAAAAAAATAAACGCAGTGAAATGTTTGCTAAAAGTGTTTTGTTAACGCCAGTGGCCACGTTGTGGTTGCCGCGGTAAGTTATATTGTATTTATGTGCATGACTGTTATTTTGTGTATTTATAATTTAAATAATGGTAAAATAAAGTGCCTGTTAGCTGGTGGTTAGTACTGTGTAGTACAGAAAACTTCATATCTGTGTCAGCCCAATTCGTCCCACTGCAGGGCACGGGCCTCCTCTACAATCGAGAGCATTGAGAGGAGTTAGGCCATAAAGTCCGCCACGCTGGCCTAGTGCGGGTTGGCGGACATTACTATATTATACCGTAGACAATTTTCAAAATCGCTACAATTTTTCGTTTCCTCACGATGTTTTCCTTCACCGTATATCGCCTTGTATGGGGAGAAAAAGTTATCTGTCTCCATTCAAGACTATTATGTCGAGTTGTGCCATTCTGATGAATACTGACCCCGGGTTTTAGGGGATTTTAAGTGTTTTATACCCAGAGAAATTATACTTGTATTGATGTACTGTTCCTTAATTCATAATCTAGTAGTGAACTAAGTTTCAGATAATTTAAATGTAAACTTAACTAGGAAGTAACAATTCCATTTACAAAATGAATCAATGTATTGGTCTATGCCAAAGCTAACTCTTCTAGTTATCTAACCTAAAAAAATACGTAATATTTGATCGCTTAATATGACAATTAATAACATCTCATTTATATGTACGTCTAAAGGACACGACCCTCCACGAAAAAAATAAGATTTAGGCCTTATAGACACTTGATCAATGCGTATTGTACAACTTTACATACCTCTGAAATTCTCGCATCTAATTCTTAGTTATTCAAGTTTTCTTCCGCTATTTTCCTGCACTGTTTAAATGAAGTATAACAAACTAAACACGAAAAATAGCATTAAACGGTGCAATACGTAATCACAGGCGATCGCTCCACATTTCATTTTGGCTATAAAACAACATATAAAAATGGTATGAATATTACTCCCAAGCAGTTAATGTCACAGCGTTTTATCGACGCATACTAACGAACTATTAACATCGTGTGATAATTAAAATCTTTTCTTTATGACTATAAAAAGTTGATGGAATTATTAATAAATATTAATAGTTTGGTTTCATGCATAATTGTTTTTACGGCCTATTTGTAAGCTCTCCTGTGCTTGGTAGGTCCTCGTTTAAAAAGGTTTTCTAGGAACCATGTCTTTGTCTATTTGTCGTCAGCAGTTAGCACTGTTGTGTACCAAATATTATAGACATTAATTACTGGGCTTTAAGTGTTACCAATATCTCGGGGCGATAAGCGCAGTGCAGTGCTGTTTTTGCTCAAAAAATGGTCAGACGAGCATGCCATTCGCCTGATGGTAAGCGATACGATCGCTCATGGACAGTAGTGAAACCATACAACACCATGAATTACAAGCCAATGCTTGGCATTCCACTGCGCTCGCCATCCTAAGACATACGATGTTAAGTCTCAATGTCAAGTAGGTACTCTGGCTACAATGACCTTCAAACCGGAACACAACAGTGCATTTACAATGCTGTTTGTCGGGAGAAATAGACATTACGGTGGTACCTACCCAGGCGGCCTCTCACATATGAGAGACCTACCTCCATTGCTATGAAATGCTCAGTAATAAGTTCTGAGTGGTTTACTACTGTTTATCACTGTGATGCTCAGGTACTATTAAGCGAGCGACACACAAATAAGAAAGACAACCGCTACATATATGTTATAGAAATCATGTATTGTATTGAGTCAACCACTAGCTTAAATGGCTGTAGCAGTGGCGTGCTATAGGAGAGGGCTATGTCCAGCAGTGGCCGCAGAAGGGCTGATGATGATGAAGCATCTACAATTCAGTTGTTGAAAAAAATGAAATCAATCACATCGCCTGCGTTGGAAATCGAAGCCGCATCAGGGCTGATGATGATGAATCCAGTTGTTGTAGGTGTGGGAAATCCTCGTTTGCAGTAAAAATTACCACAGAAATGAAATCAATCATGTTGTTGCGTTGGGAATCGAATCAGATAAACATGTTACTAATAAATTTGACTCTAGTCTTGTTATGGCTGGGTAAGCTATTACTCAGCGTTGGAGTGCTAAACAGCGTCTGCGAAACCTCTTTCTCCTAACCTAAATCTCGCAGATAAATAGACATCATATATTTTTGATCTAACCATGTTATCGTTGCATTTTGTTCAACGTATAATGGCTGGATTAATTCAACGCATCGGTTTTAAAGCGATATATTTATTATAAGTGAATTTATTGGGTGTTTTTGTGTGTTATTTTTTGTGTCTACAATGTTTTATCCCTGTCTATCCCGGACAGAGGTATTATGGAACAGTAAGGTAATGTAGCAATGTGACCCAATAATGATGCAAGTTAGTGTAGTGTTTTCATTCAATTTTATTACTCAAGGAAATGACTATGTAGCTATTCAAAGGGCCTTGCTTTACGCATGGATATTATTCGATTGCCATAGATACGAATTAAGCAAATCCACCACAATTTTAATATTATAGCGGTATTTTCGCATTGTCTGACTATAAAATAGCCATTTTGCATATTTTCAACCAATATTCAATTAATCATGGCTCGATAAATGAGTAATTACTTCAATCCACCTGTTTTTATATTTACAAACAGCTGCAGTATTTATCGAAATGTATTTTCTTGACGAGATAGCATTTCGACTGACCGCGGGGGTTCCATTCTCTACGCTCAGTGACAGAGCCCGTCATTAGTTAAACACTATCGGACTTATTCATAGAGAGATTTAAAACCTATTTTAACTAATGTTTTGTTTTCTTCGCCCAAACTGAATTATAAAGTCGTTTGAAAGGGACAAAACATTCGATAACTAAAATAGGTATTTGATCTTTCCATGAATTCTGTATAAATATTATTTGCAAAATATATTCTTAATTCTTATCAATACAACCTAGAAACGTAATTCAAGATTACAGGCGACCTTCAAAAACATATTTGCTTCCTTAAAGTCTGGCAACACGTCTCCATGTGCTATGGTGCTGCAGATGTTTATGGGCGGCGGTAATAACTTACCATCAGGTGAGTAATATGCTCGTTTGCTCCCTATAACATAAAAAAGAAACAGCATAATTTCTTAGATTTACGCGAATGTTACACATTGAAATAAAACAATTTTTTACGGATTTCATCGCGATTTTATTTTTACATTATTTAAATTCCCGACGTTCAAATTCGTTAAAAATAGTTTTATTTAAAAAAAGAAACAGGTCTACAATTCAACGATTTCGCGAAATAAGCCTCAGATTCACAGGTACCAAACAATCAATGATTTTAATTTAAAATACATATGTATTTAATTGAATTATGTCTGAAGTAATGTGGGCCATTAATACAGCGAGAGGGCCGCGCGGTAAAAAAACAATAATTATCTAAACCCAGAGCTTTCCGCGTGTGCATTTGTCAGTTTTGGAGGGTTTTTTCATATTTTTGAAGTGTGGAGATGGAATTTACTGTGTGTTATTTTTGTAGTTAAAAATGAAATAAGTGTGAAAGTACGGTTAATGAATGTGCTGAATATAAATTTACGAAAGTGCATCTGTGATTCAGCGCAATAATGTTGAAATACATATATTAACACACGTTTTTTCCCAGAAGGGGTAGGCAGAGGCGCCACCATGACACCCACATTTCGCCTTATATGTTCCGTCCCATGATGTGATATGGCGAACCTTCCGCCATATCGGGCACAAATTCCAGATTCCGGGCTGATAATGAATAGAAAAACCCAATATCACTTTGCCCGACCCGGGATTCATCATCATCATCATCTACGCGAAGTCTGGTGCAGACCATAGACCCGAAGATTCACCACACCGACCACTAACAATAGCCTGCATTCATATTCATTCATTTGGTTTTGCTACTGTCCATGAGCGGTCGTATCGCTTACCATCAGGCAAATGGCATGCTCGCCTCGCCATTCATTTCAAGAAAAAACACTTCCTTAATCATTATAACCTTCATAATTTTAATCAAAGTATTAAGAAGCGACGACGAAGAAGAATTTCTACGGTATGTAAGTCCGCCAACCCGCACTAGGCCAGCGTGGTGGACTATATGGCCTAACCACTCTCAATCGATTCTCTCGATTGTAGACTAGGCCCGTGCCCTGCAGTGGGACGTATATGGGCTGATATAGATAGACAGATTAAGAAGCGTTCTCCATACTAGCCATAAGCAACATGCCCGGCACACATGTTACCGTCCCGTCTATAATCCCAGGGACACCGGGACACATACACACAAAAACTATCACTTTACACTTCGCTTCATTAATATCGCCATGACATCATGTTTTCCTAGTATTTACCGATATTCCAACCCGCACTAGGCCCGCGTGGTGGACTATATGGCCTAACCACTCTCAGTCGATTTTCTCGATTATAGAGTAGGCCCATGCCCTGCAGTGGGACGTATATGGGACGTATATAGACCGATATTCACACTTGGACTGCCTCGGTGGCGCAGTTGTACGGTATACAAAGCTGATGTCTCGTTTGAATCCCGGGTCCGGCAAAGTGATATTGGATTTTTCTATTATCAGCCCGGAGAAAATTGTGCCCGATAGTACAGATGTAGCACCTCTGCCTACCCCTTCTGGAACAAGGCGTGAGTTTATGTATGTATGGATTTCTTTCAAATATCAGATTAAAGCGAGCTTAAGCTATACTGACTCGCCATAAGACCTGTGGCTAATATTGCGACCTACTCAGTTCTTTAGAGGTTAATGTAGTTGCTATTTATTACATAATATTTTGTTAATTTAAGTTTCTCAATTGTCTCTGAGGTAAACCGTAAATAATATTAACCGAAATTACATTTAAAATATGGCTTTGTGATTGACTTCGTACGTAATTGTTGTTTAATATCACGCTGAGTTTTAAATACATTACGAGGAAACGAAAAAGATTGAGCAGGTACCAGATTAATACAATGTTGCTTTCCTTTTTTTTGGTTCGTCTGAATCATCCAAATATTTTATACGACACATCATGTTTGTTATTTAATATATTTACTTTTAATGCAATACTTTACTGTTGGGATTTAAAAAATACATGATTTTAAAATTCTTGTAAATGTGTTAGCACTAGTTCCGCTACTCGACGATAGATGGCGCTAGTTGTACCTCCACGGCGTGCAATCTACATTCTTGCCAAGCGCCGAAGTGAGCTCAGAAGCTATAAATATTGTAATAAAGTGAATATTATATAAATTTGAATATACTTATGTGTATTAGGGGCGAGTAATTAAACAGCTAATAGATTCAATGCGGATTGAAATAAACAGTACTTGCAACATTTTTTCCTTAATAAATTATTTTTAGCGTTTTAAAACGGCATCATGATTTTTATGGATAGTTTCGGTGGGTGTAGCCTTAAACATGTTTAATGCGCTATAAAATTGAAATTATTACATGTTTCTAAATGTCAGCAATTGCAATATTGCGTTGGAAATAATTTTTGCAACGCTTGTTTTAAAAGCATTTATGTTTTGTAACATTCAATCGTTTTTAGTGTATACATGGTTATTTGGCTTGCTTAGTTCATAATTAACATTTGGAATAAACAGTTGTAAATTCTTTAATTTATATATGGGCATTAGTTTCGCTTATTACCAGAAATAAATTGATTGTAGAATTATTTTTACCGGTTTTCTTCAGGTAATCTTTAGGTTAAAAATTTATGTTAAAATGTTATGGCGTGGTTATAATGTTATGTTTAATGTTTATCTTTTCCTTTATGCATTTCTGATAGAAACTAATAAGTAACTTATCTTTTTGACTTTGATTTTAAAAATAATTGACTTATCACGAATTCAATGAACATTACACATTAATTTAGTTTCTTAAATGATGCTATTTTGATACATCTCTTGGAAACAATACCGAGGTATCACTTAACTAGGTCTACGAAATACCTACAAACGTCAAGATATCATTAATGTCAACTGACACATCATTATATTTACTGAATAAACAATATGTAATGAAAAGGCTAGGTATATGGATATAAATAGATACTTAAGCGTCTCACACAGTCCTGAACCCATACTAAGATACACGATCAGAAATTACGAATGACTTTTTGATGTACTCATCCGACATAAATATGAATAAATTTTATTTTGAACATAAACTTTACAAAGTACAAACCCCAAGTAAAATTGTGTGTAGCTGCAGTAGTTAAAATATAGCTTTGCCGCAGCTAGCAACGTTCACTAGACATACATAAAACTTACTTAAAAAAACCCATATATAATTTAAAAACAATGACAATAAAAAAAATACTAAACCTAAAAAAATAAAAAATATAGAAAAATAGGGATAGGGATAAGAAATATTAAAAGGTGCAAATTTTTGTCAAGACAATGATCAAATATTGGTTATTACACCTTATGATAATTTTTGTAGCTAAAAGTGGTACACGCAAACGCTTGCCTTATAACACACAGCTATGAATAACCGAAGTCCACAATATGAAGTACTTACTGCGTTGCTGATTTTCTGGATGATAGACAGATGGAAATGTCAGGAAAGATAAAAAGTATTTTGGTCTGCAGCGGTGTCCGGGAGTCTATTTTTTCACTGAAATTCAGGAGTTCAAGTGATGTTATTGCTCGGTTAAACGTACATCGTGCGCCCTTTTAAATATTGTTATTTTTGTAGTTCTATATTTTCTATAATATTTGTATTTTCTGTTTAATACGTAACGATTAAGGTTATAATTTTGTGTCCCAACGTCCTAGACTTCTGGACGAATTAAAAAATGAAGTAAATCTTTAATTTTTTTATTGACTGATACAATTTATTAACAGGTAATAATTAATATAATGTATAGTTTTAATTTATTTTGAAGTGAATTAGTGACCGACGGCTCACGCTGAGACAGAGTTCTCCTTTAAAAAGAGACTTTATTTAGGAGAATAAGACTCCCACGAATAAATAACATTCAATAATAATCTGCACAATACACTGATAAAACAATTCATTATTTTTTTCTGTATTTGATCTTGCGATTCACCCGAACTTAGTCAAAGAGAAAATATGTAGCTCTATGATAGTTTTCTTGATAACTTTGTGAAAATAATTTAAAAAAATATTGCCACTAATTGATGATAGAACCTATGACCCCTCCGGCTTTAGTATTGGGTGTCGGTCTCAGTTATCGCTACGCCGTATTTTACTATATTTAACCTCATTATACTAGGTATATCAAGACTGCGACCAAAAACGAAGCCAGGTGGTAGTATTAGTGACTTTAGACACAATGCAACTACAAATTCGGCACAAAAATTGCCATTTTTTACTGATCGTCGTATTTGGGTGATAAAACATAGTTTTCCTAAAATAATGAAGTACACCTTTTTATTTTTAAAGACGCAATGGTACGCAAGGGCTTAAATTACTATTTTCGCATAAACTAGGTATTTACCACCCAAACACGATAATGTTTAAAAAATAATGACACCTTTTTGCGAAATTTTTAGTATTGTGTCTGTAAGCACTAAAACACATTTGGTTTCGTTTTTAGTCGTAGTCTTGATATACCCGGTATTGTTTAATAAAATCATAAGAATATTTTATAACACTGAATACGTATTTACCAAAGGTAGGTATTTGTGTTACCGAGAAGTCTCTCGTAGTTTCTGATACCCACGACACAAGACTCGATCTTAGTGTGGGGTCAGGACTATGTAGGTGACTGTTGGGTGTATTTATTATTATTTATTTAGTACATATATCTGGATAGTTGTCATTTAACTCAACTTTTTATTTTAAAAGTCTATGTTAATTCAGATATTGTATCCATGAATTATATTTTGCTGCCTTTAATTTGAGGTCATTAACATACTTAAATTAAACCCAACACGTAGTCCTTTTTCGCCGTCGTCAATGTGTATAAAAGCTCGATCAACTAGCACACATTATGTCTACCCCTCAATAATAGTCGTGAACTTAATTCTTATATATATATATATATATATATATATATATACAGGGTATATCAAGACCGCGACCGAAAACGAAGCCAGGAGGTAGTATTAGTGATATCAAACACAATGCAAGTAAAAATTTTACAAAAAAAATCGCCAATTTTTTTTTTGTAATTTTTTATATATCGTCGTATTTGAGTGATTAAACATAGTTTTTCTAAAATAATGACGTACATCGCTTAATTTTTAAACACGCAATGGTACGTAAAGGTTTAAATTACTATTTTTGCAAAAACTAGGAATTTACCCCTCAAAAAAGATGATTTTTAAAAAATTGTAAAAAAAAACCGTCGCTTATTTTGCAAAATTTTTAGTTGCATTGTGTCTGTAGCCGCTAAAACTATCACCTGGCTTCGTTTTCGGTCGCGGTCTTGATATACCCTGTATATATACTAGGAATACATAGACGAGAAGCGAGTGTCACCTTCACAATGTTTACTGAGCAATGCGTGTGTTTGCTCTCAGTTTGCTATTGATTAATATACTGAAGATAATTTATGTTACATTACGAAAATATTCTATTATTGCTTAATTCTTGAAAATTGTTTAATTTGCTTGTAATGGGGCAATGGAAAATTTTAGCTTGGGTTTTAGCTCAACGATCCTTGGTTCGTAACCAGAGAAAACTATTTGTAAAACGTTTTTATATTACGCGTAATTGTGCCTAAATTATTACCACAGCTCATCAACACCGACAATATTTGGATCGTTGCTGGAGTTTCTAAATAGGGGGGAAGGAGAAGAAATATAACGAGAGGAGAAGTAAAGTTTGTTAAAACGGTACAGCAAGTCTTTTTCAGAAAACTTGTTTATTATATAAAAGGAGTATGCCCATTTTGCTATGAAACTTGGTATCGGTGCCAAGATTTGGCCTCGATGAAAAAACCATTCCCTCTTATTAAATAATATCAGAAATTGTTTTATATACCTTTATTAACAACTTATATAATATATTAACTTTATGGCTTAACAACATCCTATAGAAATTGCAATAATAAGATTTCCCAATACAATATTACTGGTGTTGGAAATTCATATCCGCCCGGTCACCATACACGATGGTAGAAATCCCACCTTAATGCCATTATCGCACAACCCGCGCTAGGCCTGCTGGACTATACGGCCTAACCCCTCTCAATCGTACTCTCGATTGTAGAGGAGGCCCGTGCCCTGCAGTGGGACGTATATGGGCAGATAAAGAAGTTTAGTTTAGACACTTTAAGTTTAAACTGTAACTTTAAGTTTAAACTGTAAGTTTAGCCACTTTAAGTTTAAACTGTAAGTGTCTCGGTGAAGCATTTGTAGGTACTACTGTATGTTTACAACGCTGAAGTCCCGGGTTCGAATACCGGGTCGGGCAAAATGATATTGAATTATCCTATTCATTATCAGCCCGAAGCCAGGAATTTGTGCCGAATATGACGATAGGCTCGCCCCCTATCACATCGTGGGACGGAACATACAAGGCGAAACTTGGACGTCCTCACCTCAGCCTACCCCTATTGGAGAAAAGGTGTGAGTTTATCCAGAATACTGATCACACGGCGGTTAAGGACCCGTCAAAGTGACCCACGTGTTGCGTTTCGGGGTCTGTGTATATAAATATAAATAAATATAAATACACCCAACAGTCACATACATAGTCCTGACCCCACACTAAGATCGAGTCTTGTGTCGTGGGTATCAGAAGCTACGAGAGACTTTTCGGTCTCACAAACACCCAGACCCGAAACAAATACCTGTGGAGCACACAAATATTTGTTTCGGTGCGGGGATCGAACCCGCGGCCTCTCGTTTCACAGGCGGCGTCTAACCAACTGCGCCACGGAGGCTGGCAATATCTTTTATCTTATATCTTTATACAATCAGTCATAAAATAGCCTGAAATACAATGGCGTCCGTTGATACTGTAGATATCTGTATTGCGCGGGACTTGCCATGATACCTATATACAGGGTATATCAAGACCGCGACCGAAAACGAAGCCAGGTGGTAGTATTAGTGACTTCAGACAAAATACAATGAAAAATTTCGCAAAAAAATCGTCAACTTTTTTGTTGGTACTTTTTTACTTATCGTCGTATTTGGGTGATAAATACATAGTTTTCCTAAAATAATGATGTACACCTTTTTATTTTTTAAGACGCAATGGTAGGATAGGGTTTAAATTACTATTTTCGCAATAACTAGTTATTTACTATCCAAAAACAATGATTTTCAAAAAATTACAAAAAAAAATCTGTCGCTTATTTTGCGAAATTTTTATTTGCATTGTGTCTGTAACCACTAAAACTACCACCCGGCTTCGTTTTCGGTCGCAGTCTTGATATACCCTGTATTATTGTTTAGCCAGTATAAAAAAAGACATCTAGATTTTATAATGTAAGCCTAAGGGCAATATTAGATTTTTGAAGTGGTAGAGCCATTCTTAGTCATTACAGCACGAATGGGCAGGCTCGTCTGTACCAATGTGTCACAGGCAATCGACGTCAAGACGTTCGATGAAGATTGTCGGACGCCCAATACTTCTTTCAGAGGAAAGTCGGAAGGATAGGAAGAGTGCCATTCTTCTACCTTCCCGTTTCTCTCCCAAATAGGCCGGCAACTCCATGACCCAAGCGTTGTGGGTGTTCATGTGATCATTTGCCATCAAGTGAGCTGTGCAATAAAAATGTCATTTGAGCCAGTCCTGCCCTTACACGCGCTGAGCACTGAGTAAACAGGTCACAACAGGTGATGATTTATTTCGGGTCACGGTGTTTGAGAAACCGAAATTCTCTCGTAGCTTCTGAAGCCATAATATAAGAGTATGGGTTAAGGACTATGAATGTGACTGTTGGATGTATTTATTTATGTCGAATCAATCTTCATATTTTTCCAAGCCAAGCCTAGTTAGCTGTCAGAGGTGGGTCAGCCCCGTTTTTATTAAAAACCTGACAAATAAGGTGACATTTCTGACATAGTGTACTGTATCTTCCACTGAGAGAGATCTCTCTACAATCGAGACTTTGTACGTACATTGAGAGGGGTTAGGCCGCTCTGACAAAGGCTCTATCTATAGGCAAAGCATTACTCTCATGCTTTATAAAGATGGCTTATTATTCTAAAGTTGTACTTGGTATGGTTGCAAAGCTGAGGTTCGAATTCCAGGTCGGTAATGTGATATTCTACATTACTAGCCTGGAGACATTATTAGCCTGGAGTCAGGAATTTGTGCCCGATATGGCGATAGGCTCGACCCCTATCACATCGTGGGACAGAACATACAAGGCGAAACGTGGGTGTCCCGGTAGCACCTCTGCCTACCCTTTCTGGGAAAAAGGCGTGAGTTTATGTATGTATGTAAGCATACTAAATAAATAAGGATATAAAACTCCTGTTGTATTGTCAACAGATGGTTCATGTGGCGCAGCGGACAAGAAGCTATGGAACGAAAGGACGCCGGCTCGATCTGTTGAGACAAATGCACAATATTTTTTAATATTTCGATGCGATCTCTATCAAATTACACGTATTTCTTTGGAAGAAATTTAATTTCATCATCACATTGGCGTAGTTGATAGTATGTGAAACAAGAGAGCTCGGGTTCGATCCCCGCGCCGAGACAAATGTATTACACCACAAGTGTGGCCGCCAGACTTTCGTCATTTTAAAGCTGAAAGTTTGTCTGCACGTCTCTAACATAGGCTTAACACGATCAGCATTATGAAGTTTGGTGGCTATGAAAGTTGTCAACATCAATATGTCTGACAAGTTGAAAGAACCATCAAAATTATCTGAATAACAAGGAAATACCTTGCGATAGTTGTTTAAGAAATATGTATAAAATTCAGTTTTTATTCTATGACGTTGGCAAGATTACATTTGATTAAAGTTTGAGGATATCGTAATATTAGTATAGAAGATATAGATTAAAAAATGAGTTCGTAACATTTTTGTGTAATATTATTTTTTGTTCGTTGTTTGTTAAACTAAGATTAATATTTTATAGGCTTAGTAATTTAATAGATTTCTTTAAGAAACAAGTATACTTATAAGTAATAATTATTTCATAACATTCGTACGTAAAGCCCAGATATTTCAACAAATATTTTTATTGAATTTTTTTTCATGAAATATATTTAAACCTATGATGATTATTCTCATCTATAACGACACGTGTATTTCCGATTCGAACCTGGACATTTCGCGTCCGTTTCGAGTTTGGTGCTTATCCTACCTGAGATCTCGGACAATGCCATCCCGAACGACGGGATTAATATAAAAACGTTTCGATATTCTTTTTTCAAAACACTGTTCTTTATTCAAAATTTTAAAGTTAATCGGATTTATTTTAATCTTTTATGTTTTGAATAATTTATTTTTAAATTGATTTTTATTTTTATATTTAATAATTGAAATATTTTATCACTTATTTATTGAAATTATATATTGTTTTTAGGATAAAAATTGACATTTCTTGTAATAGAGTATGTAAGCTTTTATTGAAATCTACGTTTATCATTTAAATTAGTAGATTATTGTGCTTGTTAAATTAGTACTAAAAAGTCACATCTGACCATAATATAGCTAACTTTTATCATTATTCCCTGAAATAATTAATCATATTTTAAATAAAAGCTCTTAAGCTCTTTCACATACATTGTGTAAGCGACGAATTTAAAGTTCTGAGAACAAAATATACTTATTTTCTATACCTCGTTATTTTTGTAAGTGTATTATTTAAGATAAATGTATTATTTATGTATGAAATACTAAAACAAAACGGTTCATGTAACGTAGAGATGAAGAAAGTATTTTCTATAAAATTGTAACTACAGATACTTAAATTATAAAACGAAGAATGTAGCTTGTAGAATGAATTTAATATAAAATGAGATCTTCATATAAGACAAAATGTGGGTGTACTGGTGGCGCCTCTGCCTACCCCTTCTGTGATAAAGGCGTGAGTTTATGTAAGATCTTCATAAGGTCACTTCAAGTACAGTTCTTGAGTCTTTAAAAACTTAAGCTGTAAATCCTGACATCATTGATGGAATGATTCTTCAAGCAGTATTAATAACTTGAAGAGGCTAGAAAATTCTAGACTCGACTTATATTCCTATCAATCCTTGGGCCAGTGTTAGGATCTGCAGTTCAAATCTAAAATTAAGTTTCTTCACTAATCCCTTGCGTGGTGGCCTGCTGGTAACGGACCAGACTCGGCTGCCAACATGTTTCACGGCGGTCGCGGGTTCAAATCCCAGGATACAGTTCTGTCTTTTCGGAGTCATGTGTGTATTGATACCTAATCACCACGCACTATAACAGTGAAGGAAAACATCGTGAGGAATGCATACCGTAGCTATTTGTAAAGAATTTCTATGGTAGAGTCCGCCCCGCACTAGGCCAGCGTGGTGGACTATATGGCCTAACCACTCTCAATTGTACTGTTGATTGTAGAGGAGGCCCCCGTGCCCTGAAGTGGGACGTATATCAGCTGATACAATACTTATACATTGTTTAATATTTTTTACTACTAATTAAGCATGTGTGATAAAATATCGCTCAAATATTGTATTGTGGGACTTATTTCCCATCAGTAGGATCTATACAGCTATTGATTATTCATATATATTTTATGGATAGTTTTAGTTATGTCATTAAAGTTTGTAATTAATGAGAACTACCTGTAATAAATTTACATTGATGTAAGGTCTTATCGGAAATTAATTACCAATTAAAATTTTAGACGGAAAATTGTAAGGTAGAAGTGCTTTGAAATTTATAGTAGAGTCACAGAATACTATCTGTGGTAGAGTTGTCGAATGTATTTGAGTGTATCTTAGTATGGTGCAGAATTGTGTGCTTTGAAACTTTCTAGCCAGTGTTGTTGTAATTCTGGTAAAGCAAATGTTTTGTGTAAACAGAGTTGTTGTAGTTTTAGCAGAAGTATGTTGCGGTGTTTCATTTGATTTGTTGACTTAAAGTTCGAAATAAAAATTGTTGTTCCAAAGTGTTGTTTCAATTTATTCCGCGCGGCGAAATCGACAGTTCTGTGCGGTCTGCGGCTAAAAACTTTTTCGCCAGCATCGATACCCACGTTGCGTGGAGGAACAAAGATTAACATTAGTCGAATATGTAACGAGTGTACAAACTGCGAAACAGCGAATTTTAACAGATCAGTGCCGCCGCCACGAACCCGGGACCTCGGGCACCGCCGACTACCCACATAAACATACAATCGATACATCCCAATACATATCGCCGCGATGCAACTCAGAAAATCCGTGAAGGAAAACTCCGCGCAAAAACATTCGAAAAAACGCGCACGAGCGGCGCGGCGGTGTGCGCGCGCGGAGTGAGCGGCGGCGCGGGGTCGCGGGGGCGCGGGGCGCGGGGCGCGGCGGGGTGGGCGGCGAGCGCGCTGATTGGGCGGCGCGGCACGGCGGCCCCGGCCCCGCCCCGGCGGCGGCGCGGCGCGGCGGCGGCGCCAGTGTCCGCCAGACCGCGGAGCGCGCCGGGCCTCCCGCTTCCCCGCGCACGCCGCGCCAGCTCGCGCCACCACGCGCCGGCCTCCCAGCGTCGCGAGTGCACTATGACACTAGTGAGCTAGCGGGCCGCTGTGACGGTGTACCCGCCATATATGTGTATGTGTTCTCGTGCTTGTGTGTGGTGATCGCGCCCGTGCGCCCTCGCGCCGCGCGCCCTCAGCGACAAGCCTTCGTGGTGGCCAGCGGAGCCTTGCACCCGGGCTCGGGCCGAGCTTTCATGGCTCAGCCTAGGGTATGTACCTCCTGCATGCTGCTAGGGACGTAGGCGACGGTGATGCTAGGCACGGACCCGACGGGATGCCCGCGGGATCTGGCTGTAGGATCTAGGAGTGTAGGACGCGGGCCGCGTAGTGGACGTGCTCGCATGTCGATGTCGCCAAGTGTGAGTTCGCGCGGAGACGAGCGGCCAGACGGCGATGCGCGAATACATACATAAATCAACATATTTTGGACACCTGACGGAATAGCGACTTGTTTTGTAATTCATGGCACAAATGATAGAATGCGCACCGGGCCGCCTTTTGTGGGCCGTTGCTCTCTTGTGACGCACGGGAATCGAACGCGCTGCGACGCACAAAAGACCTCCCCGCGCACAATAAAAATTCAATTGACAATGAGCATACAAAAAATCCTCCTTTCTGCGAAGCATCCCTAACGGTTGGGGAGCTTTCTAAAGGCTCTGGAGCTTTGTCTTTGGTGTAGGAGACTCGGTAATCCCTCGCTACAATGCTATTGTTTGACAATTATTTGTCAAGTACAATAAAAATTATGCACACAAAGAAATTATTTACGACTTACCACTTTGGTTCACGTTAAACGTTACTTAGAAATACAAGTTTAACTCGAAGCAAGCAGTTTTTGACATTGGTACGCCTAATAAAACTATTGATATATGTAAATGAGCTCGAAACAGAATCCGACTTGTGGCACTGTTTATACGACAAACACAAATTATTTACACGATAAAATTCAGTTTATTTTAATAAGAATGTCATATTATGGCATATGATTGATAATACGGTGCCTCATTGAGGGGTTCGATTCCCAGCACGCACCCGTGTTGACGTAAAACAACAGTTAATTAACACATCCATAATATCACGAGGATTTGTTATTTAAACAATACTAGAGACGCAGGATTAAATGTACTTAGAAAATTTCTTATCATATCATTATTTTCCGATGAAAATAATTACAAATACACATTCATATCATATAGTATGAGTAAAAACATTAAATTAAACTGATATATCGAAAAGAGCGCACTAAAAATCCGCTCTTTAGATCTCCGTATCAAAGTCAGTCTTAAAACTAGGTCCATAACAAAATATAATGATAAATTCGAATTGATAACTTATTATCTCGTAAAAATATTACGATACGAACAGCTGATTGAGAAATCTATGAAGATAATCCCGTTAAATCTATTATTTTTATGGGAAATAAATTTTTGTAGTTGCGGTACGGTTCGCCGACGGGCAAATAATCAAACATATTTTGTTTCCGTTATTAGGTGTTAATAACATGTATTGTTATAAATAGCCTCTTTATATAACAGGATACGAACTTCTAAATTTAATAATTTGAATAATTTTAAATTTCGAATTCGGCTTAAAATAAAATCGGCATGGTTTATTTACGCGAGTTGCGTTCAATTTAAAAAAAGACTTCGAAACGTTTTCTAGAATGGTGATGACGTAAACTAACTATATTTACTTTTTTATTATTCGCAATTTTATTTTATAAAGACTTACCATATATTAATATAAAATGGAAAATAATGAAATAAAGATTAAATCAAAACTATTTCATCATACCATTACAAATAAAATTACAAAACATTTTAAATCCACACAATATAAATATAACGCAAAAAACAATTTACATGAAAAATCAATATAATAGTCGTGAATTGAAATAAAAAAGCAGTTAATTCAAACCGACACGAATGTAAATCATCCATTATTTTAATTATATGCCGAAAAAACATTTAAAACGAGACATTAAAATTTAATAACATTACATTTGCATTTGGAAAAATTAAAAAAAGCTTCGCCGTGTTATCTTTATGTACTACTTAAATTCGCAATTAAGAGTATAATTAAATTGTCTAAGAGTTAAGCGCATTTTCGTCGCTGATGTAATGGTGACGGCAGAAAATACTTCAGCTGGTCAGCATTTTTTATTGCCGCATAAAAATTATTTGTTTTAATATAACAATTAAAACATGATTTGTATCTAAAATAATTTGAATAGTCATAAAATTAAATCTCAGTAAAATTTTAAATGTTTTAATGCGCAGTGCAAAAAATGTTAAGTGTTTGATAATATTTTAGTTTAAATTTAAATTTAAAGACACTGTATTCCGCCGCGCCGTCGCGGAAATAGAACTTGCGCCCTCGCTATTCAAAATCTTTAAAATTCCCTAAAACTTCACAACTTTGTATGCGACGGTGACTGCTTATCAAAGCTACTTATTGTCATCACAAAGTTGTATAATTTCTAGCATAAAATATATTACTCTTTCTTATAATTCAACAATAACTTTTATTTCATATTTTATGAACACATTTTATTTCATTTCTTTGAAAATGTATTCATTAAATTCAAAACCGAATGCTTTCGCTTATTTATGCCAACTTAAGTGACGAAGATTCATGAGTTAGATAGATGATCTAAAAATTGTTATTTCCGGCGATACCTAATCTAGACAGTTTTAAAACTAACGGTGATTGAGACATTCTGTTTTTATATATTAAACTTCAAAAGAAGCAACACTTTTAGTGGTTATAAAAATAAGTGAAATACAACATAGTAGTAATTCTTTCTATTATAATGTAATATATCGTGAACGTAAAATGGCTCGTTGCGTTTATTATCTTCTTTTAGGATCTGTTTAAAAGTCATTCAGAGTATAAAATATGTATTATAAACTTAGATGCCTGTTAATATAACGTGCACACGCACATATAGGAAATTACAAATAAAGTTGTCGTTTTTTCTTTTAAAAAGAGCTAACGTCACCCGGGAACGCGTAGCCATTAAAATGCGAACATAATCGATCGATTCAGCTGATATAATCTGGATTAAAATCTACATAACGTCGATTACGGTATTTATCAATTAAACGTTATTTATAAAATGTAATTTTGTATTTGAATTATTTTATACTTGCCTACTCATATTCAAATATTTTATGCGAATAATTAAAACTTTTAATGTCTCGGGTTTTTACGTCAGCGTAATTTTTTGGGAATTTTGTTTATATAGTTATTACTTTTTACGATTTTTCATTATAATCGAAAACAATACAAGTGCCGCAATAAAAATATAACAATAAAAAAAAATGTGTGTGTGTATTAGTGTACACACGTAAGAAGTGAAACTTCTTTATGACATCATTTTTCGCAAAATGATCTACTATTTACAAATTTACAGAATTGGTAAAATAAAGCTAAATTAAATAAAGTTTAAGTTTAGGAGGGGGGAAATTTTTGAGGGAATTTGGGATTTCTATCGGGGCCAATTTGTAGCCCTCACCGAGACGGTTCCGAGGATACCAAGCTCGGTGGGTCCACGACCTTTATTGGCCGAGATAGGTTTAGGGGGGTGAAGTAAAAATTTTAGGTGGGGGCAGGGGCGGGGGGGGGGGTTAGGTTTCGTGGGGGGGCTATTGGGCACCTTAAAATATTTTTGGGTGGGGAAAGTTGTGGAGGGGGAATTCGGGAATTCTGTTGGGGCAGGATTGTAGGCCTCACCGAGCCGGTTCTAATGAACCCAGGGTCGATGGGTCTACGATGGATATTGGCGGAGATAGGAATAGGGGGGGTGAGGTAAACATTTTAGGTGGGGGTAGGGGCGGGGGGGGGGGTTAGGTTTCGTGGGGAGGCTATTGGGCACCTTAAAATATTTTTGAGTGGGGAAAGTTGTGAGGGGGTATTCGGGAATTCTGTTGGGGCAGGATTGTAGCCCTCACCGAGCCGGTTCCAATGAACCCAAGGTCGGTGGGTCTACGATGGATAATGCCGGAGATATGAGTAGGGGGGGTGAGGTAAAATTTTTAGGGTGGGGGTAAGCGGGGGGGGGAGGTTTCGTGGGGAGGCTATTGGGCACTGTTTTGGATTTAGGGTAGGGGAAGGCCAGAGGGGGGGTAAGGATCAAATTACAAAAAAGTGGGTGGGGCTTAAAATTTTGGGTGGGGCTTGGAAACGGTTGGGGGTGTGGCTTACTGAAGTGGGTACAGAATGTGTTCTAATGGTATACACTGTATTATGTCCAAATGTGGGATGATACACTAGTGTGGGATTCGTACTAAATACAGTTACAATACACAGGATTACTACTAAGTATTACTAATTTACTAAATAAATAAAGATGGCGCGTAACGCAAAAATGTGACGTAGAATTAAAGATGGCGCGTAACGCAAAATTTTTTCCAACCCCGATAAAGAAGTTTCACTTCAATAATAAAAATTTAAAAATCCTCAAAGTGATTTCGACATAAATTATACGAGAACGAAAAAGTTAAACGTAATGACGAAAATGTCTAAATTGGAGTGTTTCCCATAAAACATGTTGTAAAAAGGCGCGTGATAACAAAATTACTGATCAATAAGCAATAAATACTGAAACATAATTATATTTGCCCAAAACTAAGTATTGTTAGCGACGCATCGTAAATTTTTTTACGAGTTCTGATATGATATCGCCGTCCGCTTATAGTAAGCATAATCTATGATAAACAGACGGACGGTGGCCTAATATGACATGATAACACGTGTACCTGATAACGTGGGGTGGGCAGGGAAATAAAAAATCGCTATCCCGTATCTCCGCCAAATTTAACCTATCTCGTCAATAATAATCAATTACTAAAAACATCATAAAAAAGAAAATTAGTCATGAAAATTTGCCAATGTAATACTTATCCAAAATAACAAAAAAAAAACATATAACAAAACAGAATGTGATTTTTTTTGGAAAATTCGCATACGCGCCTGTATACAATTTGTTGCGTCGGGACACAAAGTATTGTGATAAGTTCAAATTAAATTTGTTTTTGCACTCAAACGAATTAGAATTTTATAACAATTGCTATGGCTGGATTGTGTCTGAAAAAAGTGGCTATTCAAGCTAAATAAAGTATAGATGCTAAAATAAAAATACGAATATGATAAGTAATATGTCTAGTACTTATGAGTGACAAACACTTACCAAAAATAAGAGTAATTTTGTCTTACAAATCGCGGATTAATCTCGGTGGTTTTTAGTAACCGATCAATAGAAAGTATCGTTCATATCGTCTTTTAATAGGCGAATAAAAATATTTACATTATAAAGAAACGCTTTAGTTAACAATGTTCGTAGCTAAGCGTTCCCGTTGGTTTTAAGATAGATTAAGAAGCGTAAAAATTACGCTAATCAGAATTAAAATAATATAAGGTTTGCTTGCATCTAAATCTTCTTGTTTTTTGAACATTAAAAAGTCTTTAATATAGAATTTAAATCAATATTATTTAATTTAACAATACATTTTTAGTATCTCTATTTATTTTTAAAATAAAATAAAGGCATTGTCATTTATTGATGTGCGTATACTATAAACGTTTCGAAATATGAATGAAATCAAAATATAAGTGTATACTTGAGATAGTAATTTCTAAAACACAAAATCTGTTAGTAATCTAAATAGGCTTTGTTTAAGTATAGCTAACTATACTTAAACAAAAATAGGATAAACACAATTTAAAAAGTCTAAAGAAAAATAACAAGTTAGTGATTTTTCTACACTGTGAGATAAAATTAACTTTTAAAGATAATTTAGCATTAATAAACATTTTTGCTTTTAGTCAACATGCAATTTATTTGAAAACATCTGTTAAACAGTTAAATATCTATATATCCGCGAATAACTTCCGTCGGATTCGAAGACATTGCGTTTCCGCTTTAGTTGAATAAAGTCATATTCCGCGAATTAAATAGTAATACGAGTAGAATTATCTTAAAGGAAGGAACCTAAATTTAAGCAAACATTCTGTGTCAGCCCATATACGTCCCACTGCAGGGCACGGGCCTCCCCTACAATCGAGAGTACGATTAAGAGGGGTCAGTACAGTCCACCACGCAGGCCTAGTGCAAGGACTTTACCATAGAAATTCTTACAAATCACTACGGTATGCAGGTTTCCTCACGATATTTTCCTTCACCTTTATTGTGCGTGGTGATTGACTATCGTGTAACATTCGTTTAGAAGATTTATACCTAATTCTTTTAGTGTATTTGTTGGTGTCTCTTAGGATAGATGTGAGCTAATGATCAATTTAAACCACGAAAAAAGCAGTTTTCTTATCTAAATGAATGATATTCGCTTATTATATCAACCGGGTTATGTGAAGTTTAGTTAGAGTGTTGTATCGCGTATTTAAAATAGCTCTGAACTTTTGAAGTGACATTGTGGTTTCAAAGAATTCCTCAAGTATAAAAGGTATGTGGTATTAACTTATTGATGGTTCAGTAAAAAGTGATGTCATAAAATTTACTCTTATTTAAATACAAATAAATGGTTTCCGTCGCTTCTATACTTGTGAGGAAATTATCAGCGCGATAATATAGCCTTTTAAGAAAGATCTGGCGTTAGTTTTGAAGTAATTCACGGAAATCTATCCAAAATTGTTATATAAGAAATTGTCTTAGTGACGGTCTTAAAATTGCTATAGCCAAAAACGTCTTTCTTAAATAAAACCTATATTACTCATAGTTTTGTTGTTTATATTAAAGAAATATGGACTTATAACGTATGACGTACTCCGCCGGAATCTTTATAATTACGGTAGTAAATCTCGTCATATGTATTGTTAAAGAACATAAGGTTATATGCAAACAAGTACAAGTAATACAATATCGTAAGACATGTGAAAGATATTGTGATATTTTTTAAATATTGATGAATTAACTGAAATAAAAAAGATTTGTTAAAAGTAGTGCCGTAGGTAGAATTGTTAAAAAATGTACAAATTAAACAAATTTCGCGATAAAATCCGTAAAAAGTAGTTTTATTTCAACAAAAATTGTTCTTATACGTACCTAATACAATAGAGTTATTAAAATACAAGTAAGCAGTTTTGAAGACGTCATATATTAGGTACATACTTTGCGTAAAGATTTTTGGTTAGATACAATTTTTTTAAATAAAGTTTAAATGATTTCGTTGGCTTATTAGAATATCATGTACATCAATAATATAATCTTTGAGTGGTAGCGTAAAAGGCTTGTGAAGCGTGATATTTTGGATTTTGAAAATAGGATACGGTCGGTAGTGAGATTAGAAAAGTCTTTCTACGTCATTTAAAAGTTGTAATGTATTGTATCATCGTAAAAGTATTTAATAATTAATTGTTTAAAAATATCCTTTTGCTGTTGGTTTAGACGGCATCTGTGAAATTAAAAGCCGCGGGTTCAATCCCTGATGCAAATTATTCTAAGAACTGAAAATATTTATATCGCTGAGCGTTGAGACCGAAAATTCTTTCATAGTTTGCGATACGCGACGCAAGACTTTATATTTTGGTGTGACTTTTCGTGAGTTTTAAAACCGTAAGTCAAAAAATAGCAATATATTGGTCAAAATAATTTAGTTTATAATACCCAAGGGGTATTATATTTCGCGTTCATTCTTAACTTTCCCAAAATAAAATATTTTCGTGAATACATTCGGCAGATGTTTGGGTGGCACTTGGTAATGCAATTAAATAGTTGGGTATAAAATAGTAATTTATGTTATTGGACGAAAGATGTGGCCTAATGGCGGCTCACAGGAAGTGGAAAAACTTGTTTATTGCCAATAAAATTTTTGTCGTAAAAAATGTTGCAACACGAAAAATATGTTTTTTTTTTGTGTCGTTTAACAAGCCGTATTCCGCGATTTAATATAAAATAAAGAGTTAATAAAACGTGTATTATTGGTATTTTTTGAATTTAATTTTCTTTTTTTTTTTGTTACTTTAATTTATTGTTAGTAAAGTTTGTATTTTTATTCGTTTTTTATGCGTCATCGGCTTTTATAGAACCTAAACTATCGAAAAATATTCGTCCTTTTACCTTCCCTTGAAAGTAAAAGCGTGATGTTTGATAGCTTTACTTATTGATAGGTTTAAGTACATTTTTACGTTTTATTACATGTAGTAACGATAATTAAATAGATTTCTCAAACGGCCACTCGTCATTAATATTTAACTATCATTTTATGTATAGTATATATTAATGTGAAGTTTTTAAGTGCCTATCAGATTTACTGTTTTGAAATTAAATTACATTAACAATTATCATTTATGTTTTTATTACAAATTAGTTTGATAAGGGAGTTTTTAATTTGCTAATACTAAGTAGACAATTAGCAATTGGAGAAATTGATTTTAGGTTTCTTTAACCATTTTTGAAAATATGGATATGTAGTCAATAGAATGTTATATATTCTCATATCAATATTAATCATAATTACTATAAGTTTAACCACTAAATAAGATAAATAATAAAATATAAATTTTAAACATATTCACATAATACCTTTAATTAGACAACAATATCTATCGCAGACGTTCCGTTACACGCAGAAGTAGACTTAATCTAATTTATTTGTTTTATAAACTAGAAATACTTATAATGGTATGTAGGCTTGGCATATCAGCGCTTTCTAAGACGCCACAATCTGCGGGCGCCGAGTTCAAGCATTAAACATATTATTGGTACTTATTCTCGCAGTAAAGATAATTCCACCATTGTGTACGCAATTTTGTTCACATTAACCGATAAAAAAAACGCTCGATTTTATGTTTTAAGTGTTGAAAAATGCGTCCACCATTAGTAAGTTGGCAGATAACATGGCAACATTAGTGTGGGGTTTTTAATTTCGTCGCTGGCAACATTGCGAAAGCGCAGGAAGAGATAGTACCGCCACTTGACTTAATTGTTGTTTTATTATGTTTAAAACTATATTATTTTCGACTTAACTGATTGATATGTCTATTCGCTTCTGACATTGATTTAAAAAAGATACGTGTTAAATGTGTCGTTAATATACAATGAAATATATTATCAGTGCATGCATAATTGCATATGCTAGTCGTTTGTTATTCCTGTTTGTTAATTACGATATCAAGTGCAAATTAAAATAAAATAAAGATAATGGTACTGTACCGTCATAGACTTGTCTTTATTTAAGCCATTACCTAAACATTTGCCTAAATTATGACCAATCTTAAACGTATAAAACCTGGCAATACCGAACGTAAAGCGTACAGACCCGGAAATGTTTTGATATCCATTAATTTCTCTCACAAGTCTCTATGAAACGTTGACATTGCATGAAGAGATAAATCGTCGTTTTTTCTAAATTCAAATACGCGGAATATTATTTTATCTCAATTATAATTAATACATAAATCAGAATGAAAATGTTTATGTTATATTTGGTCAAACAATCACGGAAACAAGTGTTAGAGTTTAAAACCATAAATTTTATCACTATTATCATAATTCTGTAATATTTCCTTACCAAATTATGTACAGAATAATTCTTATACACCCCTGAAAAATATTAGTTATATTTATTTTCAAATAAATATATTACAAGATAAATTCAGCAAAGAGGTCGGTTGTGTCTTAACTCCTTGGTTCCGAGTCCCAGAAACTTGAAATCATACAGTTCCACTGCTTTTGCAAGTATAATGCCCTATGTCGATGGTTTTTAGGCCAAACGTTTCTAATCCAACAATATTTAGGTTAAAGAATGAATAAAATAATATTTCTCGGTTTCACTTGTAGTTCCGTGCCGCCATTTTGAAAAATCGTGACCGTTTATATTAGGTTTTCTTAAAAAGTTTTTATGCGTTTTCGAATATGTTTTGTGGTATTTAGGTAAAATATCTATTTTATTGAAGTGAAACTTCTTTATCGGGGTTGGAAAAAATTTTGCGTTACGCGCCATCTTTATTTCTACGTCACATTTTTGCGTTACGCGCCATCTTTATTTATTTAGTAAATTAGTAATACTTAGTAGTAATCCTGTGTATTGTAACTGTATTTAGTACGAATCCCACACTAGTGTATCATCCCACATTTGGACATAATACAGTGTATACCATTAGAACACATTCTGTACCCACTTCAGTAAGCCACACCCCCAACCGTTTCCAAGCCCCACCCAAAATTTTAAGCCCCACCCACTTTTTTGTAATTTGATCCTTACCCCCCCTCTGGCCTTCCCCTACCCTAAATCCAAAACAGTGCCCAATAGCCTCCCCACGAAACCTCCCCCCCCGCTTACCCCCACCCTAAAAATTTTACCTCACCCCCCCTACTCATATCTCCGGCATTATCCATCGTAGACCCACCGACCTTGGGTTCATTGGAACCGGCTCGGTGAGGGCTACAATCCTGCCCCAACAGAATTCCCGAATACCCCCTCACAACTTTCCCCACTCAAAAATATTTTAAGGTGCCCAATAGCCTCCCCACGAAACCTAACCCCCCCCCCCCCCGCCCCTACCCCCACCTAAAATGTTTACCTCACCCCCCCTATTCCTATCTCCGCCAATATCCATCGTAGACCCATCGACCCTGGGTTCATTAGAACCGGCTCGGTGAGGCCTACAATCCTGCCCCAACAGAATTCCCGAATTCCCCCTCCACAACTTTCCCCACCCAAAAATATTTTAAGGTGCCCAATAGCCCCCCCACGAAACCTAACCCCCCCCCCCCCCGCCCCTGCCCCCACCTAAAATTTTTACTTCACCCCCCCTAAACCTATCTCGGCCAATAAAGGTCGTGGACCCACCGAGCTTGGTATCCTCGGAACCGTCTCGGTGAGGGCTACAAATTGGCCCCGATAGAAATCCCAAATTCCCTCAAAAATTTCCCCCCTCCTAAACTTAAACTTTATTTAATTTAGCTTTATTTTACCAATTCTGTAAATTTGTAAATAGTAGATCATTTTGCGAAAAATGATGTCATAAAGAAGTTTCACTTCTTACGTGTGTACACTAATACACACACACATTTTTTTTAAATGAGGGAAATAATACTTTCATTTCGGCACAAAAAAATACATATATTGCATAGTTTTTTAATAATATACCAGAAAAATATCAAGCTTTTAAATGCTTAGGCAGACATTTTCAAAACATTAATCTATAATTAATTTATATCAAATGTTTCTCAGTTATTTATTACTAGGCAGTATTCTACAAATACAATTTATTATTCATTGTATTTTTGTCACCTAAAACGCAAATTCGTAAAGTTTAAAATGGCCGTCATTATTTTATTTTCCAAATGCGTTGAAAACAGGTTGTTTCTGTTTCTCAGCGACCAGATAAATCTCATTTTGATGTATTAGCTAATATTAAACCGCTAAATGATGTATTCATAATAAAATGGCGGTGTTGTGATACCGGTTTTAGAGTTTTATATTTGTGAGATGTCGCCAATGAGGTTATTATGTTTTTTGTTTGATTATTATCGCTAAGAATTATTTAGAAGTATCTATATCGAATGACGCATGAAAGTCCTAATTTAAATATTATAATTATACTGATTATATTTGCTAATGAGGTATTGTGCCTAAAATATTTGCGTGCGTTTCAATGATAACTAAAATGATTATAGATATAGAAAGTCGAAGTAAATATATAAATAACTAAATGAAAACAAAATAGAAACATTTTTAAAACAACTTCGAATAGTAGTTTAATGTTTCTAAACTATTAAAAGTTTGTAGAAATGTGAGGTCTTATATTTTTAAAGTACCTACTCTTTATGATCCTGATCCATCATCAGTGCAGAAAGTAAGCCTTCGCGTAAATAGCTCCGAATAGAGTTGTGGGTTTGAATCGCGGATAATTTCTAGTGTAACGAAAATCGGTAGGTTTGCTTCTTTACGAGTTTTAGTATATGTGAATTTGTTTATTGAAATAAAAAGAATCATTAGTAGGTTTGTTTTTTCTTCCGTGTATAGAAAGATGGAAAACAAAACATAAGTCTTAAATTGTAAGACGAAATACTTAAGACATTCCTTTTGATACTAATAATCTATGTTTTTATACTCACTCGGTAAAGGCTAAGTGTTATTCGAGTTTATTTTTAAGTTTTTTGTTCAACTTTATACAGTGTTAATGGAAATTATGTATCGTAAGTCTTTGATATGCATTGGAAATAAAATGAGCAGATAATAAACGGAATATTAATGAAATACTCCCATTATATAATTTAAACGTGTGTTATCTTTAGGCGTAGTTTTTTACTAGATGTTTATTGAAGCTTATTTTAAGTTTTATCAACGGAATTTGCATTGGTATCTGGGCCGGGCAGAATAAGTCTTGCTCGCGTATGGCTCGTTACAAGTTGGATTTCGCGCGCAAAAAACAACTTTCAGCATAATTTTGAAATCAAAATCAATTCGGATCAGTCGGATGTCGGACGCGCTTTACAAACGCACCCACTAATTTGTTATTTAAATTTCACTGTTCCATTCCATTTTTGAATTGTGTTTCGCGCCGAGCAGCCCGCGCCGAGTCCTGCCGAGCGCCGCCGACCGTCGCCGAGCTCCCCGCGCTCACCTCGCATTGTTTTATTCGCAACGCGTTCCTTTTTCAATTTGAATATCGCTGTTCATTTTCGAATTGGCTCTTTGTAGACGCGCCTTAATTGCGCACTTTAGATTCAACGCTAATTCGCGTGCTCACTAATTTGAGGGTTTATTGTGCGCCCGATTACATAACATCCTCTTTAGAGGCACTGTCCGTGAATCGCGATGGGACGCGTGACGCGCGGTCGCCGGCCCGCCGCGCTACAACGATACTCTCCCTGCGATCTCTTGTAGTCTCCGATCAAACAGAGCGCGCCCGCTGTGGGGTTATCGTCGATCGACAAATCCGACGGCGGCGACTCCCGAAACGATATAATTCGTCTAATACGCCGTCGGGATCTAGATATAGATTAAATAATATTAATTGAACCGCGATGAGTCAGCGACGGCCGGCGAAGGGTTGGGACAATGCCGCTCTAAGTGGCCTCGCGGCCGCAGTGCCGCGTCGTTTGCCGAACGCGCGCGTTTTCTTTCTTCATCTTTTTTCCGAATCGTCGGGCGACATCTTCTTTTTTCGGGAGTCGATAACGAGGTTTGAAATTGGAATCACGCTGGTCGGTTAAGCGGGCGTTTAGCGCGCTCCCGCCGGTGACAGTTCCTACGATGAGATGACTAGTGCTCGGTCTCGGATAATTAGCGCCTTATCCGCCAGATCAGTGGTCGGTCGACAGTCGCGCGCCTGCACTACGAGTAGGTTTGCGGCGGCGACAGTCGCGCAGGCGGCCGGGGCGATGACCAAATTATTGCCAAGAACGAGTCCCGTCGAGTCACCGACGCGCACCCAATTCACATCATCCCGGCGCGCGTAAATCTCGATAAAACTCTTTAGACGAAATTAAAAATTCCCTCCGGTGTGACTATTTGTCGCCGTTAACGACGTTGACACGTCGCCATTAACATGTGACGTCGGGAATAAAAATACATATTGGTGTGTCAACCGAACTAATCTCGTTTAATCTCGCAGTCGCGGAGATGCGAGCGCGACCCGACCGGTGGGCTCGGAACTACACGAGAACCGTGTGATCTAGAGAGCCGATCGATCTGAGACAAGAAAATTCCGTGGCAGTTGTTGGCGCGGCAGCGAGCGTGCGTCACTCACAGAATTCGAAGTCTAAATAGTCAATCACGAGCGCGAGCGCGGGGCTCGGCGGTGTCGGCGCGGTGCCGCTGTGGCTAATCTCGCATTCACAGCCACAATAGAGGTAACGAACGGACAAACGGACAGACGCGTTAATAAGACGCGCGTGGGCGGCTTTATGTCAACGTTATTTATGATGAGACACCTTTTTTCAAAAGAGTTTATCTTTTACTTTTTGGCAACGGCCAGCGGGAATTTTGAAATTGAAATCCAATTCGAAATTTGAAAAATACGCTGAAGGCGGCGAGCGCGGCCCGCGTAAATCTCCGCACTTTATTGGCTGACACGAGAATACCTTTAAGTAGTTGTGAGTGGGTGCTTATTTTGATACTCGGAATAAAAGCAAAAAGACGCGAGGTCCGTCGCGTCGCGTCGCGTCGGGAGGAAATCGTTATCTTAACGAGCGCTTATTTACCTACGTGAAATCTGTCCGAGTGAGAGTCTCGAACTGTCCCTCGGAGTGCAGCAGACGATAAGCGGCCGCCGCTATCGCGCCGCGGTTCATGGGCCAGCTATTGACCTCAATGTTTACAATACAAGACATAGCGCAACAATCGCGGCGCGGAAATTACGATAACTCCTTAACTAGTATTAATTTGTACGCATAATCGCCGGTTCACGAGGTTAACGGTCTCTTAAAATTAATTTATGGACTGTTAAAATTTATTAATTATCGCATAATTCAGATAACGTGTAAAAATGTCACGAAAAGCGCGCTTCGATCGGTCGGGAGGCGGGCGGCGCGTCCATGCCGACGCACCGCCAGGTCTCACGTTTGTTTTTGTAACAGTGCAAATTAAATATGGAATGGCAACTAAAATTTCATCCGCGCGTTTAAAACGGCCGTTAACGTTCGCCGGCGATACTTGCAACACTATAAATCTGTTCGCGAATCGAATTGATCCACAGCCGCGCCCGCGCTCTCCACCGCTCCCGCTCACGCACCCGCTGCCGCGCGCGTTCTGCTGCCGAAATAATAAGTCTGACCGCACACAGCGCACATTACCAATCGATTCTATGATTCCGTTTTAAAATTTGAATTTAGAATGCTCACGGAATTCGAATTTCAAATATTTGACTTCATTTCTCAGCGGAAAACCGGCCAACATTATCTATCTGAGATCTGATATAAGTTTAAAAATGAGAAT
Organism: Deilephila elpenor; assembly: GCA_949752805.1. Lineage (NCBI taxonomy): Eukaryota > Metazoa > Arthropoda > Insecta > Lepidoptera > Sphingidae > Deilephila > Deilephila elpenor. The sequence continues at coordinate 11,169,854 of OX457113.1, forward strand.
CATTTATAAAAGTTTCATTCAAATATTTGAACAAGTTTTAATATGCAGTGAAATTACTCGGTAATGGCCGGAGTAACTGCACGTAAATAGCGTATGAGACCCGAGAGGATTCATCAAGCGCGGGTGATGTTAAACTGGGTTAAAATAATGTATTCCGAGCGCGGTGCATGCGTGAGGCGCGCTGGTGTCTGCGTCTGGGCAGCGGCGTGGCGTGGCGAGTAGTTAGCCTGAGGGATACTGATGGTAAGTGTCGTCGGTAATTAAGGTGCGCGACGCGACGAGAGGCGATCGCTCGCCACGTGTTAGCTGCGCGCCGTCCCCACGCGGATGAGCAAATGGAATAATGGCCGTCTGCGCCCGCATCCGGCGCGGCAGTCGGATACAACTCTTGCAACGCTCTGGATACAATTTTTCAATTAAATCGACCAGACAGAAGATCCTAATAGGTGTCGTTAAGAAGTCGTGTGCCCGATTTTCGATGTGTCCCCGTAACGAGAACGTTTTATTAGTATTTATGGACGTGAAACAAACTCTCGCGGCTTGTGAATGGAGCCCAATTTATAGCTAGCGCCCGCTATAAAATTATCCTGTTAAATGTGAGAGGCCGGAGTGACGGCGAGCCGCCCTGGTCCATGGTGCGTCCGCACTCGGCCGCGTTCTATGAAGATTTTTAGAAGTTTTACGCTTACGTCGGGCTATAAACTCGGAGATGGAAGTAACGACGGCTGATTTACCACCCGCGGAACGTACCTGCGCTCTACCATTAATGTTTTTATTGTGCCAAATTTATTTCGCGCTGTTTACTTGTTAACATTCGAATACACAGTTCAATTTGTTTTTCAAATCTTTAGCTGTCTCCGATCTGGGCTCATATTAATAATACGTTTAAGGATTCTTATTGCGTAATAAATATTCCAACCGCAAGGAAATGATCGGAATCGAAATTACAATCATTACAATCGATCGATTCAAATGCTTCTTCAAGTGTCATCTATCATTTCCTCGATTCAAAAATACTCGTATTCAAATTTAGAACACTATTTACAATTTAAATAATACCACACAAATAATATACTACTGTTACGAATCGTTGCCGGTTCCCCTCATACTAGATGGTGAGACTGAGATGGTGATATGAGTGAAACTAATAGTGTGAGCGGGAGGGGGTTTTTTAAGGGCGTAAGTCCCACCCCGTGTCTGGTGCAAGTGACTGGCATCATCCCCATACGTCTGCTAACGAAAACCACCACTTCTGAGGGTTTTTTGTTTGACTTGTAATGTATGTAGTTTGGCACTTGAAATTCAAAAGTCAAGTTATTATTACGTATAATCGTGTTATTCTTTGGAATGTAAAGCTTGAGGCATCAATATAGCGCTCTTTGTTATATTAGAAGAGTACAAAAGGCAAAGTAAAGATCTCTAGTAATGATAACAACTTTAAGAGGATTAAACATTGCTCTTAGAATTTAGAAATGCGCCTTAAGAGAACAACAAAATGCAGAGTGCTATGACCTCATCAAAGAATTTAAATACCACAATATTCAAGATAAATATCTTTCGAAACTCATATCACTCATACCTCACCGCAGAGAAGTTAATTTTTTAATTCCCAGAACCAACCGCTAATCTCCAAACCGCAAAAAAAACGTGGCGTTCGGAGCGAAACATAACTGATTAATACCCACTTTAATTAGCAACGGAGCATCTCATTTGACGTCTCGCCTTATATACTAAACCCACGACAATGGTACTAACCTCATGAGCGAAATCAAAAAGTAAAAAAACTCAAAACTCCATCGGTGAAGACCGCAAGAATGTCATTCCATACAAAAAAAAAGAAAAAAAATATTAAAGAAGGATGTTTTATTTTTTCTTTATGGCAACCCATAAGGTTATGGAAAAAAGGCGGAGAGCGATTCCATTTTTAAAACGTATCATTTAATTTCGTGAACCGGCTTTCAAGATGTCAGAAGGTGGTCATTATACTGTGGGCAGCGTTGCTTAGCGCCCGAAGATTGTAGCTTTGAATTATTGTAACGGTTTGGGAAATATGTGTGTTTATGTTTCATCTCTTTCCTGGAGCGAGAATAAATTCCGTTTAGCATTTAATACGTTGCATTTCTACAGCTATTTAGCCAACTAAAAACTATTTTAACACTGATTATTTTTCTCTCAGCAAAGTTCCAATTTTAAATGCACAATCAGAATTCGCACAAAGCATAGACAAGCAAAAAGCCGTTTATAATTGATGGTGGGGTGACATTTTTTGTGGCGGGACAATTTAAAAGTTATTTCATATATTAATTGCGTCGGTGGAGTAATTGCCACGAGGTGTGAACGTGTTCGGCACAGAATTCTAATTGCCTTCATCCCTGGGTACGTGGTGGCATGTCGGGACGCCTGACCCACTAATACTTTATGGGAAAATATTTTATAAATACGTGTCGATTTGAAGATTTTTTAGATAGACCTTATAAATATTTATGTTTATAAAAAAGTTTATACACTCTGTTAAGGAGTGATTTGTTATACGAGACTGCGGGCTCAATCTTTGCATAGAGAAAACTATTTGTATAGGGTGTAGGTGTTTAGAGGCGGATAAATCTAGCTCAGTCTCTGATATACGCAAAAATAATTAAAAATTAAGTAAATTCTTCTTTGATACAATACGATAGTTATATCTTAGTGGGGATAAGATTCTGTGACTCTGGTGTATTTATTTGCTAAATCATTTATTAGCGATCACAACACAGCTAAATTACTAATACAGGTAATTACTATTCCCCGCTGATGAATTCTATACATTTGAAGCTAAAACCCCCATTTCAGTGCCCCATATAAACCGCTATTGCTCAACCGCAGCTATTTCACAAGGCCTCCCATACAAACAAGCCGTAGACTTTATTACCTACGTCATACGTGTCACATTGGCGTGTCGGCGGCGTGACGTCCCTACCATGTGCCACGCTCATATATGATTGATTGTGACATTTTCTAAACATAACCTTACAAGAAATACCTTTGTGTGACGTCATGCAGTTTTCAGTTTATAGGTTAGGTTTATGTCAAGTAGACGCCATTTTGAATTTTAAACTTTATTATTGTTTTTGGAGAATTGGTTTCTGTTGTAGTATTAAATTGTCTTATTAATTATATTTTTATTTCAATGTAGTTTTAAAGTGTTAAGTTTTATTGATTTCCGTATCAAATGATGGAGAGAAACATATAAATTAGTAGCTGTGAATGCCAACCAGCATGTAACAATACAATTAAGTATCACAGACAGTTCTTATGGCATTCTTATAACTTTTTTAGAGTACGGAAAGCGCATAGACATCTAGTGGTTTCTTAGATTTACGCGATTTGTTACACATCGAAATAAAACTAATTGTTACGGATTTTATTGAAACGTCGGGAAGTTAAAATAATGTAAAAAGTAAACCAAATCGCGAAATTCTTTTATACTTATCTATTTTTATTGCCATAGAAATAAGAATGAGCAATACCGTAATGGTAAGAAATAATTACGTTTTATTCCCCTGTCTACCTCATTAAGAATCTTTTCAAGACTCAAGCGGTTAATGTAAAACCGTTGTAGCTGACTGTCGTAGGTGTATTTAAATTTCGTGTCGTTTCGAGAAAAATGGACACGCGATTTTTAATCTGTGCCGTTATTCCCGCCGTGATTAATTTGAATAATTTGTCAAATGTACAATACGTCTTGTTTCCACTTATTTGCCATTAATATGTTGGCTTTAAAAGATTTTATGCGATATGAAACTCTGAGGTTAAATTATTTATCTCGAATGTTTTTAAAGTAGAGTTTCTTGTGTTGAATATGTTGTATTGGAAATAACTTACAATTTAACTCATATTAGTCACTAGAGGTCGCGTCTTGCTTAGTCAATGCAACGACACCATATATGATTGAAATCGTATTTTTCCAAAGGATCCGAGCGTGATATTAAAAAGCCTAAAACATACTTAAAGTCATACATACATAAACTCTCGCATTTTTCCCTGATAATGAATAGAAAAATCCAATATCACTTGGCCGGTCCCGGGACTCAAACCCAGGACCGAGTACAACTGCGCCACCGAGGCAGACCTTCTCAAAGAATGGGTTTATAAATATTTATCTCTTGTATCATGATTTTTTATTCATATTTGTCACATTATTTTAGTTCCTTATTTGGATTGATTACATAACATCCTAAGTATAGGATGGCTAACAAAGCTCCTCGTCATATACGGCAATGTATATCTAAAAATGCAACGGTTTTAAAGCGTCGATACAACGTTCCATGTTCTCGGGGCGTATCGATTAAACACGTTTAATTTGAACCCGTGACACCCCAGAAATAAGGCGTTTGTTATCACTCGGCTATCGCTCGCGTGCGTGACGCTACGAGAATTAAATACGGTAACTATCCGCCCGCCGCCATTTTTACTTTTTGGGCGGGAAAAATATTGAGCGCCATTTTGTTTTTGTGTTCACGGTTAAAATCAATGTCAACATTGACAAAGTTTTAAATTATGCATATGTGACGCGAAAAACAATGTTTTTTTGCCCTGTGAAAATACCCGACATACGCACATTCTAGTATTCAAACCTATGCTTATTTTGTGCCTAAAGCCTATATTATGGTTGGACAGACAATATTTTTTTTCAAAATCATCGGGTTCGATTCATATTCTTCCTAGTATTGGTTCTCATCAAAATCGAGTTCGTGAATCCTTTCGGAATTTTTTACTAATCCTAATAGTATCGGATTTGGCCATCCACGCCCACTTGAAAAATTCATTATATATTAATATATATAGGCATTTTAGAACCATCTTTTTTCATTAACATAGACGTAGGTATATGAACATTTATAATTAACCAACTAATAATTTTGTTTAAACTACCTAAATACATCGTCACTCCCTTCAAGATATCCCCTCTCAAGTGATATCACTTATCGACATGTGCGACACTTGAGAATCAGAATATTTGTATTGGCCGGCAAAAAAGTAATGTACAGAAAACGTTACACGTGTAATCTTTTGTACGTCTGTTTATTTTAGTCGTGTTAGATAGGGATTCAAAGGGTATGGAGTGTACGGGCTATATGGCCTAACCTCTCGCAATCGGACTGTCGAGAGGATTCGTGCCCTGTGGGACGTATATGGGCTGTACAAATTCAGATAGCAATTGTAATTCGCTTAAATTATTACTGAAAACTTTATAAATATGTAGACGTAGGTACCTATTAATTTTTGTAGCTATATTTCAGATTTTGTTAAAGGGCTTAGTCAAAATATTTAACCCTATCTGACATAATATAGAGCGTAGATCGTTTAATAAAACTTTCTTTTAATGTGCGAGCCTATACACGTTAAATAGTTTGGTATTGAATTCATAAAATGGAGATCTAGGTCTAACTCAACGCTACTTTAGTACAGTTAGTAATAACAGACCCACGAAACCATACATTTTAAAATTAATTTTCCATACTTTAAGTGAGTGACAATTTAAAGATGTTAAACTGCCTGGATGCTTGTATTTATTATCAGCTTGGAGTCAGGAATTTGTGCCCGATATGGCGATAGGCTCGCCCTCTATCACATCGTGGGACGGAACATACAAGGCGAAATGTGGGTGTCCTGGTAGCACCTCTGCCTACCCCTTCTGGGATAAAGGCGTGAGTTTATGTATGTATGGTAAACTAAGGCGCAAGGTCGTGAATTTAAGAAAGGATTTCAAGTGACTTTTGTTATATTTTCATTCATTTATTGTTTAAAACGTTATAAAATCAACATGAGTACTTGTAGGCAAGTCGCAAAAGCTCTCGTATTGTTATTATTAAGATCTGTGCCCCAATAAAAATATAAGTGCCATTTTCATAACCTTAAACACATTAACGACCCTTATTACTAGCGCAATAGAATTGATAATTGCTTGACAGAACAAATTGTAAATCGGTCCCGCAAGAGCGCTGTTATTGCGTTGTGATAAGGTTGATATTCGCGTGGCCGTTACAAAGTAGTGATATTGATTTGTATTGACGTTTACGACGTCGATTATTGTCGTGCGTTCGTAACGCTGTGCGTTTTGTGATTTTTTAATCATCGTTTACAATGTTATTGCCTTTTGTACAAATTAGGGCACAACGATCGCGATTGTTGACAACCCTTGCAAACAAGGTCTTATATACAAATAAATAAAATCAAGTTACTGGTGGTAGGTCTCTCATATTATGTGACGCCGCCTCTTTGGTCATAAAACATCAAATCGAATCATAATCGAACATCAATTGTAATCGAACCATTGATGTTAAGTTTTACCACCGTCTCTCAGTGACTACGCCACGGAGGCTTACATAGTGTTATATAAAAAAAAAACTACATCATACCATATTATACATTCCTCTATGTACGTCCCACGGCTGGGAATGGAACTTAGTCCCCTACGCTTTAGTATACTGATTTCACATTTCATATTTCGTAATTTCTATAACACGTACCACATGGAGATTTCCTTAAAATGTTTTTTGTAACTCCACAATTTACATTACTTATTTTTTTATAAGATCTAATAAATATGCAAATTTCCTTATGGATTTTCCTTTATTCTTAAGAGGAAATGTTTTTTTTTCAATCATTTAAGAGAATGACATAATAGTCTCCGAGAAAATAATAATTACCATATTATTAGAATGTTAAAATCAAATCGCTATAACAAATGAAATCTTTTCGAGATGCTAAGGAAGTGCAATAATCATTAGTATGAATATTCTTAGAAAATAGTTAATTTACATAATCTTGAGTTGAGTAAAGCATATAATTCGCTGGGGTGTAACACAAGGTAGGCTAAGTCATATTGGGGTTCAATTCCAATCCTGAATTCATGTGATATTTTCCAATACATTTTTGAAGGTATCTGGACATCGAATTCAAAGTCCTTACTGCCTTTAGACCAATGGAATCTAACATTAACCACTACTAAATAAAATATACATACATACGCATACCACACGCCTTTTTCCCAGAAGGGGTAGGCAGACATGTTACCAGAACACTCATTTCACCTTGTGTGTCCTGTCCCACGATGTGATAGGGGGCGAGCCTATCGCCATATCTTGCACAAATTCCTAACAATGAGTATACAAATCCAATATCACTGCCCGACCCGGAATTCGAACCTGAGACCTCAGCGTTGTAATCGTACCGTAGTACAGTCACTAAGAGATATATAAAATGTAATAGAAAATCCTTGATGTTTGTGTGAATAATATTCCATGACGTGACGACCCGCCTGTCTCCTGGCGTGATGATATGCGCCGCTCGCCTCGCAAGGATAACCGCTGCACTTTATGACACATCGGGGTTTGGGCCGCTTGGCTCTGGGAGTTTGACCCTTTGGAGAAAGATGTAATAGTCTATATAGGCACTAGTTAGAATGGATCTTTTCGATATTTAAGAGGGGGTTCTGGTCTTAAAATAAGGTAAATTGTAACCATATTGCATGGAAAATAAAATATATTTTTCGATGCCCTAACAGCCATGTCAAATATTTATTAATCGCACAGATATTTGTCTTACTTAGGGAACTGAACCTGTAGTCTCTTATAAGCGTCTGTTTTCCCATTATTCATCAGAGACCCAAATTGATGGAAGATATGTTTATGAAAAGGTTGAGTTTCTTTAAGTCTTAGAAGCAATTACTATGCACCCATGTTTTTATATACATTTTTAGTCGGTTAAAATTTATTTCACCCCGATTACTTTCTTTAAAGTTAAAGTGAGTCTAACAATTTAACAGAGATACAAAATTCCTTTTCTATTCATTCTACTTACTGTAGGATCTATCTGTAACAGTGAATTAGACAATTTACCACTAATTTGTTTTATTTGTTACATCGCCAGTTAAATAGATCAATTGACAGTCTTTAAACTAAGTTCATCGACTTTTACTTTTAAGCTTGTCTATTTTATAAATAAAGTGACAATTTAGTTGTTTTTTTTAATGTTGGCAGTTTAGTTACACGGAAATAACAGACATATTTAATAAAACGCTTGCTTAACATATAATTCTATCTATATCAGCCCATATACGTCCCACTGCAGGGCACGGGCTTACTCTACAATCGAGAGAATCGATTGAGAGTGGTTAGGCTATATAGTCCACCACGCTGGCCTAGTGCGGGTTGGCGGACTTACATACCGTAGAAATTCTTTAAAATCGCTACGGTATGCAGGTTTCCTCACGATGTTATCCTTCACCGTTAAAGTGCGTGGTGATTGTCTATCAATACACACATAACTCCGAAAAGTCAGAGGTGTGCCCTGGGATTTGAACCCGCGACCACCGTGAACATGTATGCAGCCGCATCTGGTCCGTTACCAACAGGCCACCACGCACTTATTTTATTCTTACATCCAACAAATCTATAAATCATTTACGTCACAATAAATTACAAACTAAGATATTGTCTACAAAGTCATACGCAGCGTTATCGACGATAATAATATTATCGTTTACATCGTAATTTGGAAGCTAATTATCGAGTCTTGTTAAGTGCATGGTGGAATGGATCTTATCCATCGGATTATAGGAATTTAAACATAGCGTCGTATCTAGTATTTATCTAAGGTAAGTGTTCATAATGCGGCCACTAGTAAATGGAATTCAGACGGAACTCGTGGTTTTGCGGTCGATCGTAGATTTAAATATTATTGAAGTTAGGAATATTTTATGAGTAAATTATATTTATAGTTTGTTATTTATTTTAGAAAATCATTGAGTAATGTAATTTTAACTTCATTGCATCTATAATCATAGTATTAATTGGTTGAACCCCTAAATAATTTTTTGCCTGGATCCGTATAAAGAACTTTCCACCATCAACAGATGGAAGCGAATATACATCTGAACAAAATACTCAGCCCGTCTGTACATACAATATTTACAAGGTCAATTCATTCAGTCCTTCCCCTTAGTATTCAGACCTTTCCAGGCATACATTTTATACAATAAAGCCCCCACAAAATGTCCCCACGTACCTAAAACACTTAAAAATATCCCAGCCGGTAAATACGGGGCGACACATAATATTAAGTAATTAGGTAATTATGCGAGGAATTGTCGCAGCGCTTTCCATCCTATAATTTACTTAAAACATTAGGGTGGATGCCACTAGATTGCTAGGTAGCCTATTTTAAGACCTAACGCTTAACCGTAATTTAGTATGCGCAAGATTTATTTTTTAATAAACGTCCGCCCGTACCCCATAACAATTACCGATGTAATTTTCTTTCCCCCGTGTAAGGGTTTTCAGTTATTATGTTTTCATTATTGACTATTTTACGTGGCGAGTTTCGCTTGTGCCACTTTTGTTAGGTTTTAATCAAATCCCCGGCAAGCTGGTGAGTCAAGACCGATAATAATACCAGTAGCGATAACCATGCGATCAGATAAATATTATATTGTTTTAAATACATAATCCAATGATTAGTTGCATAATCCAAATATAATGACCAGCGCTGCAACCGCAACCATGGCCAGTGTGACAATCTTATCGCGCTAATAAAGACATAATCGCAAAATTGCACGCAATTAAAAAATGTTTTTGCAAAATAACAAATGAGTTTTTTAACGCCGGTATCAACCAGGTTACATAAATAATACATGGAGCCCGTATGCGCGCTAGAAATCTCAAATATTCTCACAGAAAAACGGGCGAACACCACGACCCAATTATTAGTTTACGTCATTATTCTGTAAAGATAGCGCCGTTTGCGATTGCACACGTTCGTTGCCCCGCGAGAGTTCACAGAACTAGACGCACATTGCACTTGGAATTAAAACGTATTGATAGAAATTTCACGAATACAATTCGCACAGATTTGCTCGTAGAAAGTCTTATAAAACTTATATTCCAATATGGCCGGAAACTGTTCTAATCTAAGCAACGAATTGAAGCTAAGAATTTATTTTTGTTATCTTTAATGTTAGATTTAAAAAGTACGTGAGACTGCACTATCGTCCATTCCAGTGCCGCGTTTTAAAACATTTAAATGTAAATATTTAAACCGCGTCATTTCGTGCGAGACAATAGTGTGACACTATCTAACGCAATTAAAAAAGGAACATTCTCCGAAGTGTCAGGCGAACACATCTTACTAGACTGAAAAGGCCGGGTGTTTTGAACGTAGCGCCGAAAAAAAGTAAAAAATCCACGGCAAAACGTTAATGACCGGCCGCGGCATCGATCCGGCCGAACTGCATAGTCACCCTATTTGATGACGCCAACGGGACGCTCCTCAAAATGGCCGAGTTATTGATATTACTTGTCGGGATGGATTTTAACTGATATACACGGATTGTGCTGGCACAGGTGATGCTATTCCGTGTCTATCTTTTTAGGCATTAACTTGTCGAATCTCGTCATTTGACAGAACGGTTCCCGCCTTTTTGTTTACAAACAACTGTCAGTTGAATTTACAGACGACAATGAGGACCTTTTTGCCATTTTGATTCAAAATTGTTATTGACCTTATTAAATAACAAGCATTTTACACTGCATTTAAGATTTTTTTAAAGCATTTTACTGTTGATATAAGTTTGTGAAGATAAATTTCCTTCGATGGTATTACAGTTAATTATACATAATATGATATCTATATGCACATAATACATATTATACAAAAGCTCGATATATTTAAATAATTTATGACTGATAAGTCAATATCTTTAGGTTTTTATATATCTGTCTGGTAAATAAGGAGGATTTGAAAACGTACACTCTGCAATAGGTGTGAAGCTGGCTGCGAAACGAGAGGTCGCAGGTTCTTGTAAGGAAAAAAAATCAACAATTACTTGTTTTGAACTTCATATTATAACGTTCGTATTAGTTATGTATAAAATGATACAAGTTACTTATCAATTGAGACTGAGTGTTTTATTGTATCTACTTTTATTAAATTTATTACACTTCCAGCGAAGATGATTTATTAAGATATATTTTATACCTCACCTTATCTTACACAAGTTCTCCCCTGTATTTCTGAGGGCGAAAGCAGGTCACTTATGCCAATTTTTTTTGAAGAATTCTTCCGTCCCATTTTATAAGGTGACCGTTTTATCGGCATCCCAGGCATAAATTTCACTATGAGCTCATATGAATATATCAAAACCAAATATCACACAAAATTGATTGCTTGACCTGGACTTGCAACCTAAGACCTCACGTTTCACAGTGCATACTCAACCACTGGATTGATGACAGATTTCAAAGAAATATTTTTGTATTAACCCGTCATCGTGGTAGGTACGTTCAGAAATCGAAGAGCGCTTATAAAATTAAGTATTAGATAAATTTTATTGCCGCTTTACGATTTAGTGGATTTCCCTACAAATTCTTCGATAGATTTAGATATTAAGATAATTATATCACGTACTTTTACGATATTATTCTGTGTAATGATAAAAGAAAAAAAACATAGGTCATAAAATTATGACTTTTTGACTCGTCTTCAATGGATCTCGTGATGTTGGCCTAAATATGTCTTAGCTACCAAATTCTAAAAGAATCTTTTCAATCCAAGTCGTAGTTTAAGATATTAGCGCATACGAACTATCCAGCATTTTTATACTGCTAAAGATATTAAGACCAGAGATCAGACCGCGTCTTGGCAAGCGTAGTGTAGGACGCCCTCCAGCTAGGTGGAGTGACGATTTGCGAAAGGTCGCTGGCAGATGTTGGACGCGACAAGCCGAAGACAGGGTGAAATGGCGCAATTAGGAGGTCTATGTCCAGCAGTGGACAACAGTATAGGCTGATGATGATGGTGATGATAAATAAATAAATAAATACACCCAACAGTCACATACATAGTCCTGACCCACACTAAGATCGAGTCTTGTGTCGTGGGTATCAGAAACTACGAGAGACTTTTCGGTCTCACAAACATGATGATCCTGATGATAATATATTAATAAAATATACAAGTATAATTTTAGGTCCAACTTGTTACTTGGTAACTTTCACACATATAGAGCTGTTAAGTAATAGCATCATATGAATCAAACTTCAGTGCGGTTAAAACTATACAAAGTTTAACCTCATCTATTCTACAACAATATTATATCTCATTTGTTTAGACAAAAACTAACAATAAATTAATAAAACACAAACATATTAAACGCAGGAAAAAATGTTTACACATCCAAGTGAAGAATACCATTAGATTTAAAACTGAAACCGTAATTAGGCTCCGAACTACCAAGCGGAACAAACATCGCTGTGGTTTGTTATTTTATATGAACATACATGCTTGTGTCTGATAATCATGAATATTTATAAGACGAATATTCAGAGTTTTGTGAGGTTCGAGTTCGGGTGAAGGCCGTTAACATCGGAAAGGAATTGAGGTCTTTCTGGAGTTTGTGGCGAACGATAAACCTCTCATATTTATAAAGCAACAGGTCTTTAAAATATTTTTGGTATAAAATTAATATTTTGGAAAAAGCAATGAAATTCTCGAACCAATGCAAATCTTTTTGTGACCTACAAATATTTCGGATCCGAGTTTTTCAGGCTGAAAATTAACCTCGTTTATGTACAGTCAAGACTATGTATTAATGTTACGTGTATTTATTGATCTATGTTTTAAACCGATCTAATATACATGTAAATATATGTAAAAATAATAAAAATGTTTCACAACGATTCTCTTAAACCCATTATAACATTTAAAAACTTTAGACAATTAAAGAGTCGTGTATTGATAACATTTCAATAATGCTAAAAGCTTTGAAAGTATTCACGTTATAGCCCGGCCGCCCAGGCGTTGTTTGAATATTAAACGGTCCATCCACAACGATATGTTTCGTATGAATACATTAGATATATTATATTGTTACTATTTTAAAATATAATTGACATATTTGTATTGAAACTGATCAACTTTAGGTATTCTAACAGTATGGTTTGTCAAACTTATTTTCGTGCATGTCAGATGTCTCTGGCTTAATAGAACTTTTATTTGGAAATTCTATTAGGTACAGCGTGTCAAATAGAAATACTTACACAGTTACCCTACTAGGGAATTGAACTCAGAACGTCACGGTTCACAGCCCATACACGCTATCGAATTTATTTCTGCAATTTTCCTTATAAAGAGCAATAAAATCTACAAGCATTGCGTGGTCATTAACACGAAGGAATGTCCGATAAACGACAAAGTTATATTCGTAATAATATATCAAAATAAAGCTAAAAATACAGTTAAGTACATCTTAGAATACCATTAACACATTGTATAAACAAAAATTTTAACCGCTGGCAACACAAAGCCCACAAAAGGCCTGTCACTTATTTTTTTAAACGCTAATCTGCTTAAAAGCAAAGGAACACATTTTAAAAGCTTAAAAAATTAATTGATGGCCGCTCCGTGGCTAGATATGTATCTGACGGTGACTCGACTATATTTAATGAATAAAAGGGACTTATGTAAGGGATTTTTTATTTTTTGATCACTTAAACATTTAATTGTTGAGTGGAGATGTTCTGAAGTGCAATGACGTGTGTTTTACGGCTGTGTTGTGGCGTCTTTATAGCGTTTGTATAGTCTGTGGTTTAGGTTTGGGCGGTAAAATAGTTGTAATAGCGGGGTTGCTATTTGAGACCATTGTTACGCCATCAACGATTTGAAAAAACACCTTTATTAATACAATGTCGATTAATAAATGGGGAAGAAAGTTTTAAATCTGATTTCGTTTTATTTTTACTCCCGCCCGGAAAAAATTATCGTCGCGTGATAGCGAAAATCGGGATAAAATTTAAAGGTTGCCGGGAATCGGGACGCACAAAACCGTCGAAATTGAGACAGTATTGGGAAAATTGAGACGGCTCTGGATATTACGTAGATTTAAAATTTATATTCCCAGTCTGGATAAGAAAATATTTCTTGAGTCAGGAATATGGGATTGTAGAGTATATTATTTATTGTTTTTTAATTTACAAGCAAATACACACATATTTTAAGTTCATAGCCGATGTTTTGTCGATCTAAATATTAATTCGCTATAGGTTCGAACCTGTCGTTTCCAGTTTGAAAGCCGGCTTTTCCTCCACTACTCTGGGTATTTATAAACGGATTCTTACAATACGTTTTGGTATTTCTACTATCACCGTCGCCTACTTTAAAACACATAAAATTTGATACGAATCTAATAAAGTTTTATTCTCTTTAAAATTCTTCAAGTAAATTGTTAAAGATTAAGATTTCTTTTTTTTATGTTTAAAGTATTTTGACATTTATTAGCTGACCACGAGACACGCGTTCTACATTTCAGATTAATTCCATTTGTTTCTCTTTATTTGTAAAACTTCCTTGAATGTGAAGATATCTTGCATTTACTTAGTTATAATTGTGCTGCATAGTAGGTTAAGTCGATCACAGGACTTTCAGAAATGTTCGTATCTTTTAATTATTTCTAGATTTGAACTACACTGCTCGTGATGAACGAATGCTGTTCTTATAAATTATTAATTGACAAATACCAACTGGCGAGATTAAATATTACATACCTACCGATTGATCCCAAAATGGTGGTACATACTTCCATAGTAATTTCCAATACTGCAGACACAAGCCTTCACATTTAGTCAAGTTTTAGTATTACAGTATTTATGTCTCCATTTTGAAGTTCAGTTAGGGGTTAGGCCAATGTTTTTTGGGTGTATTTACTTATGGATGTATTTGTCTTACAGTACGACGAAAGCCTCCACGGCGGAGGCTACATGGAGGGAGGTGCGATGTACCACGAGCACAGACTGACGCACCCCCACCTCCCCCCGGTGCACTACCCCCCGCCCGCCGCGCCTGCGCACGCGCTGCCCGGCGAGCCGCTCGTCCACAAGAGAGATAAGGACGCGATATACGGGTGAGTCTGGGGGTAATGTATTGTGTTTTATATGGACCTGATTCCTGACGGTCCTACGTCCTAACATCCTGAAGAAAAGTAGATGAATAGCATATAAATTTTTATGAGCCATCTGGGCCTGTCTCCCCTATATCCTAGGTCCTTGAAGCAGTTGAATAGCATGCTTTATACTGGACCTAAGTCTCTTAAAATCCTGAAGCAGTTATGTAGGAAGGGTAGTCGAATGGCATACAACTGTCTGTCAATCGACATGGAGTATACATACATAAAACTCACGCCTTTATCCCCGAAGGGGGTAGGCAGAAGCGCCGCCAGGACACCCACATTTCGCCTTGTATGTTTCGTCCCATGATGTGATAGGGGACGAGCCTATCGCCATATCGGGCACAAACTCCTGACTCCGGGCTGATAATGAATAGAAAAATCCAATATCACTTTGCCCGACCCGGGACTCGAACCCGAGACCTCAGCTTTGTAACCGTACCGTAATACAACTACGCCACCGAGGCAGTCCTCCAGTGCTTACCATCAAGTGCAAATAACCTATTAAGATAACTCATGTAAGCTGTAACAGCAAATTAACAACTAATCCAGCCATGGACCCTGTGGAAACTTGTGGGACGTCTATGGTCTATCTGAATTTGAGATATAAATTGGGAGAGCTTAGACCCTGACCCTGACTTACTTTGGGCGCCTTCACAATACAATATTCTTACATAAATTTAAATGAAATGCAGGTTTCCTCACGATATATTCAGGGTATAGTCCACAGCGTTAATCCATTGTGTGTTGGCGGTGTTCACGAACCATATAATTTCTGCAGAATGCTAGTTTCTTCGAGATATTTATCTTCGCCGTATAAGACTATCATTTATTACTTTACGAAAAGTACCTATGTGCAGTAGACTGCCTCGGTGGCGTAGCTGTACTACGGTACGATTACAGAGCTGAGGTCTCGGGCTCGAATCCCGGGGTCGGGCAAAGTGATATTGGACTTTTCTATTCATTATCAGCCCGAAGTAAGGAATTTGTGCCCGATATGGCGATAGACTCGCTCCCTATAACATCGTGGGACCGAACATACTAGGCGAAATGTGTATCATGGTAGCACCTCTGTCTACCCTTCTGGGAAAAAGGCGCGAGTTTATGTATGTAAAAGTATGTCTTGTTTCTAAATATGAGGTAAAAGTGAGGAGTATAGTCAAACTGCCTAAGGGTGTAAAATATCTAATTCTAATATCAAAACTAGATTCATAGACACCGCGTACAATGTTTACACAGTGTAATAAGGTTTTATCAAAGGCACAGTAATCGCGTAATAACACTCAGTGAATTGTTTAATTATCCATTTGTTTTATCTTTATGTTTTTATCATTGTAATCTGGTTTCCTACGATTACGGCCGGAGTTATTACTTGTGCTGTAATGTTTATGTAAGCGTTGAAGTTTAAATCTAGGAAGTCTTATTTCTTCTTGAAGTAAAATAAGTAATATTAAATACACCCAACAGTCACATACATAGTCCTGACCACTAAGATCGAGTCTTGTGTCGGGGGTATCAGGAACTACGAGAGACATTGCATTGTGCTTCAGAGAATATTTATCAAAAGCGAGTTTTAAAGTCTATAGTCTATCTTTAAAGCCTCATCACACTCCATGGCTTGATAATTGCCCAGATTGTCAAATGATCAAACACAACCCATATGCCTAAATAACGCTAAATCTTAGCATGCTAGACCAAAGCTTTATTGTATAATGAAGGTCTGTGTTTAGTAGTTGGACGTATATTATTAATTCTGAAACTAAAAAGAAAGAATGCACAGAGCTATTCGATGATAAAAGATCTTCAAAATGTGTAGGATGAACTCATTATTTTCTATATAATTCATTTCTATCCCACTCCTATATCTCTTTTCTTCCTATCACGAACCGTGCCAATTCACGGCAGTTCGTAAATTATTCACATTATCAAATCGAATCATGAAGTTTGGCATTTTGAAAACACAGTAATACAATTTGATTGATTCCGAAACGCCGTAAATTCATACCAGATTGATATATTACGTTTAACAGAATATATAAGTGTCAATGCGATAACTGAATTGAAGACATTTTATCGAAACGCGATTTGGCATGGCTGCACCCGTAGATTACGAAATGGGATTTAGATAAATTATTGATTTGGTTTTTTCGAGAAATTTATTAGGTTTGTGATTAGTGTTTTTGAAAGACTTGAGAGTTCAAGGATGGTGTGTTTCCGGAGACTGCCTAGTTGTAAATTATTTGTTTTATCAGTGACGTTGTTATTATCATATTCAGTTATGCCAATTATCACTTTATATGAATCATTGTCATAATTCGCTGATTCATTATAAAAATGTCTCCAAAACTTCTACAAACAGCTGCAAACTCCCATTCAGAGCATATTTTTATTCTTAAGTAACAGCTTTTCAAGTCCATTATTCATGCTTTTAAATGATAAATAATTTGGCTGTATGTTTCAATAGTTCATTATTAATTGATGTCAAAAATAAACAGCAATAAACATTTATCATAATATTTTATTACTTAAAAAAAGTTCCGTTTACCCAAACTCGTATCAAAAGTAAAGTGCCCACAATTAGCTATGTTTATACATCAAAGTTGACGATAACCTGGCGTCTCAGATGAGAGATAGCATCAAATGCGCGACCTTTGCCACTTGGCCGCCGTTTACCACCATCTTGTACTTATCAGATCAAAAGTTGTCAACTAAAAGAGCTTCTGTGGCGGGGTGGGGTGTCACTGCTAGCGGGGTAATAATTCAAACCTTTGTAGTTTATAATGGGTATTTTATTAGGAGAAAAGACCATTAAAATAATAATAATGACGTCTGTATGTCGTAAGTATTGATAAGGAAGTAATCTTAAAGAGAAAGGTAGTTGAAAAAAAGCGATTTGTGCCTATTATAGTCATGTTTTTTAAGGTATCGCATATGTTAATTGTGTGTAAAGTTATAATTTAAAATATTTGTATTTCAAACCACCAAGGAAATAATCTAAAAGATTAGCATAAAATAGCTCAGAAATGAAATTATTGAAATAGCTTTAGTTTTTGCGATTGTAGAGGAAACAATTTGTCACGCGTTGTTTTTATACCGTTTAACCTTTTATGGGAGTCATGTTCTTACTGTTATTAAACGTATAATATAATAAAGCATAACACTATTTTTTGTCGGTTAATAATTTGATACGTAGGAAATGTAGGAAGTTATTAGAAAATAAATCTTTGTTAGAAAAACTTAGTACAAAAGTATTTTTATTTGACTAAACTTGTGTGAAAAAGTTTCCTGTGTTGCTAGCTTTTTGTGTTTACGTCTAGTAGTCTTGCCGTGGGAAAATTACTTGTAAAGTCTAGGGTTATAACTAGAAAATTATAGTCTTAGAAATTAATTTTAATACACAAACGATTCAATTAAAATATAATAATAACGTGGTATATACTAATATGAATGTACTCTTTTTTACTTATCAAAATATAGAATAAGTTTGCGTGGGTTTCTTGAATCATATGTTCTTTCTTCTTTATCTCGTCTATCAAAAGTAAAAATACACATTTCACATAGTAAATCTGTTGAATATCATTTAAGTCATTAAAATTTCCCTAAAAAAGACTATTTCAAGGTAGTTTTAATATACCGGAAGTATCTAACTGAAAGGCAACTAAATAACTTTTCTTTTTTATTTATTTTTTATAATCAGTTGATACAAAATCAATTGAAATATAAATAAATGCGTGTACGAAGACGATTTAAGTTGACGTTACGTAGTGTAAGGTCAGACATGTTTACTGGTCGGTGGAACGGTTTTTATACAATATCGTGGTTAACGCCGCGAAAGTTATTGCAATTAAACCGCAATTTATATGACTGTATTAGTGCTGTTTCGTCTCGGGAACGGTTTTAGTGTTCCGTGGTGTTGGATTATTCTTATACTTTAATATGTAGGTAATAACTTGATTTATTGCAAGTTAGTAAGTGAAATGTATAGTTTGTAGTATTTCGGTGCTTAAAGCTCGTGTAAAGACTGTATAAAGACAGACTCCGTGGCGCAGTTGGTTAGACGCCGGCTGTGAAACGAGAGGTCGCGGGTTCGATCCCCGCACCGAAACAAATGTTTATGTGATCCACAGGTATTTGTTTCGGGTCTGGGTGTTTGTGAGACCGAAACGTCTCTCGTAGTTTCTGACACCCGCGACACAAGACTCGATCTTAGTGTGGGGTCAGAACTATGTATGTGACTGTTGGGTGTATTTTTATTTATTTAAATAAACAAGTAATATATCAATATTAAACTCAATATAAAAAACAAAACTGCTTAACAGTTGGACGCACACAAATTACCCCCGACTCCACGTTTTTCCACTTGAATATAAAGTAAAGTAAATAAAACGATTCCCCGATGTACTGAACCCTCGGTAACACACCGGACTCGCGCTTTCCCATCCACACAATGGCCGCGGTGCGTGCAAAGGAAGCTAAGTGTTTTACTTCACACACCACTGGCTAAATAAGTAACATATTTAAAAAAATAACATAATATAACTATCCGCGAACGGTAATTAATGTATGGATTCGTATTAGAACAGTTCAAATTGCACAATTTATAATGCCGTTAAGACACAAATGGTAATTACTTGTGTTTGCAAATAATTGCTGTAATATATTTTTTTACTTATTGTTCGAAAAAGGTCAATAGAAACGCGACAGTCTTCAGTTCTAGTTACAGAGGGGAATGTTCTACTTATTTGTTTTATAATGCAATATGAATAATAATGAAACAGCCACTTAAAATATTGTGGAAAGATTGCAATAATAGTAATTTTTGTGTTAAAATTTTAACTGCTAATTTCAAACAGTATAAAAACTAATTCGTAATTTAAAATTACTTACAGTGGAAAGTTATTACGACATTTGGGAATCAAATAATGTTGTAAAATATACCAAAACACATTTTTCATTAAATTAAAATCTCCCTTGCGGTTAAACTGTTGATATAAATTAATTATTTCCTTACTCCACGCAAATAATTTTAAAATTAAATTAACGTGCCAGTTAGTAACATTGTATTTACTAATTGTAGTAATTACACTTAAAATTAAAGTAATGAGGGAACAGCATTTAAATTAGCCCTAATACTGCGGGCATACAAATCTAGTGAACAATTATTTTTAAGGGGAAATTTTCTTATATATTTCTTATCGAATAAAACGCAAAGTAACAAATTAAAAACACAGTTGTTTCAATAAAATTTCTAATTGTCGCTTTTATTTAATGGAAATCTTTTGAGTGAAATATTAGATCCTAAAGGTTACAATTTACAGTAAATATTACTTATTTTCCGCTACCACTAGCACCGCAGCGCTTTAACTTGGAACAGTGAAGCGATGATATCGACGTCACGTGTTCACAATCGGCATCTAATCAGAAATCTGTAGAGGTCGCCACGCACGCCCGCCGCCTCTCAATTACTCTCTGCCATAGACAATAGCTAAGTAATACCATAAACCACAAAACGGATGTTAAAGGAGTTTAATTTGCCTTTTGACAAAGTGTGTGAGAAAGCGAGTAATCGGAGGTGAATGTTTTTTATGTATTTATGAATATATCTATATGGTTTTATAAACCGCGTTAATTGTATTATGTATAATACAGCACACAGACGGTTTTACCACTTATTCTTAAAAGTATATTATATCGATTGATATAAAAAAGGAAAATACGTAGAAAGAAGAAAGTATTCAAGTAAATTAGTTGCTTTCCAACGATGCAAATTTTCAGAAAACAGTATTAAATTTTGCCTCTGGGATTGAAGACTCCAGGCCGCTATCTCATCTGCCTGCAAAATAAAAAAGATACTCAGCGGGATGTGACGCAAGTTCCGGTCTGTTCCAGGCACCCGTTGTTTCCCCTGCTGGCTCT
This sequence comes from Deilephila elpenor, assembly GCA_949752805.1. Taxonomy (NCBI): domain Eukaryota; kingdom Metazoa; phylum Arthropoda; class Insecta; order Lepidoptera; family Sphingidae; genus Deilephila; species Deilephila elpenor. The sequence goes on from OX457113.1 coordinate 11,190,747, forward strand.
GATCTTTGAGAAGTGTGAGCTGGCCACCTGCACGCCCAGGGACCCTGGCGTGGCGGGAGGCGACGTCTGCTCCTCGGAGTCCTTTAACGAAGACATCGCTGTCTTCAGTAAACAGGTATGTAGGAATAACTTACCATTTACTCCAATATTTATTCCATGTGGAAAGTAGTTTCCAAAAAAAAAAAACAAAAACAATATAATATAATAAAATGGAACAGCAAAGTCTGGATATCTTGGCAGAAAGACCAGTTGACAGCATGTAAAAAAGAATAGCGAACCGGTTCGACTTTTAGCGCGTATATTTTGAGAATGTTATTTTGAATTACTTTCGCATTAAGAATAGTTATAACGAGTAATATTATTATCTTAAAGTAAGAGACACTTCTATATTTACATATTATTTATTGACGTGTCTCCAAATGTTGGCCTTAAGATGTATGGGAAAAGGCATATCATTAGGAAGTTATATCAACAAATACATTTAGTAAATAAAGGCCTGCTTTAATAAATTCTCAGCGATAAATTGAGCAAATATCACAATAGTATAAATGGCAGTAAATCCACGCTTTCCGTTCATTAGTTGCTGAATGACCTAGCACACCTGCTCCCTCCAACACGAAAAAAACTTTAATTGTCAGTCGTTCGCGTGAGGTTCCTTTGTATCTAACGAAAGCTGTTATATTTCTTAGAAAAAAATAGAAATAGGATCGGGGTGTGACTCCATTTGTCTTACTTGACAGGTTAATTCGTAGTTCCAAAAATATACCCTTATTTAAAATGGACAGTGTTAGGAAAATATAATTAAATTAAAGTATTTTTGCGTGAGTTTGTGTATACGTAATTGACACAAAAATCTTTAAAAGTTAAGTTCAAGTTTTGGGTACGACAAGCTATATGATTAATTCCTTTCTTGTATTTAAATACATGGCTTTAAAAGAGCTATCGGTGTGTTGTTTACTGACGTACTGCAAAACTGCTGATGAATTCAATATGATCGCTTAAAAATACACTTTTAGTATTAAATACCTTCTCTTTAGCAATTCTTTCCTAATGTTTTAACAAGGAAATTGGTGTAAACTACCAAACAGTCGACCCAAACCACAGAACCCAAACGCATGATCTACCTCATGTGTCGGGTGAAGGTCAGTTTCCTCTGCAAGTTGGCACGTGGCGGTGTTGTCTTTACTCGTCAGTGAGGCTGCGACCTGGAAAACTATTTGTTTACGTACCCCGCCATAAAGAAGTCAATTTGGTAAACAAATTTCAACCGCATTAGTACGCAACAACGAGAAAACGTTGTTTTTATTAGCGAGGTGGGAAGTTTATTTTTAGTCGCTTTTACGAGGATTTTCGGAAATCTTACATTTTCTTGTTATCTGTTATTTTCAATTTACACAAAACGCGCGAAATTTAGTACAATGTCACGCAATATGGCCGCTCGTAAATCAGTAGCGGCAATTTCCTCGGTGTAATATTTTAATAACTATAAAAAAGTGTAATTAGTGACGCGCACCCGATTGGTTACCGGACATTACCGATTGTTTACGCTGCAGTGTTGAATCGATTGCCCGATTCGATGGCACTATTAATTTTCATAATCGTTCGACCAATCGATTTGATTTTTAATCTGCTTATGACAAGTGTGGAAATTGTGAACGAGCGGCGTAAATGTGATTGTTTTTTAATATCATAATTAGTTTATTTTATGTGCATTGTTTTCTATTTTTACCGTAACAACGTTTATTCGATTTTGTTTTTATTACATTAGGCATTATACGAGGCAAAACGTTTTAATTTCCTGTGCCCAATAATTAAAAACTATCTCCCCATTTATCTCAACGTTTCAAATATCGAAGGCATTAAAATAAAAACGTTCCTTTCTACGCACACGTGTGATTTAATGGGCGATCGGGAACGAGGACGCAAAAAACGATTCCTTAAGAAACAAACAATATCCGATCAAGTGTCCCAAAGCATTTCTCGGAAGGTCAGGGCGAGGGGCTTTCCGAAAACATTTTTGTGAACGTTTGTGTAGAAAGTGGCGTTAAACGTCCGCTTGTAAATGATATTTCATTACGCGGCGTCCCGTAATGACATGACGAGTCAAATTGGCATAGTAACACGTATTATTTCAACAAAAAGTAGCTCACAAATGGAGTCATTTTGTAACAATTCGGCTCCGTAAAACAGGTAATCTCGACACAAACCGACAATCAAGCAGCGTATAATTTATTTTACAAATTTATAATACCGCAATTTGTGGGTATTTCGCTCTCTTTTTACATTTTTTACCAACAATAGGCACAATAGGCGTTGACATGTTGTGGTGATGTGTAATTTGGAAAAATTACGACGTTCTTGGCGCTGCGGCGGCCGGCGGAAGTGACTTCGCAGCGAGGTTCAATTTCACTTTTTAACAACAATATTATTGAATCGTTATCAGTCAAAGACTCTGTTGTATTCTAATTAAAATCGATCCGGTATTTATAGTTGCAATGTTGCGCCGCCGCGACCCCGGCGCAGATAACTCGCGATAACATTGTCAGTGTCATGGAACTGACCAGCGTTATTTACGCGGCGCGTGCGGCGGTGGCCGTGGCGCGGACGTGGCGCCACACAGCCGCTCCATGCCACAACGTTCATGAAATCAGAACCGCTCCACATGTAAGTGATAGCGTTATAAAAATGATCGTTTGCGATTACTGGCAGTTGTAAAATGTCACATTTATCATGCGTTTGGACGTGTGTCTCGCATGAAAGCTAATCGTTCGCTTTAATTACTCCAATAAAACGTTTATCGGAGGCGGCGGTGGCGGTGGCGGTGGCGGCACGTGAAATCGCGACTAGAACCAGATAAAAAACGCATTCGAACGTCCCACTCGCATTTAATGAGTGACGCCCATAATTCATCGCACCACGAAATAAATCATAAACCGTAAAGTGTTTATTTTCAAAGTACTTATAATGTTATAAATTTATTTAAGTGGCATGCGGTCCGATTGTGCGGGCGAGTGATTGATATAGTGGCTCTTCGCGGCGAGTGATCGGCTTAGTAGTGATACTGTCACAGCGTGGCGTGGCGCGGCCGTGGCGCAGTGTCATGGCGCAGTGGCGCAGTGCTGCTGCCGCCGACTGTCGAGTGACCGCTCCACGAGAACTCGAGTGCGTTGACACACGATGAATTAGTTCGCTCTTTTTGTCGTCATTAATCGAGTTCGGCCTCTGTCAGGTTTTTTTTCGACGAATGTTAAACGGTAACGATGTGTCAATTCCGAGCTGTGAGTGCGCACATGGCGGACGATAAACGTTATTTTTAGAGGGCAAGTCGCATAATTATTAGTGGCAAAGTGATTATAATTCATGGCCTACTTTATATTTAATGCTAATAAAGTATGAGACATAATACGCGAGGGAGCTGCGTAAAGTTCATCAATAAAACGGAACGCGACTAACGTCAATTTTAATGATAGCAAAAATTGTGAAGATTTTCATTGAAAGAAATGTTAATGATGGCGAAATAATTAAAACACAATTGCTGGTATTTTAATTGTCAATGATTGGGGGCGGTGTTACGTGGCGGGAATTAAGCCTGTGTTTTTTTTGCCTCACTTCGCTCACGGGACTAATTTGCAATAACAGCGAGCGATCTAGTCAATCGATAAGTTATGAAGATATGACGTTTTTTTCTTACGTGCCGCCACACTGGCCTCTGCTGTTATTATGGTATTCATGTTTGAAACTTCCATATCATTGCTCCATGAATAAAAGTGTCGGCATTGACTTTTAGACATAGTTCAGTTGCACGGTTTATAGTTAAAGAATAAATGAGCCGTACTACAAATATTACAATATTAAAAGTGCTGTTTCAGCACGAAATATGGTTAAGGAGAAACTATTACGTGTTTTTGTCGACACAGCCCAGTAGGCAAACCAAATGCCAGCTTATAGACATTTCCAATCCATAACAAGTCATAAAACGATTTCTTCGACTCTCGACGCACTGTCTGCTAGGCAGAAATAAACGATTTTCATCACTTTCAGTTAATCATTACCAAGATATTTCCATTAAGAGCGTATAACTGAATAGCAATGAATCAAACGTCAGTTAATGCCAGATTAACTCTTGATAAATAACTTTAATACCAACATTGCATCCACAGTCGCTGGTCAGTAATTATTGTGCGAGTAGCGCCGCGGAAAAAACATATAGTCACGGATGCGCACGCGCACCATGCGCCTGATATGATCTACTTGGCAGATTGATATCGGCGCTCATCAGTAATCAACGGTTATTGTTTCTCAGATGAAAGCTGTTCCATCTACACACCATTTATACGTCCCACTGATGCTCTCTTACGTTGCGGAATGCATTTATTCACTGCAGTCTGAGCGAGTGTTTAATCATCTCTTCGGAAAGCGACCGCGACTCCCGAACGTTCCGCGGCGATATATCAAAATGTCGCGAGTATTTGTTTACATCTGTCCGCGTTTCGTTGAACTATAATTGCCAATTGTATGGATTTGGACGCGCAATTTAACCTCTTTGTCATCATGATCCAATTCTGGGTTTCGCGCCGGAATAAAATAAATAATGGCGGATCGATGGCGGTGGCGGCGCAGCTGCGTTGCGAGCGCGCAGCACCACGCAGCAACTCAGCATTCATTAGCCGGGCGCGCCAGAGTGGAACCGAGATACGATACGTTTTTTGTCTCTCACTCGCACGCAGCATTTGCATTTTTTTTTGACAACGCATCGGCGATTTCGTTTTATCGTCCCCATCGAGTGGTTTTTGCCGTTTGGAATTCCTTACGCATCTTGTTTCGGGTTCGTTTGTCGATAAAAATTGGTAAAATACTCTCGGTTTCTGTTACGTGGGAAAACGTCTTGCAGTGCCCAAGTTATCGCTCTCGTAAGCCGAGCGAGCGGCCGCCAATCGCAGATATGCCAAAGGTTGTTTCTGAGAAACGGTGATTTATTAGAAACTCGCGGCGAGACGCGCTCATGCTGCACTAAGTGTTAAAGGATATCACCCATTTAACACGCATTACTCGCGATACAGCCGAGTCTATCGACGAGGTCACGTTCCTTAATCAAGGAAAGATACAATTGTTTTGTTACGTGTAGCATGTGGTGTGTGGGGTAAATGGATTGTGAGGCAACATGGCCGAATGCGCGGGATATGCGAATGGTCCTACATTCGAAATATGATATGAGCTATAAAGCGGCTGCAGAGTAGACTGTAGCCGCCGTCGCGAGGTTACGTCACGCGGAATTCGATTTTCTCTTTTTATTGCGATGGTATCTTCGTGAAAGTGGTCGTTAATAATAAAAATATTTTTCTTTTTAAAATCATTATAATAATTATGAATTCTATTGCATTTTTCACAGCATTCACAATTATTGAGGCTAATGAAATCTTGTCATGAGAACTTACGTTTTTTTCTATAATAATTGGATTGTTAACTGTCACTGAGCGCTGAGCGTTGATCGATGAGATGGATTTTCACATCTGTTCGTAGGAAACCGTAATTTATTAAAACGTTATAATTTTCCTCGTGGTAAATAAAGACTGCGCGCGTTTTTTCACACTCGACAAAAAGATGCTACACGATACAGACCACCTAGGCACGTGATAATTTACGACGATGTCTGCTTACCGTTGCACTAACAACACGTTATGTAAGTGAAAATGATCAATAATCACATGATTGCGGCTGTCATACCCATGCAATTGTGCTGAGCCCCTGGTGGGGTCACCGACAGATATAAAAGTGTGTTATTAAGAGAATTTGCTCTAACCTTTGCTTACTGATTGAGGCCTGGTTGCACCATGCGATAGCGTGCGCCACTCAATTAGTGGCTGACACGCGGGCCGACCGACGCGCGTCCAGTTTTTGTCCGTTTAAAGCGGCATTAATATGCCAATGAACTAAACATTACGCTCTTTCATCACTCGCCCGTGACGTCACTGTACCTACCACAAATACCCATTTGAAGCTAACGACGAATGTCTCGCAAAGTAATAAGTCGCAAAAGTTATTTTTAGATTCAGTGTGATGAGCGCCATTCATTGGACTCCAGAAAATGTCAAACTATGTTTAGCGCGAAGGCCGTAACTGTATTTTCCTGTCTATGCGCCTTCGAGTGCAATATTAATGCCGTTATTAATACAAATGAATTAACTACAATGCCACAACAGATCGCATAAGGTCTATCTATATTTTTAATTTTCTTATTGAATCTGCGCATAAATAATTGAACACATAAGCCGCTTGACCAAAGTTATCGTTTTCGGAATTTTTCGAAAATGGAACTCGAAGGGACGCGTTCGACATTCAAATTCATCCGAGGGTTCGAAATTTGAATACGCCAATGGCATCACGCCGTTTACTGATTGGTCAAAATAGCTGTGTCCTCGTAAAGGGTGATATGATTTTGGGCCAGATTGTTTTTTGATTCCTTGCTCTAACGTGTCGCGGGCAGACGATTAGCGCGCCATTTTTGGATGGTTGGCGCGACGAGCGACAAAAAGTCGCAAAGCGAGAAGCAACGGCATGGCATCGCGCTTTTTGCCGTCGCGTCAGAAAATTCGCGATAAAAATGGAGGCCGAATGAGTATTAATTCTCACCGGTTAATAATGACATAAATATACTAGGTGCGCGCTTTGGTTGTACAGGGTGGTTCATTTTATTTCGTAACATTGTAAACAAATTATTTTTAATTTCTTTTCAATTGTTTTAATGCTCTATCTTTACATTTATTTAGTTATTTAAAAATGTATGCCTATTTATCAACCAAACATAAACAAACATCCGTACATATTTGCTTACCAATTCGCGCCAAATACGTACTAAACCAAAACAAGACAATTTTTCTATATTTTTATATAAATAAAAGTAATTAAAGTGTGAAAGCGCATCATGCTGTGTGAAGAGCGATGTGCAATTATCCGTGTGGGACGCATTCCTCCCAACACGTCTGCACTGCGCCCGCGCTGATTCCATTCCCACTTAAACGCATGTTGTGTATGCTTAGCGGTTCGCTGAGACGGGTTGGAGGTTTTTGATTTATTTTTTGATTTTTAGAGAGTACGATAATAAGTTTTCGTTTAGATATCGTCACTAACAGTTAGGAATTCAAATCAATGTTGTGTAACAAAATACGTTAACAAATTTAAAATGACAAAGGTATCAATAATTGCCCACTTCTTACTTACATTTTCCGCTAATAATTTATTTGCCGGATATTTTGCCAAAAACATGCTTCAAAGAAAATAAACAAGGCGGATATAACGAAGTGACGTAATCGAAAAAAGCCCATTAAAGTGTCAAGTATTTATCTGCTTGTCAAACTTAACGCATAATTCGCTTAGAAATAATTAAACGCCACCAGCATTACAACGATTGGAACGTATGTATGGGCGAAAAATAAAAAAAATACCGCTTGTTTTTGACAGGCGGGCAAGATCCCTTCTGATATGTGCCAGTATACTTTGACCCCTCAGACTCTTAAACATTCCATACATCATTTACACCAACGAGAGGTCTACAGTAACTGGTGTATTATGTAATGACCAGTGTATCTTGAACCTCGGTTTTCAAGGATGGGTATTGGGTGAGGGGTCAATATTCCTAGGGGTGTAAATAGGGGTGGCCGGGGGTTGGAGGGTGCGGGGGCGGCCGACCAGTCACAAGCAGCTGACGTGGATTAGGGAGTTTTTACCTACGGCGGGGCTGGGTACGAATGTTTTGGTAGGTACCATTGAGTAGGTATTCCGTTAATTTTGTAATTAATTGCTCTGTTTTAGTGGTTTTGTTTCGTATGGGTTTTGTGATTTATTTCTATTTTTTGTGGCCAAGGATGTTAGTTTATACAGCCTATTCTGTTTTAAAACAAACTTATGTTGTTGTTTATCTGGAGTTTCTACAATGAAAACAGATTGTGGCGCCATACATACAGCTTTAGAAGAATTTGTATTCATCTTGCTCTAGTTATTATAATATGAATAACCGATTTATCAAAATTAATGTAGGTACAATGATGTTTAGAAATAACCCTCACTCGCGCTGTAATTAACTCACTAATAATGGAATTAAGGTTCGATTCCCTGTCTACAAAATTTTATATTGTTAAGGAGAATTAGAAGCAAAAGTGATATAATTTGTTGTTTTGTTTTCTTGTTAGTCATTTAGGTTGTAAGTATAATCCTTTAATTGGGTTTGATACTCGTTCAAGGTATACATTAAATACCTAATATACTTAAATTTCCATTTTTCGAAATCTATTTCTTGCCTTAAAATTCATAACGAAAGTATTATTAACCAAACCCGGATTTGAACCCATCACCAGCAACAATCCCCTTAAACAAACCGTTATACCTCGTGCAGTTAAAAATAAAAAGCGCATTTAATCCGCGCAATAAATCAGCGTTGAATGATTTCAATAATATTTATAATCTGGTACAAACAGATGGGTCCTCGCACCCTCTGTCCCAGGTTCACATCCGTAAGATTAACTCGCATCTGCGTATTGTATAACATGTCTTTATTTGACGGAGATGTATTGAAGATTTTAATGTTTAATATTTAGGATTTTATTCTTGCTAACTTGGTATATTTTCGATTTTGATAGTAAGTGCTACTTAAAATATTTTATTTCGGAATAAATTTGTATGTTCCATGCTGGAATGCAATCCGGGACTTTATAGCTTAATAAAACACACATGAACTTAAATAAGGATAGGATGGATTCTTCATTTCATTTAAAAAAATATTAAAATTGACATAATAAGTATATGTAATTATGTTCATATAGTAGTCTATTTAAAACATATTATGATATATAAATCAGTCACACTCAGATAATATTTATTGAATATTGTTAAATAATCGTAAATTATGATAATTGTATTAATAGTCCTCGCGTCGTAAATTAGTTATGGTTTTATTGTATAGTTACATTTCTGTATTATATAATGGTACACGTTCTTACTATTTCTGTCTTACAATAATTTTGAAGGTTTTCTTTGAGTTTTCCTACAAATTATTTAGAGAATAGAACCAAAAATGTATGTCAAAAAGTAGCGTTATATCCTAAAAAACATATGTAAAAACTGCCTTCAACATGATTGTCTTGTTGCAACTGTCTCAAGTATGGGATAAAGAGCAGAAGCAAAATAAGATCTATATATAGAAATCTATATATAGCGTGGTGGACTATATAGCCTAACCACTCTCAATCGATTCTCTCGATTGTAGAGTAGGCCCGTGCCCTGCAGTGGGACGTATATGGGCTGATATAGATAGATATAGAAATTCAACTGCCGTACTAATTCCCAACAAAAACGTATTACACCCCCCACGTTCCAGATTAATATTTCACGATAATAATGGACGATTAAACTGTAACAATTTGCGTCGGTTGTAATTTGTGTCCCCTGCCTTCGACTGAGTATAGCCTAGGGCTGGATCTAGACTAGTAATTATATTAACGTCATAATTACAGAGAATGCTAGCCTTTGTGGAAAGCTCTGGAGGGTTGTATTTTATGTTCATTTTTTGTTTTATATCGGCTTTGTAAATTTCAATGCTGAGCCAATTTTGATAGTGTTTTAGCCTCTTTTATGAAACTGTCTTTTATAAAATATTGTGAAGAGCAGATGATTGAACGCAATAAATGCAGTGTTGGTTTTATTTTCGTTTTGTTACCATGTAATATGGTTTTAATAGCGGTAGTTGGTAAGACAGAAACAAATTTAAAGTTTTACAAATATTTTGTTTTGAAATAAAAATTAAGTTTAACCAAAAACCGTATAATAAGTACAACTAAAAGACAAACAACAAGAAACAATGTCAATACCACAAGCAATCAGCACCCGCAACAGTTATTTGTCGGGAATCAATCAAGATTAGTGCAACCCTTTTGTTCCCTCCTCATTAAGGGCTCTTGCTCCAAGTGGGTCTGGACATTGCTGAAGTCGAGTGTGGGAATGGAATGCTAGTGTTATTGACGTGTTTGTGTTTATTTGGGGGTAAAAGTGGCTTTTGAGCTGTGAATGAATTTGATGAATAAAATGCAGCTTCGGGTGTCGAAGGTAGTATGTTATACCTTGTTAATTTCCAAGATATTGGTTTACCGTTTATTAATAGGATAACAACGATATCTATTAATTAAATTTAAGAAACCAGTAAATTAAAGAAGATAAACATCTTAGCAAAATCAAAAATAATGTAGACAATCCTCAAACTATTTATAACCGTGTTATTCAAACTAGAAAAACAAGCATGGAGTTTATAAATAATCAACATTTAATACCAGCTAACCATCCCAAGCAAACAGATCAAAGCCACCCCAAACTTAACTTTAAAAATTACATTAATAGCACACAGTCACCCGCAGATAACTAACTACGCGCCATTACACTTAAATTCCGCCTGCTGGGATTTAAGGGTGAATTAAAAAACACCCCTGCATAAGGGTGGATATTCATGATGCACACCCGTTTATTTTTGTGCAAACACACACATACACGAGATTATGCGTCTACGCATCCTTTAAGCATGGCGTCTTTGCTTGTTTTTTTTTAAATCTATGACTACGGCGCAAAAAATAATCCGTCTTACAGAATACAAAACTTGTGATGGGTTTAAATCTAATATCTATTGAATGCTACGTCTATTATTAAAAATATACACGATATTTCTCGCGAGTATTAAAATTCAAACAGTACGCCATGTTTGTTTAATGCAAGTTAAAAAATCCTTTTTTCATCTCCCGCCCGAAAAAATACTTTTTGACTTGTTTATTTTGAATCGGGCCGCGCGCGAGTGCACTTCAGTTTTACAAACACATTCAGCTACGAATGTTTGTTTGTTTATTTGTATTTAAAGCGTTGCGGTCATGAGAATATCGTTTGAGGGTTAATAAACTCGCGCCATTTTGACTACGTGTGTTCGCTTCATTGTTGCCGAGTGTTATGATTGCTCCAGTGTTGCACGCATCATATGATTCCAAATTCAATTTTGTTATTGGCCAGACCTTTTTATTTTTTAATTCAAGCATAATGAATTCTTTATTTGAATTTGACGTTTTGTTGTCAGCGAATATTCTTTTTGCCGTTGTATCTCTATGCATAATGGCTCAAGTCTGTGTGTTGACTTTTTATAACGTAGTATTTTTCTACCATGTCCAAATGACATTTATCACTATACTATAAATTTAAACTAAACTAGAATAGCCGAGAAAAACCATGTGACTAAAATTTTAACACACGGCAATTAAATTGCAATGACTTTTATAATTATAACAAATTAATCAACCGGTTATCTACGTCTCTATCAGAGGTCTAGATCGTTAAGAATAAGCACTAACCTGCGGCACTTAAATTTGAGCTTTAAGTGTGCAGGTATAGAGAATATTCTTAAATGTAACTTGATTTTATAGGCCTGTGGTGTTTTCTTTGGTGCCACTGAGAAATTAAAAGTTTATATCTTGGTTTCTTCGTAAATAACTTGTCATTTAACAAGCATAGACAACATAAATAAAGCTCAAAGTAATCATTATTCAAATCAGTATAACTATTTGTATGCATGTTTTTTGTGTCTTAAACCATAAATTTAAACCCTTAGAAAGATCAAACCCGAATACCTCGAAATACCATCAAATGAAAATAAAGGAAGCAGAAAAACAAGAGCAATAACAAAACGTAACCGTTAACTAAGATTTACTATAACTAAACTGAGACGAAGTTAAACCAATTGTCCCTCAGTGAGTAATTACGGAGCACCTTTATTGCGCCCTTTAGCACCCCTCCGCACCCCCCCACCCTCCGCGACCATCTGATCGTGTTAATGGTCGAAAAACTGACCTCACGGTCTTTACGACCCTCCAGGGAACGGTTAAGATCTCTATATAGCGCCACGTGAGGGTTAACGGTCAAAAACGCACTACACAAGCTTAGGTTTGATATTAAGCTATTATACGTGTAGGGTTAAATTGACTTAATTGTTAAAGATAATTTAGTTATTCAAAGCTGTGAAATGATTATCCGCTCATAAATATCGTTCGCTTTAAGTAGCAATAAATAACAACATCTCAATTCAAAACGAATACGCCGTAATGAGGAAATTACAGAGTAGCGCCGAGCCCTTAATACATGTGTTTCCGAACAATCCCATGTAATTTAAGAATTATTAGGATCCAAATCAAAAATTACAGGTTTGTGCGAACTGTCAAAACGATGGCTCGCCCCCCGCGCCCTTCCCGCACCCCCTCAGACACCCGCCCGGGATTAATAAATCAAGACCCGAGCCGCAGTGACAAAACTCACATCAAAAATTATACGTCACAAGTCGTCACAGGACAGTGTCATAAATCAACCGGGATTGTTTGTGATAAAAAAGGAAACTAAGCAAATACCCCGGCCCGGCCCGGCCGACTACCTGCACTCGTATCTTTTGAATACTTTTCTGGTATTAAAATAAAAATTTTTGAACGCACGGATTTGGGAACAAAAAATGTATGAAAAACATCTCGTTTGGTGCTGTGTCCCTGTTGCGCGGCGCTCGCTCGCTCCCGCGTGACGTCACGGGACCACGCGCACTAGGTACAGGCGAACAGCCTGACTGACGCGAATAAACAAATTTATTGATGAGTGGCACAAAAGCACAGCCGTACACCGCGCGATAAAACCAAACGTTAAAATATTTATAAATTCCTGTTAGTTATGAATAATTTTAGATCATTTACATACATTTTATGGACGAAAGAGAACGCTGCGCAAACAAAAGGCTCGTCCCTCCCCGCAAGTTGTTTTAATTCCAACATAGAGTCAAACAAAAGTTAAACAACCAAACCTCATTTTATAGACCTGCGTTTATGGCCACAATATTCAGTAGGAGCCATTTTGTTAACAATATTTATAGCATTTTTTTGTTGGCGTCGAGCTGAAATGACTGATATTTGACGTTTACAAGTGTACCATAAAGACATTTGTTCATTACGTCGCTTTACGGTCGGCAGTAAAACGGACCAAATATATTCGCACGTCGTTGTGGCCCCACCGGCGATCACCTCCCGCTGCCGCCTCCGCGCCCGCGCCCTCTCCGCTCGTGCGGACGGGGCGCACGCGCTCGCCTATAAATATAAATTTGGTAAGAGGTCCGCATTAATACACTATAATTTGGCGGTTGCAACTACTTCAGTAGCGGCCGATGGACGGGACTTTTTACCTCGAAATTGTACAAAAAAATGCCGTCCGGCCGCGCCGTGGCACAAGTTATTAAATAGGAGGCGACTTAACTAAATTACAAAACTCGACCTCTGAGCATTATAGAATAATTTAGCATTATGGCGTGGCGGGCGCGGCGCGCGATTCTAACACTTGCCCGGCCGCGACAAGCGTCAAAATGCCTCACAACACTTGATTTATTAAAAGTCCGGCCGAGATCGATCGACCGGCATCTTAGGTAGCCGATGTTGCTTTATTTTATCTTATAAATAGATTTTTTATTACAAATTACAGGGTACCACGTTTGGTAGCGATTTTGATGCGGTCGCCGCGCGGCGCGCCGCCGCTTACGGTAATAACGGCCCTTTAAACTGTCAAATTATTGTGTACTTTAATTTGTGCTAAGTAGAGTACAAAGTGCGTCGCAGGCGTCGCCGCCGGCCGGACTTAATGAAAAGTTCCGTAGTTTTTACTCGGCGCGCAGGTAGCCGGCTATCAGGCGCACCATCGCGCTGCCATCCCAGCACCAGCACCAGCTGGACAACTGAATAATAATTCATTAATAGGTTATTGTGGCGCGTCCACGCCGCGGGTCGCACATCCCTCCCGAATGTACAAAGGGCTGCACGACGCCATTTATTCAATTACACAAACAATACACAATTCCGGCTGTAAGTGCACAATGGCCGCGTTTATAAGGCTCAGGTACAGCCGCGCCTGAATAGAGCGACGATTGTCGCCGCGGAAAGATTCGGGACGAGTCAAAAGTTAGTGCACGCACTGTTTACTTTTAAAGCACGAACGGGTATGGGAGCGCTTTGTTCATTTTTTTCTGAACGGAGCATTGTCTAAAGAATAAAGCCATTCTGACGGATGGTGTTGCCGAATCTCTCAGTTGTTTAATCACGCGGGAACGCTGCGATTTTGCTCTAAACACGAGAAATAGCTCGTAAATATCTGCCTTATATTCAGGAAGCTTTTAATAAACTTGTATCTCTCAAGTTTACATATTTTCCGGATACCTAATTGTGTAGCTTCAAGATTCCTACTCATATTTCGATATGGGGATCCGTTATACACTCTAGGACCAAATGATTCTACGAATGCTTCGTCCATCAATTTGCTTAGGAGTTGGGACACATTTCTATGGGCTACTTTCACAGATAATGCTAGAATTAAGTACCGTATGCTCCGAAAAAGTGTCTCTTATTTTCCTTTATACCGTATTTTGATTAATTACTTAATTTTAATATTCCTAAACATTGATACGTAATAAATCAATAAATACACCCAACAGTCACATACATAGTCCTGACCACACACTAAGATCAATGAAGTCTTGTGTCGTGGTTATCAGAAACTACGAGAAACTTTTCGGTCTCACAAACACCCAGACCCGAGACAAATATTTATGGGCTTCACAAACATTTGTCTCGACGCGGGGATAGAACCCGCGGCCTCTCGTTTCACAGCCGGTGTCTAACCAACTGCACCACGGAGGCTGTCAAAACTTTCGACTATCATAACTGCTTTAATATCAAGCCATCGAAAATAAAATTCTTTTTCCCATACATCTCAATAGAAAGTTAAAAATACATACGATATCTTCGGATCTTATTAGCATTTAATTCGTGGGCCAGGGGAGGGGAGGGAGGGGTGTTACGGGTCGATGGGCCACTAAACGAGCGACTTCCTCGCCCAAGGCGGAGGACTGAGGTAATTGTCCTGGGCGCGCGATCGGACCAATAGCGGACATTCTTAAAACACCTTTTATTTTGTTATCCTTATGATTATGGGACGGTGGGACGATTTTTTTGATAGGATATATAATACTGTTACATAAAGGTAAGCTTGGATACAAAGAACACCTGAAATGTGATATCTATTTGGTAAAAATAATCAGTGCATCAGCCCATATGCGTCCCACTGCATGGGTATACTCTACAATTGAGAGTACGATTGAGAGTGGTTAGGCCATAAAGTCTGGCACGCTGGCCTAGTTGGCGGACTTTGAATACCATAGAAATTATGAAAAAATGCTATGGTATGCAGGTTTCCTCGGGATGTTTTCCTTCACCGTTCTAGATTCATTATCAATGAAAATTCATGGATGATAAATATAATGCACCATAATATAACCATCCACATATATACTATACGTAATATCACGTGGTAATTTCCCATCCTAGATTCAAACCCAAATACCACTCCTTTTTTTCACTAGTAAAAAACTATTTAAAAAAAGGGCAGTAACGTCTTTTTATATTCAAGACAAACCTTTGCATACCTTGAAGTAAAGAGCTTCCTTGAATAAATAACAGAATTTGACAATATTACTCGTGTCGTTGACCTCAAGGGCCGTATAGCCATAAACTATGGCCGACCATTTTACGGCCTCCCTGTGAAGTATTAGGATTGTTAAAAACGTAACAAAGAGCTCTGTTTTATACTTACACAATAATAGTAAATCAGCCTTCGATTTTATGAGAGCGGACCAACTGCTGATTCTAAAATGCTGACGAGTCACCGGAATAATTGAGTTTTAAATCTTTCTAGAAATTATCATTCCTTATAGAATCAAAAGTTTAGAATTTAATGTGATGTGTCTAAAATATAAGTTTTGGATAAACATTACTATTTTAGCATCAGATAAATAGCTTATTGTTTTGTTGAGCCAAATATTGAATTAATAATGCTAAAATATTCTACCTAATTACTTTCATTACAACATTACCATTGCCGACACCTGTATGACTTTCATAATATTCGATTTTTGCTATCAATATTAGGTATTTTCCTACAGCTTTTTATCAATGATGGAATGAAAATGTAGAAATTCCGTCCTTATGTCGCCAAGCCAGTGGCTCCAATATGATCCCATCATATGAAATATCACCCAAGCGTACCTTACATGTACCAGATTAGAAACAATCGCATAGAAAAGCATCTGGCACGTGGGCAGCAGTGGTCATTAGTCAGTGGGCGTTATTGAATCCGCTGCCGTGTCATGGTCTCCTGGTACTTCTATTGTAGATATATATGTATACTTATTTTAATTTTTAGTTCATTATTAAAATATCTGTATTTTAGACATTACAGACAAAGAATTCTCTGTAGTTTAGGGTATAGACATTATGTTGATATTTTGTTTTTATTTTATGTTGAATTTTTGTTTTTTTTTTTTTTTTAATTAATGCATGGGCAGATGAGTGTATAGTATAAAGCTTCATAATAGCCATTTATCCTCATTCATGTACTGTAGCAATGTTATTGGTACAACCCAGCCACCGACTACCATACCTAATGTTATTAAAACTGTCTTTAAGCCTCGAAGATTGGATTTTATACTTTTTGCTCTGAAATCACAGAACAAAGTTACTTTTTTATGGTTTTAATTACTTTAGTTACGGATTGAAGGCAATTTAAATTTTGAAGACGCTGCGGTTTTTTAATATTTTTGTTTTATTGAAAATCGTGCTCGCTGCAATGTGCTTAAGGTATAAAAATTGGATGTATAATTACTACAAAAAAAAACCTTTAAAAAGATTTTTCAAAGACTAAAATCCTCTGCGTTTATTTTTTTTCGCACTTGTTGTAGGTATCTTGTGGTTCATATTGACTTATTGTTCCTTCCTTCTACACGTATCTAAATATTAAAACATGGTTGTATAATAACGGGCTATAAATTCGGCAACGCACTTGCAATCTAAAATATGATAGTATAGGAGGTCTGGACTAGATAAAACCTATACTTTAGTTGTGGCATAGACTGACGCTATATGTAAAATTCAGATAGAGTACCTGCTGGAAACAGATTGTCTCTCATTGGTTGAAACAATTTTGCTGTCCTGTTCAAATCTAGATTCATACAGGCTTAAAACAAAACACTAACGGATTCCTACTACAATTTAGTTCAAGTAGCTATTTATAATAACACTCAAAAACCGAAGAGATCACAATTTACCACTTTATCTAAGAAAAATATTCAAATTTAATAGAACCCGTTACTTTTACGAGTACTGTTTAAGTAATCCAAACAAATTACGCAGTTTCACACACACGGTTAAATATAATATATTCCGCATTTAACTGTAACATTGTAACAAGTCGGTAACAAAATAACCAAAATATATTCACATGTTACATTTAATTACAACTTAACCATTACGATTAACAAGTTATTTTTGTCGGCCGGCATGGGAGCAGTGTGTTTGCATGGGGGGTAAAAATGTTATAATTACATCATAGGTGTAATGCCAAATATAATGACGTTGTCTTTTATGGTCTAGAAATTTCTTAGTGTATTTGTACCTGCCCTAAGAAAAGTAGGAAATAATAGTATAGGTAAAAATATAGGTTAGTGTTTTTGGTGATTTAAAGTTGAGTTATTAAAGAAATAACATAGATATAGCTGTCTTATCAAAAAATATCTTTTGAAATTCTATTTATTTATCTGTTAGTACAGAGAAAGTTATTACAAAAACCATATAACGTTTAAAGCTATCAATTGCTGAATCTTATAGTAATTAAAAGTAGGGGGGTCAAGGCCCCCGTGACCACCCCCCGAGTCCGGCAGCTCTCCGTTTCACGTAAGAAAAAACATAATCTCAGGCCGGGCTTGTAGGCGATAGTATCGCGTTTCCGGGCCGCGCTGTTCGAAAAAAGTGTTACTGCCCGATGACCACGCGGCGTAGAGCGGATGCGGCCCTGATTCTGCCTACTCCGTTGCGTGGTACCTTGAATATATGTAATTAAAGTGTCTTTTGATTTAAGACTACTTGTGTTAGTAATAAGTTGGATTTTCTTGCGGTTTTGTTATTATGATGGATGGATCTTGGGTTCGAAACCTAGGTTAGCGAGTGAATGACTTCACGAAAGGGTTGCTGTTAATCAGTTAGTCTAGTCATAGGGTATTTTTTAACAAGCGTAAATATAAACAACACGATGGCAGCTTAAGTGAAAACAGGTGGTAACTTATATTTTACTATGAATACTTTTTTCACATGTTTACATTGTTTTGATACCAAATACAAGAGTTATTATAAAATTTAATAAAATTTTCGGTTGGTATTGTATGCTCTTATTGTGATAAAATGTAGAGTCGGCTCTGCGTCCTACTCTATGGTGCGTATGCGCGCGCGCACCCAACCAAGCGAGCATTTTATTAGCCACGTACAAGCATTACACGCGGCCGCGCTCCTCATTAATCTACCGCCCGTGTACCGTCCACCCCCCTCCATCCTCCCACACCCCCCACACTAACGGAAACGCATATATTTATCACCAATGTTTTTGTCCACAGATACGTCAAGAAAAACCATATTACATAGCGGACCCCGAGGTCGACTCATTAGTAAGTACCGACACGAGAACACGACACACAACGCGACACACGACACGTCATCCCCGCAAGATAAATAAAATATGGCCATAGTTTTAATACTCCATAAAATAGTAACGTTTTATAGTCCCGCCGGCCGGGTAATTTACGATTTGATTAGCTAAAGAGCTGTCTAAAATTAAACACAGGTAAAGTTTCTCGGAACGCAACTGGGAAATATTTTGAACATGGAAAAAAATAAATATTATATTGTCACTCATAAAAAGGTGGATCGCAGCGCCTCCCGCGGCTAGCCGGGACAAAAAGCGAAATAATAAAACAACATGGCGGCCACCCACCGGCCGCTTCGACACGGGTACTTAACCGATTTTTAACAAATAAAATCTAAGGCATTACGAATCGCGCGACGCGGGGGCGGCCGCGCGCTCTAACGTTGTTACTTGGATTTATTTTGTCGGCCTCTGTCACGCACGTAGCCTTGTTTGCACTGAGCTATTGCTTCAATTGGCCACCTCTAGAAATCTCACGATTGTGGCCCCAAAGTTAAGGCTCAATGTCACTCTCAATTATCCAAATTTAACTCAAGTTGTGACAAGCCTACTCAACGTTATCAAACCAAAAATATCAAGTTGTCTGACTGAAATAGGGCCCACTTTGCCAATTCTCATCATGTTTTATAAATCATTGAGTGATACAGTAGCAAGGTACATTTCTACCTGCGCTGGTAGATAAGTCATTCATCCAGTTTGAGATAAGCAGCCCAAACATGGTGACATCCGGGCACAAAGCAAACTTGGACCCGAAAATGGGTCAATGTAGGTTTTTGTCTGTGACATGTGCTGCCCCTGTTGACGCACATGTAGTCCAGTTGTTGCTTCTAACTACAATATTTGAATAAAGTGAAATATTATCAAATATAAACATTAAAGAAATTGTCAATAAAATAACATTAAAAGAAAACTTATAAAAACCCTCAAAATAACGTAACTCATACAGCCAACCTCATAGACCATTCAAGAAACGCGAGTTCGAAATTCAAAATATAAATTCTTTTTTTAAAAAACAAAAAATAGTTTTTAATTAGTTTGATGTTTTGTGGCAGCAAAGAGCGACGTCGCCACAGCGCATTCACAAACTTACCTCATTAATTCGCGCGGCAATTGAAGTTCGCATCGACGGGTCTTTTTGGCCCAATTGTTAATTACTTATTGGGCCACATGTTCCACCGCAGTCTTCTCAGTGGCCTCAGGCCGTTGTTTTATGCGAGCATCTGACATCCGATCAGTGTTCCCGCTCGTTATTTACACATAGTTATTGTACCTCACAATGGCATATTGAGCGGAGGTGCATTATTGTCCAACAAGGTCCCGAAGATAAAGGCCGGGCCGCTTGCAATGTGTCGGCGGGGCTCTGACGTCACTCGGCCACAGCTTTAAGTGGCCGTTGGGTTTAATTCAACAGCTTTTGTGGCCGCGACTGTTTGCGTCGAGTGTTCATTACAATTATGTTAAATACATCGGGATTGTTAAGTTATCTTAATGTTGCGAGTTGAGTTCGTTCAGTTGTTTTGTAGGTACTGCGAATGCAAATGTATGCGGAGTTGAATTAAAATCAACGTCAAGTATGGGAACCTATTTCTAGTTCCTTTTTTAATAATAAAAATAAAACTAAAATACACTGTTCGGATTATGAATCATCATTTTATAAGATTGGCCTTAAAGAATCCAAAAACGATCCAAATTCGAAACTCCTTATATTCCATTTTCAAATGCAAACATAATGCCAACGGTTTTTGTTTGAGCGTAGTGGTGTAGACGTTCTGTAAACAGTCGATAGTTTTTAAACCAACAAGGTTTTATTGGTCGTCTGTGGGGACAGCAGATTGGTCACGCGTTGCCGAAGGTGTTTGCTCGCATCACATCTGTGTTTGGTCTGTCACAGCCTTTTGAAGGTTTAAGCTTCCTCAAACACACACAAGTGGTGTCAGCAAACATGTGTTCTAAAGTCATTAGTAAGTAGTTTCGTCCGTCGTTAAACCGAAGGTCGCGTGACGTCACAGTCCTGCGATTGATTTATAATTCTTTTGTTTTGAAAACATTTTTCTTATGAGACAATAAAATAATAAATAATATTTCTAAAGAGATCTATGAAGTCATTTTATTTGTGCCGTGGTTATTGATGGTTGGTACAGCCTTGGCGCGGGGGTGCGGCGCGGCGGCGAGGGGGAAGGGTTACAGTATATTTCACATTGTCATCTCTTAACTGCTTCACGACAATGGATTCCCCGGTACGGTGGAATAAATCTCGCTTCGTTTTCTAATAATCTGAGTTGTTTCCTTGCTTTCTAGGTAGCTTTCTGACATAAATTACGAGCCGGTCAATATTGTCATTATTTTCACGTGTATTGTTAGCTATATTCTTAGCACAGTAGAATATTTCAAGTATAATTTCTTTCCATAATCAACAAATGGTTTCTTTCATACACAATGTATGTGTACCTGGCAATGTTTTGGCAACCGAATGATGGACAGATCCTTCTTTGAAGACCATTGGATCTCGTACCTCCCAAATCATTACGATCCAATCTCAAGTCCAAACACCAGCATTTAAATCAGTAAACTTAAAAATACAAACAAGGTAGTGACAAAAGATGACAAGAATTTGGTGGCACTCCCGAGCAAACAGGGGCAGGAGGACACGACAAACAGTATTACACGACTGAACACACAGGGGGTAATTGATATAGCTGTGCTTTTACATCTGGGGTTTTGTGCTGGAGGTATTAAATTAGTCTTTTTGGATTCTTTGAGTCTTTTAAAAGAAATTACTATATGGGCTACCTTTAAATTGGATTTGATGACTAATCAATATGGATTAACTTCGGTTTTAAAGGATATAAAGATCTAGATCTATTCAAACCAGAAATATTATAACCAAAATGACATTAAAATAAAGTGTTGTTGAAAATGAAGAATTTGATGTCTAATTGCCTAGTAATTTAGGTATGTATAGATAGCACAAATCCTTGCCCCAAGACTTTTATTAAATAATTTTTTAAAAGATTTAAAAAGTATGTGTATTAAAACCGGAATCCGCAGACCGCATGCGATATGAATTGGCATTCAATCGGCGACAATGTTGCTTTGAACCGATATTTATTTGCGACCATACCATATAAATGTGACCAAATATGGCGTCATAAATGGATATGAAACAGATGAATTCTAATTGTTGGTTCTATCCATAAAACTGGTGACAATGCGCATTCATTCAGCCATTTATGGTAAAAATTACAAAACTCATTCAGATACGCGTTCCATATTCATGTCGATACAAATTATTATTATACATATATACTGTTTAGTCAATTTGTTAGTTATTCGCTTATTGTTCGGATCGATTCCTAGTGTACTATAAATTATTTTCTACATTAAGAAGGTTTGAATAATTTACCAAATCATAAGCAAAATTTTCTGCATTTGGGAGTCTAAATTAAATACTCGAAAAAGCTTTGAAACAAAGAACTTTTACTCCATATTAATTTATACGAAGCTCAAATCAAACGCAAATCTATTTTACGACGTAATTGCCAACGTTTAAAGATTAATATTATTGGGATAGACAGATAAGTAAGCGACGCACGAAGCGAAGTGAAAGTGGGAATGCTAATTCCCACACCAGCTTCCGGTCCTACAGGAAATTGGTACAATAAAACTTTGTATAATTGTTATTTTATTAACATTGAACTAAATAACTGGATTTTGATACGAAGGTTTGTTTATTAATGACGCGGGCTTGGTAACGGACCAAGGTTGACGTTTAATTGGTCGTAAATTATAATCCATATGTGGTCAGAATTTTTAAAAATATTTGGAGTTACTATTCAGATTGTTTTAGTAATGATTTTGTACACATAACTGCTCGTTTTAAGATCATTTTGTCTTATCTCATCTTGTCACAGATAACGTGTTTTTCCATAGTTTTCCGTGAAAGATAGCAACATTGAAGGTGTATTATCTACCTATACATACACGTAAATTCTTATTTCATCTCTTTCTCTGTATACAGATTTCCCTTGATCTTACATACAGCATTTAACAACCACTATTTTGAAATATGTTGCCTCTCAAACGCAGTAAAACAACAGCTCCAATAACAATAATTGGTACATCAAAGCGCACAGAACATCAAAAAATAATTCAAAAACATAACATTACAAAGGAAACGTATAAATCTTATACAAACAGTAATTTCCTATGTCCACCGTGACCAATTTAAATTCAACACTTGCGCATCATCAATCAAAAAGCAAAATAAGAGTCCAATGTTAGAAATTCACAGTGCGTCTTACAGGCAATCAGAAACAAATCAACTCGCTATTAAAACAACATTAACCCAACACTTTTTGATATCGATTTGAAAAAAATCACGATTGTATCTTCAAATAGTATCAAACAATGCGGACGATAGCATCTTACCGAGCGCCGCGGCCGATACCCTGCCGGATTACTACTGATTTATGTCCAGATCAATGGAATATTTAAACTCATAAACGGCCACTTATTAAAAACTAGCGATGTTACTCATACAACGCGCTTCGTAGCGGGGATGACTGAAAACAAAACATAAAACAAATTTTATCATCACTAAAATATTCGGGATCAAACTTTATGTGCAAAAAACAGTATCGATAATCGATACGTGGATGACACATCACTCAGCTCAGCAGGGACCCGATGTACTTTGTCCAGCCCATTGTTGCTCAGTTGGCTTTGTGAGACCGGGTCCGGCACAAGGCGTGCGGTGTACTGTGTACCCACCATTATGCGATCATGTGTACCGCCACTAAACCGAACCCTTCCTTTTCAGATGGTGCAAGCGATACAAGTACTACGGTTTCACCTATTAGAATTAGAAAAAGTAAGTATAACGAGATTTTACAACGCACACAAACGGAATACATTTGGATTCGAAATTGGAACCGGTTTGAAATAACACCTTTCGATTATCGCACGGCAACGATTCAGTATCGAGATATGGTATCGATCGCTGGCGGGCACTGGCCAGTGCGCGCGGTGCTGGCTGCTATTACGGCGCGGTTTAAAATTCGAACGCGGCGAAGTATTCGGCGGCTGGCGGCTGGTGCATCAGGTGTCGCGCGGTGAATGGGCGACGCGCTCGCGTTCCGAATGTTGTTTGTTTTGTCCCTTATCTCCCATTTCGGCGTGTTCCGTTGCGCGACCGGTTCGGTTTCTTGCGTGTGCCGCGTCGCCAATTCGCGCCATCACACTCCGCCGGACCGTCCGAACTGAGGCGAACTGTAACGGTAACGCAGCGGGACGCGAGCTTTTTGCTATTCGCAATCAGATCGGACAATTTGCGCTCAACAGCATTAATTAGGGGCATAAAATTCAAATCTCCGTACGTTTTTACAGCGTCGAGCGGTGTCGCCGGGCCGGGAATTAATTTAACTTGTCAATATTATGGTCACGTTTCAACGGAACTAGTTTGACTAACGTCTATATCAAGACGAATGATCTCAAGAAACGAGATACCTCATCCACCGGTCGCTGCCACATCGGATTCCATAAAATATCCGGCGCCGCATTCGACCGGAGCTCGTATTAGAAACCGGTAAATTTGGTAACGAGAAAAAAAAACGTACGCAGCAATACGGCGAGCTGTAACGAGATAACCTGTAATGCGATACCGCTGTACGAATGCTGGCCAGAGGGCGAGATAAAGCCCATTTAAAAAATAAAAAGTAATGCCGGATTCGAAATTCAAAATATCAGCCCGAGGGCCGCGACTACGCCCGACGCCGCGCTGCGCCAACCAAATCGCTCAATTTGATGATTCAAATTATAAAATGGAATTTGAATTTAGAACAGCCTCTAGCGCACGTCGGAATGTTGGTAATCCCTACACAGTGGAGTTAGTGTAATGGCTGCACTGCGTCCTCGGGTCGTAGTGTACGCACACCTGTATACCTGTGTCTCTGTACCATCAAAACAATTTTTTGTTTCGTGCTCATATCCTATACGTCAGTTTCTATTTCGTCTACGGTTTTTGTCGGATAAAAGTAAAGAAAAAAGATGCCGTTAGATCAATCCATTTCCGCTTCACTACACACCGTTCACAGGTGATGTTTTTTTTCTCTCCTGCGCTTTTATAATAATTAAAAATAAAAAAGTTCCCGGGCCAACTCGCGCTTACAATGAGATCTCGTTAAGTGCACAGTTTTTTTTCTCTTTTTGCTGTAATTGCTGGGTTTTTGTAAAAAAATATTTTATTAAAAATGTTTTGGGCCGCCGAGTAAAAGCTCTTGTAACGTGTTTAGTCTAAAACCAGTAATGAAATGTAATGACACCAAGAGACAAAAACTAGCTTTAAATTCTCACTCAAGAGTGTTTTAACGAACTCGAAGAAATTTATCCAATAACGTTTTTGATTTATGCCTTTTATATTTTAAATATGGCCGTCGGCGGTCACATCGCCTCCATAACGTGAGTCCTTTTTGGTCGTCCGATCAGCCCTGTGATTGGACGTTACCGGGAGCTTTTTTATTTAGTCCACCGAGTAATTGTTCCCTAATTACGCTATGTTCGAATTCCGTAGGTAATGCGAGACTCGCGTCACCCCCGCTGTTCCATTTTCAAATTTGAATGTCGATTTTTGTAAATGGACAGTGATTTCGAATTTTGAATTTATCGAGCGACGGCTTTGGCCAGAGCGCTGTTTGTATACAGCCAGAGAAAAGCGCCGGGCGATGGGTTTATACGTGGCTATATCGCGGCGGCGGCTTTTATTTAGAATGCGGAGTATTTTGACCTGTAATGCTAGTGTTTATAACGATCTGATTGATCGTATCTAGTAATTGGATGATTGTTTATTATCTCGTTGATGCGCACGGTCCTAATTTTACCAGGATTTATACTCGCGTAAATAAGTTTAATGTAGTTTTCCGTATTAACATGCCATCCATCTTGCGAAGATCAGCTGTAGCTTGTGGCCGCCGCGCGAAACGAATCGCAGGTTAAAACAATTTCATTATAGAACAGAACGGTTATTAAAAAGTAACAAAACATCCAAAGCAGTGTTCCCGATGTAGGTATATTTTTTTCTCTCGTTTTCATATTTTGTTGGTAACTCGTAAACGTTATCTGTAACAACGTGGCTAAGTGATTTACGATGTAGGTCAGATTTGTTGGTTTACGGGCGGAGGCTCGAACCCGGGACCCCGCATTTATGACGGCTCGACCGCCCGGTTTTATAACCTTTATACAACACTCGCACACTAATTCCGTAACAGAATTACTATATTGCGTTACGCCATTTGTTTTCTTTCATTTTGTTGTACTGCGCGCGTAATGTGTGGTTAACACTTTTAATTAACGTTGTTTGTCGGACGGAGGGTCAATTTTATACTTCAATTAAAAAACAGACTAGTGTGTTTTAGTAAACTGCGAATAATCAAGTCGAGTTAGAGTATCGGAGAGCGCGGTGTGAAGTGGATGGAAGCAATCGAGATCTCATTTGAATGTGGGCTGGCCGACCGGTTGATTTTTTATTTAAATGAAAATAAAATGAGAGAAAAAAAAACAAAGAATCCGGGCAGGTCGGCGCGCCGGCCGCGGCCGCCGGTCCAGCGGCTGCACGTCGCTGTGTCGCTGCAGCTGATCCCGCTCCATTCACTCTCACATAAACAGATAACACGTATTACTATTACAACTCCTAAGTACTGATAAACTACCATAAACATTGATTAAAGACGCAATTAAAAATAAAATGTACACAATAAATATCCGACAAACATAATTCTCCCTTAAATCACGTTACCTAACAAAGTAACACCCGCATTAAAACGTTATTTCTTATCTAAACAGAACTGTACCAACAATAAATAGAAAATAAATAAGGCCCGGCGACCAGGCCGCTCCGATCTACAATATAAGGCGCCGCTGTCAAACTAAAAGAGATTAAATGAAAAACTGAGCGATACAGCGCGTCACACCCACATGTCGCATTAGACTGAAGGAAGTAAAGTATTACGCGAAAAAACCCTTTTAGCCGCGTACCGACCGTGGCACAGATTGCGGGAGCGATCTTATCCAGCCCACACTGCTGGCAACATTCGCGCTGACGAAACTCAATAAACATTTAAAACGGTTTACAGCGACATACCTCAGTAATGGCGATTGGAAAACAAAAACAGAATATATATCTTCGTGTTATTTATCTCAAACTGTGTCGACTGAGCCGGCTTTTGATTATCTTGAGTGTTATTTTAACGTCGGCGCGGCGCGGGCTGGCGAAATAATATTTGAAATCGTTATTAAGTACACTCGCACTAAATAAAAACAACAAACAGAAAACGAATTCGATATTCGAAAAGTATCTAATTAAAAAAGGGATCGTTCAAAAACGTTACTCATGTTCGAAATTCAAAAGAACTCGAATAGCGAACGTCCATACGTCAACGGGCGACCATTATATCACATTTCATTCCAAATTTAAAAACTCGCCCGTCGTGAAACACACCATATCTCAATCCGTGAGTCGTTCCATTCCAAATTTAAATTTCTGGAAAGAGTTTGATGTTGGAAACGATAATCGGGCCGCGGCCGTCCGTCGGAATGCCGTAATATCTCATTAAAGGAATCACCCGACACTAAATAAAGTCGTATCAAAGTACGTCTCTCGCGCGACTATAACTCTTTGGAGAGAGAGCGGATGGCTTATGTTGTCGCGGGCCGGCTCAACGCATCCTCAGATCCGAGCGGCCGCGCCGGATCCAAATCTGAATCGTTGTCAAAGCCCGGCCCAACTAAAATCGAAAATAGTACGCGCGACGCGAACGAAATGCGGGATTATTTCGAATACTGTTTACTTTGTCATCCGTGAGGTTGTAAAAGCGCTCTCAATCAAGATTTTGACATTGACAGTGCTCGTCGAGCGCGATTGTAAAGCGGTGGCGTTTATCCGTTCTAGTGTCAATAAAATTCACGCAGTCGTAAATATGAATTTCAACGGGCTAGGTTGTAAAATTCAAATTATGATAAACAAATTCGTGTGGAGCGCGCGTGCGCTCTGCGGCTCCGTGCACCACCCGGGAACAGATCGCGTCGAGTTTGTAAAAACCTGTCGATTAGGAAATTACAGTGTCCTGATGAGATAATTAGCTGTCAACGGTTGGTGGCGCTGTTTCCGCTTCCGTCGCCGCGTTCTATTTTAAAATCCGCCAAGGCGATTGGTGCAGGCGCGTTCCTTATTCGAAGTTCTCTCCGGTTGTTTTTTGTGCGGAGAGCGCGAGGCGCGGGCGACTCCACCTGCCCGCGTTTTATTACATTTCACCGTGTAAACGCTATCTTAAAAATTTCGTTAGTGTTTTTATTGCCTTATGTTAATTTCTAAGCTAATTATGCCTATGAAAATTTATAAGCCCCACGCACAAAATTAATACCCGCTCGCCGGGGGTCGAATTTTATCGGATGCTAAGGTACGAGGGAAAAAATGAGTTTTGTGCCGTTTTTACGATGCGTTCTGTTGGTGTTTTGTTGTTTTTTTTTCAAATTTTAAAGTGTCTAAAAGTCGCGACAGTTGGCTCGCGACGCGCCTCCAAATGTATTCCCTTTGTTTCTATTGTTTAACGTTATATTGTTTTTTCTTTGCGCTTTTGTATGGTGATATTAGTTTAAAGGTCGCATAACGTCTTAGCAGGACAGCTACGTCGCACGGATCATCTCAAATGTTGCAAAGATAAACATGAGGATGAAATGCAGTATGAAGCAACAATACTTGATTCGAAATAATGGCAGTCAAATAATGTTTCCACTGGAAATCCTTTTGTGAGGCCTATTCAACATTGGTTTCCCTGTGCCCGAAGATTGTCTTTTTGGCTTGGCCAAGTGATTGCATTACTCCTGATGGTAAGAGCAATGCCATCCAGCTAAAATATCAATTAGCAGCAGGCAGTTATCTCCTAACATACAAATAATTATGCCGGCCTACAAAATGCCTGATGATGGTATGAATATAATAGATCGAAAGTAATAACATGGTATAGTTAGTAGGTACTTGGAAAATAAGTTCCGATGGTAAAGCTACAATTTTGCGCGGCAGGTGCACGAGCTGTGTGACAACTTCTGCCACCGCTACATCAGCTGCCTGAAGGGCAAGATGCCGATAGACCTGGTGATCGACGAGCGGGAGTCGGCGCGGCCGCCCGACGCCAACGGCGAGCCCCGCTCGGCGCCCGACAGCAGCCACGACGGCGCCTCCACACCCGACGTTGTGAGTACCCCCTACACCAAATCCCATCTCATTCAGAGGCGTGATCCCCAGCTTGCACCCAACTCGACCACGAGCTATCTCGTGCACCCCTGCTCTTAGTTTGGCCATTGCAAAAACGAAGTATGAAAAGGGGGTGCTCGCATTTTAATTAATAAATTCCCGCCTCCCGCCCGCTTTTTATACCGCACTCCGTGTTGCGCCTGATTTTGACCATTAAGATTTAGATACATTAAAGATTTGGTTAATAACAACTAGTATGATTTGAGAAATGGTTGAAATCAGACGTATTGTTTGTAGTGACGGAGTGCGGTCCGCCACCGGCCCTCCGAGAGGTTCGCGTTGAACCTCCAGGAAAGGTCGCTAGGTTAAGTTCCTTTAGAACAAATCTTCGTTTTTGCAATTGGCCAACCTCTCAACACTGTACGATTCGAATTGAATTTAAATAGATAATTCCAAATTTAATTTTTTAAATGATAACGATAAACCGTTACAGTGAAGGGGTGTCTCTGGGTGCGAACCACAGAATAAAAAGAAATATAAATTCTTTTTTTGAATGTTGCACTGTCGCATAGTTGCGATCGTACGGACGTTGCTGGGCGTTCGTGTTTTTTTGCACCGAAATTTATGTATACGATTTGAAAAAAAACCCTACGTATGACGTCGTTTGTTATTGTATACTGGAAGAGGCGCGTTCCCGCAGCCGGACGACACGAGAGGCGTCCGCTCTGCAGAGTCGGACGCCTCGGAGACTAGATGTAAACGATTAGAAAGTATTAAAATATAAAAAAATACCTATTGGAAAACGAAGTATACGTACTAAACAACTTTAACTTGCCTAAGTGAGATGATAAGGTTTAGTTAAGAGTTTTTAAATTATTGTCATTGATTTCAAAGGTGGTAGATGCTAGTGCCCTTTGTTTTCGGCTAGTTGGATAATGTTCACGTTTCTATAGTTCTCTTGTGGAGGAAAAAAATATTTTTAGTTAGTTTGGAAAACAAGATACGTAATAAAGTATACGTTAGGTGTAATTCAGTGATTTGCTTGGATATTGTACTGTAATTGGGCGTTTCGCTTCAGTTACGCGTGTACAGTTAGAAAACATTAAAAAAATATAAAAAAAAAATAACATAAAAGGGATATATTAATGTATGTGCGCTAATGGATAGTGATAGTTGCTTACTAAATTAATAATATCCATTGTTTCTTAAGTATGTATGTGTCTTCAGTTGGTTCATTATGATTTTAATATTGATATTGTGTTGCGACGAGGCGCTCACTCGGATCAAATATAAATATTTTTTAGTATTTCAGTATTGTTTATATTATTTTTATTGATTAAATTATTATTTCCAATGTCAGTTCATTCAATAATGGTTTATTTATTGTTAAATTGATCTATTATTTTAATTATGTATTTAAATAGCAGTGTTGTTATTTTTGATGAACTTGTTTACTTGTTTGAATATATTTTTCTTGGTATATATTTTAATATGAGTCGAGTGCGCGCCTCGGCGCATCATCACGACGAGTTCGTGCGAGGGTGGCAGAGGATATTCCAGCGGAATCGTAATAATTTTGTAAGCTTGGTTTCCCGTGGAGACTGATTTGTTTTGTTTGTTATAAAATGAATTATTTCAAGCCATTGTTATCATTAGGTGTACGCATTTCGTTATTATGGGAGAAACGGAATAATTATACTAATAAAATATAAATTTTACAGTTGTATTATGTCTGTATATGAGTTTTGTAGCGTTGTGTAAGTAAGGCGTAGTTGGTCGCGCATGTGCTAACTATATGTACGTCCACTGTGTGTAAATGTGATTAATTTTAATAATTTTATTATTAATTATTATTATGATTATTATTATTTTTCATTTCGACGGATTACAAAAAAACAATAAAATGTTCTGTTTTGAAATTAAAATCGGCGTTTTTTTACGTTGCGACGTCACACTCGGAAACCATTATTTTGATGAATTTATCATAGATGTTACACTTCATAATATTCTGGATTTAGAAAGGAATCAGTAAAAAGTATTAATGCTATTTAAACCTTATAATTTTAAAACTAGCAAGATGTTCCACTTTGATTGAATAAAAAACATAACACATACGTAGTTTTAGAAAGAGTAAAGTAGTGATAGGTCAGCATTCAGCAGTCTTGGCAGTTGTACTGTCATGTATACAGCCAGATATATTAATTCTATATTATTAAGATCCCTGGAACCAAGGCAAATATATATACCTATAGACCAAAACACAATACACAAAAATCAATTTGCAATAACAACCTCATCCGAACTGGAATCCCGACGCGTTCTCTTTTCAAAAATAAAAAAAGAAATGGAGACATTTTTCATTTTTGCCGGTTAATATCGCATTTTCATCATGTCGCACCGCGGTCCCCCGGCGCGCGGGTAAAGCCGGAAAATTGTTTCTGTACGGCCCCCGCCGGCCTAATCCGCCTTCGGAAAATCGCGAGTTTCCCGCAAAATGTCGGGAACGGCCCCGAGGAGGGCATAGACAATCTGCACGATGTATTTATACTTTTTTTATGGTCTGCCATTGACGTTTGACGGATCCGAGGGCTCGGCTCGCGATAATTGGCGCGAATTTCGCAAAGGGAGTTTTGATGTTCGCGTCGGTAATTTGTTTTTATTGAGACATTGCGGTAGTTTATTTGTGAGTGGATTGAAATTTTTATGTTTAGGAGCAGATTTTTGTATCTTTTTAAATATTGTATTAGCACTGTATACAGTCTAGGCATTTTACTGGTTTCTTAGTTGTTTACTCAAGTTAAAAAGGTAAAATTGATTTACTAACAGTCGCAGAATATTTCTGAACAAAATTCTACTTATTCCCATTCACCCCTGAGAGGATACGGCGAGATACACATTCCGTGACCAATATTAATTTGCCAATAAACAGAATGTAAATCCACAGAGAAAATAACGTACAATGAATAATGTAAGAGGCGATGTGAGGGCATGAGGCAACCGACAGAAATAATAAAATAACAGCGAGGGGACAAAGCCGGGATTTGGTCGGGATACGGGGCAATTCGTCACGGATTCGTCACGCTGTGTGCTGATGACAATGTACCAAGGATTTCGCCACCAACCGTTATATACAGCAATAAATACATGAGAACAGAGGGGAATGCGCCGGATTATACGCATAAATATAATAAAAATAACCGGAATTGAACCCGTAAGTAATCGCCACCCTTTAACAACCAAACCGCAATCGCAACTGATTAGTGGTTAGAAGTGATTGCATGACATCATTCATGTATCTTTAATTACTAGGAATAGTGAGTGGAGTGTTCTCCATAGCGGCGACACACAGTCACCGTGTCACCTCACAGATTTATCTCCGGTACATTTATTATGCGTGAGTCGTTACACTGAAAGCTTCGTGTTCGCATTTGGAATACGCTCGACTCGCGCAAATATTTCGAATCACGAGGTTCTATATTTAAAAAATGACGTTTGTGTGTTTAATCATGCTGAAGAGCTAATCCTCTTTGTTGCCATGTCTGAAGCGAGGTCGTTGACATTCCCAATTTGAAATACACCATTTGTTTTTCAACGATAATTTATTTTCATTTTTAATAGACATCTTAGAAATGTTTTATTCGAAATTCGAAACGTTATTGATGTAGGATTGCGGGGGCTTTAGTAGGACCAAATTATACGTCGGCCGTGAGAGTAAAGGCTTTAGGTAAGACGTGATATCACGCCATCCGCGCAGGGTTTACATATTATGTAGACGAGAATATACGTGCACAAGGTATTCTGAGAGCGAGCAGACGAACTGATAAAATATATTACAATTAATGAGTACAGTTGAGGATGTTAAGTGCAATTGCTATGCGCGGTGGCGCCCCTAGCGTCTGTTCCAGGCAACAGGCGTGCGCACGCGCATGCTCATTAGCTGCGACGTCGTCTGTCAGTCTGTTTAGGACTGCTTTATAACATTGTAAATTCTTAACGTGTTGGACTTTGGGTATGTCAAATAAATCTCGCTAATTAATTCCAGTTTAAATCACAGATATTGGAGATATCTGATACGTTGCTCGGGCGGGAGCGAGCGGTGATCTTGTTTCAATTACCCGTGACAAATTATAAGGATTTGCTTTACGGTTTCAGCTTGTCTTTGATCACAGTTTTAAGTAGGTGTGATGAAACCACAAATTATGTTTGGGATTTCGAAAATTACTCATGTTTACGAGGGACTTTATTGGGCATTGGCCAAGGCTGGGGATTATCGTAAGCCCCTTGCCTTTAGAGGTCTGTGTTTCGTCCACATACATTTAGTATTTTAAAATGCAGTTGAAAACCAGCAATAAGGATACATGGCGATTGGCTCAATTGGTCCTTTTTATACAATAACCGTGTGCGGTGATTGAAGCGCTCATGCTAACAGTTTAATATCTCTCAAGTTTCACGCGCGGTCCCCGCGGCCGCGTCGCCCCGCGTACGTGTAAATTGCAAATCAGCGTATATATTAAGAGCGAGCCAATATTCTCGGAGTGCTCGCAAGGTTCTGAAGGAATGCAGGACGGTTGGGAGCGCGTCCAATGGCAATTGTTCCTGACCGACGAGGTTAACTGCACTTAACGCAAGTGGCGACTCATCAGCAGCGATGACCTAAAAGCTCGGCTGTACGTTAAACGCTCAAACTGACAATTTTGGCGCCAAAACAGCAAAAAGACGCCGCCTGCCGGTCGTAAACCGTCGCTTTCAAATCTGGAACGCGTGTCCATTGGCTGCAAGCTGACCAATCTGCAAACGCAGACAAATTTTATAGCTATCCATTGGCCGCATGGCGGTAACTTATTTACGACAGTCCTAAGGTTTACTCGCAAAATTTCTATTAATAAATTAGTCGTAAACGCGGTGTAATTTATTATCATTGCGTTTTGCCGTAATTATTTCCTTTATAAGAATAACATCATTATTCGCGTGCATGTTACGAGCCAAAGAAAAAAACAGCTCTCGTAACTGCGGTCATGACGCCCGTGGATTTTGTTTTTTCAAATTTTAAATATGGAATGGAATAGCGTATACGAGGTATTCAAAATCCCGATCCAATGATGAACCTCTGAAATTCCTAAACCTATTCTGAACATGTCTAAAATTTAAAGAAATGAAAAACAACAACATTGTATAAAATAAACAAATTAAAATACCTATATCAATTTCTGTTCAACAAGGTACAATAATGAATTCCCTGGAAAAATAAAAGTTGAAAATCTTAATCGTGACTTCCTTTTAAATTTGGAATCCAACTCAAATAATAGATAAGTATTTAAATTTCAACATTCGTATTAGGTTCGAATTGTGTTCCATAAATTTTGAATGTGGAATGTACTTTAAACGCATCGGTTGCCAGTTGTAACTTAAAACATTTGCTTTGGAAAACGAAGTGGATTACTTACCTACAGAAAAAACAACAAAGTAGGTATTTGATGGTAGAATAACCACCTCAGATAAGAAGAGGCAGGCACTGTTTCCTCATCTTGTAGGTAAAGTGTACGTTACAAAGAGATTTGAGACTTTTTCTCGGAGTGGAAATAATAGACGGTACCCGCTGCGAGCTTTCCTTTGATATGGCACGTTCCATTTGGCGGGCAGCGGGGCGCCGATGTCTTCATCTGCTTTGTGATCAAATTGATTATAATACTTATTAATGAAATAACATTGTTCGGGGAACCATACAACCTGACGTTATTTATTTTGAGACTTTTTTGTGACTCAGGGAAATATTACGTAGAAAAATGTCTTTATACATTCCGTCTTGTTTGTGCCGCAAATGTTAGTTATAAAAACAATCTGCTGATGCATTTAAATGTGTGTTTTAAGGCACGAACCCTATGAGGCATGCATGCAGGTCTCATCAACTCGCCGGGCCATAAAGGGCAGCTGATGTCATCGCCATATGGTCTCTGCCCACACACTTCGCCCCGGCTTGAGGATATATCCGTTTAAAAATGGTCAATTTTACATTGCGTGAAGGGCGAGTGTTTTTGCAATTACGTTCGAGACTTGTTTGAATTGTTAAGAGACTATTTGCGCCGGCATTACAATGGCGATTGCTAGTATTCTCGGTGTATATTTGGCCTATGATTTTACTACCAAACATACTGCAACAAGAAGACTCTAAAAACTCATCAGAAGTCCAAAAGCATAGCCCAACCTGGGAACAGAAACCAGCACCCCACTATTCAAACCCTACACAGCAAAACAAGACGAACCAATAGGCGTTTTTCTAAACATTTCATCAAAATTACGGGGCAAAGGACAGTACCTATACGGGGCGGAAATTGAATGTGAATCCGCCGGCTCGGTGTAACTGCGGAGCACGCGGGGCGTCCCGCGGCGCTATTTGTTGGAAAATCTGACAGATTTCCGCCACCGCCCCTTGTGGTTTCCGAGTCTGTTATTAGTACTGTGGCTATTTATTTGTTGTGGAGATGTCGATCTTAAGGGAGAGGTTTTCTGGACCGCGAAAATATTGCCTTGATTTTCTGAGGGATTCGGTGGTGTATTTCACTGACGCAATGTGCTAGTTGTGTATCAGATATATTCTTTAATTAAGATAAAAGCAATTACTATTAAGAGAAGTTATAAAAACCAAGCACATTTCTCCTAAAGATATCAAAGAGAAATGTGCAACTCGGTGGTCGCACTTAAAATTAACATTTTACAAGATAATTGCATTAAACATAATTCCGATAACACGAAGATGTGTTATTAATTAATCAAGTTTCGTTATGAGTGTGAGAATTGAGAATTTGGAAACTAATTTTTAAAGGCAATTTGTTGTCCCGTTAGCCACCGAGCGCCATAGCTCCAAGTTCCAACTAAAAAACAGCAATAAAAGCCGACACAGTAACACCAGGAGTGGAAATGGCGCGTTCGAAATCAAAAATTCGAATTAAATTTTAAAAGTTTAATTATAGAAGAGCGATCGGCTTCCGCGAGCGCACACATCCGAACACATTTCCTAATTAGCGATTGGTCACGCGCTCGGCACCGCTCGGCCCGTGTTATTCCAAATCAGAATCGGGCAATTTGAATTTGGAACGCTCGCGTTCCAGCCGCCGAGCCGCCGCGCGCTCCAAAAAACGTTACGAGCATAGACAACATTAGTATCGATTTAATTAAAAAACATCATTAGACGTAGGAAACGTAAAAAACATTCACACACTCGCGTCGCGCCGACGTTAATAAAGCAAAACCCGCTATTAACGAAGAATGTCAATCATTCCATAAAACGAACCGGAGGAATTCTAAATCAAACGCACTCGCACTGAAATGGCTAACGACACTAAATAAAGAGATGTCGTCATACCAATTAAAAAAATTATCCCCTTTAATAAGTGTCAATTCTTAACGAATGTGTGCATACGCATGATTTTTATTCACACGTTCCTTACTGTGGTATCGGAGTTCAAATTTTACAATGTAATAATCGACCTTAATGGCTCACATTTAAGAGCGGTTTTAGTGTCAACCGTGGAGTTTTTACGACTATTTTTATTGACGCTTAGTCTCGACACTCATGTGTAGCAATTGCAACTAAAAAGATCATACAATCATAAATTGTTATACGAATATAAACTTTGTTATGAGTGAACAAAGTCGCGTATGGTTACCAGGGAAAGTGATTCAGTTCGGAAATGTGAAAGCATTTACGGAGCAGAGTCGAAGATGAACGAAGCAGAAGAGGCCATCAAATTTTAATTGTGCGTTAAAATAATAATCAATGAGGCGACTACCGCTCGCGGCGTGCGCTTTCGCGAAATAGAACTCATTCCGCGAACGTAACGTACGCAGCTTTCAAATTTCCAATGTGAATTTCAAATTCCGAACTCCCGTTCTTAATTCAAACAACTGTAGGTTCTTTATAGCGCTAATTGGGAATTGGAATTGCTATTGCGTTCCGTTACAGCAGTAATCTTTTATGATTAATGTGTTTGCTTATGGCGTTCTCGCGGCGCATTAAACCTTTTACACTCTCAATGATTGTAAAATACTTGTTTTGGCTTTTAATTGCTCTTAAATGACGATTGCGACTTAATCAAATTACATGTGAAAATGAGTCCATCACTATATAAACCAGTTTCGATTTACGCAGGATTTTTCTAAGGTCCGGTGGAGTAGCGTTCCATGTTCAATTTATACGAGCTTCCGTAATGGATACTGCGCGCATACGCGGCTTAAACAACAATTTGGAAACGGAACGTTTATCCTCGTTTTATAACTAGCCAGCTCGCAAGAGCGGTCGGAATGAAGTTTTGAATTTTGAAAATGGAATGCGTACAGTCGTTACACGAAGTGAGGTGGAGAGAATGTGAGATTGGGAGTGGTGCTATATTTGCGTGATGTTGGCAGCGGTGATGTTTATGAAGGAGAGTGACGTCAGGCGTACCTACACTACACGACACAGTGGAGTGCAGAGGGCGGCGCGGCGCGGGGTACCTCCGTTTGTTTTAGTTGTGGCACCGCGGGGCGGTTTATTTCAGAACGTTATAAGCTGCCAGTTTTGCGCGTGGAATGTCCCCGCACGTGCCCGCGCTATGATAATAATAAAATGTTGGCGCTTTATTTATTTATAGTCCGTCTCGCGGCTGTCGCTCGTCCGTCGGTGCGCGGTGCGTGGCGGGCGGCGCGGCGCGGGCGCGGCGTGGCTGGTGCTGCTTGTTGTTATGTATAACGTGTTGGCTCGCGGAGCCGCCGGAGCCGCGCGAGTTGCGTGTCTCTTTGTCTTATAACAAATTACTTGTTTTCTCTCTTAATTCTCGTCCCGTGTTATTGATTCTATTTACTTTTATTATATTTTATCGTGACGCGGCCGTAATAAATTTAGAATGGACGCCATTACGTCATCTGTCGTAGACTCTAGCGCGGCAGACGCAAGTTTTTTATTGACGAAAATAAACCATAACTTAAACGACATTAGCTTTGACAGAAACGACTCTAACGTCCACAAACATAATATTATTCAAAATTGTATAAAATTTTTCGCACATAAATTACACAATGCTTGTATCGTGTCACGTGTGCTGTTACGTTTCGAAGTTTGCTATTATTTTCCGGCTAATATCTTGTCGGATATCGTTTCGATGAGTCTCACAATGCTCAGGCAATCAGTCAGAGGTTTCCAAAAGCGTGTATCTAAATATTTCCGAGCATCCACATCGCTCGATGCTCCATAATATCATACTTGTATTGTTTTGCTCGTGACGGCCGCTATTTGCGGACGTCTTCCCCTCGCCCCCCGCGCGCCCCGCGCCCCGGCGTCCCTCCGTCCCTCAGTACGGTGCCCGTCTGAACACGAGCTATATTTTATCCCAAGTTGGGCCCGCAACGTAAACTGTCAGAATCGACTCGGATGAATCTTTAGGACGTTCAACTTTTAGTTGTGAAATTTAAACGTACGCGTTTTGGCTTGTGTTTTTGTTACAAACGTCGGTTGAGAGTTCGCGATGATTTCAGGACGAAGTTTCGGCAACGATATCCTTTTGAATAGACACTGCTGGAGATTGATCGACTCTTGAAATGTATTTGATATTACTATTCAAGATAAATGGCAAATACACAGCTATTGGATGATTACAGACCGTTTAGAAATAAACGTAGTGCAATGAAGATGAAAATTGCCTATAATTAACGATTAGTTCGCGGCTAGAAGGTAAAATATAACGATGGTACAGCTCTCGATTTGAAAATTACAAATCACCTAGCGGACGCGGGGAATGTGCCGTGTAAAGTGCATTAACAAGAGCAATAATTAGATATTATATCATCGGAATCAGTGCGACGATGCATTGATAAAACGCGGTGTATATCTCACGCGCGTTTGAAATATGGCGGCCACGTCGCGCCCGACAGCCAGTTGGCGCGTTTCAAAACTCGGTTAATACGCGCATGATTGATTTCCGAACGAACGCGTACTCGGTCCGGTACGTACTACGTACTGGCCGCTCACGGAACACACCGACTATTTTCAATTTCCAACTAAATAAAAAAAGAGCAACTTCTAAATTTAAAAGTCGCAAATTCGAAATATGCAATGGGACGTACGAAATTTGAATTTAGTGTTTAGTTAATCGCACGAAGGCGAAGTGTTACGTCGTGTCGCGTCGTTGTTGATGGCGTCATGTGCACACATCCGCCGTACAAACACTATAAATTATTTCTTAAATCACATCTGATGCGCATTTCCCTCTCGGCCCAACAAAAAGTTCATGTATCTCTCTCGATCTTCACGGAACGACAAATGTGTAACAAATAAATTATGAAATCAACGGCGCCGGTTTTTATAGATCACGTGGGGCGTGCCCTCTCGCTCTCACTAAATGATAGGTGATAAGTGTGTCCCGCTCGCTCGCGCGTTGTCACCGCGCCGCGCGGCAGTATATCATCGACGGTCGTCTAATGATGACGCGTCTATTTATCTGTTGGGATTTAGAGCATTTCACGCAAATTGCATCTTGAAGTATGGGAGTTCAACGCACTCTTTGTTTTGTTATATTTAATCATAATTAATGGGGTCCATCAGTGTTGACATGTGGAGTGTCGAGGAATATTATTTTAACAGCAGTTGTATGTGGGAAGGAGCTCGTTAACATTGAGAATTATTTTTTAGTGTATATTCTTTATGACTACCGACGAATGATATCTCGAGACACATCTACTCTCACAACACAGCATTTAGGTGACGTATTTCTAATACACGCAACAGACCATAACCAAAATATCAATCTACTAGGACATAAGTAAATCAAGATTAAACACACCAAATTTTATTTCGACAATAGACAAGATAGCATGCAACATTTCAAAGGCCTTGGTATAACATTAGCAAAAAGTAAACCAAAGAACTAGCCTGCCGTCCCAGCAAACCTTAAATTTACAATAAACCCTCTGACCTGCGCGAAACTCGCAAGTACAAAGACACGTATTAATTAGACGTGTAAAATTAGAAGTGTGACTGCAGACAGATGGGGACACGGCGCTGGCGGCGCGCGGGCGGAAACCGACGGTAATTGGATGGGAATTTATCCAGCATCCATCATGAGTACTCGCTTTGGCTTCCTAAATACCACATGCAAACATAGAAACATGATGCTTCCAAGTTTTGTTGTCTGGATCATAGGTGAAGACTTGAGTTCCATTCAGTCACTTAGGATGCGAATTAAATTGGATTTTAACTTGGAAATGTCATGATCTTACAACATTATATTAACAGTTTTGATTTACACAGCCTAGGACAACAGTTTCTGGATGAATGGTTTACAAAACCAGAAGACTGTTGACAATGCTTACGTACGATATATTATCGAAATTCCTTTACATATCTATGTGGAAATATATTCTAGAAAGAAAGCTTCAGAAAGCATGGTAAAGTGCAATTTAGTAGTATTCCCTGGAATAAGTCAGAAAGACAAACAAAAGAACAATGTAATAGGTATTAGAATCTTAATTACCTTACTCCTTAGGTATCATTAATCTGTCTTGTAGTCTTTTTGCTTAATACATGATTTAGGAGATCCAAACCTGTTACGAAGATACCATACGCAACATAAATCCGAATTAGTAACATGATACAGACGTAAAATGATCCCAAGGTACTTCATGAAGATTCATTGCAAATGATCACTTATCTGCTAAAATATTACCCCATTTCTTTCTCGAGCGTCAATCTTAATTCAAAGCAGCCATAAACAAGAGCCGGGCCATAGACAATGACCATTGTTGACCATCGAGGACAGATGAAGCAATAAACACAGGCGCTAATTGCATAAATAAAAAAACAAAAAATACCGATAATTAACACAAAGATACATGCCACGATCCATCTTTGATCGCTGATCAATTAAAAAGTTAGATTCAATTCTCGATTCATCGATAAACCCGATGAGTGTTTTCGATGAAAGTATGTCTTATTGTCTATGGTGTAAGAGTGTTTATGGTGTTGTATGGTACCGTGGTCGTCCTTAGTGTATGCAAGTCGCGTATGGGACCTGTCCGGCGACCATTGTCCGTCTGTACGTCACCATTTACGACGATAACACTGTTAGTGAGATGTTGATGAGTGCTGTGAGTTGTTTTCGCGCGTTTTAATCTGTCAAACGTGTAGAAATTAACCTTACTTTTATTTACGCCTGTTTAAAGTTTATGTTGGCAGCATTGATTGCGCGGGAATGATTTAATTCTTTGCATATTGGTCTTTTAGCTCAATTATCGTTGGGGTGGGTTAGTTATTTATTTTAATTAATGTGTGTAGTTTCGAAACTTTTTTGTTGTACTCAAAGGTCGTATAACAATGGATGGAAAACAATATGAATGTCAGCCAGGTATTTTTCGATATTACGCTTGGCAGTTATTGGGATAGCCTTTAGGCGGCGGTTTATTTTTGCTGTTTGTGAGTCGAAACATTGTATACGGTAATATCATATTTTGTCTGTACAAATATGGTAACTATATTTTGTTGCCCGTTTTTTAAACAGACTTAAATATATTTTGTGATATGTTTCCGTTAAAAATATAAATAGTAGCCCCTTGTTCAGGCTCTATGCATTAATTTACAACTTTAGTAGTTTCCAGTAATTGCCTAGAATTTTCATAAACACATACATTCGATACCCTCTTAAGAATTCCTTGACTAGCAATTTTCTCAAAATACTTTGGCATTAAATCATTAGTCATCATTACCAATACACCCATAACTTCGAGTAAAGACGGTTCTTCTATGTATAACTCCCTATATCTGATACACAAAATACCCTCCATACATACATACATAAACTCACGCGTATTTTCCAGAAAGGGTAGGCAGAGGTGCTACCAGGACACCCACATTTCGCCTTACGTGTTCCGTCCCATGATGTGATAGGCGAGCTTATCGCCAAATCGGGCACAAATTCCTGACTCTGGGCTGTTAATGAATAGAAAAATCCAATACCACTTTGCCCCATCCGGGTTCGAACCCGAGACCTCAGCTTTGTAAACGTACCGCAGTACAACTACGCCATCGAGACACCCTCCATTAACCACAAATCATGGATTGACGCATCAGTTTTTTGTCTAAATAAAATAATGATAGTTTTTTGTTTGTAACCTATGACC
Organism: Deilephila elpenor; assembly: GCA_949752805.1. Lineage (NCBI taxonomy): Eukaryota > Metazoa > Arthropoda > Insecta > Lepidoptera > Sphingidae > Deilephila > Deilephila elpenor. The sequence goes on from OX457113.1 coordinate 11,232,754, forward strand.
GGCTCACAATGACTGTAATTTGGGGGTTTTTGTTCGGCAGAGGTGTTTTGAGGGCGTGGCGGTTTTTTCCTAGTATATTTAGTTACATTCTTAAATGATATTTCGTGGTGTATAAGGTGTTTAAGATACCTTCATATATATTATAGATTCAATATATTTTCGTGACGTCTGAGATAAATAAATAAAATACACTCAACAGTCACATACATAGTCCTGACCCCACACTAAGATCGAGTCTTGTGTCGTGGGTATCAGAAAGTACGAGAGACTAGGAGAGACTTTTCGGTCTCACAAACACCCAGACCCGAAACAAATACCTGTGAATCACACATTCTCTAGTGAAAACCGCTTTCCGAGTGGTAGTTAAAAAATGACTGAATCTAAACAATGTTGAACATTTTAATGGATTCAATAAATTATTTTCATTTCATTTCTTTTCATTTTCACAAATATTTGTTTCGGTGCGAGGATCGAACCCGCGGCCTCTCGTTTCACAGGTGGCGTCTAGCCAACTGCGCCACGGAGGCTGTCGATGAAATGTTAATAGAAATTAGCTGACTCACATACGACATCCTAGGCCCTTTGAGGGTAGAATTAAAAAGCTATAGAGTAAGCCGGTATTCTTATGTCGAGTGACGAGCGATAAACGCCAGTTCACTCTTTGCATGAATTAATCCTTCAGGTGCAATAGATAATTTGCCAATTTCTTTATAAAAAATACCTTAGTTCTATTTCCACCTCTGTCTACCTACTCTATTATATTATATCACGTCATAAAACCCATGGATAATTTAAATAAGATTTCTCCCACTATTTCTCCCTCTCTTCTCCCGAAGAAGCTCTCTTCACAATTCACATAGGCGTATGTTTAATAATGACAAATATTAAGTCACACAAAAATATTAATTGCAAAGCTCAGATTCCCACAGCGAAATTCGCAGCCCAAGCATCCATTATGTATTTAGCATGTGCCGAGGGGGGAGTGAAGGGGGGTATGCTCGGCACGCCACGATCTGTATCTCGCGGTGCTACGCGCCCAGCATGCCAATATGCTGCCACCATTTTTAATTCGAGGATGTCTAGAAGTACCGTTGGATAGAAAAAACCAGTTAGGATGTAATGGATTTGGGGCAATTTTTGTAGGTGAATGCAACTGGTGCGGTTGTGCAATATTAATAGATTGCTTAGACTACGTACTACGTACGTACTTAAACTCACGCCTTTATCACAGAAGGGGCAGGCAAAGGCGCCACCAGGACACCCACATTTCGCCTTGTATGTTCCGTCCCACACTGTGATATGGGGCGAGACTATAGCCAAAACGGACACAAATTACTCGGACTGATAATGAATAGAAAATCCAATATCACTTTGCCCGACACGGGACTCGAATCCAAGACCTCAGCTTTGTGATCCTACCGTAGTACACCTACGCCACCGAGGCAGTCAGGTAGATTGCTTAGACGAATGATACAATTGTGGTTGAGTGAAACCGGATACAAATAAGCTGAACCCGAAACGGGACCTTGCGTTGGTGGCTATGACGGTTTCTTCGTCACTGTTTTTGGTGGTCGCTGTCTGGGAATACCTTCCTCAGATTTTGGGTGACCAGCAATCTTATTTACCCATCCAAACGTAGTAGCAAAGCTTATTCCAGTGAGGCAGCGTTAATATCCCGGTAAAGCAGATTATTTCTTTGACAACCTACGCGAAGGTTCTGCTTACAAATGTATCTAAGATGTATTCGTGCTTAATTAAATGTGTTGTTTTCATAGAATTAGAAAGGGTAATGCAACAAGACCTTTAGTAATAGTATTAAAACCAAGACACACTTAACATTTATCGCTACATCCGATACACATGCAGAAAGAAATTTATTCAATGCTTAGGAGATGTTCATATCTGCCAAGATGGGAAACCCTTCACGAGACATTCAAATTATGTCGCGTTTTAGCCCTACCCTGGCCGGCATTATTTTCACGGCTGAGTGGTCTATCTCCCTTGCACCTACCGTCAAATCTACAACCAGATGCACTGCAGGTACATCGTGCCAGTAATGCTCGCTCGCCCCGCCCCCCCAATAGTTGCGTCAATCACAGATTATATCGCGCGGTTTATTTTTAAATTCTACGGCCGATGTCATTGTCAATGATGCCAATAAAATGTTGTACCTAATTTGTATTTGGATGCTGGTGTGTGGTGAGCGGAGCGGAGAGCGGGTAATGCGATGCTTACCTATAAATACGGTATATAGTTTCATAGTGCAAGGAAATTACAATTATTTCTTAATATTTGGACTGAAAATATAAGTATTGTATCAAAAAATACGTGGAACTTTTGGTTTTATCACGCAGACCAGAAATTAAATCGTTTATTGCTCTTCAATATACGTGGACATCCATCAGATAGCTTCTTAAATAATAACAGATTCTCCAATACACTGATACTCCTCATGGCTTTTTAGGCCTAGTCCACCCACCCATCATGCCTATCAGAACAAGGCTTGGTTATCTCATTATCTCAAGCTCACCAGCTCTTCAACCCGCAGATTATCTGATTTCCTTCTTCTAAGCTTTCTCTAAGCTCTAGCTCTTTAACCCTCGATTGAATCCGCTCCGCTCATCGCCCACACCCTCCCTCCTCCCTCCAAGGCGCCAAGCTCCACTCGCGTAATTCAAAATGCAAATGTCGCGGCCGACATTGTTTGTATTCAGCCAGGCTCGCGGCCGCTAGCATGTAAAAATGCTATTCTCATGCGCAACGCGTGCGTGATTGGCGGTTCCCATGACGGTTAATTTTCGCTGATACCTTTAAAAAGCGATATTTGTCTATCGTGATGTGTGGGGCAAGACTTGAATCGCGGGCAGAATTAACGTGCTGCGCTGGGTTTGAAACATTATTTTCCTTGCGATGAATAAGACGAGCATACCATTCGCCTGATGTTGCGCGATACGATCGCTCATGGACAGTAGCAAAACCAAACAACACCATGAACCAAAGCAATGCTTGACATTCCACTGCACTCGCCATCCTGAGACATGTTAGGTCTCATTATGTCCAATTATTCTGACTAGTATTTAAGAGAGCGCCGTTCACTTAGGCTTTTGATAGTAGCTATGCCATTCTTGTTAGTCTTCTGTTTCTCTCATCTTCCTGATACAAAAGATGGGATGATGAATGAATATATGTTGATAATAGTGACTATGCTACATCCTTATGGTCCTGTAACTTGTGACCTGCCATAGAAATTCTTGCAAATCGCTATGGTGTGCAGGTTTCCTAACGATGTTTTCTTTCTATGTTAAAGAGCGTGGTGATTGATTTTCAATACACACATTACTCCGAAAAGTCAGAGGTGTGCCCTGAGATTTGAACGCGCGACCACCGTAAACATGATGGCAGCCGCGTCTGGTCCATTACCAACAGGTCACCACGCACTGTGAAAAACTGACTCGCAGATATTTAGTAATGGGGAAAGAATTCACAAATTGACTCCATATTGAAGTAAATTCACGACACGCCGTTTTCAGATGCCTGGCATGTCCGCGCTCGGTAGCTATTCGTAAATTGTGTTTATGGTCTACATGCGTTAGTTTATGGCTACATTATTGGGATTTTTCCTAAATGCTACTATGCCTTGATAATTTCATGCGTAATAACCTATTGTGGGCGATTTGAGGAGTCAGGGGTATTGGGTTCAATTCCTAATCACTAACTGTCATTAATAATTTACGTGTGTTTTGTTGTTTAATGACGAACATGTCATAAAAAAAATCTGAAAATTAAACGATTTTTATAAGAATTTTAAAAGTATATTAAGACTATGAACCCGCACTAGGGCAGCGTGGTTGGCTAAGGTTTAAACCACTCAATTGTAGAAAAGACCCGTGATCAAATTATCTGTTAGATATTGATAATAAAATTTGATTTATGATACTGCAAGCTCATTAATATTGAGTCATTAATTTTGAGTCATTCAAAGTCGATGATAGTTGAAATAGTCATTGAGAGGTGTAAAAGAGACCGTGGATTCACATTCATTTCTGTACGCAGATACATATATATGAATGTTTTTAAGTCCTCATTATTCCTTATAAAAGATTATCATATCAAAGTCATATTATGTATAATTTCGTCAATAATGACAAAAAACTCACATTCAAAATTAATTAACACCTAGCCATATAAATACACAGTTAAATAAAAACCAACCCTTCACAAAACTCGTGAGGCACTTATTTTCGAAATTAATTAAACCCAACTGTTCTTAATACAAGAAACAACCCTTACGAACAGAGTTTAAATACTCAAATATTTTTACTTTAACCTATCCTCGTTAACTGTATGTCATTTAACTGCGCGCCACCGCCCCACTCCTGAGCGTCTATATAAAGTGCTTCCTAACTAATTCCCTCCGCTCCCGCCCAAGCCGGCCCGGGCTAAAATTAACCGGGAAACGAACCCGGGACCACGTGTGCCTTTTTATTTCTATTTACAGAATACGGATTAGTCAAAGAAAGTAATTCGAAGTGAGTAGTTTGTAATTGAAATCAGTAAAATATCATCTCAGGAGAGCAGATACTTGAAATCAAATACAAAATCGAACGCGAAAAAATTCAAATTCCCAATATGCCGTTATGTGGCGCATTATGCAAGATAAAATTTCTCCCGGCCAAAAAGGCATCGGGTCGACAGCGACGCGGAAAAAGCGCGACGTATTCATTCGACGACGCAGCGAAGGTCAAGCTCCATGTAAAATTAAAAAGTATAAGTGGCGTCCGCGAACCGACTCCGTTTATTAAATTTCAAATATTACCGGCCACCATTACAATTTCAAATTTCGTACACGCGAATACAGGTAGCCGTTACGTTTCCAGTTCTCAATTCGAATTTACAAACGAAAAAAGAACAGATTTTTTAAATTCAGTATTCCAACATTTGAAAAAAGGAACACATTCAAAAAACAACGGCCCACGTGCAGCCAAAAAAACAGGGCTGTCAAAAATCCGAATGGACTTTTAAACGACTATTAAGTTGAACACTAATTCGGTGCGTTTTTATTAAAGTGTAGTTATCGCATTGATGATACAATTTTCTTCCATATCTGTCAAACTGTCTATGAGGAATGATCGATCATTTTTTGCCCGAGTACCGGTGCAATTGCTACAAAGTGATAATTAATTATTTTGATGTAATTGAAAAAGTAGCCTCGCAGGCAAAAACGTAATCGTGTTTAACGAATTATTTAAGCGTAGTCCATTACCGGAGCTAATGAAAAATCTTGTTGCTATTATGACGCGGCTAGCGATATGTATGTAAAGTATCGGATTGTCTGTTGCGGATCATGATTGCGAATCTAAATGGCCCCCACTTTACTTTAATCTGTGCTTTTGAAATGGCGACTGTGTCCATTAGTAAGTAAATCTTTTGTGCTCGTGACTGTACTCAGGACCTGTACTACAACTTTTGATTTCTCGTTGACGCAATCAAAGCTTACTTTCTATTCGGGATGTCGTCGCCTCGTGTGACCGTCTGGTGAGCCACGATTACGAATTAAAAGCCATGCGACAACCCTGTCGGATTATATTATTGTCTATGGTATTATAATGCTGTTAGAACTCTTGGAATATCACGAAAGAATTTAATCACAGAGCGATGCGTTCCGTTTTCATAAAATAAAATAATACTGGCATTAGTTTCTTATCTATTAAAAAATCATATTCTGAATCTTTAAAAGTCGAATGTATTTCGTTTTAAAAATACATGATGTCAAGTTCTGATTGCAAATCTAAAGTTATCAATCGCAATTGTAAAATGTTGGGAAAATAGACGCACAAATAAAATATCAATAATCCCGTCGTAATAGAACAAGCAATAAAAAAACGAGTCTGCCCACTCCATAAGTCGACTAAGTACATTCACAATAAAACGTTACAAACAAGTTCAAAAGCTCAATTTGTTTACGATTTCAATTAGTTTTGTTTGAAACACATAAAGGTCATATCTTGGGAACTATCTCGGGAATAATTCACTCGCGCACAGCCGAGCGCTCGCCTGCGACACGCTTTTGGAAAATGTCATTGTGTATCTGCTACGACCGGTTTATTATATTTTGAGTCTTATTCGGTCGTTATAGGGTAGTATTTGTGTTGGTAAAGGAGGTAAATTAAGTCGTTTTGTGGGTGGACAGTAAAGAATCCGAGCTTAAAGATGACCGCGCGCCGATTTTGAAAATACGACGAGCGAAAGTGGAATGTGAGATAGGTTTTTGTCGCGGCGCGGACCGAATAATATCGCGCTTTTAATTATTCGACACCGCTAATTAGCGCTCAGGGTTCCCGCTGACAACCATCATTTTCTATTATTCAGTTTATTAGGTTGGCTATTGTTACGCGGTTAGGTTGGTAACGTTCATTGCGGCGTTTTACAAATTGTACAATCTTTGATAATGGTTGCTTTCTTTACTATAAAAACTTTGTATCAAGAAGCTTTTTTTAATATTAACTTGTATTAGTAGGGCTTACTGATAGAATGCGTCGAATTCCAGTGCATGATTCAATGTGTCTATACAAATCTGAGATCTCGGGTTCGAATTCCGGGTCGGGCAGTGATTTTGGACTTTTCTATTAATTATCAGCCCGAAGTCAGGAATTCGTGCCCGATATGGCGTGAGGCTCGCTCAGTATCACATCGTGGGACGGAACTTACAAGGCGAAATGTGGGTGCCCTAGTTGCGCCTCTGCCTACCCCTTCGGGGATAAAGGCGTGAGTTTATGTATTTATTTTATTAAATAATTATTTATTTTGATACATAAGAATAATTCAATGGAGGGTAGTTTGTTACTGTTTCTCGTTTGATCATAATATCGGACAGTCTTATTCGAGCGCGTGGCGCGTGCTGCTCTGGTTTTCGGTTAAAGTGAATTTCATGAACATTACCATGTAAGTTTGTAATATCTTAAGTGATACAAGCCCAGCATTGACTAGTTCATCACAGTGAGTATTCTTACATAGAAATATTTATCGTTGTTACAAATAGCACCATTGAAATAAAAAAACAAAAACATACACAATATAATATAATTATATTAGATAGATAAGTAAAAAATACGTACTTATGCGCTAATTTGTACGTAAAAATAGTTACAGACGTAGGTATTGGTATTACTGCTTATAGTTCTTTACGCATTTTCTTTGAGACAGGGAACAAACCTACACCAATTACATGCATTCTTGTCCTGGATAATGAAAATTTTCGAACCACATATGCTAGATCACCCGACCTGCTATTCGAACCCAGGTTCACCAGGATTCCTTGCCACTATACCAACAATAATATAATAATAATGAAATCTTTATTTGCACGAAGAAAATTTGATACAGACACAAACTATAACATTTAAATATAGCTTGAACAAAATGAGAGTTGATGATTGTCGTTGCACACCGGTGCTCAAAATAAGAGTTGAAATAAAACTACTTTTTACGGATTTTATCGCGATTGAGTTTAATTTTTAAATTTGATAAATAAAAAATTATGTTACACACATTCGTGTAAATCTAAGAAACCATTATAATTGGAGTTAACTTGCGTTATGGCGACCGTTGCTCATATAGATAGAATTATTGAACAATGGTGTCTAGCGGTGTATTTAAAGGAAGTTAACTTTGCGCAAGTTCGTATTATAACTATACACTTATACATCATTAACAATAGGATATCGATCCCAGGGTATCCTATCGGAATTTACGATGTAAGCGGAGCGGTTGAGAGCTAATGAAGGGCTCCGTGGCGTCTCGGGTTGCGTCTCGTTAGCGCCGCCGAGTTGGCAGCACTGGAGCGGGGCTCGGTGCGGTTGGTACTCGGTACACTGATAATAGGGTTTGGAAAATTCGATCTTTGATAGAAAGGAGGTTGTTTTAATAAAATATTTAGGTGTTTTGTTGCTTACTTTAATAAACTTGCGGCTATGTCATATTGGAGTAAGCAGAGTCTAAACACACATCTATCGCTTCTTGAACTGTCATTAATTTCTTCATGTATGTTCGTCGATTACAAGTTTCTTTGGCGTTTTTACTAAAATGAATGAGTAACAACTAAATAAAGCCCCAGGCGTTTAACCTAAACACCAATCACCCAAAGGTTGGCAATAGAAAGCTGCCAACATCACAGACGCACCCGATCCACTCAAATCACGGAACCCGTCATAGGAAATTGTCAATTCCAATCGTCAGCACATTCCGGCGCGACTCAGCCGAACGTCAGCCGAAACCGACATGAATGAAAGTGCAGGTGAGCTACTACGGCGACGGCAATTTGTCAGCACAGACACACCACCACCCCGTCAGTCAACGAGCTCTCCCAACCAGCCGAAGAATGAGTTTCGATGACGGCGCGCGAGATATATTGAAGCCCGACATCAGCCGATTAGGCCTGATGCCAAGCCGAACGCGCCCGATCGTGTCCGAAGTTCCACGAACGATCAATTGTTTTCTTAAATGCATTAAGTACATGCGGGCTGACGCTGGCCGCGGTTTTATTTTCGAATTTGGAACGGTTTTTGAATTTCGAACGTCAGTGGATTTTTCTGACGTTTGATGACGTAAGGGGAAGTTTTGGCTTCGGTGCAAATGTCGCTTTTACTTACAACATTCTTAAGAAATATATTCAGGTAGAAAATAATTTGGCATTCCGCCTATATACTACGTTAGTCCACCAAACCGCGTAAGGCCAACGTGGTTAATTAAGTCCCCGAAGTAGGATGTTTATTGGGCTGGAAAAATATTATTTACTATGCATACGAAGCTCATTAAATAAATACAAAAATAATTGGCATAATCATCTCCAATGTGTTCCTCGTTTTTTCTAATATCATAATGTTGTAACACTAAACATTACCTAAAAACATATCTTACTTACAACACAAAATTACACAAATCAAAACAGTTCGCATCAACCGCGCATTTTATTATGGCAGCCGTCATATAACGTTATCTAGAATTAGATCTATAATTGCGAAATTTAGTCTCTGGCATCGCGTTGAGTGGCGATGACATAGGATTTGTCAATTATTTGGCAGCGCACCGGCGCATTCTGGGTCGGTGCGTGACGATACATTCTCAGCGCTAAATGTAACAGCGTTCCATTTTTAAACGGTTCATTTGTTGTTCATTTATACGTCACGCGGATTATTCCGTCTTGGTTGACGTGTTATTCCGTGTTTCGGAATTTATTTTACCGTTATTATTTCTTACGTCTACTAATGTTACACATTTATGCTGGCATTTTTAGCAGGGACCGAAAACCGCTATGCATTACGGTACCGGTATCGACGAATTTCGGTTACCTTTCTGATTTAGGTAACCGCTATTACGATAACCAATATTATAAAGGTTACCCTTAAATAAGATTACCGTATTAATACCGGTAACCGAAAAATGTCCTTGATTGCAAGAAAGAAACGGAGTATCGCGTAGAAAATAGTTTCACCATTGCATACCAGACGAATATCATTCTTGTGTTCTTTACGACTTACGTATAATCAAAGTAATCGGGTCACTTTTTGCGGTGTAATTGTGTTGAAAATAAAAGGAAATGAGTAAAGGATAAACTTATATGTGGTAGTACCATACTGTACACTGTACGTATAGAAGAAAGATATTTTTATATCTCAGTTGATATTATTTAATGTTATTATTTTATATTCTTTTTTGTGATCTATTATTATTATTGTCATTCAAATCTATATTTTGTTGTTTTATCCTTTTTGTTGTTGCTTATTTTTATTATGTTTGATTTATTTAAATACAGTATGTTACTATACCAAATAATTAGTTTTAAAAATTTGATTAATGCAATTAGCTTTCGACTTTTCAATTGAATAAATAAATAGATAGATACCTAAATTCACATAAATGATATAATTTAGTACAAATTCCCGATACTTTTAAGACATTAAAATTTTAAATAAGGCCCTACTCCGAGCAAATGACCTTGAGCATTCACGTCATACTAAATCCGATGGCCGGCGCGCGAGTTAGCGCTGCCAACTCCCTTGTCCCTGTACTCTTTCGGCCTTCTGAATGCTTACACACAGGCTTCATGACAGTGCACAAAAAGAAAGCAGGTCCTTCAGCGGCGTATAACCCCACCACCGCGTTCACTATGGAGTTCGCCAACATCCGCGGACTCCATACAAACCTTAATGCCGTCCACCACCTTCTTGAGACGGCCCGGCCTGCTTTGCTCTTCTTGACGGAGACGCAGATTCGTTGTCCGGCCGACAATTCTTACCTAATGTACCTCGGTTATTCGCTTGAAGGAAACTTCAAGCCAAAAGCCAGGGTATGCTTGTATGTTCGGTCGGACGTCTGCTGTCGCCGTCTGCGCTGCATGGAGGACCCCTCCTTCTCCGCACTGTGGGTGCACGTGGATCTTGGTTCCCTGAGCCGCATCTACGTGTGCCTCTACAGGTCACACAATGGGGACGATGAGATGACTCGGCTGTACAGATACCTTAGCCAGGCGGCAGATGACGCGCAGGTGCAGTTCCCGTCAGCGGAAATGGTGGTCTTGGGGGATTTTAACGCACATCATAAATTATGGTTGGGCGCTTCCAAGACCGATCATGCTGGCGGAGCTCCCTATGCATTCGCTCTCACACATGACTTATCACAACTGGTGAACCAGCCCACCAGGATCCCGGATGTGGCGAGTCATGCGCCGTCTCTGCTGGACCTTCTGCTGGCGAGTCACCCGGCCGGGTATAGTGTGACCGTTAGTGCTCCTTTGGGCACTTCCGATCACTGCCTGGTTCGGTCCTTGGTACCGTTCGCTTCACCTCCACATCCCGTGCAGGTTAAGCTAGGGTCTGGCATTACTTGTCGGCGGATTGGGATAGCATGCGGGAATATTTCGCATCTATGCCTTGGCGGCAGCGCTGCTTTAAAGGAAAAGATCCTTCTGCGAGTACCAACGCTATTGCTGACGAAATCAGACTAGGAATGGAATATTACATTCCTTCATCTGAGATCAGTAAAGGCCGTGGAGGCTCCTGGTTCAATCGTGCATGCGCCGATGCTGTCGGTGACAAACAGGCGGCGTATCGCGCTTGGATCAGGGGCCGCGCTAAGAATTATCCTAATATCAGTTCCCTCAAGGAAGCCCATAATCGAGCCGCCAAGGCCTGCAAGAAGGCCTACGTTAGAGCGGATTCGCAGCGCGTTTGCAGGGTTGGGCGAGCGTTGGCCAATCACCCAACTAGCAGTCGTGCTTATTGGAGATTGGCCAGGGCCGTGCAATCTAACTTCTGCCGTCCAGCACTGTCCAAACTTCCGGCATACGGTCTGCTCGACAACTTGTGTTCGTGGATTTCTGGCTTTCTGCATGGGCGTATAATGCGTGTCGTCGTTGACGGACAAGTTTCGGCGTTCATGTCGGTTAATGCAGGAGTTCCGCAAGGCTCGGTGCTGTCGCCCACCCTGTTTATTCTGCATATCAATGATATGTTGTCGCTTGGCAACATTCATTGCTATGCAGATGACAGCACGGTTCATGGGCGATACTGCCATGGGCCCCCAGGTTGCCGGGTCGACACTGTAAGTGGGCGCGAGGATCTTGTCATTGAGCTCAATCGGTCCTTGGGTCTCATTTCTTCATGGGGCTCCAGGAATATGGTTGAGTTCAATGCCAGGAAAACCCAGGTGTGTGCGTTCACGTGCAAAAAATCCCCGTTCTCTCCCCTCCCCATTCTTCAGGGTATTCCCCTCTCAATGCGGAATGACAATGGATGTCCGTTGTGATCTCGATCCAAGGAATCACATCGAAGGCGTAATATCTGCCACTTCCCGCAGGGTTGGGGTTCTGAACAAGGTGCGTCGGTTTTTCACGCCCGGTCAACTTGTATAAAGCACAGGTTCGGCCGGGTATGGAATACTGTTCGCACCTCTGGGATGGATCCGCCCAGTACTTGCTCAATGCCTTGGATGGATTGCAGCGGCGGGCCATCCGCATTGTGAATTATGCAGGCAACTTAGAGTCGCTACAGTTACGGAGGGATGTCGCCTCTCTAAGCGTGTTCTACCGTGTTTACAATGGCGAATGCTCTGAGGAATTGTTCAATTTGATCCCCTCCTCTCCTTTCCTTAACAGAACCACGCGCGCTGGCTTGCGGAGCCATAGCTTGACTATTCAATCCATCTCGGCGCGAACCAAAAGGTTCTCTAATTCATTTTTCTGCCGCGCAGTCAAGCTGTGGAACGGTTTGCCATCACACGTGTTCCCTCCTTCCTATAATCCTGGGTCCTTCCGCCGTAGCGTAAAGAGGCATCTCAGCGGGCCGGCATGATTGTATGGAATGATATGAGACTTCCGTCTGATACCATTCTGGGCGGCATTAGCACTTACCACCAGATGCAATGCAGTCTCTATGCCGTGCCAGTATAAAAAAAAAAACGAGACACAATTTCGTTAGTAAATTTTGACTGTTTAGAGAACAAAAAGCCATCTATACATATAATCAAAATGTTAATGGTCGATGTCTGTACATGGAAGATATATTAGAAAATTTGGATCACTGAGTCATAGGGACACTCAGACTTCCATTTTGAGATCGATCGGACCAATAACTAAAAACTTCAAAATGGCAACCACTATTTTCAATTTTTAATACAAAGTCAGCCGATGGCGATGTCTAGGAAGACATTTCAATCGCTTAGTTTTTTTAACTTGATAGAAATCAAATAAACAAACAATTCAACACTCGCGACCGTACTGAAATAAATTTCAATTAAGAAAAAAAATCGCAAAGGACGCGTCAGTACCAGTTGCAACATGCACCCATGCGCCAGCCGGGGCGGCGGCCTTGAGTTGAGGCCCGCGCTTTGACTTATGCCGACGGCACGTGTAACATAAAGGTAATGCTTATTTCGGTTACCGGTATGATACCGGTAAAATCTGTCAAATTTAATGATTGATGGTGGATAAGGGTTACCTTTTAAAATACCGGTATTTTTTTGTTTCGGTTGTAACCTAAAAATTACGGTTTTCTCGATACCGGTTTCGGTCCCTGATTTTTAGATATTTTTACACCTAATTATTAACTACTCGTAACTTCAATCCTTTACGAATTCAGTTCTGACCGATTTATTGCATATACCAACTTAAAGTTAACAATATTTTTAATACTTACTAGACTTTAAGTTAAACCTAGTTTCTCATTCTAAATCAAAACTCCCATCTCATCGACATGCCATTTCAAACAAGGTGCTCGGGTCGGGCGCCGAACCCGCACCACACGTTTTAAATTAACAACGCATGATGAATAGACGCACGCATCTTTTGTGGAGCGTTCTATTTTGTTTTATTTACAAGCAGATGGGTGTAGGTTCGATCCGTTTCCATTTTTATTTATTAACTTTGAAATATTATGAATGTTGCTCTTTTATTTGTGTTCTAAGTATATTAAAATTATGTGTTAGTAGTTGTATTATTATTTTTATATATGTCACTATAAAAGTTTCTAAGACAAAGTTCTTAGCTAACGCTGTCTTAAGCGCTGTAGTTGGACAAAATAACATTGCGGTTTTTAAAATACCATTGGACAGATAATACAGTTTATTGTATTTGTAAGCGTTTTCGTTGCCAATCCACTTCCAAGACAGAATTTTAAGTGGTTTGTTTTTTCCAACAATTCCCTTTAGTACAGTCTCCCCAAAACTTATTAAAATCGCATTCCAATTAAAGCATAAGTTAATAACATTCCTATAATAAGCCCATAAACGGGAGTGCATTCCCGTCTCCTGTTCGAGTCCCACCGGGATCTATTCCGGGACCCCTCCGCAATCCCGGGAATATATTTTTTATCCCAAGTCTCCTACTAAGTGAAGTATTTATAGAAATAGAATGCCGCCATTTTCCATCGGCGTTATCTTTGACGGGTTTTAGTTTTTGATGCGTTTGAGAAATATTATTTTGTTAAGTTATAGGAAAGAGCTTAAATCTTGTCTAGATTTCATCAACAATTATACCTTGAAGTTTGAATTTATAATAACAAAGTCATGCGTGGCATTGCACTGGGCTCGTCACTTACGACATTAGCGGTCTTATTCAGATACATATTTAAAACCTACTTTAGTTATTAATTGTTTTGTTTCTCTCAAACTGAATTCTAAAGTCGTTGAAAAGGGACCAAACATGCGATAACTAAAATATGTTCTAAATCAGTCGATGTATAAGGTCGTAAGTGCTAGGTATCTTAATATACATAAATCACTCTATAATATCGTTCAAAATACCACGGTACTTACACATTGCTTTGTGGCAGAAATAGACTTTAGCACCCAGACGGTCCCATCTCCCTAGTAAATTACAAATTATATACAGCATTCAAAATTGCACCAACATTTCATGAAACAACATTCATCTTAAATTCGCAGAATTAACCCCGAACAACATCTGTAATGACATCGACTCGGCTAATAACCAAACATACCCTTTAAGAATACCCTAATAGAAACTGGATAGGCGATCCATCACCGCCCCAACCCCTGCATTATTTATGGGGGTGCATTCCCGGTAATCTTTCAATATCTTCACAATTCGGGGAGGATAAGTGCACCACCTTAATAGCATTCTTACAGAAGTCATTTTCGTGGAATAAAAGCGCATGTGTACCGCTTTCCGTAGAATAAAGGCGTATGTCCGGGTTAGAGATACGACCTTTCGGAACAGTTGTAGAATTTGTTTGTCTGTTGTGATATGTACGGTATTTTCTAATTAATTGTGAATGCTTCTAAGGGGAATCCGAATGTCATTCATCTTTGTCTGATTCGGGGTTTGCTTGTAGCAATTCTTAACTTGTTATTTGTAGAGCTATATGGCATTAAGTTTTAGGTTGCTGAATGAAAAAGCAATGCTTAATTTTCTTATGAATCTTAAACAGTTAAGGCTCACTTAAAATCAAAGAATATTTAATAACTTTAAGTCATAGATATCAAATCCCATACTGGTCTTAACGACATTTAAAAACAAGATATATATTTTTTAATTATTGCAATTCAAGAGTGAAACATAAAGGAAATATACCTATATTTGATAATTCCGTTTAAGCACATTTACCAAATATTGTAAGCTGGCATAATTTTACTAAGCAGTCTCATATTCTAATATGTATTTATAGACTCCATCACAATAATATCAGGTGTAGTGTATATAAAATTATAAAAAAAGTGTTAACAGTTAAAGAATTAACTTTACAACACGACAGGAAGAGCGCGCCAACAGGTTACCTCCTGTTATCGGTCACCCAAATTCGTTATATCTTATCAAACGGCATCTTCGGCGAAATGTTCCCATGTTACGCAAACGCACAAACATACGGATTTTTTCTTTAGCAGTCAATATTTGCTTTTGGTGTGGTAACGTGATTTACGACGGAATTTGTGTACATGTTCGGCATGTTAGAAGATGTTGTTTTTGTTGTTCATAATACGCCAGCATTGAATGATAAACATGGGAAATAGATTGATATGTTATAGTTGCAATCTTGTTTTCACATGACCAGAGACATTTATTATAGGTATTTAAAGATATCTTAAACTTTATGGTCATTGCTATTATAATAAAGCTGAAGGGATTATTACATGCTAATTCCTGGAACTACAATTCAAAATTAAAAATGTATGTCGTGTATGATAGCTTTATTCTTTAAGACCATTAACATTGCGCTGTGACCCTTGGGAACCGAGCAAATACGAAAGAAAATATAGAAATATGTCTTTACAAAGACATATGTCTATTTATTTAAACCATACCGTTTGTAAAAGCACCGAGCCCAGTTGAACTAGACCTATAGCCTTAAATTATAGGTATCTTAACTATCAAGCTTTCAATACATAAACTCACGCCTTTATCTCCAAAAGGGTAGGCAGAGGCCACCAGGACACCCACATTTCGCCTTGTATGTTCCGTCCCATGATGTGATAGAGGGCGAGCCTATTGCCATATCGGGCACAAATTACTGACACCGGACTGATAATGAATGGAAAATTCCAATATCACTTTGAAAGGCTCAGGCTTTCGAAATCTCAAAAAGTGAATCTCACATACCTTAAGTTACAATAAACTTCTTACTGCTGATAAGGAAATAGACAATAAAAAACGCCAATAAAAGTACACGACAGATCGGAAGCGTCAATAAATAACTCCAAAGTATTGAAACATGTTTCTTCGGAAACAAATTTTCATTTCATCCGCCGTCCCTTCAATAAAAACTTTCCTGGGGATTTCCAAAACTGTGTTAGAATATAGATGTTAAAAACTTGGAGAGTTTAAGGTTGCGTTGTTGTTCTTGAATCTTTATTATCCTGTTTGTAATGGTGACTGCCTCGGTGGCGTAGTTGTACGGTTAGAAAACTGAGGTCTCGGGTTCGAATCCCAGGTCGGGTAGTGATATTGGATTTTTCTTTTCATTATCAGCCTGGAGTTAGGAATTTGTGTAAGGCGATAGGCTCGTCCCCTATTACATCGTAGAACGGAACATACAAGGCGAAATGTGGGTGGCGAAAAAAATCACGTCTTCATAATCAGTACATAATGAAGCTCTGAAACTCCCTATATTCATAAAACCAGTACATATACATATATTAAAAAGACACCTGTACATCCTAACTAGAGTTAAAGTCTCTACTTATATGTCTATAATCTATATATATGTCTAAAAGCGTGTAACAGTGTTTGCCGGTGAAGTTTCCGCCACATCGTCACCGTTCCCGGGGTGGTAACTCGGTTCCTGAGCGGTTTGCACCTCCATCTACCCTCGCGGAAACTTCTGTTACGGCTTGAGTGGGGGGAGGCA
The DNA here is from genome assembly GCA_949752805.1 of Deilephila elpenor. Taxonomy (NCBI): domain Eukaryota; kingdom Metazoa; phylum Arthropoda; class Insecta; order Lepidoptera; family Sphingidae; genus Deilephila; species Deilephila elpenor. Next base: position 11,249,610 of record OX457113.1, read on the forward strand.
GCGGGTGGGGACAATATTTTGGATAAGATGTCTGTTGCCCTATTTGTTTTAAAATTGAAGACTAATTGAGATTCAATGATAGTGGTGACGATTTTTCAATTAACAGCAATGAAGTCAAAAAGCCGTGTTTATTTTATTAAGTCTTTTGATTTAAGTAACAACATATTTCACTGCTAGTTACTTCTTCTTGATATTTAAATTGAGTTTAAGTAATGTATCAAATTCTAAAGGAACCACATTTCAATTCAAGACAACAATAGCGTACATACTATTTTCATAGCATTACCATTAAGAATTTCAGAACCTTTTTAGCATCCTCCCCGCGACCTCCCGTGCCCAGCACCACAATCACAACTTTTCGCCATCGAAAGTATTTATATTATTTCACTTTGTCAACGCGGGTTTTTGTCAAACTTCGCGTAATACACTTACCGTACGTGTTCGAAGTTGCGCCGTTTTGTTTCAATCATACATTTGATAAGTTTGTTCAAGTTTTTCTTTAACTACACTATGCTTTTAGGCGAGACTTTTACATTTCATTTAGTGTCATTGTTTGAAAAGTTTCTTCGGTTTGTTTTTCACCTGTTTATTTTCGGAGTGTTTTTATGTAAATTTGTATTTTGTTTTGGAACAACGGACGTGATATTTTACCAATTGGTTATTATTTTAAAATAATACACTAGGGAATTTCTATGGTATGCAACAGTCCGCCAACCCGCACTAGGCCAGCGTGGTGGACTATACAGCCTAACCCCTCTCAATCGTACTCTCGACTGCAGAGGGACGTATATGTATTCATAAAATACAACACACTAAAATATGATCACATGGATTCTAGTATGAATTATCTTAAAATATCTTAATAAGTACATATTACAAAAACTTATAACAGCTAACGGTCGCTAAACTGCCAAACAGCCACCCTTCTAGAACCAAAAGCCTACCTAAAGTAAATTCGCATTCATTCTATTCGAACCCGCTACCCTTGTTTGCGTAACCCGACACGCGCGCTTTGTGTCGCCCCCGCAACCCCTGCTTATTGTTTTACATCGAAAAACAGTAAAATCTCACCATTGTGGTTTTATTTCATTCAATCCTTTATTCATACGATTTCTGAATGCCTTGTGAATTGAGAAAAAACGATAACGGCCTTATACAAATGTTAGTTCTGAGTATAAATACGAATTTTGAGTACTTGAACACCTATATTTGAGGGGGAAAGACTTAGGTTAGATTCCTAGGTAAGTTCCTAGGAAAGTTCCTAGGAAAGTTCCTAGGTAAGTTCCTAGGTAGTTGAATATTATTACTTCTACAAGGTCAGACGACCTGGTGAAGGTTGTAGGTTGAAGGTTGTAGGAAGTCGCTAGATACAGGCCACTTCCAACAGGTGGATGTGAGGATCCTCGGGGAAGGCCTATGTCCAGCAGTGGACTTCCTGTGCCTTGATAGATAGATATTTAAATACTATTTAAAAATAAATAGGTACTAACTTTCTTCGCAAGACAATTCTGTAGGTATACTTGGATCAATGCAAGTATAGTAAATTATACCGGGTATATCAAGACTGCGACCGAAAACGAAGCCGGGTGATAGTTTTAGTGGTTACAGACACAATGCAAATACAAATTTCGCAAGATAAGCGGCAGATTTTTTTTTGCAATTTTTTGAAAATCATTGTTTTTGGGTAGTAAATACCTAGTTATTGCGAAAATAGTATTTTAAACCCTATCGTACCATTGCGTCTTAAAAAATAAAAAGGTGTACATCATTATTTTAGGAAAACTATGTTTTTATCAGCCAAATACGACGATAAGTAAAAAATTACCAAAAAAAAGTTGACGATTTTTTTTTTGCGAAATTTTTCATTGCATTGTGTCTGAAGTCACTAATACTACCACCTGGCTTCGTTTTCGGTCGCGGTCTTGATATACCCTGTATTATAAAATAATATACCAATTAAACCAAGACAATATGATTTTCAAGACTTCTCCTACATGGTTTTTTAAAATTTTATCATACGTACACTAATAAATAATAATAATTACAAAACACAAAACCATTTACCACAAACAAATCGGGAATCAAAGCCGCGACCTCTCGTTTCGCGCCGTACGCCGGAGGTGGTGAAACTCATTAGTAGCACAAAAGATTACAATTAAATGAATGTTGGTCTGCGCAGCCCTTGTCTGTACCTAACCGCTGAACATGCTGCCCTCGGGCGCTGCCGCGGGACGCAGGTTCATGTTCCGATTTGGGTAGTTTTAATTTGATTTTTAATGGTACAACGAGTGGTAGAGAATTAGTGGGAGAATTTGTTACCTGTGAAATGAGTAATGACGTGAATGGGGTGACCTATATTTTTTCGATTAATTTCTTTATTTCTTTAATAATGATTACATGTACTAAAGGGAAATCACACAAATTAATTTAGTGAAAAAAAAACTTCATAAATAACTAAATTTTAATGAACACAAAAACCAAATTAAACCTCACATTTACCAATATGTATTATTAAAGTATTAATCATCAAGTCAATCACGCTGTGCACCCAAGCGCAGGCTGATTCCGCACCGCTATCGACCATGCGGAGGATAACGCCACTTCGCCACACTCAGGGCGAGTAAACCAACATCCTAAGTATCCAGAATCCTTCCACGCGGAGAATAATTCCGCCACTTCGCCCATCCGCCCAGCTCGCCACCGCCACCGCATATTTCCCTTTGTAATCGCCCCTCGCACTCGCCCTACCCCTAATGATTTTTCCTCATATTTGTTTTGTTGTGTAAATGTTGTTGGTTTTTGCTGCAAATTGCTCGAGGCTGTTGTTACGCGTGCGTTGGTTATGCCTTAAGTTGTTGTTAATTGTAGTGTACAAACAACACTACCGTCGGACGATTTGGGGTGAAGTATTCCCCTATTTGTGTAATAGGTAGTGTCTTGAGTCGGAACTAGGAATAGCAATACTTTCTTGTATGGAGTTTAATGTAATGGTCTGCGTGCATCATGGAGTCCTTCGTACAATTTTGCGACGAGCATGCCATTCGTCTGATGGTGAGCGATATGACGTCATAAATTACAAAGCAATGCTTGGTATTCCACTGCGCTCGCTATCCTGAGACATAAGATGTTAAGTCTCATTATGTCCAGTAGTTACTCTTTTTCATTTGTTGTCTGTCGTTGTGTATCTTAAAGCAATCGTAGCTTGTATCAGTGCAAATTAAAGAAAATATCATGGAATAATTTTAAAGCTATTTTTCCAACAGTTTTAGCAGGTTTTAGACTTATCATTAGTAGACAAAGTCTACATACAAATCTCACAAGTCTAAAATGACTTCTAATTGAAATTGAAATCATAAAGTTGTCAATCAAACACAACCGAGGAGTCACCGAAATTTCCATAAGAATGGACTCGGCGGTCTTGAGTCCTCCGACACGTGTCTCGGGGCTTAACTCCACTCACAATTAAGCATTAAGCACCGGTTAATTAAGCTCAGGGCGCTTTGTCGCTGAAACCCTTTAAGCTCAATGGAAGCGTATAAAAAAGCTCATTGAACCAACTCTATTGACAGTTGCTGGAGCTTTTAATAAAGCTGTTTGCGTTGTTGGATTAGTGTTGGAGTTTGTGGGATTTTGCATTTATTAGCTTTCTGTGTTTATGTTTCGTGGGAAATAGGATGTGAATAGTTTATTTGATGTTTTTAATTGAAGAAAGAGATTACAATGACTCTAGAGTAGGTATAATTCAATCCAAAATTAGTGCATCGATTAGAGATAAATAGACAAATAAAATGTTCCTAAATCTTAACACTTATTGTAATTCTTGCTGTTATTTTTTCTGTTTTATTTTCTATTTGTGCTTGAACGATATCAAATCTAAATCCTTTCAATCGTAGAAGAAACCTGTAATCAGCAAAACGTATCTGGCTGGTATTTTTTGTTAAGATTTATCAATAGTTTCTCCAATTACAATCCTTGCGTTCTTGGGTTAGATTTTTTAAATTTTGTAGTTATGATTATTTATTACTTTCTTTGACAATTCCACTAGTGTGTTCCACTAGTAACAATTCTTTCTCAATTCTATATAAACATTGCTCGCCGGAAACCTGGCAGGACTCGCAGTGGCACGTCCCACGCATGAGTAATGTCGCGTTCCGTTACATCGCATAATGAAGAGCCATACTTAATATTAATGCTAGATTCGACTAGACGTCTGCGCTGCGTCTAACTTTTAATTAGTTTCGCGGAACAGTCAACGGCCGTGGTGAAAGTAAGGTTTAGTTGTCTCAGGGATTTGGTGGTGGAAGATTCGATACTTGGGTAGGGCAGTTTTTTATTTTTTCGTTTGATTGGTGAGCAGAAAGATTGACGATAGGTAGAGCAAGATTTAAAATCAAAAATAAGATTTTTTATATAATGCCAATCCATTTATTTAGTAACTAGAAAGTGGAAGAATAAAAATAACCACATAGCAATCTAAATTTTATATCTGATATAGATAATGCAGTTCAAAAGCACCACAAAATTTCCAATTGTAAAAACAAACAATACGTACCGTATGTTTAGCACAAAGAGCAGAATGAGATCGATAGTGGCTCACCAGTTTTCACACATCCCCTCGACGGAGGGTTGGCAGCGGTGTCCGCTTACAACACAACAGAATGGAGTCGAGTGGCCGCGCTTTTATTACGACACAATTACCGTTGATTAGCTCGCATTGTGTTGTTCCTTCGATATTGTATGGAAATAGATCAGCGTTGTACTTGGAAGCAAAAATCATGTTACAACACACGTAAAGTACCTATATGATATTAATTTAAAATCATAAAATACGACAAATATAATTAAAACATAAAATATGAATTAATTAAATTACAACACAATTTATCGAGCGAAATTAATTTGTACATTACGTTCCAAATTCAAACCGCTAGTGTAATTCGAAACGAATCAATTAAAAACGTATCTAAAATGATTAGCAAATAATTAAAACGTCAGTGCGTTTATTAAAAGTGGAAAATAGTTAAAATAATCGAGTTAATTATATCGGCCGGCAATAAATCCATGTAGCGAGCTATAAGACGCGGGAGATTGTCCCGCGATAGCAGCGCTAAAGGACACTTTGATTGAACGAACCGGACAACGTAGATAAGCGGTTCTGCCTTCGCTATTTGCATATTAAATGAGTTTATATTAATTTCTCCCGGAGCGTGTTTTGTTAGCGACGTCCTCGACTATCGCCGCATCTCGTGTCCACGTGAGCTACGCTTCAACTCGACTGCAAGACGTGTTCGGCTCTACGCTGAACTTATTAAGCATTTTAATTAACAACGCCACTTTTCTAAGCCATTGTACTGATTAAATCGCAGTTTTATAATGAAACCTTTAAGGTATTTCGCTGATTATCTACTGCGAATCAAACGACAGTTTAAAGTATATTTTAATCTTTAAATTAACGGTTAAATGCATTTTGAACGGAACTTTTATATTGTATTTCATAAGTATTCATTAACGGTTTCATTAATAAAAATTATACGAAAATGTAAATATATTGAATCGTCTCGCGGAAATCCGATTGAGATCGAATATATTATGCGACGTATTCTTAATTAGGAAACAATATTACATTTATTGAGATGTCAGATAAAACGAACGTCGATGGAGGAGAGCTCATAAAATACTTGAGACACATAATTTAGGAGCAACAACATTAATGTCACATCACTCCAAAACTATAATAAATTGATTACCGACAAATTCATGCAGCGATTGTTTTTTACTCTTTAATTAATTAATTAGCATTAATTATATCAAATATTTATCGGTCATAAAACCGAGAGTCGTTAAACATAAATTTATTACGAAATCAATAATATTAATTCTTTCATTTCTAGTTTGTTTAATTGCTTCTATTTTACTTTGATTTTATCACTTAAATGTATCTATTTAACGTTAATTATTCGTAGATATAAAATAATATGTGTCCGTTCCCGTATTTAATAAACACGGAATATTTAATTACTCGTCTAATGGTATTTTTATATAGATTTTTATCAACTCGAAACAAGAAAATTAAAGAACTAGTGTATAAATTAATACCCATTAATAATCATAGCTTATTTTAAATTCAATCATTATATTATTTGTTGCTTTTATAAAAATAGAAAATAATTTAATAAAATATAAAGATTAAAATAAAAATCACTTATCTTAGCAAAAACAATGGCATGTAATTAAATTAAATCACAATACAAATTGTATTTCATTTACTATTCATTAACTTAAAATCGAACAATTCAATTGAATGTATTTTTAATTTCAAACGGTATATTTTAGTTTTAAAGTTGCTCCTTAGGATTTTATATTATTCTGTATTGTAGGCGATCTTGAGTTTAATCTGAAATGTTAGCTCCACGCACCGCGGTTATTTAGCATTGGTAATGTATATTATTAGTTTAATTAAGTGAATGCTATTCTAATGGAGTTTTTATGTCTATGGTAAGGAGAGTGTGATGTTCTCTACACGTTAATAGTTTTAAAGGTATTGTGGATTTTTTATTAGTGAAATGGGACTGTATACCTTATACAGAGGTAAATTGTTCAGTTCTCGTTGATAATGTTTCATTAAGTTAATTTATTTATTTTATTTATTTATTTATACTCTTTATTGTACATAACAAGTTACAAAGGAATGTGATACAAATAAAAAATGTTACATTTTCATACTACATACTTTTTTTAAGTATCTTTCAATTAAAATATTGATTTATATTGAGTCCTATAGCACATAACTCTACTGAAATATGAAAATACTTGGACTATAGCTAACTACACTAACTTATTATATCAAATATATACTTCTCTAAAACTATAAATAAAAAACAAACAATAAAATTATCACGCACCTAAACATATACATAATCCAAAACCGTCAAATTATTATGCCGGCGCCGTCGGTGAGTGTGAGGTGTTTGGGCAGGTAACAGTAATAAAGTAGGGACATATCTGATTGTATAATATGGAAGATATACGAGGTATCACGTGCACAGTAAATTATGGCGGCGACTTTCCCATGAAGGTCACTGACTGCTCTAGTCGCGCGGTTTCATACAAAATGTCATACATTCATACATTTTTGTATGAATTTTAATGGAGCGATTTATGGTGTAAATTTCAAAGTAGGTAACATAAGGGTAATATAGTTTTAGTATTTTAGTTAAATTAGTTTTGTAGTAGCTAGGTGTCATGGCATATCACATACCATGGTTTCTTATTTAGGTTTCAGTTGTCACATATTATGTCGTAATGCCTATTATTGTTTAGTCTTTAACTCGAAATCTAGATAAATACAGGTAATTAATCGAACATAAATTAGACATAACATACTGACATAAGCTTATTTCTGTCTAGAAATTTATAATTAAGGTTATTTACGTTTGAATGATCAAATATGTAACCCGTTTTTCTAAATAAAATTATTTTGCTTCATTTGTAAATAAAAGTTATGTTGGTGATCCCAATAAAATAAAATAAAAACCTTAAATTTTGTATGAAATAAAATCCCATACAAATTTCGTATGAAACCGTCCCATTTCCTGCATGGCGCCTAAACATTACTATGTGAATCACGAGTCCCATACCGTGACAACACTCGCATAGATTAAAAAACCATAAAACACGGCCTTGAACGCACAAACAGACGAACGCGTCGTAATTGATCAATTATGTTATGAGCGGTTATTTTAATTGTCGAAATTTATTGCGACGTCGCGCGCCATTTTGGTAACTTGTGGCGGGAATACTAAATGTATGAGCTTCCTTCGGGAATGTGTCCTGAATTGGAGAGGTTGTATGGTATGTGTGGAAATCTTGTTAATTGATTCAGTAGTTTAACAAGAATGGAATAATCTTTGCATTCTATATTCCCTTCTCATGTGTCTAAAGCTATTAATTAGAAAAGTAAAGCACACATTTTCAATTCGCGTAGATTATTACGCAACAAACCGTAAAGTCTGATTCACTTATCAAATCCCCTTCCAAAATATACTTTTTGACATTTACATAAAAATCTAGAACTCTTAAATCTACGAGGTATCTTTTAGACAAACGGACAACTTACACTTTACCGTGTAACTCAATTTCAAAAGTCTCAATAATCACACACTACATTGCCTACATGCTCAAACAACATCCTTGTTAATTTCGTATTATTATCCCAGCTAGTAGTTACCCTTGTTGAGGTCCCTGCCTACCCTTAGTTTCCCATGGTCATCTGATACTTCGCACGCGCGAGGCAAGCGACATCACTCCGCCCTCGATCATTGTGAAAACATCCATTATTATTAACTTCTAGTATGCGACCTTCCACTCTCAATCGATTCTCTCGATTGTAGAGTAGGCCCGTGCCCTGCAGTGGGACGTATATGGGCTGATATAGATAGATAGATAGATAGATAGATAGATAGATAGATAGATAGATAGATGCGACCTTTAGATCAGATTGTGTAGTTTTTTATAAAAATGTTGGCTGTCTATTGCTCACTTTACAAAACTAAACTGCGCTGTTGTGTTCCTGTTTGAATGACATTGTAGCCAGAGTAACTACTGGTCATATTGAGACTTAACATCTTGTGTCTCAGGATGGCGAGCGCAGTGGAATGCTAAGCAATGCCTTGTAATTCATGATGTTGTATGGTTTTGGTACCGTCCACGAGCGGTAGTATCGCTTACCATCAGGCGGATGTCATGCTTGTCTCGCAATAAAAAAAAACTTCATTATGAGGAAAAAACATTTTTAATGGTATATGAATTTCACTTGCACTAGGTTAGCGTGATTAAGAGCTTATTATCACCTCTAATTAGTAGAGGATGAATGAAAATACTTAATAAAATATTTAAAATTTTATACATTATTTAATCAGTCACTTCTTTCTCTCCCACCTGGTTCACAGGGCTGTTTTCCCTAGAGAAGAACAGGAAACTAGCGTTACTCTTTTCAAAACAAGTTTACAATACAGTGATTACAAGAGTAGCAGCTTATTTTAATACAGAGCAGTACATCATCATCTTTTTTCTCATGATTTTGACGAACATACTCAAACATCCGAACGAATGCAATCGAAACAAGAACAAAGTCGCGGACATTAAGACGCATGGCTCCACTGTCACAATAGTAAAGTTTCATTTGGACCAAATTAATGGTAATGGAAAAGTCGGGTCGCCACCCCCACGCACCCCCGCACCCCCCGCACACTGAGGGAGGGTACTGTCTTGGAATTTTCTTAGTTTCATATAGTTGAGGATGAGTTTGTTAGCTAGTTGATGCTAGAATCTATCATTGTTGCGTATAGAGAGCTGGTCGTGTCGTGTTAAAAGGTATATAATAAATGAATACACCCAACAGTCACATACATAGTCCTGACCCCACACTAAGATCGAGTCTTGTGTCGTGGGCATCAGGAACTACGAGAGACTTTCTGGTCTCACAAACCCAGACTCGAGACAAATACAGAAACCTACAGTAGATTGAATCTTATTGAAGACAATGATTTAATTCAATCATGCTTACTTGTTTAATTTCTTGTTTTCTGACTAAAAAGCTCTACCATGGCATCGAACCCATGGCCTCTTATTCAGCTTCTCTACACATAAACAATTGAGTATCAATATCAACAGCTGTTTGCGCACGAGTCAAACATTTCCACATTGTTGGCAACCCTTTATGAATATGAAATTCAATTCGGCGCGTGCGTCTGACGCTCGCTTTCTTAACGTCCAGGGTTCCCCTCCCGGTGAATGCAATCATTTTGTGGCTGTGCTATTGTTTAGTACTTGAAAATTTTGTTTGGTTTTCGCTTGATTGTTTGGTAATCGTTTGTTTGGGTTGTGTTGTGTTTGTGTCCTTGAGATGGTTTAAATTGTTTTGCTCTAATTGGTACAGTAATTTAAAAATGGAAGGATTGGCAGTTAACTTTACCTTTCTTTGCTGAACAAGTGCCCCGATATGATAGGCAGAAGTTAGGGCTCATCCCACCCAATCTGGTAAGAACCTAGCTATATGTTGATGGCTAACCATCGACATATCAATTCAAAATAATCAAGTATCAAACCTCGTAAAATCTTAACGTGCACTCGAAGACGCATACGGTTTTAAGATGTTTCCAAAATCAGTCGCTTTGTCACTCAAAATTTGACTTGTGCCGTCCCAAAATCTACTTATATTCAGAACCAAATAAATTTATATTACCCAAGACTTCAGTTGCGTGACTCGCAGCGGAACAGCGTCGACTAAACACCAGTTGCAGAGGTGTTGCTGTTACGAGCTTCGATCATTAACCAAATGTATTGAGTGTTATGTCGCGGTGTTGCCAACCTAAGGTGAAAACTACTGTTTTGTAGCTTTGCAGGTTATGCTGGCATCTGATGGGTATTATATCAATAGTGAAGGAGTTGTTGAGAAATTGACTTTTTGTGCCTTTGTGTCGATTAGGGTATGGATAAATACAATAGAAATATAATAGTCACTCTCATAGTCATGAGCCTAGTGAGATATCAAGTTTGTGTGGTGGATATGAGAAACTAATGAGACTCTGGTGTCCCAGACATAATATGAACATTTGTGAGACACACAAACATTTGTTCCGTTGCAGAGATCGAACCCACAGCCTTGTTTGTTACAATTTACATCAATATCATCTATAAATAATTACCAATTGTGATTATACCTATTTCTAAATTATTGTAGCCTTTTGTTTTCAATTTGATTTTATATTTAGATTGTCTAGTAATATTCCACGGCGTCAATGTGCCCAACGGTCTTGAGGCAATTGCCAGCCGCCATGTTTCGCAAGTCATCGCTTTTTCTAGCCGTCATAATTACGTAATTATAGCTATCGGCAACGACTTGCACCATCATATTTTTACTTTGACTAAAATCTGTTTTTAAAGTTCTCATGGAGCCTAACGCCGTCGCCTCACTCACAACCGTGTACAAACAAAATTATAACAATAAAACTAAGTATAATGAGGACGTCGAGTAAGTCATTTCTGATCGCACATGTGGCGCGAACGGAACGCATTAGCGGCCTCGTTTCCTGCCACAAAAAAGGACCTCAAAAAAATAAACGTCAAACTAGAAACCGACTGGTATTTACTCAAATAACATGAATTACTTGCCAGCAAAATGGTTTGTAAAAACCACGGAATTAATAACAGCCATTCGTGTGAACACTTACTCATCGGTTAGTTTTTCGTGCCATATAAGTCACTCGTAACATTTCGTACCAAATTAGTAGAATAGCGACATTTAATTAATTGGCAACACCCAATACAATTTGATTATAACTAAATAAATCGATTAAACTAATCGTCCGTCGGAAACGTAATTCGAAAATGGAACCTCGAATTTCAAAACAGGCCATTGGGGAGCGGTTAAAATCGACTCTATTGTCTCTGCGCTAACTGACGAATTGGGTTAAGGGATTTGAATTTCGAACGATCGTCGAAAGCATGTGTTCGATATTCAAATTAAGGATAGATGTGCAGCTCCGCGCCGGTAATTGAGAGTGGCGCGGCGGCGGACATCTGTTCTAAATACGAATTCAAATCCAACGTCTGTTCGATTTCTTTAATGATTATTGAAATTGCCAGTTGGGTTATGCGTGCTCTATTTTTGTAATGGAATTTGTAAAGCTAACGTCGATATCAGCTCGTATCATAATCACGGCCGCTACTCAACTGTTTGCAATACGCCTTGTTATCTACTTAGAAGTAATATAAAAACAACAATGTTGAATGTATACGGGAAGTTTATTACAGTTGAAAGTATGCTATGGCCGATACAACACCCAAAACGATTAGTAAAACGTGCCAATAAAAAAGCCGCTGTAAATGAAATGTGGTGTTTAATACACGTTAAGATTTATTATACACATAAAAAAACATAAAACAATTCACGTTACAAAATCTAATCCACTCGGGGCGAACAATCACAGCGGCAATATGTTTTTCCCGCCCACGTCCGAGCATTAATATTCGGACTTGTAAGCGCTATGTCGAAATTTAGTTTGTCATTATCCAATGTTATCATTACGGCGGCCATTTAATAACCGCGAGCGTAAACAAAACGCAATCACGTCATAAGACACCTAACGATCGTTAGCGAGGCCGATCAATTTAACGTTACATGAACAGTAATTAAACGGAATATTTTTCGATAATTACAACACGGTTTGTGTGGCAAATGGCTGAGATCAATCAAATTGTACGTATGAGTGCATTAAAATCGAAATAGGCTGTTTGGTACGTGCGCCGTCGTCTCAGCTATTAAAAACAATGACATCCAATATCCAACCCTTTGCAAATTATCAAGTCACTGGTCGAATGTAATTCCATTTTCAAATATGACATGGATACTATTTATCATCTTCACTAGCAAGGTTGGTAGTTAGAATTCGATTTTCAGACATCGAATGCATATTATATTTTTGAATCTTGAATTACAATGGATATTAGCCTTTCTGGTATCATTATAAATAGTAAATTAATTATGTTTTTCAACTTTAAAGTTTTATTAGTTTTGATGAAGAAGATGATTGCAATCTTTATTAGCAAAAATTCACATTACAACAATAGTACTTGTAAATAACAGGAAAGAGTGTGTATAATCAAGATTAACTTATTCCCTCCCATTTTTAATCACTATAATTTTATTCTACAGCAATTACTAAAGGTAGTAAAGATTATCTGATGTAAAGATGGAGTCAACCTCAAAATTACTAACTAGTAGAAACAAATATTATTTTTCGTTTAGTCGTTATTTAACTAGGTGTAAAGGCAACACACATATAATTATATTATTCCCACACATTTTATTCGCATTACAAGAGGTCCCCTCGCAGTGACCAATGAGCCGAGTCGACAGCTGCCTCTATTCGACTGTGACTAAATATTTTAAATTGTTACAACTTATGTATAGTTTCTGATTACCCACATGGATCGAGGCGACATGCAAAACTAGATGGCTAAGCAAGGCTAGGTTTGTGGTTATTCATTTTATTTAACTACGTCCTAATCTTGGGCATCTTTGCCAATAGCTAAGCGAAGTGTCGTACGCCTACAAGGTGGACGAACGACCTGGGGAAGGTTGCAGAAAGTCGCTAGATGCAGGCAGCTTCCAACAGCTCGATGTGAAGATCCATGGAGAAGGCATATGTTCAGCAGTAGACGTCCTGTGGCTGAATAGATCCATAGATAATGCTGGGCAAAACCCGCCTCTAAGGCTAGGAAATTTTATCCCATCTCAGTGATCCATCGGCTATCCAACTTTATGAGAATACATCAAAAATGCAGAGAAAGATTAAAAACATATTTTGCAATACGAATATCAACAATCAGCCAGTTGTGCAAAAAACGGTTACATCCACTTCCAATTTCAAAATTTCGAATTAAGAACGCAAACAGTTCGGTTAGTGTCATAACATCGGCCAGGTTCGGAAGCGTTCGCGGTAATGAGCCGGCGCGCACGCCACTGCGCCATTACCCACCCCCTCCCGCCCCCGCACACCCCCGCGCACCGCAGCCAGCTCGCCACCTGCGCGCATGCCTAATGGACCTAGATATGATATGAGGAAATCATGACTTGTCCTAGTGAAGGTTTGACATGCGAAAACAGTTATGGAAACAATACATGGAAGGAGGGAAAGTGTGATGGCCATCATGGTTTAGTACTAGCCTGGACAGTGACTGGCATTAACAGTCAGGGACCTAACAGGAATAAACTTTCCTGAGCTAAGAGACACTTGTTGAGAGAAAAATTAAATATTTGGCAGAGAATGAGGCAATATTTTAATGGAAACGATTGATCATACATTACAATAATGTAGTCTTAGTTTATTTACATTCTTAATATTTCATTAAATCTAGTCTGCAGCTTGTATGAAGATGTATTGATTTATATTATAACTAGTGGCCCGACCCGGCTTCGGCTGCATGCAGACACTTTTTGGTCCAGACCACATCAGATACAATTATTTCGCGTACTAACTAACTGTTTTATATTTAGACTCAATTGCCATGATTGATACTGCTTTTCTCGTCCTGTTTCGCAAACCGTTCTGTCCCGTCTCTATCTGTTCCATGACTTAAGGCATGCAATGCTGCCCTCTTATATCCAATTTAATCCGCCCTATATTCTATCCTAAACCGTCCCTCTGAGTTTGAAAGATTGGCAAATATACATATTTGAATTCTTTGTCCATTCCATGGGAACACTATATTTTTTTCGGGATAAAAGGTAGCCTATGTGTTAAACCAGGGTATTAGCTATGTCCATACCAAATGTTATCAAAATTGATCCAGCTGTTTGAGCGTGAAGAAGTAACAAACACACAAACTTTCTTACATTAATAGGGTGCAACTAATATTAAAAGTACTTGGCAATCATGAGCTGTGAAGAGCACTTCTATTTTCAAATCTCAATTGTCATGTCAACAACTGCTCCATCCCTTCTGCCGTTCCATATTCTGAGTACTAGGCGATCATGAGCACGTGTAGGTAAATCTCTTCAGAAGGAGTAAAGAGCTGTTTCTCTTCCAGCGGCCGCCCTCGTCGTCGTTGTCGTACGGAGGCGCCGTGAACGACGACGTCCGCTCGCCCGGCTCCGGTGGCACGCCCGGCCCACTCAGCCAGCCCCCGCCACAGACGCTCGACGCCACAGATCCAGGTAACTACCGAGCTATGATATCCTAGTACTTCTGAAACAATAGCGTGTTTGTAAGGTCCCAATATTTGTCTTGAGGTTTGAATTTAATATGTGGAATCCAGTAAAATAATAGCATTTTATATTACGATATTGTTGACGTCATATATACTATGTCGCTAGTAGGCTGTTAAAAGTTATGCTAGGTAACAAAGGTCAAGTTTATTTGAGGTTTCACATCCTCGCGTGTCTTATTTCCTGGTATTCTATGAAAGCAGTATCAGAGGTTAAATCTTATTATAACAGCAGCAATTTTATATTTATCACAATTGTTATCACCTGTTAGCATTCTCTATAAGCATGATGTCCTGGTAGTAATTTCGTTAATATGAAGGGTAATAAGAAAAAATAAGTGTTGCCACCAAGTACCATAAAATTAGACAAGTTCAGTCCGCCCCGTGACCACGAAAGCTGTAAAGTAATCGAAACGTCGGGAAGTTAAAAAATGTAAAAATTAAACCAAATCGCGATAAAATCCGTAAATAACAGTTTAATTTCAATTAGGAAAGTTGTTACTAATGAAATCAATTACACGTTAATTAATTTTTGAAGGAAAATCACAATCTTAAAACACCGGCGGAAAATATTATTAGGATCATATTCTACACTTTAAAAAAGCATTTTCATGAGTTGTAAATACGATATGATAAAATTGGAACGAATAGGAATCGGGAATTTAACCCATATATTACTTTCTACCCCTATTTACCACAAATGTAGTAATTATAATTAAAATATTTCCAATTATAACCCTTAAGGTTAAACAAATCGTATAGTAGCTATCCTTGGATTTGAAGGCGTTGACTCACGGTCGCGAGTCACTTCGTCGTCCACTGCGCCACCGCACCTCATGTTTATACAATGCCATATTAACGGGGTCTTACTTGAGAATGTTGTCCAGTAAAAGACATAATATACGAGATATAGAATTATTTTCCCTGTGTATTAATATTACGTGTAGAATAGTGGGCGTAAAAGTCAAAGAAGAAGAATATTTAATTTAGACAACTTTTTTGGTAGAGCTGGTAAAGAAGCTGAGAAATTTGTCGTCGCGGGTTCGATCCCCGCTCGGAGACAAATTTTTGTGTGATTCATATAGGCGTCGGGTCTGGTTAATAAGAGACCACAGTATCTCATAGTTTTTAACGTGACGCAAGACTAATTGGAGTGGAGTTAGAACTCAGGACAAATATGACTGGTGTATTCATAATTTATTTAGATTAATAAAATCACACCCTTTTTGGAATAATATTATCCTTTTTATTTAAAACACCACAAAGTTAATACAAAAAAGAAAATTAAAACTTAACAGAATCATGTTGTGCTAAAAAACGGCGGTTTTATCGCCAAAAGCGACCTCTTCCGGACCGTGAAAGTTGGAAGTTATTTAAGAATAGATAAATTCATCGCAATACACTGGATGTCTGGTTACAACAGCGTTACAATGTAACTCCGGTGTCGGTTTGTCGCAGCGATCCTATCCGAAGGAATCACTCGATTTACATCGATTATGGCCGCGTATCTTATTACAAGCACACAGGCGCCCATTACGGCCTTACTGTACTTTTAAACATTGCTATAAGATTTCCGTTAAGAAGCAAATATCGACGGCCTTTGTGGCGCTGTTGGTTAGGAGAAACCGAGAGATTAGACGGTTAGATTCCCGCATAGACAAATGTTTATGCGATCCACAAGTATTTGTTTCGTAATTCGTAATTTCGTAAATCGCTATGGTATGCAGGTTTACTCACGACGTTTTCCTTCACCGTTATAGTGCGTGGTGATTGACTATCAATACACACATGACTCCGAAAAGTCAAAGGTGTGCCCTGGGATTTGAACCCGCAACCACCGTGAACATGTAGGCAGCCGCGTCTGGTCCGTTTCCAACAGGCCACCACGGTCTTCAGTATTATGAATAATGGGATGTATTAATAATCACAGTTATCTGTAACTAAACGAATCAATTGACGCAGCATTAGTGCGATACATCACCACGGACGATAGTCGGGCGACAGGCGGTGTCGTCGCGTCGCTATCGCGTCGTCTCTCGCGTCGTTTCTCGCCATCCATCACGTCACTCGTCACTACACAGATGCCATTGTGATCTTTGAGGTTCTATGATGATGGAGGATAAGTCAGTCATGATTCTTAGTTTTATTGAGACTGTAACTCATACATAAACTCACGCCTTTTTCCTAGAAAGGGTAGGCAGAGGTGCCACTAGGATACCCACATTACGTCTTGTATGTTCCGTCCCACGATTTGATAGGTGACGAGTCCATCGCCATATCAGGCACAAATTCCTGACTCCGGGCCGACAATAATAAATAATAATAATAATAATAACCGGTGGTAGCGCATGTGTATTCGCCCGCACAGCTTTCCATCGAAGTCGATAATAGAAAAATCGTCATAAAGATCTACGGTAATGAATCGCATGTATGTGGATACAATCGTGGCGAGAAATAACCATATTACGTTACAAGAATCTCTACTGAGGACAACACTGCATTCACCAGGTGTTTTGAAGTCACTTTCTCGCACTAGTTTAAAAAGTCTTTATTTAAATAAATTTCTAGAAACCACACAAATTAATACATACATAGGTCCTATTGACACAATCGCGTGGAACAACGACGCATCTCCGCTCACGTGGCCGGCGCTTATGACCTTTTGTCCCGAGGAAGGATTGTAACACTCACAATCAATAAGGACGTATGTGCCTCTCACGTGGCGGGCGCTTACGACGCCACAATGGAACCCTACACAATAGCTATTGGAAATGTGACGTATCGGCCCCGCATCTCAGATTATCTCTCTGCGGTTATGTTAGCCTGGTAATGATACGGATTACGGCTCACTTAGATAGCTTTGAATATTTCTTGTGAGTCGGGAAAAAAGGTTTTGTAGACATTCAGCATAGACAGACTTAATGGGACAGTTAAATTGTAGTAATTTAATTTATTCATGAATACAGTTATAAGTAAAAAAATATGGATCATATCCGCGTTTTTTATTAGACACGCCTGACTCAGCTGCTAATCTTTGCTAGTCCACAAAGCGGATTCATGTCCACGATCATTGACAAGGCTGAAAAAAAAAATTAAAGGCGTTACAAAAGGCGCGATCGCGGCGTTTGACAGCTGTCAAAAATGGCCGATGCGGCGCGTTGGCGCGAAAAACTAACAAAGCGCCATTTTTTTGCATTTCCACGCGGTGTATTTTTATTTTTTTGCCGGAGAAATTACGTTTCCGACACACGTAGGCCCGTAATTGTTTGGTTTGTCGCATAGTTGTGTCGGAGCGGTGGAACGGCCGGCCGAATTGAATTTTGGTGAGCCGCCGCACAATGATCTGTAACTAGGAAGCCATGGTTTTTATCTGGATTCGCAAAAAAATTGTCTATGCGATACATACGGTATTGTTCGCTATCCGTGTTTCCGTTATGTTCTTAAGTGAATAAGGATGGCGAATAAATAACGGGACGAAAACAAAGTAATAATTCAGCAGTTTCTTTGCGCAAGTTACGGGTGACCATAGACAAGACTGGAGAAGTATTTTGTTGAGTAGCATTACATTCAATCATTGATAAGGAACTATCTAGAACTTTCGTAAAACTAAATCTGGTCAAATTCCCAAAAACTACCCTATTCGACCATACCTTCAAAACCCCACGAATTTCGAAAATTCCTGCAACAATAGCTATAAGTGTGATTTCGTAAACTATAAATAAACTAAAGGACATACAAATATAAAAATAACTGCATAATATTGATGCGAATATTATGCGTCGATACGTTCCCGTTTGAGGAAAAAAACTGGAGACAGTTGTGTGAGAATAATAATGAGGTTAAATGTTAACTGTTATTGTACTTTTAATGCGATTCTACTGTACATACTGCGTAATTTATTGGAGATATAGGTAAAAGGGCATCTGCGCGATTGAATCGCTTTTAAACTGTTTTACTTATAAAAATGGTTTTAGGTTTAATATCTGAAGTCGAAGATTATAATTTGTTTATTTAGTTAATCTTCATACGTATGTATACGGGGTTGGTTAAATGTTGTACGAACAATTAAGAATGACTACAAAATAGCGTATCACAATTCTAAGAAAACATAAAATAATTAACTTGACCTAGGAATCGAAACCTCACACTTTACAACTCACATTACGCATAGAGCAATTAGCTTAATGAAAACCGAATACTCAAACCATTCGATATCGCCACAAACCGCACGAAATACAATATTTATAGCTACTGCAGAACGAAGTAATAACTCAATTGTCTCGCGCAGACTATATTATGCAAATATGTTCACAACCGGGAATCGAACGGGGACTCGCAGTAAGTGAATCTGCCATCAGCCAGACTAATTAAAAAGTGTGAAAGTGCTCCGAGTGCCATAAAGGGCTAACTCTGAATTATTCAAAATTCAAACATTTCCCCATAATTCAATCAGTGCGCCCCCCCTCTCCCCCGGGAGCGGGGTGGGTAGGGGACGCGACGCCGGGACGATTATTTGTGAATTTAATATTAATTAACCAACGCTCTCCGTAACGGTAATTGCGTTTTTCAATTATTTCTGACAATTATGCGATGAAATTCGGATGAGCCGGGATGATTGGGATAATTGTCACGCGGACTGCGCTCCGGGATTTTTCCGGGATGCATTTTTCCCGGTGTGATTGACGCGCGGGCCGGGATAAGTCCAGTAATTGATTTCGAATGTGATTTGCGTTAATTTCGCGATAACTATTTGTGATTTACGTTTTTTTCTTTGTTTTATTCAATACATCCTATTTATTATCATTTTAAGGCTTATAAAAATGTAGTTTAAAAGGGTTTTGAGAAGTTTCACTGTTTATTTTGAGGCTTAGTAATATTTCTTGTTAAAAACAAATAGAGTACGAACTCTCTCTTGCCACTTTTTATTTACTTCCAAAGTCATCCAGCGACTACCAATTAAGGCCGTGGAAATATTATTGTCATTTGTCACCTTATACACTACTGTTCAGTAGATGCCTAGATTACCACGTTAAAGGCATAATAAAACAAATCATACATTCAATAATTTACAATTTAAATACCAGCAATAAAAAGTTAAAATGTAAGTGACGCTGTGAGGAGAATTATCGTGTAACCCGAAGCGGAGTAACTCATAAAACGAAGATTATTGCGTTAGAGGGGAGCGGGGCTGAGTGGACCAAACACAATTATCGCCCGCACTTGTAATGTGCCATTGTCGTCATAATTTGATGGTTTCGGATGTCAAATGTATGTGGAAGGAATCTTAGATGGTTTTAGTGAGATATAAAACTATTATTTTATTTAGAATTAATATTTCAAAGAAACGTAAATCTACCATTTACAGTGACTGAAAAGTTGTATTACGTTTTAAGAAATAGCTGTTATAGTAAAAGAGATATTGACGTTGCATTTCAAGCATTTCAAACGTTCCTTAGGTTTTTTAATTAAGAGTACGTCAATTTTAGTACAGTTATATTGTGCCCGGATTGTTAGCACTACAAAATACTAAAGCCGTCACGACATATTATACAATTGTGCTGCAATTTTAGATCAACCAGCACCGATTCAAAGTTTAACACTTTCATATAAAAATCATTACCAAGGTTCACCAATACCCTGATTCAACTTTGCCATACAAGCCCATCTAACCCGTCAAGTTTTCGTCAAATTGTTCATTCACGGCGCGTCGTTCCACTGGACAAATGTGCTCGGAATGACCGCTACCATCCGGGTTAATTTGCTTACTGAGTTGTTCTGTTGTTCTGTTTCTCATTCTGGTCTTGTTCTACGTTGTTCATTGTTCTGAACAAGTTTACTACGCATTTACTTTTGTTTAAATTACATTAATACGTGTGTGGAGAGATTAGATACGCTGATTGTGATTGCGCGGATTACGCTCCGTTGTTGGGAGTTGTTGGTTACTATAAATATTATGAATGCAATGTACATTAATAATGTTAAGATAGATTGCGTGGTGTGGGTTCAATTCTAGCTCAATGATAAATGTGTCTGGGACTTACAAATATTTGTATTTTAATAATAACTAACAATTATTTAATATTATATGATTTGACAGCCTCCGTGGCGCAGTTGGTCAACCGCCGGTTGTGAAACGTAAGGCCGCAGGTTCGAACCCGCTCCGAGACAAATTTTTGTGTACACCACAAGTATTAGTTTCGGATCTGGGTGTTTGTGAGACCAAAAACTTCATTATATTACGAATCACAAATGCCATAAACAAACCCAAAAGCGTACAATGTACAGAACCGCGCCAATGTTAGTCCGTACAAATTTGACAAGCACGCACAGAATACCGATTAGCGGAAAACAACGTGCGTGCGATACTCAACAAACAACGCAATGTATATAAAAAACTGAATAAAATATAGAACGTACTCGATCAAATTTCGATAGTGGAACGTTACTAATTCGATTACCGCGCCGGTCATGGATTTCACGACAATTCAATGGAACTAAACACACAAATAGACGTGATTTTTGTACGCCTGTCCGTTACTCCATGACTTTTGATAGCATGCATTTTTATTATTGTTTTTGCTCGATAGGCTAATGGACCATTTGTTAGATCCAAGCTTTTAATGATTCGGATTGAATAAAAAATGCTGAGTGAAATACGTTTGTTTTGATGAGTTTGATAACTGATTCAAAAGAGATATTAATAGTTTTTTAGAAACAATAAAATGTTTTAGTAGAGTCTGAAGATACAAGCACACATTTGAGAACAGTTATAATCAAAGTTATACTTAATTTACAAAGAAAAAACACTTAAAAAGGTTACTTAAACATACAATCTAACAATGGTTTCAAACCTTTCAAATTCGCAATAAAAAAACATAAGCTACTACGATTAATGAAACACAGTCCTATGCCAGTAGGTTCTTATGCCCTATTATGGTACAAGGCCATGAAGATGACCACGAAGCCAGTACGAGGCTAAACCAAGCTGTAATCGGCTGGCACTCGCAAATTGAATGCAAATAAATGGAAACGTTCTGCGATTAGCATAAACTTGTGTCCGCGTTTTTACGTCATACGTGGGTAATACATGTTAAGGATATCGATTGACATAGAGAAGAGGGAACTTAACTTTTCATATTTAGAGGTAGGCGATGAAAGTATTGTAGTAGTAAATGAATTAAAAAAGCATGTGATGGAATAGTTGATCTGTATCAGGTCAAATATGTTCCAGTGCTAGAACCTGGTCCGCCTTATTATTGAGATTGATAAGGTTTGAGTGTACGAATTACAAAATTGATCTGTTGTGAATTCTACGCTAATTGCAATTGAGATCTAGCCCCTTTCTCTTTTTACAAATACATTTCGAATGTTCTTTTAATTATTTATTCTACTCTTTATGCCATTGTACTTTGTAATACGTTATCCAATGGTTTTTGGACATATTACAGTATATTTGAACACAATTTATTTGCAAAGATCACCATATTGCATAATGGTTTCTTAGATTTACGCAGTAGTATGGTATTTAGTTTTTGCTCGGTTATACGCATCAATGAAATCCATTTAGTACCAAACCTATGAGATTCGTGAGATCAAAGCGTTATCTCACCATCGAGGATTACGTATATGGGCGTCATTGCCGGGATGTCTCCAGAATTCAATTTGATTATGATTATAGGCTCGCCACATTGCCTTTGGCATACGAATTGTTTATTAGTGCTCAAATTGGCATTTTATGTAGATTTTTATTGTCAATTCAATATGTATCATCGTATTATGTCAATTACCATTGTAGCAATGTTTTATCCTGCTAGGTATTATAATGTGGCGGTAAATCATCCTAATACAGAACATCGCCGAGTCGACTTGAAGTTAGCCAATGAACCGCCCCCGCGGGACGGACCTTATCAATATTTCAGGCACAAAATTGAAAATTACCGCCACCCCACACCAGACTTACATAACTCAAACCTATCGAAACCAATAAAATATTAACTGACAACATTTTCCCGCAATTTTTCACCGGCCATTCAGTTTTCGTATCACGTCTCAGCCTTACTCACACTCAATGCTAAATGTAATCATAAAATTGTTTTTAATATTTCATGGCGAGCGAGACGTTGCTATATGCCAGAGCGGGATAGACCTATAGGTGTGGGAGCGGGATTATTAAATTCTGTGAATGCTCACTTTGTATCTAATATCCGAATGTGTTTAATATTAGATTAGTCAGGGGCGCTGTGTGCCCGACTTCCCCTAGGGCGTGCCGCGTCATACCACCGCCGGGAAGTTTTCCACGAATTATGATTGGCTGATGGCCACTCCTCATTTGGAAATGGAGAAACCGAACCTCCCGTATACGGAATGCTCGCATAATTAGAATATTTTCGCTTCGGCACGCGAACTCGTGAACTACGCGAAATATTGGACGCGGTGCCTTATTGTTGGGAGTTGTCAGATCGGGCCTAAATCTGTTTTCTTTATTGAGGGAGTGCGTGTGCCTTTTCGCTTCTTATATTCCGCTGCCATACATATTTTGCAAACGTTATAGAAGCCTATTTGGTACCGCGATCCTATCTCTTCATTTCGGCCTTGACTGATCTTTATCCAAGGCTGTCTCCCTATATCGAGACTATTATTTAAAATCGTTTCGTTCGGTACCAGGATCGAATTCTTTTATATATTTGACTACTTCCATACATCCAACAACCACAGTAATATAGTGTCTCATGTCATTAAAAACTACAAGAATTTTCGGTCCCAAAACACTGAGATAAAATTTGATCACACATTTGCACTCTCGCCAGAGTTAAGTGTATCTCCTGTTTCACAACCATTTCCTAGTTTCTCATAAAAACCTGATACAACAAAATCAAGAACTCTTCAATCTATTTCTGAGCTAAATCGTGCATACGAGCGCGACCGCAGTTCTGTTGTGGGTATGAGAAGCCCCGCGCAGTGTCGGGTTACAGGTTTTCGAAGCTTAGTGGCTTGTTTAACTCGGATTTTGAGGGTGCGTGTGTTTTTAAGTTTAGTATGTACTTGACGTTTTTAAGAGCTGTTACATGGGCTTAAGGATTGAGAGCTTTGGTTTCTTTGCTTGGGGTAATTTTTATTTCTTACTGTAAACTCAGCTTGTCCTTGTATTTACTTTCTAGTTTGTAATCTAAGATATTAACTTAAATATCTACGAACATCGTGGATAATAGGATGTACCTTTGCATTTGCCATCACATTAAACATTTTGTATTTGATTAGATGCTATGCTCTATGAAGTACTATTTCCATATGTTACATTTTGAAGGCTGAGAGTAAATATTTCTTCAAAACTTCTAACATAGATACTATATGAAATGACATTCTGCGTCTAATTCCCTTGTGTTTCATTTCTTAATTATACCCTGACCGTTACACAGATCTGCTCGTCTAAACACCACATGAAGACATTTACCCCTTTTAAGGGACTAGGTTCATACCCCACCGCGCCCCGTCATCCCCAGCGTTCCCGGAATGCGCCCGCGTCGCGTCAATTTGTTCGCTTTAATTGTTAGGTTTTTTTCAAAGAGCATCCCCGCGCAGCTGTCTCGGGTATGACGAATCACTTTGTCAATGTGACAGCTTTTTGTAGTACAATCCTTACCCTTTTTGACAGAGCGTTAATATTGTTATTTCGATGTACGTGGGTATGTTCATGATTTTTGTAACGCCTCGTGTTTGATAATGTATTAAAGGAATTATATTCAAAGGGTTTTCTGGTGCTGTTGAAAATCCATATGGGTTAAATATTATTAAATTAATTATCAGTCTGTTTTTGCAGGTATAGTATTTTAAAATGATTTTTGTTTTGGGTATCTTTTCTACATATTTATTATCATATCAAAGAAATAAACTGCACTTAATCGAAAATTAAGAGCCACTGACTTATCGGAGCCAAAACAACGACTAGTCACTCAAAAACCGTTTCACCTCATAAATACCTACTTTAAAACCTTCCCATCAAAGCTTTCAAAAACCCAAATACCCATATAATACTCGTAAATACTCGGAATTAAATTACGCGTCTAATCGCGACCAGTGTTCATTTTTGGCAGTCGGCTGCATATAAACGCATTACCAGCACAATAGAAACATGTACCCTTTCGTGTTTTTCTGGGTTTGCCAATTGTGTCACGCAGCCCCTTCTTGGTGGCGTATTATTAGAAATTTTGGGTGTGGATTATTTTCATGAGATATTTGATAGAAAATTGTCAAAAATTGTTATCGGATTCACTTTATTTAATGAAATTTAATAAAAAATATGCGCATAAATTACTTTTGTCGCCAACTACCGTTTGGAAAGTGAGCACAAAAACAGTACTTTAAAAATTATGTAAATTTTAATATTCATAAACAAAAGTATTGTAAATTCTAATGCGAGGCGATTTATCACGAGCTTTTGGACCCTTCACATGGACAGACAAACAGACACAAATAGGCTACTTGTATATATCACTTGCAAATGGTTGTGCGTAACCAGTATAAGCTGAGCCGTCGGCTAGTTTTGAATTTATTAGCGCTGGTCAAGATTTAACGAGTATAACATGGGAAATGATTTGTGTTTCTATTGGACTACATAACAATTTTAATAAAAATCAATATAATTTCCTAAATGTAAATAGGTATATTTCAAAATTACCTTTTAACGGGTCTTAAATAAACGTTAATAGAAAAATATTATACGTACGTTGTTCTGCTGTGCCGTACTTTCAAGATAATGTCTAGATAGATATGTATCATTCAAATAAATGTCAGTAAAATAATTAATACCGGAGGTCCAGCCTACAAATAATTGAGATTACAGCATTCCTGACTATGTATGAGTATTTTTATACGTACCTACTCCAAAATGTGGTACATTATTGTAAAAATCTTTGTAGGTACAGCTTTTTTTTTCATGAATATGCTTTAAATTACATAAATATTAGCACATATACTATTTAAAACCATATTTTAAAAGTTAGTTCAGCGGGTCAACTAACACTGGTCAAGCATTGCCCATTACAGAAGTGCCCGGTAGCCGCGGTACTTTGTTACTTTACGACTCGCACATACTGTACATGAATAATTTCACCATCACGTTTTAAACAGGTAGCCGAGACTGTATTTTTACATTCGGTATTGTATCAGTGTCTAATTATGAATGTTTTTTTAATGTTTCAAGTTTGGTTGGTGTTGTGAAGATGTTAGGTATAACTCTTGATATAAATTGAAACAGGATTATGTTGATATAATGTAGACAACATGATTTACTTAAAATATTACCTATGGTCAAATTGTTAAGTAAAAGACCAAGAAGATGTGTGATAATGATAAAGTGCGGTTAGTAGTTTCATAGTATGAAAACAGCAATACATTAATATCTTCCTAGACAATCTCCAGTTTGATAGAACTATTTGAATTTCATTCTTTTGAACTATGTATTCTCATATCGTTCTAAATTCAAAATTCAAATAATTTGCCTCATGTGTGTTACGAAAACAGCATTCGAAATTCAAAGCCGCAAACAGCACGATACCAACACTAGTGCACAAACGTTCCTATTTCAAACCGCTTATGAGATAGAATTTTTAACATAACCTCGCGAGGGGGCACGTCACATACTATGCACAATGCGTTTGAAAATGCAGCGAGGTGACTTTGTAATGCGGGAACATACCCGTCGTGTCTACGTAAATTAGATTCCACGGCGAGTATTAAAATGTAACGTGTATTGTGCAAGCGGGAATCCGTATGGTAATTATTTTGATTCGGATCCAAATGTTGTGCGGGAAAAGTGATTTTCAGTACACGTATGTACCGCGAAGCTGGTGTGAACTGGACTGCCCTATCGCGTATGGTAATCGACCATAGGGATAGTCCGGAATACCTTATGGTATCTATGGCGAATCATCAACGGTACTTTAGCCAATGGTTCTGAAATTAAACGTTACATTTAACAAATAAGAATGAATAAAACTGACAAATAACGTTAAAAGTACTTGACAGTAATTTTTAACGCACAATGTCCAACAATTAAAAGTCAAGTAATAAACACACCACAATATATTTTATCACACAACATACAACATTTATTAACGCCACAGATATAAATGCACAATTAATATAATTTAAAGTAAAGGCCACCCAGTGAAACGGCCTGATAACCATCGTTATTGATAATTTTCCTTCTAACGTCGCGACTCGCGAGTCAGGTTGGCAGAAACAAAGAAACTTTATATGGTGGTTTTATTAAAAATATCACTGGCGGAATGGCGCGGAGGCACGGCAGTTGAAAATGTTGCATTAAAAAAAATAACTGCAACAGGGTAGCCAACGTTGAGCGGTAAATGCGGATAATATGTTTTATAATTAAACGGAATTTAATAACATTATTTTTATAATAGTAAATATCAGAAATGATAGATAAGGACGAAGCTATTGTAAACCATATTTATTTAATTTCTTAAAATAAACTTAAGACCTAAACCAATCACAATCTTTGACATTTTAAAGAGACCACTAATTGCTACATAGTCGTTATTCAATGACAGTTATACAGTTCATAGACAAGTTAGTACTCTAATTTGACAAAATATTGTCTACATACAAAATATCCTTCAAATTCCAAAACACATTAAAACCAGCCCATAGCTAAGCTAACGCAGACAATTTTCGTCCGGTATTCAATATTCTTTTTCATATTCAAATACCCGATCGGTGTGTCGAATCGTCGACCAATTACCATCCAAGCTACCATGGTTACATGTCTGTTCCGTGCATAATTTTCACGGCTCTTAAAAATATCGATTACAACATTTTTCTCGGCATTGTCTTGTTTAGAATTAATTGCCACTTTTGTGCCGGTTTTCGGGTCGTTGATTGTAATTTGGACGTTTGAATGTATGGAACTAATGTTGGCATTGTTGGGAAAGTAATTTCTTAATGTATTGTTGGTTTTCGTATGGTTATATGGTTTCATGTTAACAATGGTTTGATTTACAAATTAAACGTTAAAAGTAAGAGCTTGAGTGGCTTTTTTAAAACAGATGTGCGGGCAATTCATCTAATAACTCATTGAATTGACACTGTAATGGTTTTTGAAAAGATTTAAAAGATAACTAAGCTGATATTGCAACTTCATAATATCATAAGAACATTAATTTTAAGTAAGATAAAAGTTTAATGACCATATAATTCCTCAAAAGAGTTGCTCAAACATTCAACGTGAAATGAAATTAACGCATTTCCGATACAAAACGTAAGTGGACTAAGACATTAAGTATAATACATTTATATACACTATCCCCATAATTTATTCATACGAGTCAGCCATCAGACGCTAACTCGTGTCAACTGACAATAGAGAAATTAACATCCCGTCGCGAGGGGACCGCGAAAATATTTTGATTAAAAATTTATTCCACCAACGAAAATTACGGGGTCAGAGCGTACCCCAGTAAGCGACACCGGACCCCATACTGACAGATGTCAATCTGGAGCTGGGGTCCTGGGTGAGGTGATGGTGCCATACCCTTCGGTTTGCGCCTTTGTTTGTCTGTTTGTTGTTTTAAGAGTGGCGAGGAATTTGTGGGGTCTGTAGTGTGTTAATGTGTTTAGTGAAGGCGATTGCGGTATTATGGAGCTGAATGAGTTCCAATAAATGTCAATAACGGATTGCGCTTTAGTAGTGAATAAAAAAGTAATTTAAATCAAAATAAACGAATGTAACGCAGTTCGTACATAGAAATAATACAGGTGATTTGTCTCTTATATGTGAGAGGCCGCCTGGGTAGGTACCACCGCAATATCTATTTCTCCCGCCAAACAGCAGTGTAAATGCTCTGTTGTATTCCGGTTTGAAGGACATTGTAGCCAGAGTAACTACTGGACATAGTGAGACTTCACATCGCTTAACACACAGACTTAACAAGCGTTGCTTTGTAATTCATGGTGTTGTTTGGTTTTTCTATTCTCGCTTACCATCAAGCGAATGGCATACTCGTCTCGTCATTCATCGCAATAAAAACCCATAGATAGACGCCAAAAAAATATTGGCAATAGAAGTGTTCAAATCGACATAAATGCACTCTCTTATATATATTTATTTGTCTTAAATTAAATATCAGAATTAAAATTTGTAAAATCTAATTTCCCTGGGAATTTAATCATAACAAAAATTACACACGATAAATATTTAAAAAATGCAACAATAACCAATTCAAATGTTAATAATACGTTACATAAATCCTTGTGTTGGCACCCCTGCTTGTCCCGCGGCGCGGCGCGGCGTCGTCACCCTCGCAATGACAGTTGCACCAAGTAAAGGTGTATCGACCGGCATTACAATAATAATCGCATGTGACACACATTATATTAATATTAATGCTTGTCCGTCCGTGTGAGTGGATGAGTTTAGTGACGCGCGAAGATTCTACTTGGGTTTGGATTTCGATTGTGATGTTTTATTTGAAAGTGAGGTGTAGAAAAAATCATTTTTAGTAGAGTTTTCGATGCTGCATTGCTTGTTGTTTTTATAAGTACTATATTATGAGATATTATGCGCCGTATAAGTAACACAAGCTCGTTAAGGATATCGTATAAATTATATTTGATTATTAAGCTATCAACTGTGTCCAGAATAGATAGACCTAGTATTAAAATAATAGTGAAAAGACATAACCTTTATTTTACTTCACTGTCGCAATTTGAAGTTTTGGATAAAATCTTACCAACTCGAACCGCAGAATCAACCCCCAGGAATCAACCACTGTAACCATTAGATTGCCCCCAAGTTTTTGCAGAAGTCAACAAGAAAATCCGTGCAAAATTTATTCAAAAAATCCCCAGTGCAATTAACTACCATACCATACAGAGAATCCATGTTTTTGACCGCAAATACAATATTAAATATATTGCGACGTTTCCTGCAGGCGTGGGGGTCAAATTCTTTGAGATTTGTCGGAGCCGGCCCGGCCTGTTATTAGCAATGGTCTGTGATATGGACCGTGTAGGGACAGCATGTAAATGTGTGGACAATTTATATACATATGTAATTTTTGGGTGTATTTATTTATATAAATACACAAATGTTTGTGTGAACCACAGGTATTTGTTTCGGGTCTGGGTGTTTGTGAGACCTAAAAGTCTCTCGTAGTTCCAAATACCCACGACACAAGACTCGATCTTAGTGTGGGGTCAGAACTATGTATGTGACTGTTGGGTGTATTTATTTATTTATTTATATACGTTTTTTCTAGGCCCTCGGGTATGACTATTGATATAAATAAGTTTAAGAATGTTACGGCTATCAATATTATTTAGTATATACATTTTTTTCATAAAAATGTTTTGGTGGAAGAAAAACGTATTGGAAAACATGTGAAACGATATATTTTTTGTTTTCGTAATAGACATTTTATAAAAAAAATAATAATATATTGGCAAGATAAACCGACTTCAGTGCTTCATGAAAATTGTAGTAGATGCACATAGAGTATCATATTCAAAATATTAAGGTGGTAATTATATGGTAACAAGGTTACAAACAGTTTAAATAACCAGACGCCTATGTACGGCCATGCCTTGCTACATGAATAAATATTTTTATTAAAATAAAATAGTCGATGTTGTTGCTATCCCTACAAAAGGTAAGCAGTATTTATTTGGCAAAACCAGCGGTCATTTCGCGGGAAATATATAGGGCAATAGTTTTGCCGGCCGTTGTGCGGGCTCCTCCAGCCCTCTCGTTTGCCCTCTTATTTATATAAATATATGTTTACGGGAAACATTCTTACGAATTTGGCCCTTTTTACGAAATTAATGGACGAAGAAAAATCCCTTTGCATACTTTTGCTGGGTTTATGGTTGTTTTTGTATTTATTTTTAGGCTTTTTACATGTTTATGGTCACGCATGTATTCCTGAGAGTAAATAAATAATAAATACACCCAACAGTCACATACATAGACCTGACCCCACACTAAGATCGAGTTTTGTGTCGTGGGGAACTAAGAGAGACTTTTCTGTCTCAAAACATCCAGACCCGAAACAAATACCTGTGGATCACACAAAGAAAGGAAAGTAGGTAGAGAAGTTACTATAAGACATTGAATATAGGGCACAAATTCTAGTCCAAAGTAAGTAATACAAGATATTCAACCAGAAAAACGTCGCGGGATGCAAGCAGCTCCGAATCAAGCGTTGCGAAAATCTTTAAGCGAGACCTAAATTATATATTGGATTTCATGTTTATAATGATAAAGTTTATATAATTAATGCTTATAAAATGTTCTTTGTTACAGGTAAGCACCAGTTTTATCAAACAAGAAATAATTGGTGGTAAGTGTTGAAAAGTAAGCCGTATTTAAGGAAGAATAGGAACGGTTAACTTTAGGAAAGATATTTGAAGTTACAAAGTCGAAACAGATATAAAATCCTCACTAAATTCACTTCCCAACAATCTCAAAGTTTATCCACAGTTGTATGAAAGGCGACTCCCCTTGGATTCTGATCACGCACTCTGCCGGTCCCCCGGCGGCCTAGCGACATTTTATTTAATCAGCGACACTTTTTAACATTCTCCCAGTGTCGCCACAATAATTTCTAAACGTGTACAAGAAAAAATAAAGGAAAGTGACACTTTCCACGCCTATTAAACATGGCCAAAGGACTGGTAGGCAAGATTAAAAAGTGTCGAAAGTGACAGCTATTTTTTTAAATGACGAATTTCACGTGATGTCACGTATCGTTTGTATAAATTAAGGATTTAAGGTATGCAGATAGTTTTCGTTTTTTGGGACGTTCATATAGAACTAATAAAAATGTGGAATTTTATCAGTTTCATTACAAAAGGTTTGGTCAATTTAAAGAGACAATTCTTAGTATTTACTGACATGGCAAAAAGATACTAAGTAAACAAAAACAACACCCATAAAATTATTTACGATTTAAAAAACGGGACGCTTTAAAATAAATACAATTTTAATCGAAAATCGTAAAAATATGCTAATTAAAATATAATTTTCCCGAATTATCGGTGTGTCCATCCCGTCTAAGTTTACGGCGTCGTAAACCGATCGCGGCGTGTCCTGGCTCGCGGGTGTAAATTATAAGTTTTTTGTCAGATTTATTAAGTAGGTCTGTGTGAATTTGTCGTAAACGTCCAATAATATTTTACTGCCGTGAGATTATTACGTTTTTTCATGGTGAAAAAGTAAATATCCCCAGGTTTAATATGGTTTTATTTTGTGATCGTTAAACCCCGCTGTAAAGTCTTCAGGTCAATTAGAATTTTAACAAAGCTGCTTTTTACCTGATACACAATTTTTATTGTGTCATAAAATTTTTCAATTGTCATAAATAGTTTTTGGTGACGTTTTATGGGCGACTATGAACTGTTGTTAATGAGAAATACATATAAGAAATTGTTTTAGATATCGTAAATTGTAAGGATTCCATTTAACGTTAAATTTACATTTAAACTATTTTATTGAGTCAAGTTTGCAACATTTTACGAATCCAGGTACAAATATTATACGTAACAGCAAAATAGAATCGTGCACCGAGCAAACTTATTTGTTAGAAACGAATATAGCTTCCAAGCTTTATAAGAACTCAGTTGTAAAATGCAGAGGTGTTTGATTCGAATCTTACACATTGATTATGTATACCACAAACTACCAAACTTATCATCTTGACCCCACACAGTTATCTTGTGTTGTAATTATTGTCAGAACTACAAAGATATTCAGCCTCAGCCAACCAAAACAAAAAACGGTGACCACTTACCGATATTGGTTTAGTAGTGGATTCAACCCTGCTTATTTTCCAATCGGAATAATAGGTCTTAATTATGCAACTATAAAGTGTATGTGAATAATTATTCATTGATACATGCTTCAGTTGAAAAACTAAGCATATTTCTAACATAAGACTGGCTATGTTAATCCACATAAATCCGAGGTGGTCTATAGCTAACTCCTTAGCCTCGTAAAATCATTACGCATGTATTTTTTAGCGTGGCCAGCATGAATATTAATTGCCAACGGCCTCCACCGGCATTTAATTAACAATTTTCATTAACAAACCCATCTTTAAGATAATATTCATGTCGAGATGGATGTAAGGACGCGCCGGTGCATTTCCGACGCTCTTTTTCTTCTATTTTTCCTTTCGTTTCCTTAATGGTTGTGTGCATTAGTTATCTTTAAATTGCCAGATAGCAGGCAGAGGGTCGAAAAATAAAGATTGAAGGGCGCAAGGACCCTGAGGGGTTGCCAGACTTAAAAACGTTTGCCGAATTGCAGGAATGAAATATGAAACCGAAATATGTTTTGAATATTCTTTATTTGATTCCCGGCATTTTATAATTTTAACACACAACTAGCACCAATTTTACGAATCAAGTTGCTAATCGAGATTCTTAAAATGATAATATTCGCTGCCATTATACTAATTAATCGGTTTTGATATTATTGTAACACCAACAAACAACAAACATTTGTCACCGCAAACCAACAACACCCAACGTTTTTATCAAATATACGAACATTATACGAAAATAAACGTAAGAGAAATAACAAGGCTCGAACATAGTTCCCGTATTCTAGGACACTCAATTCCCGGGCGTCCCGTAAATCCCGGCGTGGCAACACTAATGGCAGGACCCAGACGAGGTGATAACGAGGAAAGGCGCTCCACTCTTATCTCCCGCCTTTTTTCTCCACACCAAAACTAATTAAGATTCTTTTTTTGTTTTGTCAAAAAAGAAATTAGATTTAGAACCGTTTTGCGTTTTGTTAATGCATTTTTGATGTTTCTAATTAGTTTGTGCAGCGTGGTGAAAGTTTAATTTTTGTCTAGTGAGAATTATTGTTGTTGGGGGTCTATTTTGTTAAGGAAATGTACGAAAACAAAAACAACGAGCATGTTTATAGAGGCCACATTGGACTGTGATACTTATTTCAAAAAGGTTTTAATGATGTCGTAATCGACGTGAATGTATTTTCTTATAGGAAACATAGTTTGTTTAATACCAATTGTACAACCTTATAATCTAAGTGTACAACATTATGCTGATGTGTATTAGGAAAACACACTTATTTAAATTCTGATATGTATGATATTACGATACAAAATATAAGAACGCTTATTATGCTTAAGAATGCTTAATGCTTAGACGTCCTAAATACCGTGAACCATATTTTATTCTTACAAAACGAAGTAACGATCTTTAAGTATAATCTTACTAATTGAAATGGACAAAAAGGCCTCTTATAAGAAATTAACATTATAACCATTTCCATAATGACATGAAAAAATTAATTAAAACAAAGCAAACATCTTAAAATAAAACCTTATTACGTAGCAAAAGTAATGTCATTTCGTGCCCGTCTATGCCGCGTGCGAGAGAGATGGATTCACCTCTAACCTCCTTGCAAGAGCGGGACAACAAACGAAAAGGGAAATAAGGTATTGTTTTAAAGAGTTTTAATTTCCCGAAGGTAATTTATCACCAGTGTTTCGGCGCGCGGTGGAACGTGTAGATCGATATTTTTTTTACGTCGCGCGGGCAAAGGGAACCGTTCCCCGCGACGATTTCAAATATAGAACGCTTCTTTTTCAAATGAGAATTTTGAATATGGCTTTGCGGGTGGCGGCGCGGTGCGTTCGGAATCCGAACGAATACATCTTGTATTTGAAATTAGTTTTCACATCGCTAAGCTAACATATGAAGTTATATTAATGAAAATATTGTGTTCGTATAATGTAGATGCAAGCTATTTACTTGCAATATGTGGAGGAATATTTCCTATACACAATAAAGCTTACAGGCGTAATTGATAGAAAATATAGCGTTAATGTAAAGTTTATAAATGTCGTTCTTGTTAGTGATATTTTAGAAATTAGGGCCGCAAATGTGTTTCTTTCAAACGACCAGAATGTCTTTACCTCAGTCTTAGCAAGAAATAATGCTTGTCTATACACGTACAAGCCAGGTTATTAAGGTTAAGACCAGTTTATTATTTTAAACCACTTGAAGGGCTTACCTAAATTAAACGAAAAATTGTAGAAGCCTACTTCATGTTTTGAATTGGTACACGACATTTTGACAGATTTTGCCCTAACTAGTTTAACATCAGTGAATGTAACAAATGTATTAGTAACAATATAAGTGTGTCATCGTCTCGTGGGCCGATGGCGCGATCACCATACAATCGTCACGGCTCTTACTGTTTGCAAATCAACGGCACGCGTCTATTGTCAGATTAGGTTTTTTGAACGCGCTCTAGATACGATGTCTATGTTGGTGGTCCTCTTTGCGGCTTATGCTGTCCTGGTACTTGTTTAGCATAATTACGGTGCTTAGCATTTGATTTTGTAGGCTCTGAAATTAGATGCTTCGGGTTCAATGCCCGCACCGAGCATATTTTATGTGTAATTTAAAGGTATTTATTTCGTATCAGGATGTTTCTGAGTTTATAACGTCTTACATAGTTGATATATTATACGAAACTACTTATTTTAATCTTGTGAATTTCCACGTGACAGGTACCCTAAATGGAAAGACCCAAACCTAAATAGTTTTAAAATTAACTTCCACATCCATATATGCGAACTTAAGTTATAATTTAACCGCCAAACTAATCAAACTAAGACGTTACGTTATCGCCAATATGCAGGGTAAAAATTAATTTTAATTACCCAAAGTGTTCGCAAATCCTTTCGGCAAGTTCGCAGATAACAGGCTGCTTTTAAAGTAAGCGGCTTTGGTCTCGCGGCTTACATGCCGTTCCCGACTTGTCCTTACGAGTTACCGT
This sequence comes from Deilephila elpenor, assembly GCA_949752805.1. Taxonomy (NCBI): domain Eukaryota; kingdom Metazoa; phylum Arthropoda; class Insecta; order Lepidoptera; family Sphingidae; genus Deilephila; species Deilephila elpenor. The sequence continues at coordinate 11,285,215 of OX457113.1, forward strand.
CTAACCGCCGGCGCGGAAACTCAGCAACTCGAGATGTTCAATCGATATTACTCGACTATGTTTTAATCTTATATACGAGGCATTAGTCGAGTTTAGAGTGTTGCATCTTAGCGTAATAGCGAAGAAATTGGGTTCAATTTGTTAAATAATTTATGTCATTTTGTAGGGGTGTATAGTTTGGCTCCTTTTGGACAAATCTTTCAAGTTCCAAACCAAAATAAATGAAAACTGACATTTGTAGTTTCTTCCGAGACAGTGTTCCTAGTTTCTACCTATCACTAAACTTAAACAATATCTTAAAGTTGCTAATTTAAAGACAATTACGTAATATTATCCGTTAGTTTAGTTGATTTAAATAATATCCTTTAAATAACAAACCGAAATTATGCAACCACTCACCGTAACGCAAACTGCTAATGATAGGTTTCATGACGTGCTGATCAGATATAATTCACTAATTTATGTATAAATTATTACTTTAATCGCAATGTTCTATTACCTTCTTCGTCTATTAAACGTAACAATTAATCGTCGCTTCCTGACGCGCCAAATCCTTCCTATCTTTTGCAAATCGACTAAATCGTTTTATTGCGTTTCCTCAATTTTTAGTAATCGACTACCGCTTTTGATATTGTAATTTTTTATTGTTTTTTCGCGTAATTCATGTTTCGAACGCAAGTGAAATTTACGAGGTGTGAATGTTCAACAGCTACTTGCAACGGTTATGAGTGTAATTAAACTGTACGTGTACTATCGATGTCGATGAATGCGCACGTGATCGGCCATCACTAATTATAGTGCTTTCCGCATGAAAATATTAATTATATCGAACGTAAGGTCTTAATGATCAGGTTTACTTAGATCCTATGCGTGTTTCCGTACGAATAAAAATAATTGAGACCGCAAATAATATGATGGAAATGTCGGCTCATGTGTTTCAATTATGGATAATTATTGTCTTAGCTAAAATTTGAATCTCTTGTAAGTAATAAAACGTACGAACGGGTATAATCTACAATGCACCGAAATCTACAATATACAAACTAGAAAAGGACTCTTCTAAAATATTTTCATGAAAAAAATTAACTGATTTAAAAACACAGCAAAGACATTTTGAACTTGTTATTTAGTTTTTAAACAAATTCCCGGCGCCCATTTGCACAACAATAGTACGCGGGCAGCAGAAGCGCACAAGTGGCCAGGTCGAGAGCAAGCCTTTGTTCCACCATTACGTATGCAAATGTCGCCGGTACACCTGTGCGTGAGTATGCGACCCTGGTACCTCCACGGCCGCTCGATGGTAATGGAAACCATTTTTGTTCCCGTTCCAAAATATCTTTTCGCTACCGGAGTTTTTAAATTGCTTTCTTTCACTAAACAATGTATTGTTTCTGTAAATGACTAATGTATAAATTACAATAACTAAAGCGAGCTACCAGACGCTTATCTCCTCGCTTAAATAACACACATTTACCAAGTCATAAATTAAAGATTCTCGTAACCGAAGACGTTTATTTAAAAATATATTCAAATAAAAACGATGATGCAAAGGTACAAAAACATAAAGCCAACTATCGAACACGTAAACATTAGGAAGGGCTCATTAACATGTTAATTAGTTACAAGCCACAACAATAACGCAACGCAACCAGCGAGGGAGCAACAAAAACCGTTTTAAAGGATGAAAATGAATACCGCAGAAGACGTAGCGATTTTAATTAGAACTCCGGACGCCCCGGGCGCGACCGCAGCGCCGTAAACTCAACTACCCGCCGCACGTTAAAAAATTAACTTGTGCTTTTGAATTTCACCTCTCGACTTGGCTGACCGTTTCTAATTCCTTTGCATCGTATATAAGAGCGTTTTAATTTAACATACAGAATCTATTCCGGCAAAACGTTTCCAAAAATTCTTCGTTTGATAAAGCGCTCTTAAATCAGATGAAGATAAGGCTGACTCGAAAAAAATGCAGAAAAAATCCCCGAACGTCCGCATACGAACGACAGCATTTGACCGGCATTATGTTCCGTATTTCTGTGTGTTGGTGCGTTATTTTTGTGAAAAGGATAGTCCCGGGGCGGGCCGCGCGTATATCATACCCATGCGCAGATTTAACCCAAGAAACAAGACCGAAATCTCCATAGGAATCGTTTGCGGGCAAATATCAGTGGTACTGTTTTACCATACGAATGGCCGGGGCTAAATAATGCCGCCCTATTATCATACATCGGTGCCACGCGGAGCCGCGCACCTCGCGTCCAAAAAACTGACGAGGAATTTCTTGATCAGCCGCAGTCTGGGAGCCGAACAACCGCAAGACAATCCCAAAATTCATTACACGCACTGCGAGAACATCCTTGGAATTCACAATATTGAAATCCTCCTCCCCTCTTTCCTCTCCTCCCTCCCCTCGCCCCGGGTCCTGCGGCCGAGTGTTGCCCCGGGTGGTACCCGCTGCCCTTATGCAAACGTCGACGTTATTGCCAAATAACACGAGTTCGTAAATCGCTCACTTTAGTAGACGAACTGTTACGTAATGGATATTATTTATACAATCTCTTATTTGGACTGGCTTCATGGCGGATCGGTTGCGAAGGTAAATATTCCTCTTTGCTGGAGACAGTATTACAACTGTCGGAACAGCTGACTCGAAGAGTTAAAAGTTATGTAAAGAAATCTAGGATTACGATAGAGTTCTTATTAGCGACTCGCTTTAAAAGAACCTTTTAAATATACGTAAAAATGTAATTTAATTTGTTTTGTTTCCAATCTTACCTCCATTAAAATACGGCCAATGTTTTACATGACATCTTGACGATAAAAATAAAACGCACCAATTGACGTCACATCCAAAAAATGACCTCAAAATGTCAGATAAAACAATGTGGAACGGCGCTGTAAATTTATAATCTGTAATTGTGAGGCGAATCAGTGTAAATCATAAAAACAACACTTAGCCGCTGTATTAGCTAACTGGAAGCGCTTAATGACTGTTATTATATGAACACTTGATGGAATACCCAATAACGCGGCGCGCGGCCCGCTTCCGCGCCTTTTATGGTTTTTAAAGCATCTCTATGATTTTATAGCGCCCTGGTACTTGCTATTTAGCCACCGGAATTTGATAGTTAATTTTTCATGGTTACCGTTATGGGTTAATGTATGGATTATTTATAGTCTCGAAGATAGTATGGTAGATACGGTTAATTGCCGAGGATTTGATGTGCGCCTACAATTTTAAGTTCTAAAATTTTTTAATAATATTTACAAAACGCTCATTAATTTTACAATTGTATAAATCAGCTGAGAAATGAGTCATCGCGGAAACAAATAAAATAAACTGAGCATCTCCATTATGAAATATCAACAAAAAGAAACAATTACAAAAATCTAATGCGGAATACATTAAAATAAATGAATACACTTAACGTAAACACTACGTCCGCGATTAAAATGTTAATATTATTTACGGGTAGATGTAATCTTTGATTGTAGAAGAAGTTTATCGCTCGTAGGAGCGCGGAGAGCGTCGCGGCGCGTGATGTGCGCTCATCACAGATAAAAACCCATATGATGATCATTCGTTCATTTTTATAGCCGCGCCAATCGTAAAGAGTGCATCATTGGGACCGAACCGCGGGCGTCGCGCCCCGGCCCAGAACATGTGTCGTAAAGACTCCTCTTCGGCTAACAATTTCCTGATGGTCTGTAAATAGTAAGTTTATTGTCTTTTTATGAGGTACTCGGACCGTAAAAAGGAAATAAAAGAGCACCGCCGATGGTGATAATAAAAAAAAATAATTTTCGACTCATCTTCGTGATTATCTCGCTCTGGGATACGGGGAGAGCGCGCGTGCGAGCGGGACGGCGGCGTTTTACGGCGTGTCGTGCAATGTGACCCTTTCGACTGGATGGGGGTAAAGGTCGTAAAATGGGAGCATAAGGATAATGTTTTGGGTTTCCTATACTGCGCTTCATTCATGATTTCGTTTTAGTACGGCGTCGGTAGACATGTAAATCCGATTGCTTTCACAACGTCGATACGAGTATTGGGGATCTGCGTTTCCATTACAGCGCATTACACGCGTAACGGAGAGTGATGGAGCAGCGGTTCAAATCAATGCTAATATTTAAATGTGGAACGAGGAGGTAACTGCATTAATTGGTCGGATGTTGGGCGCCATTAGTTCTGGTCGGGCGCGCGGGTCACGTTAATTCTTAAAGGGCCATCCTGAGACCTTTATGCGTTAATAAAGCCACGATATAAAAGTGGCGGCCGAGGGAGAAGGGTACGTTAAGTGCTCCTTTAAGACGATTTCGAGGGCGTGTGAATTTGTCAAGCAGACTGTGACGAGCCATTGTGCGATGATTAAATAAAGACAACACTGTTGCGCCGCCGCTTCCGACATTGTTGGTTTGTCGCAGATTATGGGGTGGGTTTTGTTTTAGTTACATTTCTGGTATTCGAGTGTTAATTACCGCTTTTCATACTGGCTATTAATAATTAAGGTTTAATGTATATCGTATTTTGAATTTCGTTGGTAGAATTTGCTACTGAATTATCAGTTAGATATACAGATATCTAAAATAGATCTTGTTTCGATAATCTTATCTCAGATAGATAAATGATACATTGCTCAATCCTTGTTGGATTAAATTTTCCCGGCATAAATCATTTTAGCAAGAAAAAATATCGAATAACTAGAATTAAAGGTGATATTACCGCTGATAGAATGTGTAGATTCATACTAACAACAAAAAATATATCTTTCATTTCATGGTTACAGCTTCTTATCTACTGAACATATTACCAGTTAATATCTAAATCTAACCAGAGAATTGACCACATTCTAGACTAGACCATGTACTACCATACTCCCACTTCTTGTAGTGCCTCCAACTAGTGAAGCTTGACTGCCGCTTGTCGCGAGGCGATATAGTCCAAGAAAAATAATCTTATTTCCATTTGTCGTCTTCAACTTGGTACTTACTGAACTAAGTATTACCAGTTAAGACTTAAACCCCGCCAGGAATAGAACAATTTTGTAGACTCGATCAAGAACTACTAGACTGCCTCGGTAGCGTAGTTGTACTACGGTACGACTACAAAGCTGAGGTCACGGGTTCAAATCCGGGTCGGGTAAAGTGATATTGGGTTTTTCTATTCATTATCAGCCCGGAGTCAGGAATTTGTGCCCGATATGGCGATAGGCACGCCCTATCACATCATAGGACGAAACATACAAGGCGAAATGTGGGTGTCCTGGCACCTCTGCCTACCCCTTCTGGGATAAAGGCGTGAGTTTATGTATGTGCAAAAACCACCATAACACTACAAAATCTTCCAACAACATTGCAAACGCGAAAAACATGTAAAAATATATCAACAAGTAGCTCGCTAGTTGGCCCTAAACAAAGATGAGCCCGTAAAAGCACGTGAGTGTTTTATGAGTCATAGGGGCTTATTTAACGCGCTCTCGTAGCGATTTTATACGGTGAGCGTCGTAAGGCGTCGGGACGTCTGCGCCCCGTGATGGCAGGGCTGTCGAACTCTATTTGGATAAAGAAAAATTGCGATGAATGGCGAGACGAGCATGCCTTTCGCCTTGTAAGCAATACGACCGCATGGACAGTAGCGAAATCAAACACCATTTACAAAGCAATGCTTGGCATTCCACTGGGAGCGATAGGAGGGAGCTAAACCAAACACCATATATAAAGCAATGCTTGGCATTCCACTGCGAGCGATAGGTTAGGTCTTAGTCGCCCCGTTGGCCTTTTGCATAATAATGGACTTCACATCATATATACATTTTTGTAAAGACATCTATGTTAGAGGAAAAAGAGATAGAGCTTGGGCCATAGGCCTCCATCGGGCCAGTTGAGAGTTGGTGGACCTAACATGATAATTGTGAAGGTTTCTGTGGTGTTATAAGTATGTTTTTGTCATATTCTTAAAGACTAGTAAATTGATAGCAATGTGCCTGTGAGTAAGGTCCTTGTATCCTACATAAAATATTACGGGAAAAATCTCGCCATTTATCTCATGATGGCTTTCATGTCTAACATTAGTTTGCATGTTATTAGATTCTGTGCTGTTTGAAATTCATATTTTTTTATGCAAATGACCGACTTCTTACCAATAATATTTTCCTAGATAGCAGATGCCTTAAAAAGCTCTACATTTCAATTTAACAATAACTATACAAATAAATAGTTATAGCAATTCTTTAAAAAAAATCTAAAATTATTTTGCAGCCTTCAAATTTATTTTCCCTAACACAAGGGGTATTTTATCTAAAATTTTCCGTTTCATGGGGTAGTAACCCTGCTCTCACTTCCTTACAAGACGTCGTACGGGTATCTGATAGGTGGGGCGCGTCGTCTGTGTCTCGGCAAATTGTACCCGAATACCTTCGCAGAATGTAATTAAACATATGTTCCCAATTTCATAAGGAATTACATTATCTTACATTTGTACGAAGGGAATGAAAAATTAAAATTGTTTTAGATGACTTCCTCAAAATAAATTGTGCGGGTATAAGTATTCGTTTTAATGATTTGGAAAGTGCTATTTTAGGACCCATTATTTGATTACTAAGTTTCGTAGAACTAATTAAATGTATAGCTTAAAGATGTATAAAAGTTCGAGTTGAACGAAGGTCATCTCATTAGCATAGACACAGACAATAAGAAAGTTAAATAAGAACGACTCCTTTCACATCATTTAGATTTAAGACTAGAGTGAAGCGTCGCACCTAAAACAACCGGATTTTGACACAAACAGAAAAAGACCGAAACGCATCTAGATTCTAGAACACAGCCCAAACTAAGTTATAAACTGCTAAAATATTAAAATAAACAAAGCGAACAGAATAAATAAAAATGTGAACGATAATAAAACATGTTCAAAAAGTTGCTAATCTCAATTCGGAAAACAATACGACCGGCGGCATTAGCATTTATATGTATATTTTAGATATTTTAAAATAAAAAAGATGTTACTTCACATGCTGTTTGCATGTTTGCCGCGCCGTTAAATTTGCATCGAGAATCTTAAGTGTTTTAATGTCCTTGAGTTGTGTCAAAATGTCAATAACCCACGTTATGCTGGAAACCTGAGAAATTTTCGTGTTTTATGTGTATAATGGCGCTGCGTGCTAAATTTTGATGTAAGTGCTGTAATGTATAAATAGTTTACATCAATAGTTCTGCCTACCCATATGGATACAGGCGTGATGTTTATGTATGTATTATGTGTATAGGAATGTATAGAGTCCTGCTTTTAATATATCTTTTGTTTTAGTTGGTTAAAACGTTTGCGATAGACCGTGTGTTCGATTCGCACGAAGATAGATGCTTGTGAGATGCATATTCCTTTCGAGTCTGGGTGAGAACCGAAATGTCTCACAGATGATACCTACCACACAGACTCGTTTCTTAATGTGGGGTCAAACTGTCTGTGTAACTGTTAGATTTGTTTTATTTATCCATATATTAAAATAGTTTTGAGCTATAGATACATCGAATGTGGATATTATTTAAAACATTTAAGATTGAATTACCCCGACTGCCTCAGTGGCGCTGTTGTATTACGGTATGATTGCAGAGTTGAGGTCTCGGGTTCGAATTCCAGGTCGGGCAAAGGTATATTGGATTTTTCTACTCATTATCAGCCTAGAGTCAGGAATTTGTGCCCGATATGGCGATAGGCTCGCCCCCTATCACATTGCTTGACGGAAAATACAAGGCGAAACGTTGGCGGGTGGTTGCCAGGGGAACCTCTGCCTACCCCTTCCGGGAAAAAGGCGTGAGTTTATGTATGTATGTAAGATTGAATGTATTTTCTTATATCCATCCAAAGGTTGTCTAAGAAATCGCCATAAGCAATAAGACCGCCATCTGTAATTTTTATTATTTTTGTAATATATTTTATGTTTTGTGTTCTTCTTGTGTGCAGTAAATAATAAATAACAATAATAATTGATATGTATATTTTAAGACTTTGATAAAATATATTTCCCTAACCTGTGCTAACTTATTAATGCCGTAATCTCTCTATATCTCAGATTGAAAGGAATAAAGTCAAATTAATTTCTTTAATACTAAAACCACGTAGAATAATAATTAGCGACAAAGTGGCACAGGCGACACAAGACGCAGTGTTAGAGTCAAAAGTCATATTAATTAAATAAATTAGTCACGAATAATATTCGCAAGTTATTCCAACAGCGAAATCGTGATTATTAAATGGTGATTCCATAATTTTATACTTCATTTTCCTCGCCTGAAGTGGTTCTTGTACAGGTAAATGTATAGATTGTGGCTGTTGTTACTATTACAAGTGAAGGACAAATTAGATCGATAATACTCGGAACTTCTTATAAACAAACTGTTATGTAAGGTTGATAATTGTCTGGATTAATTATAGAAAAAGTGTTAATTTAATTGTATCGTACTAAGGAAATCGCTTTTAAAGAACGTGGAATATGATTCATAAACTAGAATTATTGAAGCAAATTAATCTTAATTTCTAAAAAAGACCTTATCATACAACATAGCTTTACGGTGACGTCGACAAGTGTAGGCAGAAATGCCACGTATGCCATAACATGGTAAAGGTTGATTCGATAGCCATGCTATACAAAAATATTTATTATTTACATAAGAACCCGATATATAAATAAAATAAATACACCCAACAGTCACATACATAGTCCTGACCCCACACTAAGATCGAGTCTTGTGTCGTGGGTATCAGGAACTACGAGAGACTTTTCGGTCTCACAAACACCCAGACCCGAAACAAATACCTGTGGATCACACAAATATTTGTTTCGGTGTGGGAATCGAACCCGCGGCCTCACGTTTCACAGGCGGCGTCTAACCAACTGCGCCACGGAGTCTATCATACCACATAACCACACATTCATCTATGCCACATCATTGTTTAAAGTTTTGATACTTGAAAACAGATCATAAACTCTTTAGTCCAAAATCAAGAATGAATCAGCCAAAACAATGTTGCACCCAAAATAAGAACCCCCTTGGAAACTCAATAGAGTTGATCGCATTTCTTGGATGATACTCGGCGGTTTGCATAATGCGGGGTGAATAGGACCGGCGGACAAAGTAGCAACGCGTCAAGTGGACTGATTCCATTATGACGGGGACGGTAAATAAGTTACACACATGAGTGCTCTTCTATTAGATTTGAACGATTACAATGTGTGCTTGCGGCCTTTTTGCTATGTCAGTTTTTGAGATATTTGCGGGTTGGATTCGTGTTTATTTCTGTGTCCGGGAGTGTCAGAAACTGTCTTAAATATAAGTTTGTAATATTTTCGAGTGTAGATCAAGCCTATTCCATTGAGAAGAGCATTTAATCTACAAATGATAGTCTATATCTATATCAGCCCATATACGTCCCACTGCAGGGCGTGGGCCTCCTGTTCAAACGAGAGTACGATTGAGAGGGGTTAGGCCATATTACCACACTTGCCTAGTGCGGGTTGGCGGACTTTACATACAGAATTATCGCGATTTGATAATCTAATATAGACAGTACCTAGTCTATTTTAATTACGACAGTTACTGTTACAGCTAATGCGTCAACAATAAACAATTAAGCAACATTAAAGTACAAGTTAACACGTAGTATGAGGTGCGAGTGATGTTACTGCTACATTAGTATTCCTAGCGCGGCGCGGTACTCCTAGTAATGTACCGAATGATCGATTGTAGATACGATGTATCGATTGTGTCAATCGTAATCGATTGCTGATATGATCTTTAATTTGGTGTTGCGATTTCGTATCGTAGGTTTTGGCGTACTGTAATTTGGATTCCAATTATCTGTAGGTTTGACACACATTAACCCTTCTGTAACACACATTTTGATTCCCTTAATAATGACATTGGTATCGAATTCAAATAGAACTATCTTGTTCCCACAACCAAAAAAAAAGATATAGAACTGACTCCTATTTTTCTTAATCTGCATTACATTTTCATTGTAAGCAAACATAGCCTTTTTAATATCGCTAAAAAACATAAGACGTTACATGAGTTAACAAAACTATTGCAGAACTCAAAATTCACTGAGACGCAATATTCCGTCAGCGTCGAACGGAGGACGTGAAATCACGGCCACAAGGGTTAATCCCTCGGCGCTATTAAATTTGAATATTTAACGTTTCATACGAATGCTAATCGGGTTGATAATTTGGCAAATTGTGTTTTATAGTGTGCATTTATTATGAATGCTAACCGTTTGGAAATTTAATTTGGCTCGCCCCGTCGATTGGAATCGATTCGATTGCTGTTTTATTCGATTATCGTGTTATTTGATTTAGTTCGGTGTTGGGTTAAAAATGTGGCTAGGGAGGGTTAGATTCGCTTAATAATTCTCATTGAATTTTGATTGCGGTAAAAGTCGGGCAAACGTTTTTAGGTAGATCTTAATGATAATGTATTATTTGAAAACAACGAGTATAGTACTGATAGCAAGATCTATTTTTTATCTGAAAGCTAAGTTTTTTCATTACTTAAATTATTTGGAAATTATGAAAATTTAAAAAATCATAACAGCTGTTTTTTATCTTCAATGAGGGTTTCGATATCTGATGAAGATGTTATAGATAAACCAACATACCAAAAATGTTTGTAAAACAAGATAATTTCCAATAACGTTTAAACACCGGATTAGCGCAGTAATTTACCGTCTAATCGCGACGCTTATCCGACGGGTTCACGTACATAAATAATCAATCATTAGGTTTTAAATATGAGCTAGCTGCTAGACTAAACACATCAGGTAACGATAACAGACAGGTAACCTCCGAGCGAGGATCGAGTTCCACCCTGAAACTTGGTGTTACATGGATTACGTGGGTTTATAAACTAATTGACAGCCTCCGTGGCGCAGTTGGTTAGACGCAGGCTGTGAACGAGAGGCCGCGGGTTCGAACCTCGCACCGAAACAAATATTTGTGTGAACCACAGGTATTTGTTTCGCGTCTGGGTGTTTGTTAGACCAAAAAGTCTCTCGTAGTTCTTGAAACCCACGTACAAGACTCGATCTTAGTGTGGGGTCAGGACTATGTATGTGACTGTTGGGTGTATTTATTTATTTAATTATAGTAGGTAAATGAGCGGTTGTAATAATGTAATGGTGCTCTTAGATGCTCTCAATACTGAGTTTGGTTATTTGTAGATCATTGGAATTGCCCTACTTAGCCTATATACTCATACATACATAAACTCACGCCTTTTCCCCAGAAGGGATAGGCACTGCAACCAGGACAGCCAGGTTTCGCCTGGCAATTTCCGTCCCTAGATGTGATATCGCCATATCGGGCACAAATTCCTGACTCCGGGCTGATAATGAATTGAACAATCCAATATCACTTTGCCCGACCCGGGAATCTAACTCGAGACCTCAGTTTTAAGCTACAAGTTTTAATTTAAGCTACAAGAACTTTAAAACTGAACTCGATTGGTAAACATTGGACTGTCCCATTTCAACGACGGTCTTTTAGAAATGGCATGATCCGGCGACTTCTTGCATACTGTCTTCGTCCATTTTCACGCATTGCGTTTTACCCATTACTTCTGCAACTTACTAATCTGTTAGTCTACCTGTACAACTTTTCTCAAGTTACTTAAGTACAAAATCCTGAGTATTCCAGTATCGAAATAACCTCAGCCCACATTCCCTGTTATTCAGGAACTAGTTCTAAATCGGTACCCACGCCATAGTGATGATAAATGAAGCTCAGGGTAACTGACAAGCGTCTCATTTCATACCAGCTCATTCATACGGCCAGCGGTTGCGTCGGTCCAAATTAATTATTGTCCCGGACTAGCGACACAAGTTTTGGCAGCTATTTCTATTGAAAAATCTGTTTATGTGTGTATGGGTTCTGTAGGGTTTAAAATATATGATAAGGTGAAAGTTTAATACAAATTCCTATGTGGTACTTACTATGTACTTGAAATTACAACTTGAAAATGTTAATTACTCAAGGTACTATAGATATAAGGTGCATACCTAGAATATGAGAACGTAGAAGGGAGACGAGAAAGGGTCAATAGATCCATTGGCATTGCAAGGCTTCCGCCAATTCCTAGACCTGTACTAAATTAAACTTTCAATACCACAACAAACAACATTACTAATCGAGTTAATTGAGATACAGTAATACTATTGATAGTCAAATCTAGACCGCTCATTCATGCTATTTTCCAGCAATTGCTGTTCGTGTGACTTCTCCATCATATTTCTATGTGAAAAATTTTTAGTTCACGTAACATCCAAAGGACTCCTAAACCCGTCGGTATCGGAAATAGAGGCGCATGACTAATGATGTGATACCAAATGAATGCCGTGTGAACCACCACGCCAGTTAATTAATATCCTCGCCATACAGCGTGGAGGAGACAAGACTCTTCAAACGATGCCCGGTGTTAACATTTATAGCTTTTGAAGGATTTTTAGGTAAAGTGACTGTTGTCAGTCTTTGTGACGAGAGGATCGAAAGTGTACCATAAAGATTTGTTAGCTTCTGCTACACGACACAAGACTATCTTAAGTGTGATCCTAAAGCATTTGTTTCGCTGCGCTCGCCATCCTGAGACATAAGATGTTAAGTCTCAATATGTCCAGTAGTTACTCTGGTTACAATGTCCTTCAAACCGGAACACAACAGTGCATTTACACTGGTGTTTGGCGGGAGAAATAAACATTGCGGTGGTACCTAGTACCTACCCAGGCGGCCTCTCATGAGAGACCTACCACCAGTAACCCTAGTTAACATATTTTGCAATAATGCTTACAATGCATCTGATTGTATGTGCACCTTAGCAACAGACTATCTCAAAACTATATACTTCGGCATTTAAAAAGTGTGCTTCATAAGTCTCTAGTATGATTTTAAGACCCTAAATTTGAGATACCCAAAAGTTACCCACATTGACTACTGCAAACCTTGTTAACTCACAAAATATTTTATTACCAATTACTATGACAGAAAGCAGCGACAGCCGTGAGAACATTGTTTGGTTTTCACACAAAAACATATTCAAAAACATCTCCGGATGTCGAGACACTCGTACCGTCGAGATTAGATTTTTCTGAATAAACACGCCATGTTTGCCGAGACAGACAACAAGAAGCACTGTTCTCGATGATGTTTGCAGCCTCTTAAACCCGCAGTAATCTTAACTCACAATATTTGTTCGATGAGTTGACGATTATCTTATTTTAGTGGTTGTATTGTTTAATAAAGCTGTGTGGAAGGAAAACACTGAGGCCCAGCCGTGGGATCAAAATAACCTTATAGTCACACAGTTATAACTCAACACTATAACGGTGAAGGAAAACATTGTGAGGAAACCTGCACACCATAGCGATTCGGAAGAATTTCTGCGGTATGTAACGGTCCGCACTAGGCCAGCGTGGTGGACTATATCGCCTAACCCCTTTCAATCGTTCTCTCGATTGTATAGGAGGCCCGTGCCCTGCAGTGGGACGTGTATGAGTTGTTACAATACAAAAATACACATAGACCTGACCATTTTAAGATATAGTTGTTAGATATCGGAAACTACGAGAAGACGGCCTTTCAACAGCTGGATCAGAAACAAATGCCTGATTACACTGCTTTTCTTGATGTGAAGACAGATCCGGTGGAGTCTCGTTTATAGCTGACGGTTTAACCAACTGCTTTAGGCTACTTTGTAAATTACGATTTAATAAGTTTTAGTTAATTTATAGTAATTAATAAATAAATAAATACACCCAACAGTCACATACATAGTCCTGACCCCAAAGTAAGATCGAGACTTACGAATACCAATAACATTATTGTCAACAACACACTTATTTCATAGTTCCATTGTCACGGTTAATGCAATTGATCGTAAGGAAAGAGGCCTTTACATGATATAAAATACACGGTAATTTCAAATCTTATCTTATTTAGAATAGACACCATAAGATATGACGAATCATTCCAACAACGCTACATTTCAAGCTACTCAAAAACTATGGTTTATGAGATCCTACATAGATACAATCTAAATAGCTTCTAAATAGCTTAGACTGCCTGGGTGGCGTAGTTGTACGGTACGATTACAAAGCTGAGGTCTCAGGTTCAAATCCCGGGTCGGGCAAAGTGATATTGGATTTTTCTATTCATTATCAGCCCGGTGTCAGTAATTTGTGCCCGATATGACGATAGGCTCACCCCCTATCTAGTGGGACGGAACATACAAGGGGAAATGTAGGTGTACTGGTAGCACTTCTGCCTACCCCTTCTGGGATAAAGGCGTGAGTTTATGTATGTCTAAATAGCATTTTTTTATCGGTTAGTAAATACTACTCTACCCAATATTCGATCTAACTTAATTATCAAAACCACTTCTTAAATTTTTAGTATAAGAATTTGAATTGCAAAATTGATGCGAATTTTTCCTTCAATCTTAACCCTCAGTGGTTGTTGCCACGTGTGCCGGTAGATGTCGCTCGTGGCGTTCGTATCATCCGCTAGATAAACACTGACCGAAGATTAGATAACGCCGGATGGGAGGCTGCGTTTGCTTACAGATAGCGGGATCTTTCCATACCCTTGATGACCCGGCGCTAGACCACTTTACTGTCATGTGATCGTTTGTTTTTGACGTTTAAAAAAATAGAAGAGATTATCTTAGATGCCAGGGTGACTAATGATAAAACTAAGGAACAAATTAAGTATTTGTGGTTCTACGTGGGCTAGAAATAATTATTGATGAAGATGTGACTTTGATACGAAGCCAGAGTTGAGAATCATTATAGAGATATACTGTCCACCTTGTATCAGCCCATATACGTCCCACTGCTGGGCACGGGCCTACTCTTCAATCGACAGAATCGATTGAGAGTGGTTAGGCCATATAGTCCACCACGCTGGCCTAGTGCGGGTTGGCAGACTTACATACCGTAGAAATTAGATATACTGTCATGTAAAAGAAAAAAGGAACCTTCAATGACGACCATTTCATATTAATCTAAAGACGTTATTGCATGGTAAATTAAATTCTAAATGAGTTAATTTTTACAAAGTCCATCATTACGAGTATAACACACGTGTCCTTCATCGCAATGCCATTGAGAAACGCACCGGACAACAAATTACAATCCGTCAAACGAAAATATCGTCACTAAATTGCCGAGTATTGTTAACTTTGACAGCTGTCAGCGCTGACATCTGTAATTGGACGCGGAAAAAATAAACAATAATTACGGAACTGTCAAAAAGGAAACGAAACTGGCCGTCACTAAGTGCAATTTAATAGTTGTAAAAAAAGGTGCGAACGCATCGATATAATAATAATCGTGGTGTGTCGATAATGTGCCAAATTCGTTGCAACACCAGGGCCGTAATTGGCGACGGCACGCGAAGGGCCTATCAAAATTATTTTTGTATGGGGTGGACCCACCCTCGCAGGGGTCACCTACACGCACCCGTCAACTCGCATAATTGTTTCATTATTCTTATATTAACTCTGGTCAGGCGTTAATCCATCTCTGCTGATGATGTTCCCGAGGGAAGCAGGGCGGCTTTTGCAGACACTTATGGAGGTACTCACCTGATTTTCTTAGGGGTTGATTGTTGTTTGATACGGTAGTTAATTATATTTACAAATACAGTTAACTACTGTGTACTGTAGTATATAAGAGTATTAAAAAAATAATAGTTTATGATGTAGGTCAGAAGCATTTAATCTCTTATTAGTAGGAAGACTTTTTGTTTGTGTTGTTCCTCTCATTTTTAATTTTTTTTTTTAGTATTTTAGTTTAATTGGTTTTGGGAATTGTAAGACGTGATAAATTGTTTTTAGCTTAATTAAGACAACATAAAAATCAACACAGATCAAACCTGGTACCTGCAGTAATGAAACCAGCTCATTTGCAAGTAGTAAGGCGCTGAACATCTGGGCGTCGCCGCACGCCCACCGCGCGGTTTACGACTCCGCGCTGACGAACGAATCTAGAACGCGTTGTTGCTATTCTAGCTTTTAATTCAAAGGATATTTTAATTGTTATGGCCGTGATTGCCTAAAATGACGCCGTTGTCAGATATTGCGGTCTATGGCAGGGGGATGAATTCTATAGGCTTCAATTCAAATATTTCCATAATAGTAGAGTCATCCTGTCCTAGAATTCAGAGATAGAGGAAGGCCTTTTTGACCATGCTGACCTAGTATGAAACAAATTTTGGTGGAGAACTCTCACAAGTATGAATTTTTGTTCGAAATTTTCCTTCATCGATAAATTACGCAATAATTCATTTAAAAAGAATAATTCAGACCTTCAAAATCAGCCCTCAAATTTACAAAAAACTTTATACTCAGCTGCTTAACGAAAAACTACCAATAACAGTCACCTCCAAATCAATCCGCATCAATAGTTATCACGCAGGTATTAGATGGAGCGTTGTTTACAGACCTGGCTAATGGACGAGTGGATTAATTAGTATGGGGCGTGGAGGCCGACACGCTAGCGAAACTGGCCCACCTTCGTACTGTATTCACTATCTCTATTAACGAAGGCTGGTGATTTCAAATTTCGAAATGCTTCTTTGTAACTTATGGGCTCCTGGTAACAGTGTATTGATTTAATTGTTTAATTTAAGTATATAAGGCTAGTAAATATCTCTTAAAGATTAGATGTTGATTTAATAGGTCTTTCTTAATCAGTTCTTAATTTTTATGCTTCCCTGGTATTAGGCATGGTATTCAATTGATAAATCTTGATTAAACTTACGATCAAACGTTTGGAATACTATTTTCTACATAAATTAGAGGTCAATTTATGACTGAGATGATTTAGCTCTTTTTCCATTACCCTAGCTAGTAATTAGTCGACTTTTGATACTACTGAAACTAACTGTAGTATCAGGTTGTCTCCACCATTGGATAACTGTTGAATCAGAACGCTGTGACTCAATGTATTAATTTTATCTACGTGAGTTATCAAATGCAGATTAAAACTCCAACACGCTCCTAAAATTAACCCAATCAAACCCAGGTACACGAGCAATAAACTACTGACAGAAAGGTCGTTGGATTAGGTGGACGCGACACTGCGCAGGCGCAGCGCAGATGGATCAATTATCCAGATCAAACGGGCGTGGAGTGTGTCAGATGGTGGAGACAGCTCTTTGAAGACGTCGCGGTCGCTGCGAGGCATAGTGACTGGGCTTTAATAGTGTTGAAGATATTGTGGAGTGTCTAGACGGAATATATGTATGAGTTGTTATAGGGCGAGGTAAAGTGTATGCAATAAAGGGGTTATAAGAGATATTAAAAATCTGGGGCGATTGGCAATTCATATTTAGAAGTATTTGATATTTACAATAAAAAAAAAACAAATTGTTGATATAGAAGTTATGGAATTAAATATTTTGAGAATAATTTGAATTGAGATTCTGTATTTTGTATCATATAATAAAACACCGTTCTTTAGATGCATCTGCCAAGTTTAGTTTTTAAACAATCGATAAATGTATCAATATGAATAGTTCAACAATATAAATACCATTGAATTACAAAATGATCACGCAAATGGTCTTACGAAGTATAGTTCGCTTTGTAACATTTAACAAGACAGTAATTAATGCTACGGCTTCATGAACAGAACTTACAAGGATCGCGTCTTTATTAACGAAATTAAAAGAACTAGTTATTTAGGTCTTCAAAAATAAAACCTAATTAGGTACTTAACTTCAAGTAAGTTTACTTTTATGGTAAAATTACTGGCATAAACACTGCTCGAGCTGCCATCAATAGTTACAAAGACTTATGTTAAAATATTACCGCTAGGCGCATACATTTTAAAGTTTACTTAACTTGACATATTAAATAAACCTAGTACTCACAATAATCCCGACCTTATAGAAAGATATTAACTATTCATAGACAGCTTTAAAACCTATTTTAGGTATCGAATGTTTTGTCTTCTTCGCTCAAACAATCTAAAGTCGTTCGAAAGAGATAAACATTCGATAACTAAAATAGGCTTTAAATATGTCTATGAATAAGGCTGTTAGTCTTGTGTCGTGTATCAGGAATTATAAAATACTTTTTTAGTCTCCCAACTCAGATTTATAACGTTTTTGGAGGTTCTACAAAGATTTGCCTCGATGAAGCTTCGACGAGGCCTCTTGTTTCATTATCAACTTCTTAGCTTATTGGTCCCTGAAACTGTCAAGCTTTAACACTGAATAATCATTGAAGAAGCAATATCATAAACTAGTATAACTGTCTCCGAACAGACAATTCTTGACGTAGCACTGCTCTCTCTAAATGCACCACCGATTCAGTAAGAAAACAACATTATCAAAAAACAGGCAGCTACACGACCTGACTAAACACAAAAAAGTGATACCGAGTGTCTCATAAAAAAAAACACGTCAGCTATGATCGTGTGTGTCAACAGGGTCCCTAAACAGTAACATCAAACATTTACCTAATAAAAACTGGTAGTCGGCCCCAAGGTGCCGCTGGGAGGTTTTTATCTTTACAACGGATGCTAATCTCCAAGAAGTGGGTAAACATGGAGCGGTAATTATCGTTGGGTAACGCACAAACAGAGCTTGTTATTAAGACGCCAATGTGGAGCAGATTGGCCCGTGTATCTGGGACATTCCACTTGGATTTTGAAAGAGTTTGTGCGGATCTTTGAAGTGCACGAACATGAAGATTATTTTTTGTGAGAATGTAATCGTTTAGCCTATTTAAGAGTACACCATTGAGCGTTGATGAAGAAAGATTTGGCCAAAGACACGATGAGTTGGGTCGGTGCGCGCTATACCGAAGCCTACCACCATCGCATCGGTGATACCCTCTCAACTACATTCTAAATTGTCCACAAAATTGTGGTCACGTCGAGTCTGGGATCGGCTTTACAGCGTAAAAAGATTGGTGATATTTATTTCTTTTACTTTTATCTTGCGTGATCACTAATCTATTACAAACGTTTCTCAACAGTTATACGGTTTCAAATCAATTATTTCCAATTGATAACAAATTGTACTAACTGTTTTATATGCCTTATTCAACACTGAATAATCACACAATTGAAAATTGTATTAATCTGAAACACATTGCTCGATAGCACCATTGTATCACCATTTGTTAAATCCTTTTTATACCCATGTGTTGCGTGAATCTTGTCTAAATGCCTAAATCTCAGAAAACCGATCATTCTAACCCCTGGCCATCAAACCGACAATCAACAGAATAAAACAACAGTATAAAAGTAAAGTTGATGTACTAAACGGGGAACAAAGGGGTAACGTAACTATTTCTTGGAATGCTCGCCTTTGATATGCGGTAATAACAAATAGCTGAAACGGTTCCGACTGCGTTCGACTACACGCACATGTCATACGATAATGTGAAATTGTTGAAAATTTTACTGTCATCATGCTAATAGTTAACCAATTTGCTGAAGGTAGAAGAAATATAGACTTTCCTGCTGATTGCAGTGAACAGTAAAACCACGGATAGTAATGCAAATGCATGGTTATTTGACTCCATATCTCAAACCAGTTTTAAAAGTAAATTTAAAGATCACAGGCTGATAATATTAACTATGTTCACCGGAAAAAGTCAAGAGAAATTATGAAATGACAGGATATGTTCATTCTATAAGTTCGAACTCTATTTCTCTCTCTTTAGCTAGAGGAAGTTAAATTTTGAACATGGATTTTACGCGATCGAATCCTATAGCGACCTCTTAAAAGACGCCTGCAACGTTAGAACAATGTGGTCTGTCTTCGAAACTATTCCAATTGGATATAAGAAGGCACTGCCTAGATAAAATAGTCAACCAACTAGATTTGGGGTCTATTTACGGCATTTAATTCTATTATATCATTTTAGAATTTATGTATAGTTGTACCATTGAGATCCGAGGTTCGATAAGTGATAAAAATAATCTCGGAAGATATCAAGTGTTTGCAAATAAATATTTCCCATTGACATGTCTATTTGTAATACAGAATAATTGGTGAAACTCTTGAGAACATTTTTTTAACGCCCAATGACTATTTTTGTAATTAATATTATAATTTAAAACGTAATTATTGAAACAGAATTTTGCAAAGATTTAATTATATTTTGAGAGGGAATGGATTCTTACCTCCTCAAATGCACTTAAACTTTTAAAAGAGTGCATGAAAAGGTAACAAAATGATTTATAGATATTGCGCCGGAGGTACTTTTTGCCTCGGTAATTGTGCAGACGGGTAAAGTGTGAGAAGACAGTCGGCCGGCGCACCGACGTACCACATAAAATTAAATAATAATGAACTAATCGGGTCCACGGGACCGCCCTACGGACAATGGACGCGTTAATTCGCGCCCTTTGTCCGCTCGGATAGAAAATTTCATGTCGAACCGCCGGTCCAAATGCCGCCATTTTCATTTTATTGCCAGAGTTTTAAATGTAAATCACTGGGCATTGTATTGAGACGCCTCAAGCTGAGTGTTCACCATGATTTTTAATGTACATGCCTTCGAGGTGGTTTTTAAATTGTTCTGTTTGTTCCATGATTAGATTGTTTTTTTTTGTGACTCGTGCCGTGGTTGAAGGAAGCCATGTAGCTTTATAATAATGCGGCTATTGGTAATACAACAGTCAAGAATGTTTATCTCGAAAACAAATCTTAATATCGTTGGTTTTGTGATACGTTTCCCGTCATAGCCCATACGGAAGCGACAGTGACGTGTGACGGGCGAAATAAAAAACAATTGATCTATTTTAAAATGCGTTCTCGCGCCGCAGTTACTAGGAATTCAGAAATTCTAAAACGTCTTTGATACGTGCGTTTGGCTGACGCGGCCCGTTGCCTGGAACCGTATGTTTGTTTGTCGGGCTGTAAAACTGTTAGGAATCGTAAACGTTCGTGTGTGGCCAGCCCTTACGACGAAATCTGAACAGATGGACGGAGATCAAAAGACTCGACGGTGATAAAAACAACGTTGATGTGAATCAAAAGTAACAACTTAGTAGTGGAAAAGAGTTTTTGAAGTAAAAATGTGAAAAATTCAAGGAATTCAGGATAAAGAATACCAGAGCAATTAGAATTTACAAATCAATAGTAGCACTACACATCTTTAAGACTAGAAGAGCAAGTCTGCTTGAATGTTAAGCAGCCAATTTACAAGAAATAGAATTCCACATCCTAATTTCACAGCGCACCCAAATGCAAGGAAAAAAACACATAACATCACCTAAAAGGGCACATAACCAAGTTTCTCATTTTAAAAAGACATGGGGCACAAACACGTTATCAACAGACTGCTATGCTTCCCTTAACTTTTTACACGAAGCGTAAAGGTAATAACATACGATTTTCCGCGCGCACGGCGCTCTCAATATACCAGGGATTTGTCGGAGCGCGGCGTCGCAATCATTAGCCGTATCCTCAATCCATGAGCTCCTGGTACGTCGGGGGAACTATCGGCGAATTTTCCGGGATTTTCTTATTTCCCATCCCCTATTTTCGTTACGTTGGCTCACGTGAAAATGTGCAAGTTTTTAAAATTGTGGAAAACATGTTTGCTAATAGTGAGCCGGGTAGTAGCGAAACTAGCCGCCCATTCATCTTGCTGTTTTTATCCAGCTGAGAATAATGGAGTAAATGCACTCTCCTTTCCAGAAGTTTACGTTTTCTTATAAATTTTGTAGTAGCTGCATACACTTTATGCATCACCTTAAGTTACTTTAAGCCAGCTCTGGAAGGTCTAATAATTTCGTTGAATTAATTTATTGGTTCTAAAATTGGCAGACTTTTTTCTTAGATTTTATCAGCAGAATTATTGTAACAAGCATCAACACTGAAAATAAAGCTTAAAGTTAATACGAATATGCGACAGTTAAGCCACATTTCACAACAACGAACAATTATTAGCATATTTATTTAAAAAACGACAGCAAAAAATATCCCTCATAAAACTCTGAGACAATTTTTACCCAAAATAAACAAGTTGTAACGCAAACAATATTTCCGTATTTGACAGAGACCCTACAAAAAACACATCCCACGTACATCCTTTATCATTTCCAACGGCGGGATCGCCGAGCAAATCCCCGTATCCGGGATCCCGCGCCGGGATCCGGTAATCCCGGTTAATAACGCGGGGCGGCTGCCCGCTCTAGCTGGTAATCATTAGTTCAAGTTATAATTGCCGCGTTATTGTGCCATTGATTGTGGAAGGAAACAGCTTGTTTGCCACGCAATAGTAACGCAGACACTTCATTACCCGGGACGTGTTCAGAACTCCAAATACTGTTCTCTGTAATTGATTTTTATAACTTTATGTAATCTGTTCTTGTCTGTGGTTTAAAAAGTTTTTGCTCACGAAATAAAACGCATAGTTTTTTGTTTGTAATATGAATCAAAACTTAAAGTGAGTTTATCTTAATTGGTAAGAGCGCTGCGGTATTTCTCGTCTAAAAATAATGCACTCGACTTAAAAAATATTAACCGAGCTATATAAGTGAAAATAAATGTAACCCGACTCCGCAACGGGATAGTGCACAAATCCCTCGGGATAAGCAAAAAACGAACCCTCGCAGCCACCGCGCACCAGGCTCGCATGAGCTAGGCGTAGGCGATCCCAAGCGGTATCAGCGGTACAAGCGATCGCACTTAGCCGCGTCACTCGTATCATATCGCGCTGCAGCGCTATCAGTCAGTGTCGCCGTGTCGCCGCGTCGCCCGCTGCATTAGCTGCGTCGCCGCGTCAATAAATTACGGGAGACACCTCCGCGCCACGCTGCGCGCCTGGTGACCGGGGACTGGTCACTCCGCTGGATTAATGTTCATTATGTTAATGTTTTCTGTTATTGTCTAATCTCTATGGAACTTATTAAGCCCTTTATCGGGAGGTATTCGTCACGACATCACGGAGAATTAAACTGAATCTATTTCACTATTTAAAGTTAACTTTTTGTATGTTAGAGCCAATAATGGCCATGTTATAAAAAGGTCTATAATACGATATATCCATGAGTAATAGAAGCTATCCATTAGAAACATAGCGCTGGTACTCTTGAATTAAAATCTCACAAACCCAGATCCGGAACTAATAACTGCGCATCAACCAATTGTCTATGCGGGATACCAACCGGGTCCAACAGATACATGTACAACCATAAATACGTTCGGTAATTGACAGCGCACCGCTTTACCCAATCAAATTGTTTTCCAAACCAAATGCCTGAATATATTATACATAGATCAGTCCAGTTCTGACACCACTCTTGGCAGAGACCAAGTGTTAGTCAACGGAAAACACCGAATGGAAACCCCCTGTGCGTCCAACATTATAAATATTGGACGAAGCTCGCAGCATACAAAGTGCATGTAGTTAGACGGGTGGACAACCGCCAAACGAGCGTGTGAGGACAACGGAATTGATTGGTTGAATTAGTGAACACCGGTTATAGAACGTTTTTGAAATCACCTTTAAATTCGTGCTGATGGAAGATAACGAAGCTTCCCACATAGCCAATTATAAGATAAATAAAATAGATTATTAGTAAGTTGGAATAGATAACGCCTACTAATTTAATGTTAAGTTTAACACAGTCTTAGAAACGAACCACAATAAGGCACTACTACATGGTTGGAAACTTATGTCAGTGAATTTTACAATCGTTGTAGAATTCACTTCGGTATACGAGTACTGATTGATCTGGGACCGCCAGGTACTCACATGCTCAACTTTAAATAGTTATATTCCTCGTTTACGACGATCGTTATCCAAGATCATATGTTCATACAGCCACGGCATCACTACTGTCGTTTAAGCATGGGCAGAACTGTCTCAAATTTTGTCAATTCTGCCATCAAAATATCTCTTCATGGATTTTGATCTTCTCTCGTCTATTTACAACGGTAATTTAAGTAAATATACTCTTACAACTATTCTGTAAGGGTGGGCAGAACTTTCTCAAATTTTGTCAATTCTGCCATCAAATCTCTTCATGGATTTTGATCTTCTCTCGTTTATTTACAGCGGTAATTTAGTAAATATACTCTTAAACTTAGGGCTAGTGACGGCGAAATGTCAAACTGAGCTGGGGTCGGGTATAAATAGCGCATGTGCGTCAGTCGTGTTATTGTATATAAAGTAAAGCGGCTTAATAAGAACTACTCCCACTCGTCGCCGCGGCACGCAACCTCCTTAGTCGGCGATCACATGGTACCTTTTTAAAAGTGAGGTAAGGATTTGCGTTTTGAAGTTTGGATGAGGGAAAGTTGGGTAAGGTGTGATTTCAATCGTTCTTTGTTGGAATTTTGGTAAAAAATACTTACATGTTTGCTGTGTCTTGTTAAAGTAAAACAATTTGTGGAAATTAAAGAAGGTAATATAGCACGAATAACACACCTTATAACAGTCTCTTTATAACAATGTTATAAATACATCATGTATGTCAAGGTCCATATCTTTCAATGTTATTATCATCTGATGTTCTTACTATTATTTTAAATACTGATTATGCATATTGATATTACTGCCATGCGTTCTATTATATACATTCTAATGATATATGTATTGGTGTATTTTCTGGAGAGATACCGATCTGGCCTAAATCTGACTGAGATAAGCATCTATAGAGCGTATCTTGTAATCAAGATTGTGGGTGACTTTACAATCCTAATATTTCTGCTTCTTCATCCATCAACAACGATAAATAACACCATGAATTTAAGCGATGACAATTTACCTTGGTTTTTCACACGCACCAAGCATATCTTTGAAACAAAGATTTCTAGAACAATCTACTACCAGACAAATTATTCTCTCACTCTGCAGTCGGTTCCTCATGACTAAGAATCGTGGTCATCGTTCGATGTACCGCATTTAGAGTGGATTATTTTTCTCCACCAGTTTTATTCTTTACATACATAAACTCACGCCTTTTTCTCAGAAGGGGTAGGCAGAGGCGCCACCAGGACACCCACATTTCGCCTTAAATTTTCAGTCTCACGATGTGATCGCCTATCGCCATAACGGGCACAAATTCCTGACTCCGGGACTGATAATGAATAATCCAATATCACTTCACTCGACCCAAGATTCGCACCCGAGACCTAAGCTTTGCAATCACACCGTAGTACAACTACGCCACCGAGGCAGTCTATACAGTATAAAAAACTCCAGCGTCATGTAAGCCACACGTGTATTAAGTGGAATCTTACGTACGATTCCGAGTATGGGCGCGTCACACGAGCGCGGCCGGCTCCGCGACCCGTTACCCGCGTGATTCACAGTTTAACTGTAACACGTTCAGCCAACGTTGGTGCACGTTGGACCAATGATGCACAGATAATTTCATCTGTACGTGCTTGAAATTAGATCCCGATGTAAAGTATATATGCAGATATAACCAACGATGATGTAGGTGTAAAAAGTAGAGATCTCCATGTGCCATGAATGGTTTGTTGCATGGAGTAGGTTGGTAACAGAACTTGGGTGTCAATATAGCTACAAGACCCCGAGTCAGGTCTAAAAACTGCCAGTTTCATAAGTGGAATGATGAACGAAAG
Source organism: Deilephila elpenor (assembly GCA_949752805.1). Taxonomy (NCBI): domain Eukaryota; kingdom Metazoa; phylum Arthropoda; class Insecta; order Lepidoptera; family Sphingidae; genus Deilephila; species Deilephila elpenor. The sequence goes on from OX457113.1 coordinate 11,310,825, forward strand.
CCTTACGAAGATTGTCAACAAACGGGTGAAATAGATTATGAAGGCGGAACTTAAAGTCAAGACTTACACTAGAAAGAAAGATAGTCTACTACTGGCGTTTTTGCTAATGTTGGAGTCAATGTTTGGTGGCTCAAACATTTGGCCCATTTGGCCCAACGTGTGGAGCCGTAGCGTGATAACCCGAGCGCATGCCGATGCCGCGATCATCTCCGTCTGTTTGTTCATTATAAAAATAGCTGCAATTTACTTCAACTTGCATGGGGCGGGTTGTGTCCATCTGACTCAGAATAAACTTGTGACCTGAGAGCTGTACTTTAGTTGTGCCAAAATTCTTAAATTGAGATTCACATCCTTATCCATAGACAGATTTAAAACCTATTTTAGTTATCGAATGTTTTGTCTCTTTCGAACGACATTAGAATTCAGTTTGAGCGAAGAAGACAAAATATTCAACATGGTTGGTAGTATGTAGAGATAACAGTACAGCTAATGAATTGTGGTGTAAGTCGTTTAACTTAAAACATTTTCGTTGTCAAAAGTTATGCAATATCTAAAATGATTCTTAAACTAAGAGTTTTGTGTACCAATGTCAAAGCAATATTAAGTCTGCTAATGCTACCAGCGCAATTGTTCAAGTTCCTAACTCAATTATATAAAAAATGCACAACATTCGGACATACAATGTTGATCTTTTAATTTATATTTTCAATTTAAATATCTTTCGACTTGATTAACACTGATTATTGATATTTTAATGCCATCAAAATTAACCCAAACCTTGATGAAATTAACTTAAAGTTAAACTGCGCTAGCACCCACCCTGGTATGTAAATAGACTAGGCACGACGTAGGAACCCCGCTCCCGCTCCAGCAACCGCGCCCGCTTCCGCGCCGCTCGTGAATGCACGCTCTTTTAATTGCCTCAACTGAGTACAATTAATATTCATTGACTACATGTTGTATATTTATAGATAGTTAATTTAATATGGTCGGTTTGGTGATGTGATTGTGGCAGACGTCATTGGTTCGGTTCCAGGTCGGGTGCTATAACACACAATGTATTTTAATTTAACTAATATTTGCACCAGTTTAGAAACTATTGTTTATGTAAAACTGGCTTAGCAATAAACGATCCAAACAGCCCAATTTATGAATGACTGTGCTAATTTCGATTTCAAAACGAAGAATGATCACCGTCACTTACCTGTCAAACTGTCAAAATTCTATTATCAGGTGTCAAACGTGTCACGATAGCGCATATCAGCTACTTGAAATGATAAGAGTATCTTAGAGATTTTTGGGAACCGATAGATAGATAGAAATTTAGCTTGTTATCGGACGGATTACAATGTTCTTAAAATTGTTATGAAATGATAGCGTCTTATCAAAGTACGAGACAATCTGGGTTTTGGTAAATTTTGAAGTTGTTTATATGCCTACGTGATGGCTACATCTGCTGCTAAGCTTGGTTTGTGAAACGTGAACGGGTTCGATCCCCGTGCATTAATATTTTTGTGTGATCAACAATTGTTTCGTTAGGTATATCTGGACTGATACTTACAATACAAATTAGTTAGAAACAAGTATTATAAATGTAAAATATATTTGCTATAACTTGCGTTCAAAAGAGGGCCATAAATGCCCGCGCCAGATAGTAGCCTACCCGTCTCTGGCCAGCCCGTATCATATCGACGTAATAAGAATTTTAAAATCAATATTTAATATTAACTTCATATTTGAACCCGCTATCTCTAGCCATTGAAGTACAGTACTGAAGACGCGCGCTGATGCAATGTCGTCTAACCGCATTCCTCTCGTTTGTTCCAGATGCGATGGGTGAGTCCTCCAGCTGCCTGTCTGTCCGCCGGGAACAACAGGAAGCGCCATAAATCATATGCATGCAAAAACATCGTGCTAACAAAAATTTCCAATCTTCATAAAACACGAAAAATAATTACAACGAGCCCCGCGCAGCGCCGCTCGCCGCTCGGCCGCGCACAATAAGTCAATCGCAAACACTAGGAGTCCGGCGGATTCGCCTCGCGTCATAAACTTTGATTAGGTCATTAAAGTACGTTAATTTATTAGCGTTCGAACAACTCTCATTTGCCATAAACACACAAAAATCGCTCGTAAAATTTAAACCCCACCGGTGTTATTGGTGCGCGCCCCGCCACGGCGCTTGCGACATTTCGCGCCGGGCGCCCTCGCGTGTAATCGAAAATAAGCTTTGCGGTAATTAAATTTATCGTGAAAAAGCACACAAATATGTAAAAAAAACAATTTAGTTTTTCACGTTTCATATGTACATCGCTAATATCGCACGACGCGTGACGCTATTCGGTGAAAAAACGCCACCGAAAATAGCGGTATCGCGTCGGAATAACTTTATAACGTTGCGCTACAACGTAACGCGATCTCTTTTTAAAAATGACAAAATATTTCCGCTGCATTCGAAATGACGTATTCATTCGGCGAGCGCCGCCGCCGGTGCCGGCAAAAAAACCTCAATAAACGCGGGAAAGCGTTTAATTTTTCAAAAATCGAACACGAAATTTCGGACTGTGCGAATTCATTTGGCGCGAAATTCGTTGGATGCATAAAATAAATTAAAATTCGAACAATATCAATCGGACACGGGAACACACTCAGGCGTTTCGCTATTTATCATAAAATACTGACGGTGAGCTCAAATTGAATGACATTGTCTTTGTCTGTCGCGCCGCGTGCGAACGAGACGCACTATGTCATATGTGGGAGGCTTTTTTCTTCGCATCGAGTGGTGTTATCGAGTTGTCCGCGTGTGATTTGTTCGTATAGGTATCGACTATCGGCGCACAATATTAATTATGCCCGACTAAATTAGCTTTGTTTCGTTTAATGATTGTGATCTGCATAGTTTTTAGTCGGTGTCTTGACGGTTCCGTAGTCAATGTGAACATTATCGTCTGACCAATCTATAGTTATGTCTATGAGCCTTTTGGCCACCATGCGGCCTAATCTCTATGACAAATTTGAGCGTAATTTGTGAGTTTAAGAAGCTTAGATTTTTGAATAATAATAATATAATTGTTCACGAATACTTCGGTGCGTGGTATTACCAAGGCCCGTTAATTCTATCCATTTGTAAGGGATTTCCTCGGTAAAACGCGAAACTTAACCTGTGACCTTTCTATCGCGCTGGGAACTGTTACTTCTCGAAGCCTCGTCCGAGATTTCACTGTGTTAACATTTTAATAAACCTGCCTAACTGCACACTGTACCACGCAGTTAAATATAGAAAAATAATTAGCAGGACATTATATTGGTGCTTATATGCAACTAGTTAGTAACTAAAGACCACCCTGTCGATAAAACACCTTGATGAATAATATTTGAATGTTTAGGTTAGTTTGTCTTGTTTCAATGCATGTCATGGGAATTATTTCTAATGGTTAACAAAGTATATATTTGTTTATTGTACGTATATGCGCGGATGTTTGGGTTGTTGACTGGCGTTAGATGCTCATCTTGGCATGTATGATGCTGTTTTTTGTATTTCATTAGGCCGGCTATCGATCATAAGTGTCTCCTAGGTCTCAAACTAAGAGAGGAAACATACATACATAAACTCACAAATTTTCCCAGGAGGGGTAGGCAGAGGTGATATCAGGACACCCACATTTCGCCTCGTGTTCCATCCGTATGATAGGAAATGGTAGGAAAAAGTATAGGAATAAATATAGAAAGGGTAGGAAAGGTATTTGACCCACTCTGCTTAATCTTATTTGGAGACCTCAGAAACTGGATCCAAACAAATTGCGTTAGACTTATGAATTGAAGCAGCAAGTAATTTTAGACCGAGCATCTAGAATAGCCTAATAATCCTAAGCCTTTTTGACGATGTCAAAATACTCATATCCTGAGACACAAACATATTGAAAGGCCATGGCTCCCATCAGAGAAATAAGAAAGCCAACTCGACCTCCGAAGGAACCCCAAAACTTGATTAATGGTCGCAATATTAGGCACGGAAAAGTTATCGATGTGTATCTGTTAATAATACTTGTTAATTTGAACGTGCGCCCACCGGTGGGCCATTGTTTCCACTTATCTGCCCAGCTTCTAAATTAGACGGCTTTTTATATCTTGATTGTGGATAAGAAATAATAAATATGCTAGGTTATTTTTTTGTGAATTTAAAAAATGTGCAATAGGTATTTTATTTAAAAAGTAAATAGGTTGCGTTGGGGTAAAACCGTGATACAAGAATGGAAGGGGTAAAAACGTCGTAAGAGGAACGTATATGGTGGCAGGTCTCTCATATGTGAAAGGCCGCCTGGGTAGGTACCACCGCAATGTCTATTTCTCCTGCCAAACAGCAATGAAAATGCGCTGTTGTGTTCCGGTTTGAAGGAAATTGTAGCCAGAGTATCTACTGGACATATTGAGACTTAACTTAATGCCAAGCATTGCTTTGTAAATCTTGGTATTGTTTGGCTTTGCTACTGTCCATGAGCGGTCGTCTCGTTTACCATCAGGCGGACGGCATACTAGTTTCATTTTTTATTTTTATTTTTTTTTTTTATTTATTTAGGACTACCAGTGGTAATTACATTATCTTATATTTAATACAAACATTAAATTGGTAACATGTTAAATGTACTACCTGCAGGCGTCACAACATGCACTGAATAACAAATAACTGCTAAGTAATACTAGAATTAAATTTTATGAACATAAAGGAATATACTATAATCATAAAATATTAAAATTATACAAAGTGAAACAATAACTAAACTAGAAATTAGTAAGAAATAACAATTAAAATGAATTAAAAAAGGAAAAAAAACAAAAATAAATTTATGAAAATAAATAATATGTCTACAATTTCTTATCACTAATTAATTTTAGAACTTCAGTCTTGAAAGTACCCATTGAGTCATTAAACACATCAACGCTTTGGCCGAGAGAGTTGTAGGACCTGGATAACCTGGCTATTGTAGAATTTTGCTTAAGATTAGTTCTTGATGGAGGTGGACATAATAACCCCATGGGTTTTCTTGGTAAACGACTAGGGACACGTATTTTTATTAAGTCTAGCAACGGTGGACAATCTACTTGATTTCTTAAAGTTTTATATAAAAAGTTCATATCCATTTAAAGCAATAAAAAAAATATGGACTGATACAGCCCACATAGTTATATAGGTTTAAACCTTGTTTACATGGGTACCTATCTATACAGCCTCGACTCTTCTACCAGCAGCTAATTACGCATTATTTCAAAACACTGCAATCCCTTTATTAGTATTCTATGAGCTATAATTTGCATGAAAACAAATTAATCATCCGCCATTACTGCGTTTAGCTGCCATTCAGCCGTTGAACAATAACGTTGCGTCAATAACGCTTCTTGAAATCGTGTGAAATGAAACTATGAAAAAACAAACACGCTTAATATTACGAGCCGCTAATTAGCGACAGTAATAACACGTTGTGCTAATTGTGCATTTAATAAAGAGTCCACTGTGTAATTGTTGCAAATCACAATTACAGATGTCAGAGCCGATACCGCGCCACTGTCAGATCGACGCGTGATTAGTGACTGTTGCCTATGTAAATATTTATCATTATTGTTACAGCCTCGTTAGTTACAAAAATCAACCGCCATTAACGGCGCGTCATTAACTTGTCACTGGCTTCGCGTCGCGCCGCCTTCGATAATTAAAAAAACTAACTTTGTCCACATTCGTGTGTGCCGGCACTCCGGCTGCTATCGACTGCGCGTGACGCAACACGCATTCAAATCTCGAATTACCTCCAACATTTTTCTAAAAGCCTACAAATGGCTCAATTTGCCTGCCAGTATCGTAAACATCCGCGTAATGTCCAAAAAGCCCGCCAAAACTGCGACAAGCGAGCAATTCCAGCTCAGATTCAAATTTCGAACGAAAACGTGCAAGATGGCGACCTTCGCAGACCGTATATCAATGGTGATTTACGCGCCACAACCACGGTCGAGGTCGGCGACCGGCCCGAATTTCGTTCAGAAATGCACTCGGCAAGTAATTTATTTGTTACCATCTATTATTTTGTAGACTCGCAAGGTCCTAAACACAGCTGACATTAATATATCATTTTACTCGGGCGGTTCTGCGGTGGTTCCGTCCCCGTCGCGCATTGGGGCGGGCGGTGCGTGCGAGCGGGACGGCGGTATGGGAACATAGTTTCCGTTTTCACTTTTTATAGTAGCAATATATTTGATCAGCTGATCGTAATGACATTTACTGGTGGGCCGTTTGCGATGTTTTTCATAATTTATACTACGGTAGGGTGTTTCTCCGCGGTTGTCTAGGTCGTGGTTTATTTATAAACTTACACTAACCAACATTCACGACTTTGTTGGTGCTAGTTAACATTTTTGAGCCGGTGATCGGTGTTTATTTATATAATGCATATAAATTTACATTAGTTAACGATTTTGTGATCAAGCTTATCTTATATGGACGTCCAGTTACTTACAGGTGTGACTATAATTTGTAAACTTCTTTGTTTATGGCCTAACCCCTCTCAATCGTACTCTCAATTGTAGAGTGCCGTGCCCTGCTGTGGGACGTATATGTGCTACTGATACAGATTGCGCTTCTGAAGTCAGGTTTGCTGACAGCTATTTAACAACAGCAGAAGTTCTAAATGTCAAATACCTTACGCATAACTGAAAATCGAACACTAGGCTTTAGTATACATCGCCACATTGGGCCACACACGGATGCATAATTCACACAAACATCACTGCTGTAATTTTTCCCCAACCATAGAGAACTGTCCATAACTGGCACCACGACCGGATATAGTGTTTTCCACAGATTAGATAATAACGCGATGGCTTGTCGGCGACCACTGTCGATGGTCGATGAATTAACGGCCGTGGTCGCCGCCACAATATTTATAAATTGTTAAAATTACTAAATCAATGTGTCGCCATTAATTCGTGTAAATAGGTTTTAACGGTTTAATATCGGACAAGTTTCGCGCGGAATGATCGGCTATGGCTTTTAACGTTTTTTTTTTGTATATAATAACATCATTTTTTTTTTAAATCATCTGGATCGAATGTAGATGTAGTAGTGCCGTGCTATTGGTAATAGTTGTCTCTTTCTTATAAGGAACGAGTGATCAATTTTGTAATGTAAGTTATTTAGGTATTTAGTTTAAGTCATGACTTACTAAGCAGCAAGAAAGTCTGTGTCCTAACACAGTCACAAATATAATGTTCACATTTTGTTATCCTCAATTGCATACTATATCTATATCAGCCCATATACGTCCCACTGCAGGGCACGGGCCTACTCTACAATCGAGAGAATCGATTGAGAGTGGTTAGGCCATATAGTCCACCACGCTGGCCTAGTGCGGGTTGGCGGACTTACATACCGTAGAAATTCTTTAAAATCGCTACGGTATGCAGGTTTCCTCACGATGTTTTCCTTCACCGTTAAAGTGCGTGGTGATTGACTATCAATACACACATAACTTCGAAAAGTCAGAGGTGTGCCCTGGGATTTGAACCCGCGACCACCGTGAACATGTAGGCAGCCGCGTCTGGTCCGTTTACCAACACGCACTTTTGCACAATTGCATACATAAGGCGGTTTATTATATCCGTCACTCTCTTAAAAACTCTACCTGGAAAATATACCTGAGAACTTAAATAATCAGCGATAAGTTTTATCATATCAATGACCATTGGACTGACTAGATTACTTAATAAAGTACTAGGGTATAAGAACCTTCAAGGAACTCAAAAGTCATTCACTCAACTACTCACTTAAATGACTAGGGTATAAGAACTGTGCAGGCAATATCTGGGGCACATGGCGTGTTAGGTAAACATGTAGGCAGTGTGGGGGGTGGTATGAGGGGAGGGGGGTGTGTGTACGGCGGAAGGAGCACGTGGTCCCAGTAAATATTTTTGGAAGCAATCGATTTCCGAAATCCATTGTGAGCCCCCGCGCCGGGCTGCCGACGCCGTCGCGAGCATACTATGTGGACATTACCGCGTAATAATTGTTATAAAAAAAGGTTTTATTCCTGCTATAAGTAAACGACTAGATAAGCTCTTCTTTCGATTATAGATTATAAAAAAATTAAAGGGACTGCTAAATAAGACATTCTACTTTTGGGAAGTTCTTTGGCGTCAGAAGTTGGAAGTTAAATAATCTATTAAAGTACATGTAAATTAATTTTCATAAAGCAATATAATAACATTAAAATATGTGTATGTTCAGGTCTAATATCTTTCAACTGGATGGATAAAGGTGAATCGAATTATTTTTAATTACTTACTTTATGAACTAAATAAGAAGTTTGAACGGAGTTTTGACAGTGAAGGGTTTTATAATTGTCTTTAAAGCATGCTTATTAAAGTAGCTCTTGGAACACGTCAGTGTTGTAAAGATGAGATAATAAAAATTGACTTAATTTGACAGGAACATGCGCCTGAATATAATATAATAGCAAAATTACTATTGCGTTCAACGGAAGCGCTTGAAATAGTAACACTTAAGTTTATTAAAGTTTAATCTTCCGTACGGTATGGTATACAAATAGATGATTGGAAACGAGACTTAATTGCACTAATGACGTTTTTAGCAATACCGAAGCACTCTAACCGATTATACGGATATTTTAGTCGATTATTGGCATATTTAAATTTAGAACGTCGTATCCACACTAAACGACAGGCATTAGCGCGTATCGCACTGGCTGGCATCATTAATCTACGTGACAGTTCAAAATTTAGTTACAGAGGGTTCTCACCCCCGCGCCCCCGCCGCCGCGCGCCCTCACCCCCGCGCCGCCCCGCCGCCCGCCGGCCCAAATGTTGCAAGTTTTTGAGGGATACCTAAACACGCTCCAACCGTTAAGTTGGTTCATTAGTTTAGTTTCAAATATTTTTAAAGGCATTTAAATTACTATTGGCGAGGCAGCGTTCAACAGTGAATTTACACACAATGTCTTCCTACTTCGGTCTCAATCGAAGTATCTTAATAAAGCTTAAATACCGTTGAATGCGAGATGAGAGTCGAGTCTAGAAAATAAATAAATTGGAACGCCTAAGTATCGGAGTTACGGTGAAATCGACTAATAACTTAGAGATAGAGGGTATCGAGTAGATAGGAATAACTTGGACTCTCGTGATAAAATAATTTACTGTTTATTTGAAATTTTACACTTATAGAATAGATTCTCCATTACAAAAAGGTAGAGTTGTTTTATATCCAGGTTAACTGCTTTACAATTTACCAAAACGAACATTTTTTATTCCTGTAAAACATGATAATCTGTCAAATAATCTGGTGGCAATCGATCGCCGGTACCAGGCTAGCAGGCCACGCGAGGTGTTCCGACGATGCATGAGCCGGCGTCCCGCGGCGCCTGCCACGCGCACTCCGCGCACAAAGCACACGAGCCACGCTAATCACTACTGTTGCATTATGCTACCCTGGTAATAGATGATTAGATAGTTTTACTAACAATGAAAAGACTGTGCCTGGGTATGGATTGCATTACACTTTCCATCGTATTGCAGTGTCACTTTAACTTGCCAGAATAAAAGAATGGTTGAGTTATTTTTAGTAGGTGATCGAATGATCCTGCTTCTAAGTTATGCTAGCTTGGTACATCAGTTAGAAAATGGCTGAATCGGTTTTGATTTATGCGTATTTTTTGAGAAATAGGCGTTCAATTATTAAGTAGATACCGTAAATCCATCACCAAATACTTATAATACGTCATTATAAATCTAAAAACAAACAAAGAAACAAGCAGACATTCAAAAAAGCCCTCTTAAAGCAAAAAAACACGTGAAATATCCCGGCACTCACAACATGCGCCCTACACGGTACCTCTGTCATACCGTCTGTAATTTTTCTCAAAGTCGGCATGAATAATCAAATTTCTCTATACGTTCCGCATTTATTTTCATCCATGGCCAAAACAGCACATCCGCCCATCACACAATAAGGTAATAATGTCTTTAACGCTAAAATAATAAAGACGAGTATCGCGTGCAGTGTCGCCGGGGTAGAAATGAGAGTGCTTGTTCCTCCGGCCCTCGTGACTGGCACAATTTTTCGTATCGCAGTATATTTTTTAACATACATATGTTTATATTTTTATTACATTCAGGGGTTCCTTTCGTTGCTAAGGAAGAAATTAATACTTGATTATGTGTTAAGTTATATTGATAGAAATTTACTAATTTCGGAAAAAAACGGGCGAAATGAAATATTTATAAGTCATTCCTATACTTATTCTTTCGGGAATCGTATCCGCAACATTGCCACAAACAGCCAAATGCTAAACCTAATTGGTTGATGACATTTTTGTATTTAAAAATGCCATCATCGAAACCCGGTCCAAACAGTTTCATTTCACCAGTACAGTCCCATCAAAACATCGTTAGAGCGGCCCACTCGGTTACATATTCATTTGCACCACTGCACCTAATGCGTTAAAAATGTGCCGAACAATATTGGATATTTAGGGGCGTTCGATGTTTACTTGCCAACAGAGTTTAATACTATTTTTTATTATGATGAATGGGTCAGATACCTCAAATTTTAAATATTAATAGACTTACGCCCAAATACTGGAACGCAACTTAAATATAACTTGCGCTTAACTACGTTAATCCCGATTAAATGTACTGGCTAAGTGAGCCGTGCGCTGTTAAGAGCAACTTAGTATTTGAATGTCGTTCCAGTATTCGGGCGTTACTGTATTTGATGTATCATGTACGTCCCACTGCAGGACACGAGCCTCCTTTACAATCGAGAGTACAATTGAGAAGGGTTAGGCCATATAGTCCGCTACGCTGGCCTAGTGCGGGTTGGCGGACTTTCCATACCATAACAAATTTGAGAAATCGCTTAATAATCTTAGAAATAATTATATATTTTCTACTATCAATTGGTCGGGGAAATAGCCTTAAAACATGCCTCGAAATTCCTATAAATAGACACAAAATTAGGCCATGTTTGAACGCCCTTTTGAGGTGTTATGGGCGTCCATTACAGATGAGGCTATGTCAGCCATCTGAGTGTCGCTTTAGGGAAGAGCGCACCGCCCCCGCAGTGTGCCCAGCGACCCCGATGACCTTTAGAAACACCTCTTACGGACACGGGATACCCTGGTGTAATTCTTACGCCCTCTAACAGAGGATTACTTTACACCCTAGGCCCTAGGAAGTGTTCATGGGTATTTGAGCCAAAAGAGCACTTACCATCGTGTTCATTGTTACTTTGGGTCACTATAATTATTATTGCTATGAATGGCGAGACGAGCATGCCAATCGCCTGATACGTGATACGACCGCTCATGTACAGTAGCAAACCAAACAACACCATGAATTACAACTGCTTGGCAGTCCACTGTGCTCGCCGTCCTGACGCATAAGATGTTAGGTCTCAATATGTCCAGTACTCTGGCTACAATGTCCTTCAAACAGTGCATTTACACTGCTGTTTGGTGGGAGACATCTTCATTGCGGTGGTACCTACCCAGGCGGTCTCTCACATGCAGCCTCCGTGGCGCAGTTGGTTAGACGCCGGCTGTGAAACGAGAGGCCGCGGGCTCGATCCCCGCACCGAGACAAATGTTTGTGAAGCCGAAAAGTCTCTCGTAGTTCCTGATATCCACGACACAAGACTTAATTGATCTTAATGTGGGGTCAGGACTATGTATGTGACTGTTGAGTCTATTATCTCACACTTGCATGGTGTTGATACAGCGATATTTCGTACGGTTTATGTGGAATGGTTATGCCTTTGGTTTTGTTAGTGGTAGCGTGTAACATCGATCTTAATGCATAGTAATCTCATCCTGTCAAATCCTTCTAAAACTCAGACTAAGAGCATTAGCTAACCTGAAAATAAAACCCAGAACCGCAGTTCACAGCCCGTTCTACTGCCATTTATATAGAGGCCATAAAATATGATTCTCTCCCGTAAAACTCCTTTAATAGTCAAACTAGACGTATATTATCCGGTCTTGGATCATGACAGGGTTCTCCGCATATATCAGGGCTCATCCAGGCGCGAGTCCACAGAGCGTGGTTTATGGTCGCCCCCGCCCGCCGCATAAAAGAGCCGTAACAGGTGTGCCGGCTCGGAACCTAGGCCTACTAACCCGGCTGCCGCTGTGACGTCACAAGACGCATGTCCATGATCGATGACTGTCACGCTGGCAATGTCAAGGCCGCGTTTGACAGCCGCTGTCAGCGCGCGCTGTCAGCCGCTGAAAAACGCGCACGTCACGAGTAATGGATAGCCTTCCGGCTGCACCACCGGGGTCGACGACCCGCAGCTTGTGTACGCTTTTTATTATGCAAAACTTTTTCGTAATTTTTTTGCTTGTGCTTTTTACGGATCCGAAATTAAAAGTAATTTTTAACGTGTGTGAAATGTCCTTTTTTAACGCGTGCGAAAGCATATTTTGACGCGTCGATTTATTTTGAATTTGGAATCGGTAGGCGGTTCGGATTCGCGTCTCGATGTTAATGCGCGCTCATATCATAGACAAACAAATAAGTGCAAGACGTCGGTTTCAGACTATTTACATTCCCCACATTAGCAGTTTCATTGGGGAAGCTTTTAGTAAAGTTGGCACCGCGTGATATTTAAACACCGAGCCGCTGGCGTCGTATCGCTTACCAGCGCGGAAATGCACTCCGCAGCGAAATTAAAACGAAAATATCGCGCTGCACGTACGGCATAAAACAATAAGTAATAATCCACGGGAAGAGAAAAAAAACACGCGAAAAATAGAACCTTTTTCAGAAGCGTTCGGAAACATCGCTAATTGCACCCGCCCAAGGTAGGGCGGGCGGCCCGCCCAGCGCTGCTCTATTGCGAGCGCAATAAAACCCATTATTGTACGTCGAATGCCGCCTTTTACTGTCTTCTTGAACTTGAAACCGCGACCTGCAGACTTGGGAACGTCGTAAGGACCGTTGTGAGCTGCAGAGAAAAACAAATCTTGTTTCCGTGGATGTTGGGTCGGTTTTGGTCGGGTGCGCGTGTAAGGGTCGTTGGCTCGCCTGGAGGGTGGGTCGCTGCGTTTGACGTATAACTCATCCGTAGGTACAGACGGGCGGCAGATCGATAGCATACCTATTAGACGTGCAGCGGTATCTGTCGTTAGGTAGTCTCCGTGCCGGCGTAATGAACAGGAATGAACGGGACGTCCGCCCTGCCTTGTTTACTCGGCTGGTCTACAGGCACGCGGCATTCACGCCATTTATTACTAATTATATGATTATTGACAACTTCTTTACTCTTGAAAGGTTTTTTAAAGAAATTTCGATAGCTTTGCTCTCTCTTCGTTGGAGTAAACATTCTTAAAACACTATTATCTTAAATCCCTTTTATAACGCTTTTGAGTCTTACAGTTATTTGACAAACTTTTTATACTAGTAACTGCTGTATACAATTAAGTGGAAATCCTTTAATGTTATGGGCTTACGCTTATAAAGGCTCTGTTCCTGATTGAACTGAAAAGCTGGGGGTTATAATATATGTATCAGGACTTTATCTACATATATAAATTAGTTGTTTTTAAGTTACCAGCTTCCGTTCCTAGGGGTATTTAAATCATTACTTCCATAATTTAGCATAATGTAAGGTGTGCTCTTTAAATACTATAGAAAAGAAAATACACTCTTAAAATGCATATAAGTGCGTGGTGGCCTGTTGGTAACGGACCAGACGCGACTGCCAACATGTTTCACGGTGGTTGCAGGTTCAAATCCCAGAGCACACCTCTGAATTTTCGGAGTTATGTGTATTGATAGTCAATCACCCCGCACTTTAACGGTGAAGGAAAACATCGTGAAGAAACCTGCATACCATAGCGATTTTGGACATTCCCTACGGTATTTAAAGTCCGCCAACCCGCACTAGGCCAGCGTGGTGGACTACATGGCCTAAACACTCTCAATCGTATTCTTGATTGTAGAGGAGGCCCGTGCCCTGCAGTGGGACGTATTTGGGCTGATACAAAATGCATCATCGTCATCAGCCCGTCGCAGTTCAAAATGCATAAATTTCTGATATTACTTGACTGTCTGTAAAGCTCGTCTCGTAAAGCTTTGCATGATATTAAATGTATATTTCTGGAGGATTACCGAATGCCGATTGTGTAACGCATATTATATAAATTCTACTTACTATTATATCTAAGATTATCTTTTAATTGTATTTCAGCTTGTGCTCAATTGGGCATTGTTGTTAGCCTACCTATTGTAATATTTATAATAACAGCTTCATCGGTGCGTTCTGTAGCTTTGTTACAAGAGGCCATGGGTTCGATTTCTGTACGCAGACCAATTTTAGTCCAACAAATGGAGTCGTGACACGGTGCAGTCTCAATGTTTTTGATATACAACATATACATTTTAGTAAGAACCACAAATGGCTGTTTTAAAAAGGGTTTTACTGGTGGTAGGTCTCTCATAAGAGACCGCCGGGGTAGGTACCACTGCAATGTCTATTTCTCAGGATGACTAGTGCAGAGGAATGCCAAGCATTGCTTTGTAATTAATGGTGTTGTTTGGTTTCGCTACTGGCTATGTGTGGTCGTATCGCTTACCGTCAGGTGAATGGCATGCTCGTCTCGTCATTCACTGCAATAAACATATATAAATAAAATATAAATAAAAAGAAATAATGTATAAAGCTTGTAGAAATGCAAAAAAAAAATTTAATCGAGGTCTTGGAATAAAGAGCCTCTTATTATTTCAAATACAATACAGACTTGGTGTCAGGATCATGTGCTGTTTTCGTTCTAACATAAAGATGTATAAGTTCAATCTATTGGTTGCGGGGTAGCCAGCGCCATATGTCAGCGGATCGATAGGTCGGAAGCCGTGGGGCAGCTATCGGTACATTAGGGAAATTGCTTCATGCAGGGCGCGGTGCCTACCTGTTACGTTGGCACCTCCGTTGGGGTTGGTAGCACTGTTCAATTGGCATTAGAAAATTATTATATCCCTATATTTCTTATGTTTGGGAGAGACTTTAAGTACCAAAACATCAACTTGAAACAAACAATTTTAGTTTTTCAAATGATAGGAAATTATTACAGGAAAATTATTGAATCAGTTTTTTTTTTATTTGTAGCTGTGGTTGTGATGAATTGTCTTACAGTCTTTATAGTGTTATCCTCTGGTAATACGGTTTACAAGCGGACTACAAATGAAAAAACTACCTACAAACAAGCGTTTTTAAAAAACGATTGCACCGCAACAGTAACACATAACTAAAAACACACATAATGCAAAAATACGCATAAAAATTTACAAAAACACAAAAAATGTATCGTAAATTTTAAATTTAGAAGAGAGCAAAAACCGTTGGACAAAGAGTAAAAAGTAAGAGTTGTCGAGATAGGTCGGACGCGGCGCGGCGCAGAAAAACAGTTGATTTATCGTGTGAAGTGGCACATCTTCTGCTTCGTGCGGCCCGGCCGGCAGGTGCTAGGGGCCCCATGAGGCTGGCCTGAGTACGTCCCTTTGTTGGAGCATTTTAGTAGTGAAGAATTAGGGATAGGACCGTATTAAGTAAATTTGATGGCTGGTGGATGTATGTAGAATATCACTTATATTTCAAGAATTATCGAGAAGCAATATGACTCAGTCGATAAAGTACTTATGGTCCCACGATTCGCTTTAATCGCTTCAATCTAATCTATCAACCGCATTCTAATGAAACTTAAAAATGGTGTCCAAACTTTACTCAATATTAGGACACTTCCAAAAATAGACAGTAATGTTCTTTTTTTAATGTAATAAATAATAATAAATAAATACACCCAACAGTCACATACATAGTCCTGACGCCACACTAAGATCGAGTCTTGTGTTGTGGGTATCAGGAACTACGAGAGACTTTTCGGTCTCACAAACACCCAGACCCGAAACAAATTGTGGTTCACACAAACATTTGTCTCGGTGCGGGGATCGAACCCGCGGCCTCTCGTTTCATAGCCGGCGTCTAACCAACTGCGCCACGGAGGCTGTCAAATGTAATGAATTCTATGTTTGTAAACTTCTTAAAAATCTGGATAAGCCTGCCAAGCAACAATATTTTTTTGGTTCTATAAACAGTAATTTTCCATAGAATACATGCAAAAATGTTTAAAAAAATTAGCATATTATCAACAAGTAAGAATATTTTTTTGTTCTACAAAACAGTGATTTTCCATCAAACAAAAAAACTTGAAGCAACATCAGTTTAGTGCAAATTATGATGATTAAGCAGGAATGCAGGATGCAATATGTCCGTAATTAAATTAAATTCTTCAATTATAAGCAATATTTGTAGTGCAGCTCGCAGGACGTCCTGCGTGGTGTAACGAGAATCCTGGCAGGAAGCGTTTTGTATTCTGTTGTAATTGTGATTACTGAATTGTATAGTAGCCAATAAATTATTTTAAACTATAATTAGACGGCGTTGTAAAATTATTAGTACATTTTTGCTGTGTAAGTCGAATATTTTTACAATGATTACCAGAGCAGAATAAGGATTAAAAAGATCTTACAAGGCAAAATAAGTATTAATCGTTTCATCATTGAAGTAATAAGAATAAAACTATGCAAGTCCTTTCTAACTAGGAAGGGGTAAATATATATTTCTTCTTTTAAAGCGTTTCTAAACGCGGTAATGTCTTATTTTATTAAATTAATCTGGTACCTGAGTCAGAAGCTGCTATAGAATTTGAATAATCAATAAAATAAGGTCGATTTCTACACCATAGAATTCATAGAATAACTTCCAAAATAAAAAAAAAATATTCTAAAAACTTGAGCCATCGTCACCCTACTCCCTTTGATATCCGTATCACAGATACTTTTATACTTTTGTTAAAATTTATGACCGGCGTAATTTGTGACCGTTTACCATGCTCCCACCAGCACGCTACCTGTCGGGGGTGGGCAGAGAATTATGTCTATTCCGATTTGATTTTTAAATCCATTTTTTGCGAAGTGTAAAATATTGAAGAGTTTGATTGTTGAACGGGTAAATTTTATGGGTTCCGTAGTCAGTTTTAGGTAATTCGATTGTTTTAATTTTTAATCGTCAGTTAATAGATTGTATGGACTACAGTCTACACTGCATTACGTCATGTCAGTAAAAAAGCAAATCGTAATATCTGTTAGCTTTAATAAAACACAAGTCCTATAGAATAGGTTTTCTCCTTTTTTTGTAACAATGAATGGCGAGACGAGTGTATTCGCCTGATGGTAAGCGATACGACCTCTCCTAGGGTATTTTCCATGAAGAGATTTTAAAGAAAGGCGCTACATTTCCCTCAAAGGAAACTTACCGATTATACCTATCTCTAGAGTTATGAGTATTATGTACTGTATCAGCCCATATACGTCCCACTGCAGGGCACGGGCCTCCTCTACAATCGAGAGTACGATTGAGATGGTTAGGCCATATAGCCCACGGTGGTTTAGTGCGAATTCGCGGACAGAATTTTTTACAAGTCGGCTTCGTGTATGTGTAACTAATACTTACCATATTACCGTCTCTTCGATTTCCCGCTTTTCCGTAACAAAATGTTTCATGTAATGTGACCTTTAATGACGCTCAAGGCGGATTTGTATTGTATTGGTAGTTAAATATCATTAAGTTTAAGTTTAAGGTTTGAGAAGAGACAGGATAATTCTATTCCAGCCGGTATTAGGTGTTAAGTTATAATAAAATCATGATTAACTAAACGAAACAATAATATTCTTGTATTGATCTGGAGTTTTTCAATTTTCACACGGCCACAAGTCACCTCGGTTGTCGGTAAATGTTGAAATGTACCTAAAGTTTTAGCCAACAGCGAAGCTCCAAAAACAGTTATATAAAACAGTATATTTCAATCAATTAAATAACATCCGAACATCCAACGATTTTGCGTTATAAAAAGAATAAGAACACAAACAGAACTCGTAAAAGCCAAACCGATTATTAAAATCAAATTACAAATTAGTAACAACCAAAAACAATAGACCAGTTTGGCGCTAAAACATGGCAATTAACATTCATATTTCTTTTTTCAACCGGCAACCCCGGCGTTACAATTGGTGTTGCCAGGAAAAAACGCGTTTTGATACCTATCTCATGTACAATGTGTATACATCGTAATAATAGTCGTTAGTGAAATGTTGCGTCTTCAGAACGTACCATTTTTGTGGCTGGCAATTATTTTCACTCGATAATTATCGTTTTTTTTACCCGCCTTTTGTTCGTTTACGGCTTTTTATGTTCCATATTTGAATGTTCGGTTTTTTACGTATGTATGTAGTTTACATACATTATTGTGTATTGTGTGGGATTCAATGGTAATGAGAGCCGATTGGAATCGTTTCGGTTAGTTTGTGGCTTTTAAGCGGAGTTTCAAAACAAGTTGAAAGGTACGATGATATAGATAGAAATGCGGTTGGAATTTGAGACATTGTACAGATGGTTACGGGAGCAGTGTCAAGGAATTGTGGGCGTATTTGGAAGATATTTTTTGCGGCTTCCGAGACAAAGCCCGGCGTAGGATAATGCCGGCTGAATGTGTTTGTGCAAGTGTGTTCCTGAGCTCCCTCGTGCATTAGCATAGAGCGCGTCACAGTCGCGGCGCGAGCTAACGGGCATATTTAGACAATTTCCCGACAAATCCCCCGGCCGGGTCTCGCCCCCGTATAAATATTATAGGTGCGCCACCTCGCGCGCCCCATTCTCAAATTCGCCAGGTTATTACAATTTTTCGCGTTATGAATATCGTCGCGAGCCCGCCTTAATGCCCCTCGCGCCGCCGGGGGAGTCACACCTCAGCAATTTTACTTTAATTCTTATTTAGAGTGCCACCTTATTTCGGTTACAAGATTTTTAGTGTTTGTTTATGGCGGAGGAGACGGCGCGATGGGGTAATTTTCGCCTTTCTCCGAGCCGATGTAATTTTAAGTTTGCCGTAGTACAAAACGCAAATTGCCCATAAAAAGTATCAGGCGACAGGGACGCGCGGCGTCGGCGACGCGGCGTGTTGCGCGGGGTCAAGGGCTTATTTATTTTGTTTAAAAATCGAACGCGCATCGGTGTCGCGCGTCGCTCGCCGCTCGTCGCTCGTCGCTCGGCGTCATTGCTCCGCTATCAATCATGCATGCGCCATTGCACCGCGCGCGCGCGCTTTTGTTCGAATTACGAATTTCGAAAAGGAACATAACGCTCCAAAATTATGGTGGTTGGGCTCCAAATTCGAATTTCAAAAAGGAGAAATTGGCATTTGGAGTGCGCCCCCCGCCGCGGCGGCCGTGCGAGCGCTCCGCCTCGGCTCACGATAATTATTATTCAATTAAACTATTAAAGTGAACAACGATCGCTGCGTTTTGTTTCACGTTCCCATGTAACGCACGAACAGACAGATACACGTACTGCTTACCATGTAGCGCGGCGCGGTGCGTTCACCCGCCGCGCAAACTTATTCCGTCGGGTGAGTGTGAAAAAAATGTAATAATACAGTGTGACACCGTTAAAAAAGTAACGAAATTGCTAATGGTGTATGATATTGCCTCCCCTCATTTTTGGGGTAAGAAAAGACTAGGGGTGGCAACACCTTCGCTCTCCCAGGAGGTGTTTTTTTCGAGTCGAGTATTTTTTCTTTCTTTCTGATGTTTTTTGCGTAATGACGCTGAGGTCCTGGGAGAGTTGGACGAATCCATTAGATAGGCGGGAAGAGCTTAATGTGGCTGTTTTTTTTTTTCCTTTCTGAATCGAAATCGGTTGAAAAAACGATGTCACATGTGTCGCCGTGGAGGACATTAGTACGAATTGTAATAGCTTTCCACCCGCCGGCGGCCGCGTGCGGGGCGCGGAGGACCATCTAATGTAATTTCTTTATTTGTTTCTCTAAACACATTAAAGTTTTTAAATCGCGCGCCAAACTTTTAAGAACTCGACTTGAATGAATAAACATCACTTTTTTGTTTGAACATAAATCTCATTTGATTGCTACGGGAAAAAAGATTATTTTTCTTTATCGAAATTAGAATGGCATTCTGTGCACATTAATAACGATTTATCTGTTCATCTTGTAAATTAAATTCAATGCTGGCTAGACGTGACAGCTGGATTAAAAAGAAGAAATTAAGTCTCGTCTTTTTAAATAATCCCTTGTTCCAAACGAGACATTTTTAAAACTACCTCACTACAAACTAAAGTAGGTACTTACTAAAAAGAAAAAAAATTGGATGCATACAGTTAATAAAATCTGTCATAAGGATTACAAAATTTGATGCCTTATTAGTGTAATTTTGAATATCGAATAGTAATTTTCAACTTTCGAATAAGAATTTACATTGTTTTCTTTTTTCAAATTCTTAGTTTTTTTAGAGCATCATTGTAATTTGACGGTCTATAATCCTTTCTAGTATCTAATTGTTTGTCTTTTGCTTGTTTTAGGCAAATGGTGCCCGTCGCGACGCGAGTGGTCGTCGCCGCCGGACGTGACGCGGCGGGTGTACTCCTCCGTGTTCCTGGGCAGTCCGGGTGAGTACCCAGGTAATGTACCAGTATCAACACACAGAGCGATGCGGGACACTTATGTACTATTTTTTTAAATAAATGATCACTGAGATTTTTTGTCCTGTAAATTTTAAATTCATTTTGATTTTTTTTTAAATTTTGGAATGGTTTTACTAAATGTTTCTATCGAAACAAGATCTTATCTGTCTTCATTTCAATATCAGATGAATTCTCGTTTCGGTTGGCATTCCAATCGGTATTATTTTAATGGTGAAATAAATACTCAGTAATTAAATTAATAGACATAAGTTACTCCTATCGCTCTTGAAATATGCAGTAACTGTTTTTATTTTAAATTTACATTAAAATGGCAGATGTTTAGACTTTAATGAAGTTACATTGAAAAAGTTTAAGCACTGTCAAATTGTGTGGTTATAATTTTGCAAATTTAATGCGATGCTATCCCAACTATGGCTATACATGAAACATGAACTGTTCGATAGTATTTCTTTTGAAATTGAGCACATTATAACTATGTATAAGCGTCGGGATAGTTCGGTCTCCTTTACACAAACGAATTTTTAATTTACTAATAATCAGATATGGTATAAGTCTATGATCAAACCATTTAATTCAAAAATCTAATCTAATTTAAAAAAACAAGGCACAAACAGTTGATTCTCCGCACTGGCAACTAGAAATCAATTGGAAATAAATAAAAGAGCAGCCGAGTTGACAAAAGCTCAGCGATGTAACGAATATGCTTGTAAAGTCGACCTTCCATCGCGTAATTCAAACATTCAATTTAAGAAATAAATCCTTTTTATGCCTAAACAGCTGATTCCCCGTACCGGCAACTAGAAATCAATCGCGTATTTAAAAAAGAACGCCTAGTTGACAAAAGCTCAGCGTTGTAACGAATAGGTATGCTTGTAAAGTCGACCTTCCATCGCATAATTAAAAAATGGAATCCAATTTAAGAAATAAAACCTTTTATACGCTTTAACAGCTGATTCCATGTACTGGCAACTAGAAATCAATCGCGAATTTTTAAAAAAAGAACGCCCAGTTGACAAAATCGCGGCGATGTAACGAATATGCTTGTAACATCGGCCTCCTACGTCACCGCGAGAAATGGTGCTCCATCCATCACGGCATGCTTGTGACGCGGCAGTGCGAATCTTGTACAAGGTCACCGCGTCTGCCGCAACCATCCAAGGTTCCTTTTTTAAAAACACTTGAGGAAGAATTGGACTTCGGTTATTGCAAGCTATTTTTCAAAATTTCAAAAATGGAATAGAGTCTAATTTGATTTTGGAATCACGTATCAATTTGACGGGAGTTTTTAATTGATATTTATATCAGTTGGAGGTTTAACCATATTAAAGTAGTACAGTTATAAACCGTATATTTAAAAAAATCTCCATGAAACCTTATTTATTTACTCCCGTCCAACCCGGGTATTTTTACCACGATGGAGTTGCGCTAAGGCTGGCAACCCACGACGGCGTGATGCGCGCGGGCACCTCGACAGCCCATCGATCACGCGTGTTATCGCGAGCTCCATCGGTGTCATCCATCGGTGTTGCAAGGTCGCATCAAAAATCTACCAAACAAACACATGGGAAATTTTACATGGTTATTTTAAACCGAGGCTAAAGAATATTGTGCAGCCAAGGGCGTTAATTATTGTATATATATTTTTTATTTTAATATTAATTTTAATCATAAATAATTAAATTGCGTAAGTTATTAAAATATGTTTCCTAGTCATATTAGGAAATATTAATTATTCACATGCGTAATAAAACAATATCCTCGGACAATGTTATTCTCGTATTTTAGTGTTTCCTTTAGCAATTTTATTGCTGGCCGGGAAATAAAGAATAATAGCTTAGGCAACCTTTGCAAAACTACCTATAAATAATGATATTAACTTAATATTATAAAAGTCAGGTGGTATGGATTGCGTTGCCTTAGTCATTTAAGTACTTAAACATTTAAAAAAATTAAATGCATTAGTAGAAATTTTAACGGTTCATTGCAGTTTGATCCGTCGCTTTTTAATTCGACTTGTAAGTTGTTTTGTTGTATCAAAGCAAAGGCAATTCTATCTCTATATAATTTTTGATCTAAATAATTAATTGTAATAAATCGTAAGTTCCATCAAGACTGAACTCATTCTCATCTAATCTTATTTATAAATAAGAATACAGAAACGTTGCACGATAGACGGGATTGCATTAACTTCGATTCCTTTGCCCATTCCACCGAGGGAAATAAATTAGAAAAATAAAATCTATTACAGCCGACATGGCTCTATGGATTGAATTCCTTTGCTCGTTCCATTAAGTGTGATTTAAAAACCAAGGATTTGAATTGAGAATGTATATTCCATCATTATGTGGCTAATAGGGGGCTTAATTAATACTTTGCAGGATTTTAAGAGCTTGTTGTGTGTAAATATAGGTGTTAAGATCGTAATGAATGAATTGTGCTGCATTAAACATATTAGACCGTGTAAAAACATTCAATTGACACGCATTCGGCACACAAACGGTTTTGGCTAATCACATCGCGGTTCGCGCTCGCCCAAGCTCCGACCACACTTTTACGATATCGTTGCAATAAACGCCGCACTGACAGCGTTTGATCCACTTTTTTGTCTGTATATTACACTCATAAAGTTTTATGAACGCTAGCAAATCATTTTAGCACTTTTGTAAGTAATTTTAATTCAAACAGGTTTTTATAAATACACGCCATATTTTATTGTGTTTATAAATAACCTAAAACAAACATTACGAGCCGTTGCGTCGGTGTTACAACGCCATCTATCGGCATGCACGCGACCTCGACCGCTACACAATGCCATCATTTCAATTCCAGCTTTAATTACGAGTAATAAGTCATGTATTACTATTACGAGGTTACGGTACTTGCGATGTTACGGACCTGAAATGAGTGATGCTATCCATTCCGCTCGCTCTCGTCCGGTGACGTATGTTTATCTCTGTCATGCATTACACGTCAACTCATTGCCCGTTTCCATTACACTATATCAATTACCGGTCGTTGCTCGTTTGACCGTCACTTTGATCACAGCAACATTTTTTTTCATGCGGGATAAAAGTTTGCGTGAAAATTCGACATACGGATTATTGGAACGACGATTTACATTCAAACACATATTTATAGCGGTTTCCGCGGCGAACAAAGGGATCGCTGATTTTCATTCCGCGTAGAAATGTAAAATCAGCGGAATAGAACGGTATGGCCACATAACTCAACTCACATTCCCGATTTTCTTCTGCTTTCGTAAACGGACGTACAATGGACGAGGGCGACGGAACCGCTACAAAAAGTGCGCCAGAAAGAGAAGTCATAAGATTATCGACGCCGTCTTCATCGAGGAAGGAATCGAACGGCGAGAGAGCGCACGCGATCGCGTCTTTACGACGTGCGAAAGAGATAAAACAATTCCTTATGTCGCTATTCTTAAGTCGTTTGCGCGTTCAGTATGCCACTTTATGCCGTCACGTTAAGGTCGCAGTTTCATTGTTTTAATTAGGTATCGACGATACAGCGGTAACGTAACGGAACGTTATAACTTCATTTAGCCAGATCCGTGAATTAGGCTCTTGTGTAATAAAAAATAAGGTCGTTTTTTGTTTGCGTTGTGGTGGGCGGTTGTCGCGCGGCGTGCGCGGCGTCGGTTGCCATGGATACCGGTCGCGTTGGAATGCCCCATCGGGCGAGCGAGCTGAATCAGTGTTCCCCGCTCGTGGAGATGTTTTTACCTAAATTAGTAACAAAAACAATGCTCCCCGATAATGAGTTATGGATGTGTGCGCCGCGATAGCGCGCCCGCTCTGTTTGTTTTTATATAGGTGACATTTCATGCCGGAGATATTTCTGTCCCCGAGTGTTTAGTCGGTTGACACTTTTAGTTAGAGCATAGTGGTAATAGACTCCGTTCAAATAAACTGTTAGCTAAATTTATGATTTCAATTTTGATGAAATTTCTGATGTTGAGTACGTTTTTATTTACAAACTCATCAGAGCGCATGTTCTCGTTAGCGTGATAGACTAAACATTATGAGAGGTGCGTAGGCGTTTCCTCAAAAAACAAGGAGTTTAGTTGTCATTCGGTGGGGTTTGGTGTTCGACGGCCGGTGCATGTCTGCGTCCTGGGGTGGTGCGTCGGGTCTTCGAACTCATTCATCAAGCGCCGCTCACGTAATTACGCCGGCGCGCGCCTAAACATGAAAAACGAACGTATTTTTAATAATTCTCATTATGAATTCGCGTTCGAAATTTGAAATTAGAATCGGAGCGGGACGGTGAGCGCGCCTCCGACTGGCGAGAGCGAGATAGCGCTAAATTGCTCAATTTGTGCCAGCGCTCATAACGCGTCTTCGGGTTCCTTTTTCAAAAAATCCAATGAGATCGATCGCTCGCCATGTCCGCAAATTAGAGCGGGAATCGTTGTTCGTTAGCGTCGGCCGCGTACTGTAAGGTCGCAAGCGTCGTTTAGTTGTCAGGGGAAATTGGTTTTTATGTCCTACACGTTGGTGTGATAGTCTCGCGGGTGTTGTTAATCTTAATCTGCGTTTCGAGAGTCAAAGCTCACCGCCTTAGTGCAGAATGCATTTGAGTGTAAGCGCTTATTGCGCTCGTTTCGCTCGTCCGCTGTTTACGCTGAGCGCTCGTTCTTGCGGGGTCACGCTCGCGCGAAAATTGCGCTCGGCTTCATTACCTCCGTCCAGTACAATGACCGAGCGCTTATGTACTCGCGCCCGCAAATGGCTGTTAACTCGACCATGCTCGCAGATGGATTGGCGAGTGCCGACGCCGTCTTGAGGTGCGGGGTGTGGGTTCGAACCCCTAATCCCAGGCTTATATCGCTTGTAATTGCATTAATGAATTATATATGAAAAGGATTAGGTCTGTAGAGTCCCTTACATATTTCACAATACATATTTCATAAGAAACTTTTTTCCTGATACGTTCTAATGTGATCATTGAATCTTTCGTTGTAGTGTGCAGAGATTTACGAGTTATAAATGACAATATTTTGAGCAACTCAACTAGAACTTGGACACCAATTCTAGTTGTTTAATCTCGGATTCAAACCCAAATATTTACCCTATAGTTTTGTGCTAGTAAAAAAATTTACAGCCTAAGAATTAACCCCACACTCCTACCCAAGGTACTGCATGTTCAGTTGTTATACCCGGGTGGTCCACTCATGCGTGAGAGAGCAATTTGTGCGGCGCGGTTCGACCCGCGACCTGCGACTTTCGACCCGCGATTATATGCTAATGCGCCGCGTGGTACCACGGAAATGAGCCACTTCGATTCCCGACGCAGGAACTTTGTGGAATTGTAGGGCAGGTTGTACAACGACCAAGAGCTTGGGAAATGATAGATGTAGAGTCCTATTCCGGGGCAAAAGTTTTATTTATTTTATTTTATTTTATTTTACATACTTTATTGTACACCACAATAAAAGAGAATAACACAGTAACAGTTTTGTTATATGTTATATGCATTTTAAAATCTAGACTTGGGCAATCTCATCGTCCTATTTATAGGTGCATTATACTACGGTTTAGACTTCTAGAATAGTCGCATACAGTTTGTTCAGTATCGCGACGGCATTTTCTGGCTCTCTCTCTTTAATCATTGTAAAATTTGACAGTCTCATACACATTATTTTATCTCCTTACAACAGGCAGAACGTGACGAAAGTAATTTTTTGTCTGCCCTTACCTAACACATCGCGTCGATGCAATATTACTTTTCAGCGGCGTTGTAAAATGACTTGCCTTCTAATTAAACAAACGAATGTCTGCTTGACATCAAACCTTTTGAGCGAATAGGCCTTTTAGACAATCATGCTGGCCTAATGCAGCTAGACTTCAAATACCTTTTAAATTACTTCTCAGAACTATCTTATAGATGATATTTTCATTAGGTTCGAAGCAAGCAGTACTTAACAAAAGAATATACATATAAATTCGATAATACGGTGCTGGTCCTGGATCTGATGCAAGTAGCATATTGGCAGTTTATTATTATTAATTGTCTGTTGTTATTTTTCACAAGAATTTGTTTCGGGTCTGGGTGTTTGTGAGACTGAAACGGCTCTCGTAGATCCTGATACCTTCGACACAAGACTGGATCTAAGTGTGGGGTCAGGACTGTTGGGTGTATTTAATTTAATTGGGCTACTGTTTACTTTCATAAACGTTGTATGGAGAGTATTGATTTAAGGCGTTAAAGCTATAGAACAAATGACGAAGAAAAATGAAAACTATGAAATGACAGCTTTGCTCTTGACGGAGACCCAAAAGTTGATAGTTGGCTCTTCATAACCATACACCGACCATACACCGTGGCTTGAATTCCGTCATAGTGATAGAGTGTGCCGTTATTCTGATTATATCCGGATAAATTCAGACGGCCATCATTTCTTTTCCACATTTGTGGATACTCTATCTGCACTGAGTGCCAGCATGTGCACCGCCCTTAGTAACTTTTATCCCTCCTAGTACAAAAATCTACACGTTTTTTATATTGTTTCTCCTACAGTAAATTGTCGAAGTAACTCCAAATAATTCATTAGTAACAAAGATATTGTGCCACTTACAAGTTGCGTGGCCAAGTGTGTTGTGTTGTCTAATTGTCGCGCGTCACAACTACTCGTTCGAGTCCCGAGCTGACCCCGCGCCGTGACCTTGCCGCGCCTACGGCTCCAACCTTAACTCTATCGCGACTACAATTTACAATTAGCAATTGAAAAGTATGCATCATCTTACGCCTATAATCGTGAAGTCGTAGGTAGAGCTGCCACTAATGTCATTAATGGCAAAAAAATCCTATATCACATTTTTTATAAGAAAAATTCATGTAATAAGACTAGCCTTGGAAAGGAACCCATGACTTCTCAATAACAACCTATCCCTGCTGCCACTAGGCCAACGCAGCGATTAAACAAAACCTGAGCAATAAAACAAGAACTCAATCAGAAACATAAAGGATCATACGAGGCCTGGCCGCGCGGTGGCCTGGGCCACGCGACTCAAACAAAACAAAATCGTAATGCACCACTAAGTGTCTTAAAATATCAGCGACCGTCCGCCACCGCGAACCGGACCGACCGGCGAGAACCGAAGGTCCAAAGTGGCGGAACGGGCGGAGACCGGCGGAGGGGGCGGAGGGGCGGCGGGGGCGGAGGGGGCGGCGGCGGTGATGGATGGCCCAATCAGGCGGCGTGGCGATGCCGCGGTAATCGAGCAGTGCGCCCCGAGAGCACACACGCGCGCTCGCACACTCGCCACACTCCGCCACCCGCCGCCGCCGCTTCTCCAAATGTTCTCCAATTTTGAATTTCGAATGTTCTTCTCCAACTATTGTAATAAGCTTCTCCACTCCGTCAACGATTATGTCCCTCGGTTGTTATAAATCTTTGTTAAGAATATTCCAATTTTAAACTAAAAACGAGGGATTCTCTGGTATCAATCCTTTAATGCAACTAAATATTCGTTATTATGTCGAGTATTTTGATACCTATAGGGACATTGATCCGTACACTTCTTAAGTCTTTTTCTTTTCCAATTACTTATTAGCAATGTTCACCATAAAGTAATAGACCAACTGTTCACAACAAAGAATTCTTCGCCACTCAAACTTAATAAGAATGATAATGGCATTAATTCTAATTGGTATGTTATTAGCAGCTAGAAAGCAACAAAGATGAAATATCTTGGCTGAATACAGAAAAAGCAACGTTGTCAAGAAATGCTCTTGCACTTATATAAATTAGGAATCATATAGACAGATTATAAGGAAACTTACAAACTAACGGTTCTTGGTGATGTAAAACGTACCGCGAAACAAACTGGGTATGTTTGAATGTTTTACACTGGCTAAGTTGCTAGTCTACTAAAATTGGTATCTAGATAAATATAAGCGACAGAGTTTTTATCGCTCTATAGATACGTATATTATTATGTCGGCCTAGCTCAATCTACGGAAGGCTTCCTTCAATCAAAGGGGCTTAGGCTATAGTCCACACTGGCCTAACCCTAGTTATTGGACTTATCATCTTTGAATTTCACATTTCAAAAGAGCATCTACAAATTGAGCCATAAAACTACTACCAAGTCAACATTTTTACGAAACCAATCGATAGCCACCAGTGACAGTGGATCGATGCCGGCCAGCTGTAGGGTAGCGCCCCTGAGCTGTCACCGACAGCGCCGGTGTTGCTGAGCGGCTCGGCGGGGCACAATGAATATGAGGGTGTATTGGTCCGTGGGAACCTGACGTGGTTGGTAAACAACCGGACTATTTTTTGTCCCACCCTCACACCCTCTGCAACTCTTGTAACCAGAGACGCAAAGAATTTGCATCGAGCACCGAAGCTCGGCGAGTCTCTTAAGGACACAAAATTATCTTAAACCCGCATCAAATTAATCAGAAAAGGAGGTGATGGAAACAAATAAAACAAGGTTTGAAATCTATACGAGCTAGATCAATATATTATTAATATGACCGCCATTTTACTTGTTGTTTGGTTGTCTCTATACCTATTGAATACATACATAAAAATATACACAATAAATAATAAATTACCGTTGCAACTGATTCAAACCCAGTACAAAAGCTTACTTCCACTTCACCCACTAAACCACAAGCCCCTAATAAATCATAGAGAAACGAAAAGCTCCGAGCAAATTACTCAAAATTCATCCCAATTTAAATTCCGCCGGACGATATGAGTATTAAAAATTTCAAATATGCACCCGAACAAAAAACGACAAAAAACGGGACGATGAATCCCACAAACTGACAGGTTAAGGATACAGGTTCAAATTATACTTAACTATCCGTTTAAAACGTAATATTTCGTTTTGAGTATACGTTTCATGGATGGTTTTTGTCACCTTTTTAAGGTTATTGACCTATAGATTATTTTGGGCAGTATTTGTGTGTTTGTCGGCGATTTTTTTCTTCCGCCAACCCTCACTAGGCCAGCGTGGCGGACTGTACTAACCTGTCTCAATCGTACTCTCGATTGTAGAGGCCCGTGCCCTGCAGTGGGACGTACATGGGCCGATACAGATGTTTCTTCATATAATTTTGGGAACTGCAGTAGCATCTAGATGTAATTGAGCTAATAGAAATGCTCAGAAATAACTTTAGTTACAAGTTTGATTTCTGTGTTATATCTGGGCAGAATTGCAATAACTTAAAAAATAAAAATTTGTCTGTTTACGTCAGTAGTCAAATTATTTTGTTATACCTACTTACATTAACACATAGAATATTAGTTTATGGTAGAGTAGGCAGCAATATATATTAATGTATTTAAAGAGTAAAGTTTCATGATGTGATGAAAATAGAGCAATTATAATATGGAATAAAATGTTACACTAATATAAAAACTTTAAATATTACCTCACCTCAGAATAGAACCCACGATCCATTACAATATAAAATGTTAGAGGAATATGTGCTTAAATACACATCTGAATAGCCCAAAGCAAAGATACGGTTAAAAAAATTAAACCCTTTTCACTGAAATATGTATGGAATGCGCCTAATTTATATAATTGAATAATCACATAATGACCGGTAGCTATAAACGATAAGGGTTAGGCCGATTAAATTATCTTTAGAAGGTTAACTTATAATCTCTTTTGGAAAGTAAAAGTATAATTCTGTTTTAATGATTTGATAATCTATAAAATGTTTTGACAAATATGTCTATATCCAGGCTGTAAATGGATATTTTAAAAAGTTTAATGTGAAGTTTGGATATTTTTGGCGGGCTGTAAAATTGCTATATGGCTAATCTGTGAGTATCCAAACTGTGTTATTTTTAATAAATACAGTGATGCAATTGACAAAAATCCTTAGTATATTGTTGGTGTGCTGATTTGTGTGAAATAAACACTGGCTTACAGCATGAGAAGTGGGCGCCGCGGCCTTCTAACGGGACGCGTCACATAAACTATACCTACATAAAACATGACATTTTATTGCATTACGAAAATTGTTTTTATTGTGTTGGCGGCATGACGGACACCGCCGTATCTCGCTTATTACCGCGGTTTATATCGCATATAAAGTGCTCTCGCCGGATCCTCGCCGATCCTCTCCGAGCCCCGCCGAGCCCCGCGGATCCCGGCCCTCGACGCACTTTTTGCCCTCTTACAATATTTTTGCATCAATATAAAGACAATTTTTTTATTCATAAACGGCCGTTTGGCGAGTTCAAAAATAATAATGAGCCGGTTATAAAAACGTCGAATTTATTCGAGCCCGTCAGCTCGCCGCGGGACCTCGGACGAATTTAATACCATCTCTTATAGCGAAAAACTCCTTATTAAATAAACTTTGAAAACGTAAAATTACGCGTGGCGGCCTCTCAGCCGGCTCGCCCGCGCCCACAATAAAAAATCGGATTTGACAAGATTAAAATTGTAATTCAACTTATATCTGACGTGCGCCATATTGCTTTTTCGCTACGGTTTATGTTTATTGATATATAACATTAAGTACGCGACCCGTGACACGAGCCGACGGCCGCCGGCTGCGGATAAATAACTTTACACTTAAATATCACGGCGAATTAAGGATGTAACACAATCGGATAAATTATACAAACTTTTTGGTGGTTTTAAATACCGTTTGGCTGACTGGCGCAAAACACTCGCGGTGACACTACAAATTAAAAAGAAAAAACTGTCATGGCCGCCTTCGCGCTTTCCCGCCTCGCTGTCAATACCTTTCCATTCAGCGGCGACGCGACGGGCGCGTAACTTTAAAAATCGTTTTTGAATTAATTATTGGATAACAAGTCTATTGTGTTGAAACCTTATAATTTTGGAGGCATTTAACTTGAGTCAATAAATATTCATAATGACTTAAAGGTGTAGCATATCGCAAATAGCAATCATATTTTGGGAATTCTAAAAGATACTTTCACGATAACTAAAGGTTTA
Source organism: Deilephila elpenor (assembly GCA_949752805.1). NCBI lineage: Eukaryota > Metazoa > Arthropoda > Insecta > Lepidoptera > Sphingidae > Deilephila > Deilephila elpenor. The sequence goes on from OX457113.1 coordinate 11,342,391, forward strand.
TAATGAACTAATAAAGTGGAATATAAATTACAGGCGATGTGGTCGCGGTTGCGTCCGGTAAATTAATGGCAATCGCTACATTCCTATTACATTACAAAGGTCACATGCAAATACCGTATCGGTAAAATGATATAAAATGAAGAGGTTTAACTGAATTTTAAACCTTTACAAATATAGGAATACAATATTAAAGAATAAATGTACGAATAAAAGTAATTTGTACATAAAATCCGTGAAATATTAAATATGATTCATTTGTGAATAAACTTAAAATAACCAAGCAATTTCAAGTTCACCGTTTATAAATAAGAAACAAGTTTATTCAGCGTCTATGTGATACAACTTATTATGCATTGACCATAAAAGACGACATTTTTACATACAAACGCGCAGACGCCACCGCATTACGTGGAAACAGAACATATATTCACGCCTGTAGCGCCACCGGGGTAGGCAGAGCACCACTCATACTTCGCTAAGAAGTAATAAGAAATTACTCGACCCAGGAATTAAACTCATGACTCCACGGTACATAGTACAAGCTCAAAAGCAAGGAGGTGACTCGAAACACCAATCCAATGCGCACAATTTCCACAATCGAAAAGCCATCTTGGTATCCGTGCATATTTACCGCAGCTATCCAATTTAAAATCTATCTTTAACAACGTGTTATTTTCCCACAATTCGGTCGGCGCGCCGTTAGCTGGCAGCACAGGCCATCATGGCGGCCATTACTGGAGATTACCACTAATGTAATGTGTCGGCGATTTGAAATAATCACGCAGATTACGTACGACGTGTTGTGTAACCATTTAATCAATAGCCGCCCGCTGCTTGGCTATTTGTGGAATATGCCATGAGGTCTATGTAAATCTGTGTTATGTACGCGCGGCCAATCTCCGTTTAAATGGACGCTCACTCAACTTAGTTCACTTGGCCCACATAGTTTCTTATTGCAGCTTTTTCATCTTTAATCTGTGAGAATTGAACCTGCAACCTTTGGTGTTTGAAACCTACTTTTTAACTGATGTGCCAATCGAATATTCATCACTACAAAACGAACACTACAAAACGTTCCAAATTAGAAATTATTATATTTTTAAAGATGTTTCATTTATTCACAATTCGAAATTTGAAATTATTTTTTTAACACAAATTGGCTATAAGCCTTTTTATTGGAAATAAAACTAAAAGCACATAATTTTGTTATTTATACTCCAGGGCTTTAGTACACCTACAAAGTAGAGTCTAGGCACTAACTCAGGCGTGCGGTGAGGCGACTTGTTAGGCAGTCGTAAAAAAACCGTCGCTCTTCTAATAAAACAGGTAGAAACGAGAAAATAGGGTGGTTATTATAAGTGGTGGCTGCGGTCGGCAGCGCGGCGTTCGTAGCTAAGTGACAGGAATGCGCTGCCACTTATCTGCTCGTTTAATTAAAAAAGGTTACGTTTGTGGTCGCTCGTATGGGCGGTCGGGGGTTCAATCCTGAATGAGTGACATTTTTTTTTTGAGTAAATTGTTTTTGTTGTAAATAAATACGTTTGGAGTAAACTAAATGGTCTGTGGTTTTGAATTTTGTTAAAGTAAATTATTATAAAATATTGTATTGATTTATTGCCTAAATCACCCTACTCACTAAAAGATGGCGCTGTAAACAAAAACATTTTAACGTTTTTACTACATTATTTGAATGTCCAAAAAATATGTGCATATATTAGTTTCCATTTATGGAATGTAATAAAAAAACCAGTCCAATTGAGGTTAACGATTTGCCGAAATTCTGTTACATGATAATCTAATTCCACAACGACGCAGATAACAAAGTGCTATTTCAAGCAATTTTTTAAAGTATATAAATCATTACAAATACGCATAAATTAACATTTAAATGTACCGTTGAAAAAAGGTGGCAAATATTTTTACATGGATAGTAGCGCCGTGTGACGAAATAACGAACTAATGCATCAATTCAAAAACCAATAAATAATAATAACGATCTACATCACATATTCACTTTAATTTGAAATTAAAATTTTATTGCGAATTAGTAATCACAATAAATTCTGTTTTTGTATAATTTTGTGCATACTTAAGAACAAAAATTGCTTTTTAAAATTTGTAATAAAAATATATTGACGTCACTTTATAATTATCAACAAAAATATTATAATACGATTCTTATTAGGCGGTACAATTAATTAAACTACTAGAATAATTATATTTTTAAATATTTAAAACTTAATATCGACAAATGTTCGCCATCTTAGTACACTAACGCCACCTAGTCAATCATAATGGAACTACACAAATACAAATTGCGTGATTTTTTTCTTTCTTTTTTATTAAAATGGCTAATGCAAAATCCGTTACTACCGATGAATGCCGCAGTGATTTATTGTTCAGGGTTCGCTTATTAAAAGTCTCGGATTCAATTCTTGCAAGTCATTTACTCTTTCGGAAACGTGTAGGTATTAGTACTTCGTGGTTTTACAATGACTAAACAAAATGGTTAGGTTTATAATATACCTACTTATGTTGGGCAGACAATGGTGTTAAATTAGCATATTATATCTACATATGTATTATAATATTCGACAGCCTACGTGGCGCAGTTGGTCAGACGCCGGCTGTGAAACGAGAGGCCGCGGCATAGATTATACACTATATAGGAAATAGATATGCCACTCTTCAAAAATATTGAGGTAAAAAAAAATTACCTTTGCTGACGGCGAGATGTCGCTGGAAATATTGTTTTAAATAAAATCCGCCAGATGGTGCTGCTCATGCCTTTTTATTTCCTAAAGAATGGAGGGGAGTCACGACAATTGGGCACGAGCTCATCGTTTTGTATCCAAATCCCAATAATTTCATTTTAAAACGAAGAGAACTGGCACCAATTTGCCGTATTTAAAAAAACAGCACGTTTGCAATAACATTATCTTTATTTTTACCCGACATTATCATTATTATTATCTTTATCATTTTGTTACAATTGCGCAATGTTTGCATGTTTATCTATGTCGATGTTTCAATAGATAGCCAAAATTTCATATGTGCATGTATATATTATGTCTTTTTGTATGTTTGTTTCTCAGGTTAAACTAGATGACTTTTCACATTTAGTTTAAGCATAATCAAATATGGCTCAAGAGTTTTCAAGATATAAATTGTTTAATGCTGCAATTTCTATAATTCTTAGTTAGTATTATATTTGTTATGTGTCATCTACGGGTTTCCTCGTGTGCGTAAATAATATATACATGCACCTCTGATAGAAATTAAGGACAATTCTATAATATATGCTCCATATTTAACATGATTTTAAAATGCAAAAATCAAATAGAAAGTGCAAGAAAATTATTACATTCAGCACAATTTTTACATTAAATCGATTAATTTCCCGAGCCCATCCGGGTATTTAGCAAACTCCAAATGAAGTACAAAAGTAAACCACGAGGCAGAAGATATACCACGGAGGAAAAATTCTTGCATTATCTATGTACAAACAAAGTGGTTAGGGCTTATAACGTCCTCAGAGGTACACACCATTTCAAAATAGCACTTCCAGAAACACTTCCTAGGCGCCATTGTTGTTCTTGAAATATCCAAATCGGAAAGCAAGTATGAAAATCCAGTAATAGGAAGCCGAGGTCAAACGCAAAAGATATCAAACAAGTCCAGTTAAAAGCCAAAGTCGCAAAATTATAGCTATTGAATCGCAGTAGTACGCACACGAAAGTTTTCGAAAAACTTGTGTCAATTTTTGACACAAATTGTAAAGAGGGTATGTACATACATTAAAAAATGTAAAGTATGTAATAGAATGGTTACAGTAATAAATAAAATATACTTGAATTTTTTATATTAATAAGGAAATTAAAAATTATTAAAAAGCAAGACTGCTTGTTTTGTTTATTATTTATACTTTTAGTTTTTTAATTTTTTTTGGCACTTGCCGCGACATCTAGTAATACTTTAACAAAAAGATCATCAGGTTGGACCCGTGGTTTGTGTCTTATGCATTCAAGATGGCGCGGCAAGTACCTTATGAATAGAATGCAAGAGAGTGGCACCCCCATGGGCCGCGGGTTCGATCCACGCACGGAAACATTTGTGTGATCCACAGGTATTTGTTTCGGGTCTGGGTGTTTGTGAGACCGATAATGATATTTGTGGACCGCACAAACATTTCTCTAGATGCGGGGATCGAACCCGCAGCGTCACGTTTCACAACGAGCGTTTAACCAACTGCGCCACGGAGGCTGTCTATTGCTTATTTCTTAAATATAGTAAAATTCCTACTAATTACACATCAACGTATAATACAGCCCACATTGTTTTCCGAACATACCAACGTCAAGCATCAGCGAACAATTAAATGTATGACGTCAACAATACAATGACTACTAGAAATAATAACTTATTTTCAACTTCAAATGATTGTTGTTATGTACTGACAGATACCAGATTAAGGGGACTTGAGGCTTAGGTGTTAGACAGGCTCTTATATTTGGTAAAATGTTCTTTTTTGTAGTTATTTTTTACGGAACATACAAGGCGGAATGTGGGTGTCCTGGTAGCACCTCTGCCTATCCCTTCTGGGATAAAGGCGTGAGTTTATATATGTTGTATTGGTCAGTATTAATATCAATACTTATAGGCTGGGAATTTTAAGATTCCGAGATCTACAACCCGGTAATGTTATCTATCTTAAAGTAAAAATAAAAGAAAAAAGATTTTTGAGATGTGTGTTAAAATCACTTTGTCAAATCAGTATATAAAATTTATTTTTTTATTCCTATATGCGGGGTAAGATGGTCGCTAGTACATAATCCTAACATCCCCTTGTTGGATCGGATTTTATTTATTTTTATTTTATTAGAATTTTCTCTATAATAAAGAATAGGTACTTAGTCAATACTTGGTCAAATACGTTTTACGACTTATTCCTGAGATAGCGAATATAAGCACCCAAAAACATTTAAATTTAAGCGACGTGTTATTTCTAAGAATACGAGTATATCTCGTGAGTCAGAGTACAGCTCATCTGAATCGCTTGGATGCTGCGGGTGACGCGTCCTCTCATAACATATTATATGTTACATTCACACTTAATTCTTAGTAGAGATGTTAATATGTATTCAAAATATTAAATTAATAATTTTGCGGACTGTGTCGCAGTTGTAAAACGGTACAACTACCACGCTGAGATCTCGGGTTCGAATCCCCGGTCGGGCAAAGTGGTGTTGGATTTTTTTATTCATTATCAGCCCGGTGTCAGGAATTTGTGCCCGATATGGCGATAGGCTCGTCCCCTATCATATCGAGAAACACACAAGACGAAATATGGGTGTCCTGGTAGCACCTCAGGACAGCCTCCGTGGCGTAGTTGGTTAAACGCCGGCTGTGAAACGAGAGGCCGCGGGTTCGATCCCCGCATCAGGAGAAATGTTTGTGCGGCCCACAAATATTTCTTTCGGGTCTAGGTGTTTGTGAGACCGAAAAGTCTCTCGTAGTTCTGATACCTGCGGCACAAGACTTAGTTGATCTTAATGTGGGATCAGGACTATGTATGTGACTGTTGGGTGTATTTATTTATTTATTCACCTGATGTTAATTCAAGTTGTACTCAGTTGAAGACATTTTCCTCTCTTGTCTCCTGAATAAATTTAATATTGAGACTTGACACTAAAATTAGTCGTTCCTTATTAAGTTATAGTTTTGTTATAGGTATAAGAAGGTGTATTGATAGGCAATCATCACGCACTTAAACGGTGAAAGAAAACATCGTGACGAAACCTGCATACCGTAGCGATTAAAAAAAAAGAATTTCTACGGTATGTAAGTCCGCCAACCCACACTAGGCCAGCGTGGTGGACTATATGGCCTAACCACTCTCAATCGATTCTCTCGATTGTAGAGTAGGCCCGTGCCCTGCAGTGGGATGTATATGGGCTGATACATACGAGAAATCCAGTTTTTGGTGACAATAAACTGGCCGTCATTAAGTTTATGTTATTTCCTTGTAAAAGATACAAATCGCAATTAACCAGCTGGCGTGTTTTAATTCCGCTTTTTCTAGTATAATCAGGTTATCTTAACTATTCCTACAATTTTTATAGTAATTATAGAACTAGTCCACGACTAGCAGTTGCTTAATACATATTAAATTATGAGATTCAAAGTGAGATTAAGAATTAGATCTTATTTAGTTTTTTTTAGTTCAATGAATGGCGAGTCGAGCATGCCATTCGCCTGATGGTAAGCGATACGACCGCTCATTGACAGTAGCAAAACCAAACACCATGAATTACAAAGCAATGCTTGGCATCCCACTGCGCTCGTCTGAGACATGAGATGTTAAGTCTCATTATGTCCAGTAGTTACTCCGGCTACAAAGTAAATACGCATAAATATATTTGTCCAGATATTTTAATATGATGATTATAAGTTATACGTAGCTTTTAACTGACAAGAAGTCTATTTTATATATATTTAAAAATCCATAGATCATATAATTTTATCTATGTTTTTATCAAAATTTTATTTGAACCATCAAAACAACTAATTTTCTAATTTCTCAGCACTACTCAGCTATTTATGTCGGCATCAGGGCGGTAACGAGTCGGGCGTTTATTTCCCCGCGCGTGTTTCGTTTTGTCACCGGCCGCTCGTAACAGCGATTATGACGCCCATTCGACGTCCGTGCGGTTTTTTTGCCGTCCGTTTACTCGTGAATAATGTGTTGTGTTCGGATTAAGTTGTCTTTAAGAAGCTGGATTATGAAGTACTATAATTGTTTCTTATGTTTTAATATGGCGAATTTATTGCATTTTAAGCTAGTGCTTTTATAAAAAAACAATAATAGGCGAGTTGCTTCTTAAGAATCTACTCACCAAAAATATAGGATAAAAAAATAATTGTTTTCATTCGTAAATATGGCGCATCTGGTTAAAGTGTTGAAATAAAACTATTTTTTACGGATTTTATCGCGGATTTGGTTCTATTTTTAAACTTTTCAACTTCCCGTCGTTTCGATTGCTTTACAGCGTTCGTGGTCATGGGGCGGACTGAAAAATCCTTAAAAAATAATTTTATTTCAATGTGTAACAATCGCGTAAATCTAAGAAACCCCTCTCATCGTACTCTCGTTTGTGGAGGCTCGTGACCTGCAGTGGGAAATATTTGCTGTACTGTACATAGTGTATTTATTCTAACCAAACATTTCAAAGTGTGAGTTTAAAAATGTTGTATAAGTATCTTCATTACTTACTACATTCGCACCTTAACAAAAAGCTTTGCTTACCATCTAAATTCTAAACCATAAGCATTTTAATTCCCGCAAAAAAATCAAAACAGCCGCCAGTGCCGACACTTCGCTCGGATCCAGCTATAACTAACACCTAACGACATGGCTTAATTAGTTCATCGCACGACTACTAGGAAATCTTCTGTCGTTTCGTGTCGTTTTGTGTCGTATTGTGTCGTCGGCTTACAGCTTATTTGCGACAGTTACTTCTATGGATTATTGCATGGGTTATTCTTGCTAGTTGCTTTTTTGGTGTGTTTTATGTAGCGTGTAAAATCGAGGGTTTAATAATATCTTTGTCCAGGGGATTTGAATCTGCGCTTGAGATTGAAAGATGTTAAAAGCTGCTTTTTAAATATGTAAAAGTGTCATGGTGCCTATAACACATCTCACGGTTAACTCTCGCCAGTTGACATAATAATGCCGGACTGATTTAATTGCTTAATATATAGTCTGGACCTCACACTACCAATGTGTAGTTTAATTATCATACAAAACAAGAGCCAAAAATGCTAAAGAGCTTTCTTCCACACGAGGGCAACGACCGACGCGTTTCCGAAAACTACACAGATTTAATTATACGACGTGCTAATTGAATGCTTAAAAATACATTACCAAAAGGCATTCTCGCAAACAGCCTATCAACTTAAAAGCAATGTGTAATCATTATGTAATTAAATATACACTTGTATTTATTTTAAATTCGTACAAATTATTTTCGCCATTTCAGTAAAGTGAACGGATTAACTTTGAGTTGCATGTTAAATGTAATACGAAGAAAAAAGTTGGACGTTCTTTGCTCATGCCCTTTTTAGTCTATGGTTTACATATCTGTGACTCCGAGAATGGACATAAAGACTTGATTGCTTCAATTAATTTATGAATCAATTCGATCCTAGACCTAATTTGCCGCGTTCCAGATTCAAACGTGATTCGAAATTCAAATGCACTTTACTATTTTTTAAATACATATGAAATTAGAATTTCAAATAAACCCCTACCAGTTGTTCACAGCTCATACATTCGTTAACTATCATAGTAGCAAGGATACGTCGTCGACGAACATACATTATAGTAAAAATTAAAATATTGAACCAACTACATTATTATGCCACATTGTTACCTCTTGATTGTGTCTACGCCAGACGAATAAACATTTACAATTTCGAGAACTAGTATTCAAAATGATGCCTAGGCATTTAATTGTATCCCCTTAAGGCTAATTTTTATTATCATCACGACATTATTAGAAAGATTTATCGGGTCTACCGTGCTGCGGACGTATTAGTATTCATCGTATGCGTCGTTCGCAATGTGCCTCACGTCTGACTTCAAATAACAATTAACTTTAAGCTAGATACATACGTTAACTGCTTTTTAACATTCACAACTTTTCGGCGCGTCCCAGCGAGCCGGAACTTTTTTTTTTGCTTGTTTACAGTTGTTTTTTACGTAACCAACGTGTATTTGATGGAAACTTTGATCAGTAGCGAGGTCCTGGTTGTTGGGGGAAAAATACGAGTTAACTTGTAAAGTCGTAAAAGTTAAATTGCGACTAATTTTAGATTCAGTTGTATTTTGATGAGAAAATTACTTTGGGCAGTTGAGACATTGATCATTTTCGCGTGGCAAAAGTAAAACATGAGCGAAATAGACGAGTTTGCCGTTTGCGCAGTCTGCGCCGCGAATGTTTCTCTCGAGATACACATGTAACAGAACCTCCGAGAATGGCGTAATCTACTTTGAAATCAAAGCTGAGGTATGTCGGCTGCGTATGCGGTACCGTATTTTGCACGAAACGTTAAAAGAATATGATAAAAATATCGTATTTTACTTGAAGAATCTCATAAAAAAACGTCCCTTAAAATTATGAATTTTCGCTGTAAACATAGTATGATACTGAGAAACAACGTAAGCCGAGAGGACGCGATATCATGCTCGTATCTCAACACGTAAATTAATACCCGAAACAAAAAAATAACACGGGAAATATTATCAAAAAACCGCACGGTGTCATCGGCCCTGTACACTGATCACTCGATACTAAGGCAGGTTGCGCCCGCGCACCTCGTCGATACAATCGCGCGGCCGACATAAAAATAAGCCAATGTAGCCTTTAACACAAATAAATAAAGATGGCGGCGATTTGTTCGGAATTTAAAATTAACATAAAAAGTTTTAATTAGGCTGCGCGACCGACGATCAGTCAAGCATTATCCCGTGAGAAGTATGACAGGGGACGCTTCTGATTGTCATCTGGCCACCAAAACCAGCGCCGACGGCAATTACTGTTCACTGGGCCGCCGTACAAATGTTACGATATTTACTTTCGTATCGGAGATAACGTTAGCAGATGTCCTCCACAGTTTACTATCAGATAATCGGGAACTTGTGTTAGGGGTAAGAAAACATAAAAATGTCAATGGCCATTCGCGAAATTGCCAACAAAGAAAATATTTATCCTCTATATACTTTCCTCATTTACTACCTACACTGTATAGAAGATAATATGGTTAGAAATGATGTATCTATATGTTTTTTATTCACAACTCATAATTTATGCTTACACAAGGACGGTTTACAAATACAGTAATTCTTAATTTTTAACACATTCAAGTTATTTGATAAGCTCAGCTTTCCCGTAAAACAAACAATAAGGTAGTTATTAATGGCGCGGTGTACGTTACGTCGGGTACCAGGCGATCATGAGGGCCGAGGTGTTCATAAATACGGCGAGCGTGCGGGGCAGCGCGGCGCAGCGGGCCGCACACGCAGCTCCTCATGTTCATGCGAGCCTGGTACTTGTGGTCAGCTGTGCGTGGGCGGTCGCCATTTTTTACTTTTTTCGGTATTAGATTTTTTTTTTGTGGTCAAATATGCATTATGAATTTATTTAGTTATATTCTGTACGCAAACCTCCTCGTACATTATTTGAGGTTTTGGACTATATCCACGACGACGTTTGACGAAACGGCCTCTATGAGGTGAAAATGGACAGCTTAATTTCCTCTCAGAGGCTTCTAGACTTATGGAGTATTAAAGCAGTGCCTTAATATTACAAATGCCCTTGTTATACATTCCATATTCCTCAAAACTATTTTTGTCCAACAACGGTCGAATCCCCAAGTCTCCGAACGATTCATTTACATTTAAATAATGGCTCACAATCGGCGACTTTATCACCGTGTCACAACAGTTTATAAATTCCTGCGTACCCTTGTTACTACCCCGCGTGAAGGGTAGGTCACACTATAAAGGGATTTTAGGATAGTGGCTTCAGATACAACTTTTTGGAGACCAGAAGAAATGTGCCTTTTATTGCGTTTAGAGTCATGGGTCTTGGTCTTCTAAATGTTGAATATAGCCACGTTAAAAGTCCCAAAATTTACTAAAATTTTTGTTTTTGTTTTTTAAGTGACCATCCCGAACCTCAAAGCTCCCTGGAAATCATAGCTGCTTTTTAATTCTATAAGAATAGAAATCAATAGAATTTAAGGATTAGATAAGAATTCCTCTCGAGCCAACCTACATATTTACATACATACATATAGACATAAACTAACGCCTTTTTCCTAGATGGGGTGGGCAGACGTTCGAACAGGACGCTTACATTTCGCCTTGTATGTTTCGTCCCACGATGTGATAGGGGGCGAGCCTGTCGCCATATCGGGCACAAATTCCTGACTCGAGGCTGATAATGAATAGAAAAATCGTACTATATCACTTTGCCCGACCCGGGTTTCGGACCCGAGACCTCAGCTTTGTAATCGTGCCGTACAACTACGCCACCGAGGCAGTATTGGCTATTACTTATTCTATCTCTAGCCTGGCCACTAACATTACTGGTTTGCGCAAAGGAGGTCCATCCCTTATCGCGAAGTATGTGTCGAAATTAAATGTGTGCCGCCATCCCGTCGAGGATAAAATTGTGATTACGCACACATAAAGTTTTTATGAAACATCCGAAATATCAACGAATAACCGTAAACTAACCACTTAACCGTATAATGAAATCAACACGAACAATAAAAACGTAATAAACGTTAAGGTGTGTATTTGTTTTTATATATCTTTCTTTAAGAATTGCAATTTTTTGGATAAATTAGTATGCCTTGACATTGTAAGAAGCGGTGATATGAGGCCATAAGTATGGAAATAAAAATTTCCGTAATACGGTCGATATTTGTTAAGGGTCTGGCTATTAAAACCAAGAAGTACCATGTAATGTTATGATTATGTAATTTATATCCGACACAATACACATACATCATTGTTAGTTTATTTAAAAAAAAAATTCATTTAAAATTCGAAGACAAATGTCAATACAGTTGCCAGCTTAAAAATAACTTACCACAACACCAAAATCTTTGCAACACTCAAATAAAACTCAAGCGGCTCTACCCTCACGTCGCGCAGATTACACAACATTGAAAATTAGTTTAATATCTCAAATTGACGATTCTGTCCCGGAACGGCCAATTAAGAGGGGATAACACTCCGCCGGGCCTGATAGCGAAGTTATGGGGTGCCTTTATCACCCATTAAGGGTATATTCTGCGTGCATTTAACTCCAAACTTTTATGGCGCCCGCGTAAAAATTTGAATGTTATAGTTCTTCAGAGCAGATCGTAATTTTGTGATTGTGATACGGATTTAAGAGGATATTATAAAATAAGATGCAAGGTTAATTAATGGAGTTAGCTGTGGTATGAATGGGAGACCAGAAGAAATGTCTCGGCCTTTTATTAAGTACTAGTTTGTCATGGATTTCAATATCGAATGCAGCCACGTTAAAAGTCTCAAAATTTACTTCAAAGTTAAATGAGGTCCCTAAGATTAATCGAATTGTGGGCGTCTCGACATAGCACCTTCTTTTGTATCTGTATCAGCCCATATACGTTCCACTACAGGGCACGGGCCTATTCTACAATCGAGAGTACGATTGAGAGGGGTCAGACCATAGAGCACAATCGGGTCACCATTTTGTTATGTTTTTAACTCATATTGGAACAGTAAAAACTTGTTGCCAGCGCATTCTAATAAAAAGAGACAAAACCTCACAGTATCGGAAAAAAAATACCTCCAAAAAAAGCCACCATTTTCCACGCCCAACGGCAGTAGGATTTCAATTTGAATTTTAATTGAAGTTATATTAAAGCAAGCATCGCTTAATATTCACCCCGTGCGGTGATTTTTCGTACCACCGCTGGGATCCGAACTCCGATCCTATCGGCCGCATTAGAGGTCCAGATAGCCCGGTTTTCATTAAGCAGCGTCATATTTTAGACCTTATCCGGCTAGGACCGACCCCGCACTCAAAACTCCACTCCAGAGATTTGAACGCTCAGATTCCTTGTTTCGCTTTAAATACGCTTTTTGTTACTGGTTATTTAAGTGTATTATTAGTTACTACTTGATAAAATTGTAATAACTGATGTAAAAATAGCTGGAGCGATGGCTTCATAAGCGTTTGTAAACATAATGGTTTCTTAGATTTACGCGAATGTTACACATTGAAATAAAACTATTTTATACGATGCGATGAGCTGCAACACGTCAAGCAAGTACTGCGAGACAACAAGCTCCAAATTCCATGCCGCCGTCACAGAAACCGAGTGAAACCAGCCACAGTTGAACGGGTCCCGGTTATATTGCCATACATAAAAGGAGTCACGGACAAGATTGGCTACATCCTGAAGCGTGCTTCTATTAAAACATACTACAAGCCGCCTAAGAAGATTAGTCAATTCTTACCACCTGTCAAGTGTCATATACCTTTACAAGAACCGGGAGTATATAAAATAGATTGCGACTGTGGCCTCTCTTACATCGGCCAAACCAAACGAAGCATAGGGACCCGCGTAAAAGAACACATAGCTGACGTCTGAAGTCTGCAGTTGCTGAACACATAGAGGAAGGCTCCAAGCATTACCTTCGCTTTGACCAGCCCCAAATCCTTGCCAAAGAACACCGTTTCCTGCCCAGGATGTATCGCGAGGCTATTGAAATTAAAAAACATCCAAATTTCAATAGAGAAGATGGCTTGAAGCTTGCACCATCATGGGATCCAATTCTACATTTAATTAAATCGGAACCCAAAAGACCAGCTGCCAGACCTCAAGACACAGTGAGCTCCTTCTGCGTAGATCGGATCGCAAATACTAGCTAACTTTTTAAATTTACTTTTTAATTTAATAATTATAAATTAAGGGTAGTTTAATTGTAACAGTCACTGAGCGGATGACTAATACCTCAGTCCGCCCCGTGACCACGAAAGCTGTAAAGTAATCGAAACGTCGGGAAGTTAAAAAATGTAAAAATTAAACCAAATCGCGATAAAATCCGTATAAAATAGTTTTATTTCAATGCGTTTGTAAACATTTTTTTTTTTCATCATCCATATAAGTATGCGAAGTGCGTGGTGGCCTGTTGGTAACGGACCAGACGCGGCTGCCTACATGTTCGCGGTGGTAGCGGGTTCAAATCCCAGGGCACACCTCTGACTTTTCGGAGTTATGTGTGTATTGATAGTCAATCACCACGCACTTTAACGGTGAAGGAAAACATCGTGAGGAAACCTGCACACCGTAGCGATTTTAAACAATTTCTACGGTATGTAAGTCCGCCAACCCGCACTAGGCCAGCGTGGTGGACTATATGGCCTAACCACTCTCAATCGATTCCCTCGATTGTAGAGTAGGCCCGTGCCCTGTAGTGGGACGTATATGGGCTGATATAGATAGATAGATATAAGTATGCAATGTTTAATTATGACGGCAGAATTACTAAAGTAAATGTTTAACACGCGGCTACAATTAATATAATTATTAAATAATTTAAATTTCGCAGTGATACTTCCAATAACATTGTTCATATCAAAACCATCACAGCTTCTATATAAAACGCGCACAACTTTACAAAACAAGCAACGCTCAAAACGCAAACGAAGCTTATTAAAACGCCAAAACTGAAACGCCACGCGTGTACTGTCGTATTGTCGTAGCGTAGTGTCGTACTGTCGTAGTATCGTTCTGTCGTCCCGGCATACCGGCGTCACGCGAGCGTTAATTAAGCGCACGCAGCGTTCCGTCAGCGGACTAAGCAACTTTTCATTTAAGGGTTGCCATTCCTCTATTTTTGTACAATTTTAGGGCTGTGCTGACAGTTTTAGTTTGTAATTGGTAGCGATATTCAATACGTTTCAAATTTGTAATATGTTTTTGATTTTCGAATAGGAGTTTGTAATGAAATTTGTACGAATCACAAGGACTCACGTATATTTTTACTGTTCTTGTTTTAGATTTTGTCGAAATATAACCATCTCTTGTGAATACTATTTTCGGATTGTATTACAATTTTTATTAGATTTTTTGCAGTCCCTTTGTCCCGCCTTATGGATTCTTATTTGCTAATAAATCATATTTTAATTCCTGCTAAACTTAGGCAGGTGCTCAACCGTTACATGTTACTAACTCGCTTCTTAAGCTGTCTTTAACCGCGTCATGCTTACTCATTGCTTTTGAAAACTCCTTATTCTGCTCTTTTACCTACATTATTAAATTTAAAAATTTATATTTTAGGTACCTACTAATAAAATAATGACAAAAATATGATAAAAATAAATTTCTGCTTTGCCTAGTGGGCGACTAGTTGCTAGTCGGTACAATGGTGCAGGCATAGTTAGAGCAATCATTTTCTTCGCACCTTTATTCACCACTCACATTATACGTTACTTTATCCATGTTGCAGAATATTTCGCTAATAATTTTTGAGAGAACTATTTAGTCCAACTTTCTTCTTTGTACTCCGCATTAAGGCTGGCTATTCCTGGGATCCTTTCTGCTCCTCCTCCATTGCACTTCGTCTCAGTCATCTTTATTTACAGACCACTACTCATCTCCACATTGGACCAACACACTTAGCACCTTTTCAATTCTCCCAAAAGATCCTAAATTATTCCCACATTTTTTGCGCAATCGCCGCGTAATACCCGTGCGTTGGGTGGTTTTAATTAACCCCCGGGAGGGTCCCGCGCACCAGATAAGGGTGTTTGCAAATACGGGGGAGCAAAGAAGCCAATCCATCAAATCGCTGAGCGCATTACGACACCTCGCTTGTCGCTTGCTAGTGGTGGGTGGCGATTATCGATAAGTCGACGAAAAGGATGCGTGTAAAGAATTTTTGTAATAAGACTATTTTCAAGAGTGGAATTTCTGTAGCCGTCGATATTAATAATAAAAAAGCTACAAGAATTACTTCATAAGTAATGACGCTGATTTCTTTTTTAACAACTGTGTATTCAGGACTTGAAAGTTAACATACTGCCCAGACTGTCACTACAATGTATCTGTTGAGTGTAAATACAATTTAGGAAAAAATATATGTATGCCAAAAAACATGCGTTTCCTTGTCTTCACTATTGAGATATCTTCTACTCCAAATAATCGATATAATTCCCTTCAATTTCATCGTATGCGCACAACACTACGGTACGCGTGCTTTCAGTTGATTGGCGTAACTCGATAGTCCCTGCACTCATTTGCGCCCTGCACTAATGTCGGGGACACGATAAATTTCACCAGAGAGCGAGAGAGAATGAAAGAGCGTAGTGTCAATGGCAGTGTATGCACTAATGACGCCAAGACATCGAAGTACAATAAGTGCACGCGCACTTGTTAAGGAACGCTAAGTGCATGTGCACTTAACATGGTAGGTAATTGTTTGTTGAAATTGAATGCAATTTGTTATTTAAGTTATTGTGAACATAGCTGGTCTTCCTAAATATAATAAATAAATAAATAAATACACCCAACAGTCATATACATAGTACTGACCCAACATTAAGATCGAGTCTTGTGTCGTGGGTATCAGGAACTACGAGAGACTTTTCGGTCTCACAAACACCCAGACCCGAAACAAATACCTGTGGATCACACAAATATTTGTTTTGGTGCTGGGATCGAACCCGCGGCCTCTTGTTTTACAGCCGGCATCTAACCAACTGCGCCACGGAGGCTGTCAAATGTAATAGTGTAATAATAATTTATAATGTACATAAATAAATTAATCCTATATATAAGCCAGCAAAAAACTAACGATTGTCCAGATATATAAGTGATGAACGGCTGTTAACTTTCCATTAGTTTTTAAGATTGTATAAGTAAATTCTTTGTAGTAATCTTGTGTTATACCCAAATTCCATTGTCTGTCACTTGAAGATTGTCAAACTGCGAACCTAAAATTTCATGTTTTACGCCAATTGTGTTGTAATGTTTGCCAAAACACGCTAATGAACATACATTCAAAAATTGCATCAAATTCGAACCTACCCTCGCAAACCGCACAAACAGCTGAGCGTGCGCGGCGCGTGCCGGGTCGCGGGTTCGGTGTCCGGTTACGGGAACACCATGGGAGCGGCGTCCCATCTAATGAGCAGTTTCGCGACTACGGCGAGCTTTGCGCTTAATTCGCTTAATTGTTAATATATGTTATGGATTTGGGGGAAATCAATTTTCATTGTCTTGTTGGTTGAGTGGTAGACAGTAGTTATTGAGTTTTATTCCAGAGTTTCGTAAGTAGGTTCGATTCCCAAGTTAGGCAAGGTAGTTGGACTCTACCAGATTATAGATTTTATTTATATTGGTTTAACAAAATGGGCCTGATGGGAAGAGCAGTGAAATGCTGTTTAAAAATCATTAGAAAAATTGTTTTACTTGAAGATCCGAATGTTTTGTTTAACCCTGTTGAGCTTAAATGTAAAATGTAGCTAATAGAGCGTCTCCATCTATTATTACACCTTTAGATATAATTACATAATATATTATTAAAAAATAAGAATACAATTTTCAGTGATGCCATACAAAAACCTGCAATACCTACGAATATAAATAACTGAATATTTTAATCACATCGCACAAACGTTGTTTACCCTGACCGATACCCGAACTGGCACCCGTAATATTTCATTAATGTAATGGCATTAAGTTAATTTAAGCATCCCTTGACTTTTCGCACGGGGTGTTGCAGGGGTGCCGGGATGCATGCGTGGGACTGAGATGAATTAGGGGATTACGATGTTGCATCATGCAATGCACTCTGATTTTGTACGCTTGTATACAGGGTGCGGCGGTTTTGAGACGACTGTTTTTTTTTTAAACTAGAATCTTTGGTATGGTGTAGGCAAATTTTTTGACAAAGTAAGAATATTGTTTTCCAGAATGAAAATACTGTTTCTTTTAAAGAAATTATCGTTTTTTTTTATTTCAATGAATAGCGAGACTAGCACGCTATTCGCCTGGTAAGCGATATGACCGCTCATAGACAGTAACAAAACCAAACAACACCATGAATTACAAAACAATTGACATTCCACTGCGCTTGCCATTCCGAGACATAGAATGCTAACGCCCAAATACTGGAACGCAACTTAAATATAACTTGCGCTTAACTACGTTAATCCCGATTAAATGTACTGGCTAAGTGAGCCGTGCGCTGTTAAGAGCAACTTATTATTTGAATGTCGTTCCAGTATTCGGGCGTTAGTCTCATATCGTCCGACAAATATGGCCCAATATTAATATTACACCTTAAATCCATAAAGTGCAATAATATATACACTCTTAGTTCTTACCAAAGTATGATCCCTGCTTTTTGCTTCATATTATAATCAACTAACGGGCCTCATTCACAGATTTTACTATCTTGTTAAATACACTGAAACAAAAGTAATTTTTAAGGATTATGGCGGATTGACTCGCAGGTCAGTCCGCCCGGTGACCACGAAAGCTGTAAAGTAATCGAAACGTCCGCGTCGGGAAATTAAAAAATGTAAATATTTAACCATCTCCGCGATAAAATCCGTAAACAATAGTTTTATTTCAATGTGTTTACGCGTAAACCTAAGAAACCAATTTGTTAGGTAGGTACAGTTTGCATTCACCGTACATTATCAAGTTCACGTTCTTCCGCCCAACACCTTGACCCACTTCCTCCTAACTTCACTCACCTACTTAAAAAATACCAATAAGTCAAAATAATAAAACATAAAATTACACAGTTGACAGTATTCGAACATCCCCTACAGCGGCGAGGGGCGCGGGGTGCGGGGTGGGGGCGGCGGGTAATGGTGTAAGAGTAATTTTATTACCCGGCGCCATTACCATCACAATGCAGAGACACACGCTAATTTTTATCGATATCGACGGCACATCACTATGTTACATTTGTGTTAGCGCATCACTATGCGAGATGCGTTGATTAATTTGATTTATCAGGTATTGTATATATTACTGACAAACATTATTGTGGGTGAAATGGAAGCTCCCACTCCTATTTTAAAACAAACAATTTATTTACATACTTACATAAACCCACGGCTTTTTCCCAGAAGGAGTAGGCAGAGGTGCTATTAGGACACCCATTACGCCGTATGTTCTATCCCATAATGTGATAGGGGGCAGCCTATGGTCATATCGGGCACAAATTCGTTGTATCCGATTTATTTGCAAAACAATTTATTTGTATGTGCAATAACATTAGACGTTGACTCAGGAATTCATGATATTACATACATACATACATAAATTCACGCCTTTATCCCCGAAGGGGTAGGCAGAGGCGCCACCAGGACACCCACATTTCGCCTTGTATGTTCCGTCCCACAATGTGATAGGGGCGTGCCTATCGCCATATCGGGCACAAATTCCTGACTCCGGGCTGATAATGAATAGAAAAATCCAATATCACTTTGCCCGACCCGGGACTCGAACCCGAGACCTCAGCTTTGTAACCGTACCGTAATACAACTACGCCACCGAGGCATGATATTTGAATCAAAAAATCAACAGATATTATTGAACAGCACTGAACCCACGTACTCTTAACTAACCTACGACACCGACATTGCGGCTTAAAACACTTGACTAACCCATAACGGTTTACGAAATGAAATAAAATTTGTTTATTGGTCACGCAGGCAATTAAGTAGCTCTTATGACAATACACATAGTACTTATTCACTATTTACAAGATATTTGTTGTAATATAATTTAATTTATTTATACGTAACTCGACACATACAAAAAACATTAATCACCCAATGTAAAACACGATACGTACAGTCTCATGAAACGCATCTGAATAATTCAATGGTCACAAGCGAATTAGCGCCGAGCCCCATCAAACATGCAGCGAACTCCGGCGCTCGTGTCTTCGTAAAATATACAAAGCTTTAAGAAGAAGTTACAAGAATTCTTTCTCATCATTGCATGGAACTCAATTGACAAGGATTTCGAGGTTTTATACAACTGTAAACTGCGCATATTAGGTATTAACTCACCATAGTTATTTTGGCGAGACGAGCATGCCATTCGCCTGATAGTAAGCGTCATGCTCATAGACAGTACCAAACCAAACAACACCATGAATAGCGCAATGCTTGACACTCCACTGCGCTCGCCATTCTGAGACACTAGATGTTCAGTCCCATTATGTCCAGTAGTTACTCTCGCTACAATGTCCTTCAAATTGAAACACAACATTTACACTGCTGTTTGGAGAAATAGACATTGCGGTGGTACCTACCCAGACGGCCTCTCACATATGAGAGACCTACCACAGGCGACATCATCAAACTATCTACACCTAGTTTATCAAACCGGCATGATTATGTCGACTGACAATTAGACTGCCTATCCTATTGGGGACCTCCCCTCTGTATCACTTACTCTCGAACAAGCTTTCATTTGGTTCTTCTTTCTATAGACACTAATAACTTAACACATACCATTATAGAAAACCACACCACAAAATGACGCAGTACTCGGCAGTCTCAGACAAAAACTAGACAGACAACGCAGTGTCAAGTTCATTAGCGTTGTTAATATGCGAGACGCGCGCCAGACGAGCCACGTACGAATAATCGCCGCTGCTTAGCAATTAACACGCTGTTGCGATTAGCCGAACGGCGCGGGTTCGCTCCTACCGTGATTGTACCTCGTATGAAATTAACGATAGTACTGTTGTTTGGTTTACGTCTTCATTGTATGGCAAATATTAAACAATTGCAAGTTAGGGTACTAATTAGTAATTGATACAATTTTTTGTTTAAATTAGATGGGAATAAGGATACTAATTTATACAAATGTTTGTTTATGTTAGATGTGTTCGAAATATAAATATTTGTTTGATATCTACGGCTTATACGAATGACATTCAAAACACACGTTTATTCGAAATTCAAATTAAAGCGATTTAAGAAAAATATTAAAATTGAATTCTAATCTCGGAAATTAAGCATTCCGTATTCAAATTTCGAATATGTTAAAGTGCGTAATAAATTTCGGCTTTGATTGGAGCCATTAATTGTGTGCGTTCGTAATTTAAAAATATGATTCACAATGCTAATTTTTGATTTGACCTCTATTGAAGTAGCATCATTGACCTGGAAATACAATCCATAATATTCTAAATTCAAAAAAATCTCTACCATAAAAACTCGGCTGTAACTCGCATATTCATTACTTTTTTTAGATCGGATGAGACTTAGCCAGTTAAGGGTATATAATGGACTGTTTTGAACGAGGTTTTGTCAATACCGCGCATAAATATTCTCCATCTATTTTTAAAATTTGGCATCGCATTAAATTTAGCTAAATATTATTACTATCATTTTTAATGTTTATCCCCGGCTACGATGTCTATAGTAATGAAAATATTTGTCAACAGGCGACGCGAGTAATGCGAGTATCGGGTCGGGGGAGGGCACGGGGGAGGAAGACGACGATACCAACGGCAAGAAGAACCAAAAGAAGAGGGGCATCTTCCCGAAGGTGGCCACCAACATCCTGCGGGCGTGGCTGTTCCAGCATTTAACGGTAAGTCATTTTGAATCTAGAAAATTGACACTCATGGTATTTGCCAGTGTAATTTGTATGTTATATAAAGTTTGCCAGCCTGGACTAGGCCAGCTTGGCAGAATATGCACTCAACTTTCACTGTTTCAGCGATTTATTATTTATTAAACATAGCCGCATGTGTTTTTAAGGAAATACATTTTAATATTGTAAGTGTTGGTTTATCTTTAAGTGCCGAAAAATATTATAAAAAATATTTTAATGAAACGTTTCTTATTTCGAATTTATGAAAGAAAAGAATGTGAATAAGCCCTTCACAATTTTTTGAGAATACTTTAATTAACCTACATTTTTTCTATTGTTTACAATTATAATTACTTAAAGGATATCAACGGGTATAGCGTATAGTTTTCTTGTATTTTCCTAGTCTAGGAATTCGATGTAGGTATTGAACTGCCAGGGACAAACGCAACAAAAGCGAGATGAAAAAGTTTAAATTTATTGGGACGTGCGCTCTCCCGATGAGCATTCATCCATAATATTCGATTCGGGTTAAAATCACACACGAAACGCGTCCGGTACTTTTAAAAAACGTTAACAATAGTTACATTGAAAGCGAGGCGGCGGAAAGTGGCGGCCGGGGCGGATCGCGGGGGGCGGAAAGGGGCGAAAACACCGCCACACTCGCCAATTAAACATTTCCCAGCGGCGCCAATAAATTTTCCATTGAGCGGACAAAGACAGGTTTTTTTAAACCACGTTTGCGCCGGCAGCTTGGAAAATGCACAATAGTTTTCCCGGGAAAGCGCGGCCTATACGGGTCTTGTTTACTTTTATTGATAGAGGCCATTTTACACCCAGCTGTTGGTATAAACCCTTAAAAAATGTCAATGGTTACCATCGTCATGTTTGACTAATGGAAGTCTATTAGTGGACATAAGTCTCCACGAAAGAATTTCGTAGCTTCCTGTTGGAAGCGGAATGCTTTCAGCCACTCCCACTCTTGTTAGGTCTTCTGTTCATCTTGTCGGCGGTCGTACGACTCTACCCTTTTCGATACTTACGTGGCTTGAACTGTAAGTTTTCTGCCACATCGCCCAACTTGTCTGCATTTTCCTATGTCAAAAACAATAAAATAACCTTAATCAAAACGTACAATGTTGGGCCAAACAATCCATTATTGGAGCCAATGTTCCAAATTCAAAAATAACGCAGAGAATTCCCACGCGGTATCAAAAAACAATACGATGTATAAACAAGGCGCGGCGAGACATTCGTAAGTACACGGCTCAGTGTTGCGTAGTAATTTCTACAATGGGTTCTGGGCGAGGGGAGGCGGGGGCGTCGGGGGAGGCCCGGGGAGGGCGGGGTGCGGGGAGGCCGGGGCGGGTGCAATTTCATTACCGGTCCGGATCCGCGCACATAAATCACCAGGGCCGAAGAAGCCCGCTCAACGTGCAGGTGACTGAATCCCGCCATTTTCTATCTTATTCCACTCCAACTCGCCATTATAATTACAACTCGCGATCAGCTATTAACAACAGCAGTTGCGATGTTTTAAAAACCCGCCGACAATCGAATTAGGGGGCTTTTAGCGTTCAGTTTTGGCGCGTTTTTCGCCCGCGCTGTCCGACGCCATTACTGCGCGCCAAATTACTTATAATTGCTTCGCTTAGTGTTAAGTGCTTTCATTACAGCCTGCAGCGGCATGTCACTGCTCACTTCACGATGGTACGTTTTTAAAATGGCGCCGTCGACGCCCTGATACAAGTGCATCAATTAACACGTTGGAAGCGCTGCATACATTGCAGTAATGTTTCCTATTTGGGCGGGCGGATATTGGATAGGGAGCTGCAATAACTTACATTTGTCTACTTCCTTTTTATACAAGTTGAAGTTCAGTTGTAGCAATGCAAAGGAACATAGTATAGCGATTGTTTTGATGGTGTTGCAGCTTTTAAAGTCCCATGTCCTATATGTAAAGTATGTTCCAGCAGTCGAATCACTTTGGTATCGCGAAATGGCGAACTAAAATATGTAAAATGATAAAGTGTCAGGTGTAGGTGAGTGCGGTCGCGACTCGCGGTCGACGCACAAAAAGAGCAGCGGTATCGCAACTGCATAGTTGTCAACGTGACGTTTGTAATATTCATTCGATTACGCGCCGCGGGAAATGGGACGCGCCGACAGCGCCACCTGCGCCGCCCGCCATTTAAATCCAGAAGTGGTGTCGATTGGCCAACGCGGATATATCGGCGGGAAGCGAACGTTCCACATTCAAATCCTTGACCGCAGACCGCCATATTCCAAGTTTGATTTGCGATTACACGTCACACGATCATTTCGACGCCGGATTCCGATGGAAGCGGACGTACGAATTAATTCGAAAAGTCCGTTTAAAATTCAACGCGCCGCGGCCGATATTGGTTACAATCTGTACGTCCATTGCTGGGCTGGTGCGGGCGCGGTTTGAATTTTAAAACGGTTCCCGTTCTATGATAACTGGTTGATTTGAATTTCATGCGCGCACCGACATGTTATTGTTTTGTACTCTATATGATAATATAATTAATTCTTGTTTATTCTATTAAAATGGATGAACAAGCGATGCAATGCCGTATACGAAAACAACGCGGATAATTGGAAAACTCTCGCAATATGGAAAAGTCGTATTCGCCATGCTACGTTCATAGAATGACTAGAGAAGACAAAACTCGATGTTACATTTTTTCACCAACTTCATAAGCTATTAACTATTCAGACCTCGAACCATTTAGGACATTCATCCTTACCGAATATTGATGAAGTACCAATAGTATATTTTTCATATAGCCCCAATAAACAATGTCTATAAACATCAGGTCCACACGCGGCGTCCAATCACAGCGCTTGATTTCGATCGCCCATCATCGGAATCTGTCGGAAGTTACGATTATTGCCGAAGCGCCAATTCAAATAAAGAACACCTCGTTAAACCGCTGTCAATCGGGTGTTAATTAAAGTATTGGACGGTAGTTTCGCATTCGGCATTTCATCTTTTTAATTGTAGGGTATTTGCAGTTATGCGTTTTTTGGTGAGGATAATTGTTTTTATGTTCTAGTTTCGAGTATCTTCTTATAGGGTTAGGCCACGCCTCTCTCACTTCTAGTTTTAGGTGATGTTTTCTATGCAGTTACATGATCATCCATTAATACTTATCTGGAGATGCATCTTAGAAAGTGTTCAAAGAAAATCGAGGGAAAAATAAACATTTTTTCATTTTTCATTTTCAATTCTTGAACGTTCGGTCTACCAATTTGACTTAATTTAGTTTCGCAAATTGTTTTATTCAGATGGTTTCATCTACTATCGCAAAAATACTTCCATTCTAAATTCTAATGTCTGCACGTCTTCATATAAAAACCTCCCTTACACGTATCTAAAGATCTTCCGAGACCGTCTTCCCGCAAAATAATATCGGGAAGCGGGAGAGACAAATCCTGTGCTGATACGCTAAGCCGGGGGTGGTCAGGATGACAATAAATCTGCAACAACACCCTCTCCGCACCCCGCCGCGTCACACCTGCCTCTTATTGTTTTTAAATGTTCGCATATAACCCTTGTGTAAATAGGTGGCAGTTGTAAATAATATAACCATTTATTTACTTTGGGTAGGAAAGTTTGCGTAGCGTCTGGCTAATGTAATGAACTGTAATATATAAGCAAATAATTAATAGTAACTACTGGACATAATGAGACTTAACATCTTATGTCTCAGGATGGCGAGCGCAGTGGAATGCCAATCATTGCTTTGTAATTCATGGTGTTTGGTTTTGCTTGTCCATGAGCGGTCGTATCGCTTACCATCAGGCGAATGGCATGCTCGTCTAGCCATTAATTACAATATATAATAATATTAAATAGAATTATTATATTTTCAATGACTGCCAAAATAAATAAAACTCTTATAAATCATTACCGGTAATGATCCTCTTTAATCAAAACTTTATTATCTACTCCTCGTCTTTTAGAATTACTTCAGCACTTCGACAAACCCAGTCTAAATGAAATTAGTCCAGTGGTCTCATACACATCATACTAGCTGCCAATGACCAATTCCCATTAAGGGATTTGATTTTTAGTTTCCATCGGCAGAAGCATCGCGTGCGTAGGGCCTGGTATCAGGTTTCGCTGCGGGTGGCCTTTGTGCCGCGCCGGCGAGGCTGCGCCACAGGATCAGCTTGCATGACCAGCTCGCATGATCAGCCGTACACTAGGAAGTATCAATTTGTTCAGTCTGGTTCAGTTGACAATGATGGCGTGAGGAATGATTTACAGGTGGCCCCCCACCTGTTTTGTGGGAAAGTTCATTGTCAGATATTCATTGATTAATAGGATTAGCTCCTACATAATACATAAATAATACACCCAGTAGTCACTAAATAGTTCTGACCAAATCCGTTTGCGCAAACGCGAGTTTGCACCAGTCCCAAATCGAAAGTTTCAACGAAGCTTGCGCAGATATTTGCCCACTCACGTTCTAGTATAGTGGTGCACACTCAGACTTGCACAGTTATATCGTTAGGCTTGTATATGATGGAGTCTTGTATTGTGTGTATTACAAACAAAGACTTTTCGATCTCAAACGCGCAGGCCCGAAACAATAATGGGTCACACAAACATTTGCCACAGTGCGGGGATCGAACCCGCGGCCTCTTATTTCACAACCGGCGTCTAACCAACTGCGCCACGGAATCCGTTAGTTAACTATCAAATATTTTTGGATTATGATTTTGTATGGAATATTGTAACTCATACATCATAATAATCTAGCATCTTAATTATCTAAGACCTTATCATAATCTACCACTTAATTTCTCAAGCAAAACAATTCAAAACAGACAAATCGCGATCTCAAATTACACGTCTCCACAATTGCCTCACAATTTCTTCCCTGCTGGACATATCTAACCAAAATTTAGTAGAAAAAACCTCGGTTTAATTCGCGCATCCCTTCCATGTTGCCAATATTAATAAATTCTCATTTGGCGGCTTCTCTCCCAATTTGCCCGCGTCTGACAACTTACGACGTGTCCCCTATTTGAGGGCTTTCTCGTGATTTTTAACAGTATCGACGGAATTGTGTATGATCGCTTGTATATATTGGCTTTTGTGTTGGGGATAAACGTTTTGGACGTTAAAATGACGGTTAAAACGCTTATATACAAAAAAGTAAATGAATAATAAATAACACCCAAAAGTCACATACATAGTCCTGACCCCACACTAAGATCGAGGCTTGTGTTGTGGATCAGAAACTACGAGATACATTCGGTGTCACAAACACCCAGACCCGAAACAAATACCTGTGGTTCACACAAACATTTGCCTCAATGCGGGGATCGAACCCGCGGCCTCTCGTTTCACAACCGGCGTCTAACCAACAGAGCCACGGAGTGTCAAATCCATTTCTATATCAACTATTATCATGACTTCGTCTGGCATAATGAATCAAACAGATCTGTCCTGAGAAGTTCATTGTTGAGAATGACATACATACATACATAAACTCACGCCTTTATCCCCGAAGGGGTAGGCAGAGGCGCCACCAGGACACCCACATTTCGCCATGCATGTTCCGTCCCACGATGTGATAGGTGGCAAGCCTATCGCCATATCGGGCTCAAATTCCTGACTCCGGGCTGATAATGAATAGAAAAACCCAATATCACTTTGCCCGACCCGGGACTCGAACCCGAGACCTCAGCTTTGTAACCGTACCGTAATACAACTACGCCACCGAGGCAGTCGAGGCAGTGTTGAGAATGAGCATCCCCAAAATCATTTTACGGGTGTTGGTAATACAGGGCAGTACTAAGTTCCCTAGCAGATGAAGGTGCTGCCTACAGTCTGTCATTATTTTATGGAAACACTAATATTTTAAAACACCATGGCTTTACATCGTATTAAATCAATTCAACATAAAAATTGACATATCAGATATTTGATTTGAGTAGTATAACCAAAGCATGACTTTATCATTCTAGTAAAAAACATATCTATACATATAATAAAAATGTAAATGGTCGATGTCTGTACATGGAAGATATTTAAGAAATTTCAACGCGGGGGGTCTTTATAACAGCAACAGAATCTAAAACAATTTTTTTTAGAATTTTTGTCTGTCTGTCTGTCTGTATGTTTGCTTGCGCATCACGCAAAAACTACTGCACCAAATGAGATGCGGTTTTCACAGTTGTATTGCTGCAGGTTCAACTTAAAAACTGGTATATGTTGCATTTGCATACAGGGTGTTTCTTTTTGTTTGCTTGCACATTACTCATAAACTACCGCACCAAATGATATGCGGTTTTCACAGTTATATTGCTGCAAGATATACTTAAAAACTGGTATATGTTGCATTGACATACAGGGTGTTTCTTTTTGTTTGCTTGCACATTACTCATAAACTACCGCACCAAATGATATGAAGTTTTCACAATTACAATGGTGCAGGTCCAACTTAAAAACTGGTATATATTTCATTTACATACAGGATGTTTCTTTTTGTTTGCTTGCACATTACTCAAAATTTACCATACGAAATGAGTTGCAGTTTTCA
Source organism: Deilephila elpenor (assembly GCA_949752805.1). NCBI lineage: Eukaryota > Metazoa > Arthropoda > Insecta > Lepidoptera > Sphingidae > Deilephila > Deilephila elpenor. The sequence continues at coordinate 11,370,155 of OX457113.1, forward strand.
CAGAAATAATGGTGCACGTCCAATTTTAAAAAGTGGTATATATTTTATTTATAGACAGGGTGTTTCTTTTTATTTACTTGCGCATAACGCAAAAACTACAAGACGAAATGAGATGCGGTTTCACAGTTATATAGGTACAAGTCCAACTTAAAAACTGGTAAATGTCTTATTTACATACAGGGTGTTTCTTTGTATTATGGAAGATAAATGAGAAAAACTAATATTCCCCATATTAACACTGGATTAACACTTAGGCTACATTTTATCCAGATAAATTAAGTGTTCCCGTGGGATGAGGACGGAAATCCGATATATTTGTTACTTTTTATACTCAAAGGGATGCGATGGGCGTGGATTACATACCTTGAGTGAGAATGAGATAGGACGGGCGGGATATAACGGAACGGGACGGGATGAGAAATACCAAATAATCTATACATGTATATCTTTTTAAACAAAGTTAATCACGCAGACGAAGTTAGCGGGCAGAAGCTAGTTATAAATAATTTGATAACCATATTTATCGATCTCATCACTTCCCACCCCGGTCACAGCATCCCACCGCTAAGTGCCAAACAAAACACCCCCGTATCGAGTGTCCTAAGTAAACCGACTAACTCGCGTAATCTATTCCGGAGTCGAACCCGCGACCCCGCGCAAACAACCCTTTCTGGATACCCTTACTATATTAATTAACAGTACCAATACACTATTGTTCAGTCTCTGTAATACTAGATGGGAGATGTCGGGGTAATTTTAGAATAATAGGCTTGTTACACTCTTTTGATAGAATGTATGTGGAAAAGGCTTATGTGATGACGGATGCCTAAGGAATATATTATCTAGGTAATTGTGTGGAATTATTAAAAAGTGGCTGTGGATATAACAACATTATTAATTCGGCAGTATCTATAAAGACATTTACAAAATGAAAAACACCAAGAAAACAGTCTCCTAAGATATTCCGCTGCCATAAACTTCACCTATGCATTTCCCGGACACATTTCTAAATCGAGGGATGATTATAAAACGTCCCCAAATCTCCTCCCCTCTCCCCCACCCCCACAACTGGCAGCATCCGTTAACAGACGACAGGAATCATTTCCGTTCGTCCGCGGTCCAGATTTCCGAAAACTACCCACTTTTTAAGTCGCCGCGACGTTAGCGCCGCTAAGCGGAAATCCACAGGAAATAGAGTGTGTAGGTGCGACGGAGTTATCGCAAAGCATGCGAGTTGGAGCGGGACGGATGCGTTTTGTTGTTGCGTCGCGATTATTTCAATGCACGCAGCTGAATGTATTGTGAAAAATTTAATGAACGGTCAAGATTGATTCTGTTTTCTATTATGAGTGGTTATCGAGTCTAGTTCATTCTTCCTACAATAGACAATAATAAACAATTGCACATCGCAAAGATTAATCGATAACTAAAACATAAGTCTCTGGAGTCAAAGTCAGGAGCCTTCCTTTATCAATTTAGATGATTTTGCATGGATCAGAAGTGACATCTTAACATCACTATGCTCGAATTTATCACGTACCTATTGTCATTTGTATCACTGATAGATACAAACTTACTATAATATTAAAGACAGTTCTTCCATATTCCATTGTATTAATTGGAAATTGGGCCGATAATTAATAGAAAAAAATAATATCACTGCCCGACCCGGGATTCGAACCCGAGACCTCAGCTTTGTAATCATACGTAGTACAACTACGCCACCGAGGCAATCCCAAATATAATATCCTATTACCTGAAAATAATTAGACAAGTTGAGAAGCTAATTTCGGTGGACTGTGGTAAGAAAGTCACGCGCGGGTCAATGATAAACAACCGTAAAGCTTGCTCCAGCCTCCAACTCCGCCAAAATTGCCTGATTCATATCGGAATTGCTTATCGTAGGGTGGCCATGGTGTACAAATTGACTTAGAAATAGTAGTTGCTTTTTTTTCTTGGACCAAGTGTTGTGGTGATGGAAAGCGTGGTTCTATCTGTGACGTAGGATACTTTTCTTAATAGGTAATGAATTATTTTATTGTTTATAAAGTTTATTGTACTCCACAATAAGAGAAAGAAAGTTAATGACAAATAAATTAATTAAAACTAAAGGCATGAATTAGGTGTTAGAGGAATTAATTCTATATTTATGAACTTAGGAAGAAAACCTCACATTTAGGAGACACCCACGAAACAAGTTTATTGTGGGAACTATGGGAATTCAGCAATTTGCAAGAACATTTAAACAATAAAAATTATTTAGTCTCACTTGGATGTTAGTAATTTTTGGATAATTTTTAAAGGTATACAGGTCGACAGCCTCCGTGGCGCAGTTGGTTGGACGCCGGCTGTGAAACGAGAGGCCGCGGGTTTGATCCCCGCACCGAAACAAATATTTGTGTGTTCCACAGGCATTTGTTTCGGGTCTGGGTGTTTGTGAGACCGAAAAGTCTCTCGTAGGTCCTGATACCCACGACACAAGACTCGATCTTAGTGTGGGGTCAGGACTATGTATGTGACTGTTGGGTGTATTTATTTATTAATTATATATAACACATGCCATCGCATTTAAAAACACCATAAAACCCAGCGCCCATTTTCAAAATCACCAAAATACATAAATAAAAAATGAAAGGTTCGATTCATCTCCTTTCTCATCCGGATAATGGCCGAAACGTCCTGTAACGTCCGATTAAAGAGGTCCGCGCGGAGGGTCAGTGCCTCCCCCCTACCCTGCTCCCCCAGGTCCCCCCGGAGGAGGTATCGGAGGGGTCGTTAAGATAAGGTATCTCCGTGAGTGGACACCGAGCCGGCCCGCCGAATAAGGTGGTGAATGGAAAATTGTGTGTGTTTTGGTGGAATTTGTTTGTGTTATTTATGAGGTATTGAATATTAATTATTAGCTTAATTTGATTGGTTTGTGTGGAGTTTTATTAATTGTAAGATTTTGTATACATTTTTGAACAGTATATGATTTATGTTCATGATTAACTGAAAAAAAAATCTTGAAACACCGGCAAGTTTTAAAAACGTTTTAAAAACTTATATGCCCAGCTGTATAACATTTCTTTTATTCAGCAGCCTACATTCATAATAACTTGCCGTTTTAAAATTACATCTCACTTTATTTGTCTTTTGATCTCTGCCTCTCATGTAATTACTTCAAAACTATCTTCAATCATCGACCAGCAGGCATGAAGTAAAATGGGTATTAATTTTGATAAAAATGGCTGTTAATTGACCTTAATAATGATCACTATAGAGCCCGGCTTTCCTTAATTTTTTACAGGCCAGTTTAGAAAATTAAAAAATTTCGTCCCCAATTTCCACTTGCCCCCCTACGCCGGCGGTTTTGACTCACGTTCGTCGGGTATCGCATTACATGACGTGGGTATTCGCCAAGTACAGTAATACAACTTGAGCAGTTACGAGACATCGTGGGACCCGATGGAAAGAACGTGGCTGATTAAGTCTGAAGTTGGCTGAGGCTGGTCTAATCTGTGCCTAGTTGAAGATGATCCAATTTACAATGTGAGTTTCATATGAGTTGGTCTCGATTGGTATTTGTAGGTACCTGGTATAGACTCGCCTTTTATCACATTATTATTTAAATAAAATCGTCTAAAGGTACCGTGTGTGCTGGCCTGTTGGTAAACGGACCAGACGCGACTGCAACCATGTTACCGGCGATCGCGGGTTCAAATCCCAGGGCACACCTCTGACTTTTCGGAGTCATGTGTGTATTGATAGTCACTCACCACGCACTATACCGGTGAAGAATACCATAACGATTTGTAATTATTTGTAAAGTCCGCCGACCCACACTAGGCCAGCCAGTCCACCACGAGTCCTCATCTTATGTCTTATGATTGCGAGCGCAGTGGAATGTCAAGCGTTGCTTTGTAATTCATGGTGTTCAGTTTTGCTTGTCCATGAGCGGTCGTATCGCTCAGCATCAGGCGAATCGCATGCTCGTCTCGCCGATCATTGCAATAAAAGAATCTTTGTATTAGAAAGTACAAAGTTTGTATATTTACATTCTCCATATAGAATCGTACGGGTGCGTTCAACACCCGAAACTAACGTATTAAGCCGTCGACGCAATAAGTTGTCGTCTCGCAATATCCCGAGAAAAATCCCTCCCGACTCGTTTGATTAATGTATTCGTATGTCCCAGTTATTGCAGAACCCTTGCGCCCCTACAAGGTGCTTACTCCAAATCTAGGGTATATTAAAAAGGGCGGGGTTTGTCCTATTTACGCGACACCTGCGCCCTCCCACGGGACGCGCCAGGTATTACGGAAGATGTATTGTTTTTTAAATTTTTCGCTCTTTTGACAATTCCGAGGGAGCTGGATTATGCTGGAGTGGTTATTGGATTTGGGGAGAAAGTTTTAGTTGAATCTGAATGGCATTACAATTTTAACGTAATTTAAGAAATAGATTTACTTAACTAATGTAATGTCTTTATGGAAGCTCAATTTTAACGAAACTACAATAAAGTAACAGAATCTTTCAGAAATTCCTACGAAAGAATTACTATAATTCATCCATATTCTTCTTCACATTTATAACACGACTCGAAATAGAAGAATCAAAAGTGTTATGTAAAAAACCGACTAAAATATTTCGAATACAATTCATACGACGCTTATCTCGAAAACCACCATCGAAACTAACAACTACATGTGGTTTCACTTTAATTAACATTGAAGGTACAACAGTTATTGGATCAGACTTACCCGGAGCGCAGAAAAACACCGCACTCGCTCCTGGGACGAAACTTCCACAATCTAGATATATGGGCGAGTTAAGATGCACATCTAAATAGCCTCTGCCGCCCTGGTACCTAACTTTAGATTACTTGCGCCAACTTTTACACAGTTTCCGGGCAACGGCTCAGGTTTTCCCGGGAAAAATTCCCGTAACCCGTTCCCTGAATGAAATTTACTGTGCAAGTTTGACGCCGGAGGTGGGAATCATATGCTTGCAAAATGAAAAGTTTTATAAAAATTAGTTTAGACTCCGCTGATTTGGAAGTTCAGTGTAAGCTTTTTGTTGTGCGAATGTATCTTTGTCGGGTTGTTTGTGTTTGTTGTTTGTTTTGTTTAAGTTTAAATCAGATGTTTTTTAAACTTAGCTTTAGTAATGAACCTGAGGTTTTCGAAAATTCTTGTAATGAATCAACACTTAAAAGGCAACGTATATTTGGTATAGTTTTCAAAGTATCTTTGTCAGTTTTTCAATCAAAGTTCGCTTCTAAAGTGTGGAAATCCATTATGAATTTTATAATTTATTTAGCTGTCATAATTTACACATCACCATTAATATTAATTGTTCTATTAATTACCATCTCCACCATCGTCAACTACTGTCAACCCTGTTAAACAAATGTTGAAATTGCAAATTGCCAGCATTGAAAATGTATCACCCGGACCACTTTCCCATTCACGTAACCTTAAATATTCTTGTCAGAACCTCGAAACAAAGTGAGGCGAAAGAATCAACCCTATAAAAGTGTCTAGCGGACCCTCAGTGACCACAAACGTTGTAACTTGAAGGGTTGACTGCTTATTACGTATTCATAAGTTAAAACACTTTGTCCATCCTTCTATTAGGACAGCCCTATCGGATCGCGCCGGGGGATGCATTTTTAAAACGGTATCGTCTCGGCAAAGAAAATATCTCATGTTAATGTATGGTCAAGGGGAAATTTGTTGTTATTTGTGAGAAATGAGGTTACAAAAATAAATGGTTTTGAATGTCTCGTAACGTGCCTTCAATTTGTACATCATTAACACAACCAAAATGTATTTCTACTCGATATAGTTTTGTGTGTTCATTGCTATTCTCGTTAAATTTTTAAGTTTTTCTTCTGTATGGGAAATCAATATTTGGTCGTTTTTCTCTATAAAAGCAATAAACTTGATCTTAAACGCAATCTATATACGACTATATACAACGCAAAATATGATTATAAAAATAGTAATCTTACATCCGTACTTGAAAACTTGCATCAAATATCCAGTCACAATTACAAACAAAATGACGAATTAAAAGTAGAATTGTCCAGCGCAGCTTCGGAGGCAGCGCGGGTTATTTATGACTCGGGGGTGGGCGAGGGTGTGAGGGCCGGTGCGAGGGGGAGGGTTATTATCAGCGTCCCGCACACGCCAGCGTTTGTGTATGCAGATCGTGTTTATTAAAACAGAATAAATACGGCCTAATGACGCTGCCCTTTGACACCGTGGAATAATATAACGTACTGCACTGTATCAGCCAATACACATCCCACTGCAGGACACGGGCCTACTCTACAATAGAGAGTACGATTGAGAGTGGTTAGGCCATATAGTCCACCAAGCTGGCCTAGTGCATACCGTAGAAATTATTTAAAATCGCTACGGTATGCAGGTTTCCTCACGTTGTTTTCCTTCACCGTTTCAGTGCGTGGTGATTGACTATCAATACACATGTATTGATAATATAACGTGCGGGAAAGTAATGGTGAAAAACTTTTCAATGTCAAGGTCTGGGAGTTCTTTGAGTACATGGTTGGATGAGGTGGAGGAAAAGTTAAGATAGATTTGATAGTAGTGATTGGAAAGATGGGGGTTGTAAAAATGTCCTAGGAGGTTAAGGACAATTGCGACACCAATTTAGCAAGCTAATAATTTATAAGCACCTAATTAAAAACGAGCATAATAAAGAGCAAAATGTAGATAGTCCCAAACACAGATCTTTTTGATCCCGAATTTTTTGACAGAATCCGACACATCAATGCTATTTTATAGTTCATATTACAATAAATAAAACTTATAAACACAAACAATAAACCCATAATATCAGCATGAATAATTATGTCGGTATGAGGGTGCTCAACAGGGGTAGATAGAGGCTTTGCTAATCAGTGGTGGACGATTAAGTCGCCCTGGATAATGCCTCGCGCGCGATTAGGCCCGCTGACCGCCCCGGGAGCGCCCGGAGTCCCGGTGGCCGAGCCCCCTTGAGATTCCCCGATAATACCGGGATTTGCGTTTGATCTGACCGCTTCTTGTATGCAAATTTACTGTTTTTCGATGTTCATTGTTTGGCATTTTAAGGTTGAAATTATGGGGATGGTTTTTACGAATTTATATTTTGAGCAATGTTATAATTTAACTAGATAACTTAGAGGAAAGGTCTAAAGTTAGTGATGTTATTAAAGCTAAATATAATGTAGATTTACGCGACTTCCATAGTTCGAAACTTCATGAGTCAATTACTTTTATCTGGGAAAAATGTGACATAGACATTGTTGGAAATAACGTTAATAAGTTCGTATAGATATTTGGTATCGTTTCAAGCAAAAAATACTTATCGAGTGCAAATGAAACTTTTATTTATTTTGGCTTATGCGCCATAACAACACATTGGCTACAAATAAACCATCGGGTTAAACCTGATTCCTCACAAGTGGGAAAAAGCTACACAAAACAACAGAATACACCTGTAAACCAATCTAAATTGCCATACTAATTCAAAATGACTTCCACGACTCAAGCTGATTATCTGAAAAGTACAACCTCTAATCAGTGAAGCAAATGTTACAATGAGAATTAATCTTCTAAAGGTCTCCAATCAAGGTCTCGTTGGCAGATTGATTTCAACTTGTAAAGCTGAATTGTGCCCTAAACAATGCCTAGGTTTAATTAATATCATTCTTGTTAAGCTGCCTCGGTGGTGTAGTTAACTACGGTATGGCTACAAAGCTGAGGTCTCGGGTTCGAATCCCAGGTCGGGCAAAGTGATATTGGGTTTTTCTATTCATTATCAGCCCGGAGTCAGGAATTTGTGCCCGATATGGCGTTAGGCTCGCCCCCTATCACATCATGGGACGGAACATACAAAGCGAAATGTGGGTGTCCTGTTGCGCCTCTGCCTACCCCTTCTGGGGTAAAGGCGTGAGTTTATGTATGTATGTTAAGTACTAGACAAAAAAGATGTTAAGGAATTGTGTAGAGGTACTGATGAAGTTTGAGTAGAAATCGTTTAAGCAAAGTTATAAAATATTTCAGCGGTTATTTGGTAGATTGATACATATATGATCCTGAATTAATTTAATGTTTTAAACAAATGATATTAGAACTCATGTTTTATTATGTGCGTAGTCTCATATCTTCTGAAATTCTCATCTCACAAACACTAACCCTTATTCACAGACAGTTTTAAAGCCTATTTTAGTTATCGAATGTTTTGTCTTCTTCGCTCAAACTAAATTCTCAGGTCGTTCGAAAGGGATAACATTCGATAACAGAAATAGGTTTTGAAACTGTCTATGAATAAAGCCGTAAGAATGGAATAAGCAGAATTTGATTTTTTTAAATAATTTCTTACATGACGTGTTACGGAAATATATAAATAAATACACCCAACAGTCACATACATAGTCCTGACCTCACACTAAGATCGAGTCTTGTGTCGTGGGTATCAGGAACTACGAGAGACTTTTCGGTCTCACAAACACCCAGACCCGAAACAAATACTTGTGGTTCTCACAAACATATTTTGTGTCGGTGCGGGGATCGAACCCGCGGCCTCTCGTTTCTCAGGCGGCGTCTAACCAACTGCGCCACGGAGGCTGTCAAATGAATATGAATATGAACAATAGTTTGGCATCTTACACCGAAATATAATTTACAAAAATGTTTAGCTTAATTATACATAAAACAATTTTCTAAATATAAGCTTGTATATCTATATATATTTATAAATACATTTCTTGTTTCAGGTAAGTCATCAAACTATGCAGTAACACCGGTACCGGTACGTACAATCATCACGGCGTGAAAGTAGGGTAGGCAGAGAGGGGAGCTCCGTACTAACGGACCACTACGGTGCTGGCAATGTCGGGTAACTGTGAATTGGTTTAACATCAGATGAGCTTGGGATTTATGGATTTGAAAACTATGTTGAATGGTACGGCAAAGTGATATCAAATAATATGGTAGGTTTTTAATGGTATGCCAAAGGGACCAAATTACATCCGATAATGGTTTCTTAGATTTACGCGAATGTTACACATTGAAATAAAACTATTTTATACGGGCACGGGGCGGACTGAGGTATTAGTCCTCAGTCCGCCCCGTGACCACGAAAGCTGTAAAGTAATCGAAACGTCGGGAAGTTAAAAAATGTGAAAATTAAACCAAATCGCGATAAAATCCGTATAAAATAGTTTTATTTCAATTGCATCCGATAGACAAAGCAATAAATAGAATATTGTATTTTCTATACTGTCACGGCAAAATTACAATTCATTTGATGAGCAGTGCAGACTGCAGGCTATATTTTTCACCCCCGAAAGCCTATTTAGAGTCTCCGCTTATTCAATATTATTTCTGGCAACATTATCTTTGACTAATTCATCCTATATACAAGACTGTCACCTAGTTATACCTAGGGGTCGATAGAGACAGTGTTAGCGCCAATCAAAGCCCAGACAGCTGGCTGGCCGGCAGCCAATCACAGAGCCAGAATTTTCAGACGTTCTAGAATCTAGGTATCCCGCCATACTGGGATTATGGATTTTATAAGCTGAAGGATGTTTTCGAATTTCGAATGGGAAAGGGATTGTGGTAGATTATTGGTTATGGCGACGTTAGATGTTAATGAAATGTGGGAGAATCAGAGAGAAACGATTACATGTGAAATTTGATTATATTTAATAGATTTTTTTTTTGTGTTCAAGTGGTGAGTCTAATACAAAATCTTTTGAATAGTTAATTAATACTACTACTATTCACGAACGTGAAAAATCACTGAAACAATTTTCTGGAAAATTTAAAACACTCTACTTTCTTCGTTTTCATAGTTTCTATTATACATTTTATTGTTCAAAACCCCCACATATATGTGTTTAATATTTTTACGCGAATTATTAAAAGCATAAAGAGTGAGAGGCAAGTCGGTAAGGCGAGTATCGAAGGCTCAATCGCGATGCTATCGACTGGCGAGGATTATGCACACGCTTACATCGCACCCGGGTTTATTACTATTAACTTACTACAGAAAAATGGAAGGAAACTTATTTAGGATAAATAACAAAAAAATATCGTGGGGAAACCTGCATACCGTAGCGATTTTACAGAATTTCTACGGTATGTAAGTCCGCCAACCCGCACTAGGCCAGCGTGGTGGACTATATGGCCTAACCACTCTCAATCGATTCTCTCGATTGTGGAGTAGGCCCGTGCCCAGCAGTGGGACGTATATGGGCTGATACAATACAATACAACTAAGAAACGTATGTAAAGTCCGGCAATTTGTATTACTGAAAAGGTAAAGTTAAGGAGTAAAACTTTCATAAAAAATTTGTGGTGTATGAGGTCGCCGACTATGTAGTTAGTAAAAAGGTCTATAAGACAATCGATATATTAATGAATGCCGGAAATCTCTCGATGCATACCATACCCAAGGTCAATGTGTCCTTGCAGAAGAATTCCTTTGTCTAAAGATTATGACATTAGAAACTGTGAAGTCTTGGCTTCGATGTCCAGGACTGGCAATTCACGATGTGAGGTTATGATAATGAATGATAGAAACCCTGAAGTCTTCGATTTCCAAGTTTGGCAATTCACTACTTACGTATAACTTGAAAAGTATTATTGTGTTATATACGGGTATAATTTTGCCGAGACAAAATATAACATTTACGCCCAAATACTGGAACGCAACTTAAATATAACTTGCGCTTAACTACGTTAATCCCGATTAAATGTACTGGCTAAGTGAGCCGTGCGCTGTTAAGAGCAACTTATTATTTGAATGTCGTTCCAGTATTCGGGCGTCAGACTCCTACCAATCATCTTAGAGATTAAAATCACTATTTTCCCACCATTATGCATATACTAAAGACAACAAACACAAAAGTCTATATACTATACTCTAAGAAAACACATATCGTTAGTAAAAAGCGAAGAGTTTATCCGTTCACGGCGCGCGAGCGTTCAATCCGGAATTAACATACGTCGGCTATTGTAAGCGTCTGTATTATTTGCGCATTCAATTATGTTGTAAAGTGGAGATTATAAATATTTCTTCTTAGTTGTTTTGGTGTAAAAATGAGGAAATCATTGTTTGGATTGTATAAGAGGTGCAGTTACGTTCAGTGAGATAAATTGCAAAAGGTTTATAGTATTATTCCGTTCAAGTCTATATACATCAGTGCCTAAAACAAGGATGTATCTCAAATATTGTGTGATAGTAAATGGCCACGAATACTTTCCTAACCAATTATTTCAATACTATTATGACTAGGTATCTTTTCTCAATACATAGAAAATTTAACATTTACTTGGCATCTTACTAGATCTGCCTAAAACTCCATTAAGCTCCCGCAAAAGCACTGAATTATATTGTAACAAAACCGTTTCAATGTAACACGAGTTGAAAAACTTACCTATCCTCAGGCAATTTCAGTCCGACGTAGTACATGAAACAATTACTTAGTCTGAAAGTGGGGGGTGTCTTCGACCGGAAGCGGGCGGTGGGGGGTCAGCGAGGGGCCGGGGGGTCAGGGGGGTCCGGAGCTATTTCCATAATGCACCGGCTCACTTCTTCTCTCGTTTAAACTTAACACTTTAAATAATTGCCATACTGCGAGTGCCAAGACGTGGCGTGGCCTCAGGTGTACTATTGCAAATTGCTGCATTTTTATAACCGGGAGAGGGTTAAATAACAATCGGGGATTATTTTTTGTTGGTTTTGTATTATATTTGACTGCCTCAGTGGCGTAGTTGTACGGTACGATTACAAAGCTGAGGTCACTGTTTCGAATCCCGGGTCGGGCAAAGTGATATTGATCCTAATAAATAAAAATAAAATAAAAATAATAGATTAACTAATAGATTAACATGCGTGGTGGCCTGTTGGTAACGGACCAGACGCGGCTGCCAACATGTTCACGGTGGTCGCGGGTTCAAATCCCAGGGCACACCTCTGACTTTTCGGAGTTATGTGTGTATTGATAGTCAATCACCACGCACTTTAACGGTGAAGGAAAACATCGTGAGAAAACCTGCATACCGTAGCGATTTTAAAGAATTTCTACGGTATGTAAGTCCGCCAACCCGCACTAGGCCAGCATGGTGGACTATATGGCCTAACCACTCTCAATCGATTCCCTCGATTGTAGAGTAGGCCCGTGCCCTGCAGTGGGACATATATGGGCTTATATAGATAGATTAACTACCAGGATTTCATTCCCTATATCGTGCCCCTATAAAAACACTTCTATCAACATAAATACAAGTTTAATACAGATCCCAACATAAAAATAATTACGAAAACCCGCCGCGATGCTTCTAAACAAAAATTCAGACACGCGAGTAACTTAAAAATTGCATTTTTAATGCAGCTAAGTGAACTTCCTCGGATAATTTAGCGTGTTCTAGACTAGAGTGCACCAGCGCCTGAATTTCAAGTTCTAGTCTGATAAATGGCCGCGCGGGATGATGCTGTTAAATATTGCCCCGGCTTAATGGTGGCCCCGGATTATTGTCGCTTGATTTCAAATATTTTAAAATGTGTGCATTTGAATTTTGGTGCGGGAACTTTTATTGTATGTAAACCTTTGATGAAGGATGTAAGCGTAATGTAATGTGTTAGTTTTAGGATTATTATATTGCGATGAATGGCGACACGAGCATGCCATTCGCTTGGTGGTAAGCGATATGACCGCTCATGGACAGTAGCAAAACCAAAGAACGTCATGAACTACAAAACAATGCTTGGTGCTCCACTGCGCTCGCCATCCTGAGACATCAGACATAAGATGATAAGTCTCAGTTTTTGGATTACCTACTTTGACACAAGAAAGGGTTATTTCTGACTTAAATGTGATAGATGAGTTGAAAATGAGACTGGTAAATTTGCGACAATTAATATGCAATTTTTAAACCATACACAACCATACACTAAAGATGTATCGGTCAAAATGTTGTAAATAAGTGATGAAAGTATGACTTTTTATATCAGCCCATATACGTCCCACTGCAGGGCACGGGCCTCCTCTACAATCGAGAGTACGATTGACATGGGTTAGGTCATACAGTCCACCAAGCTGGCCGAGTGTGGAACACTAAAATCATTTGTTATTTGTTCCATTCTCAACAAAAAAAGTAGCAATACAGCTGATTTCCAAGTGAAATATACAATTTTAGTGTACGTCAGCTAGGGCGCGTAAATCCGCCCTGACGCCGCACCGCTGGCCAATCTACTAATGGCGCTAACTTCGCTTCATTCCGAGTTATGAGCTCGAGTTTTTTATATACGCTCTGGATATAAGTCTTTCGAGCGTTGAGAATGTTGTTTAAAATGTAATATAAGTTTAATTGTTGGGTTGGGGCGTAGAGGCGACTCTACGATTAAGAAGTTATAAAAACACTGTTTATACAAAGATTTCCTTGCGAAATTTTTCTTTAAGTTAGTTGTACTCAAATTATACAGGAATTGTGCTTTGTTGGGTCTTTCGTAATATACATTCATCTCTTGAATAATGTACGAAAGATGTACTTAAAGACATTTTTAAGATTTTATCGCAGTTTTATTTAAATTGAAGATATCATGAAAACGCTAAATCATTTGTCTTTATCACCAAAGTCTTCTACTGCCTACCCTCCATTCATTAATTCAATCGTCGAACATATTCCACCCAAACAACATCATCTCAACTCTGAAACGTAAAACCCCATACATAATTACAATAAGCGCAGAAGTTAGGCGCGGTGCACACTGTTCCGGGTCGGGCGGGCGGCGGGCGAGACGTCGAACGCCGCGGTACAATGGCCGCGCACAATGGCGGCGCGATAACTGCGCCACTCCGTCACAGCGCTGACAGGGTTATCGGACGCCGCGTACAATGAGCGGGGTGGAAGTAATGTGGTCTGAGGTACGGGATGTGGCGGGTTCATAGGCGGGAGCGGGGAAGACAGTTATTTAAATAAGGATTGATAAAAGTTAGGCAACTAGATGATTGCGGATTGTATTTGTTGCGGATATTTTTGGGAATTTAACAGTAATGTTGTGGTGGGAGTTTTGAAAGGAACGTATGGTTAACGCTGTTGTAACGAAAATAATGATATAAGAAAGGCATAGACACATTTTGTCGTACAAGGCAAGGAACTCTTTATAAACGAAAAAATAAGCATGCACCCGGAATTAGAAATGGATTTTGTAAATTAATATCGAAAGCAACAGTTTCGGCTTTCCCCATCCGCTATGTCGTAACATTTGCGCCGCTCCTCCGTCGGCCCAGTGTATTGTTAATGTGGTCGTGAATTCCGCCGGTGTACACGCCTCTTTATGTTCTGTGAGCTGATTGGGTTTATCGCACGTCCTCGCGACTCCTCCAAGCTCCTGAATTTGCCACCGATGATGTATGTCTTCATTTCCGACGTTCATATCGGAATTGTGGCAAGTTGTATCAAATCTGATAGTAAGTCTACCTAAGACCTGTATAATGATTTCATGACTGAACTACCTGGTTGACGTAAATTTTACTGGAATATATCCGTAGCTTGGTAAATGGTGTTTTAAGAAACGAAAGGTATACTCAAAGCAGCCGTTGTTACCTGAAATTCGTATCATGGTTTTCACATTTCATGATTATTTTTACTGAACTAATGAAGCGACTATGCTGACAGCACTATAAAAGTTTGAAAATCATCCAACAACGTCAGACGAACGCCCAAAGTGAGGCGTCTAGACGAATTTTTACCGGAGTGCCACCTGACAGACAGGCAGTCAAACAAAGGAATTTTCGTTACACGGGATCGCGTCAGAAGTACCAGGGCATCATACCGACATCAAAGCTTGCTGGCACAAAGTGAAATAATATGGAAGTTGTCCGTTTGATTAGGCGCGTTCTTACAGGCGCGCCGCTCGGGGCGTCGCTTTGTTGGATGTAACAAACCTTTGTGGCGCGGGCACAGCGCAACGCTTTGATGTGAGCTCTTGTCGATTTCTGCACGCCTGGTAACTTTAACTGAGTGACAGCGCGACATACATCAAAGTTTGCGACTTTGAAACTGTTTGGTATGGTAACTCAATTATGTACGAACCATTATAAAATTATTTTCATTTCTGAACTCCGCGTCATGATTACAGCTTCTCTCTATTCATTAGATTCATACTTCAGAAACACATTTCGTACAAATTGTACATAGACTGTCAAGCAAATTCACGAAAGTGAAGGTATTTCACGGGAGGCTCTAGAACTAAGCGTTCTTCCCTTAAATCCTTTCAAATTTCATCTACTAAAGATCATTAAGCTTTTGCAATTCCCTATGTATTTTCGATGTAAATATCCTTAGACATTTATTTCTTATTATTACGGATCTTTTCAAGTTAATCTTTCCTCCATGGCTGTTCTAGCGTTATTAAAAATTCTACCTAAAACCCAGTAATCCAATAAAAAGTTAAAAAAGCACCAAAAACCGCTCATTGTACATCGCGCGACAAAAAATAGCCTCGTCCGGAGCACTCGTCAATAAAATTTGATGTTTGGTCCATATCTCGCGAACGCGCTGTAAACTCTCTTTGGTTCGCTGAAAATGTATTCCATTGTTTTATTGTGCATTTTATGGGTTTAATGAATTGTTGTCACTTTTAATGTATGGAAGTGTAGGTGTATGAGCAAAGAGTGAAAGGGAAAGACGAGATATAATCGTCAAACAATAACCTGTTTGATCTAAGCTAAGCTAACGAAAGTGTTGTGTAGGTAGTTAGATTATTTCACCAGATTAATATAAAAAAGACACCCAGTCTAGTAATTACTATTCCAATATCTTATCTATCAATATATTCCAATATTAATAGAAGATCATAAAAGTAAGTTATCGACCTCCCATTAGAGAAAGTTAACTCCGTAGCTCGTAAACCACAAAAAACACCACACAGAAGACTCACAAGAACAACCAGCCGAAACTACAAACCAAAAGAAAACTAACATACTCAATAGACTAGAAACCCTTTTGAAACCCCTATCAAAAAGTTAATCTAAGCCCCGAAATAACCAATAGCGAGACAAAGCAGTTATTATCGAGGCGCCGTGTCTTTTCCACCGTATCGGATAGAACCTCGCCGATCACTGACGTCCTATTTTAACCACTAAATACATTTTTGGCGGAGTTTTTCAGGACTTTTACGCTAGATTGACAGTTCGTTTTGGCTTTTATTTTCAGAGGACAGTGATTAGGCCAATGTTTCACGTTTGTAGTGATTTTGTAACTGTCTTGTCTGTCATTTGAGCCTTCTGTTATTCGACAGCGTGAAATCTCCATTGTTTAGTATTGAAGTACTTACTTCATTACTTAGTGTTTATATTAGTGTTGAGTATTTTTATGACCTTTGCCAATGACATAAAGGACAATAGTGTCATGCTAAGGTCCACTTGCGTCTTTCTGAGTCTACCTAGCCATTTCGTAATAAAACATCTCACTTATACGTCAATAAAAAGAATAATAGAAGTCTTGCTATACGACTTTCTAACACACAACATTTCGCACAAAATGACATATTGCCGTCAATATGATATAAAACCGCTTTATAAGAAACTCAATCCACTAAATGATCATAACATAGTAATGCCCACCTCGGCCAAGCACACAACACACCATCACTTCACAAAAGCAACAAAACGTCCTATCAAAATTATAATATCAATTACCGATGCATTAACAATTCATATCAGAAAGTCAGACGGAGTTGAAACGGGAATCCGGTAATGTTATTATTGTGCGGGAGGGAGGTGCGAGGGGGTGGGTGCGAGGTGAGGGAGGGGGGCGAGAAGCCCGACGTCGGAGAGCTGTCAAAACGTCAAATTTCAGAGCGCTCGGCACAACTTCAAACGTGCCTCTTGGCTCGTGCAATGTACTAGGTGTAACGTAGTTATGGCGGGCGTGGCGCATTGCCGTTAATATTCATGCATCTCCTCTCATCCTGTAGGAACACGGGAGTCATTTGCCTGAAAGCGTTGCCTCCACTATGAATATGAATGGCTCTTCGATTCTTGCCGCTTTGTCTTGCCGAGCCGGGTTATGTTCAATTGTGTAGGTATTACTGATATTAGCTTTGATGTATGCTGTGTGTTTAGACCAGCTAGAATTATGTAAATGAGGGATATTGGTTTACAATTTAGTTGGATGTGAAGCAACAAAACAATTGACAATAGATGAAAATGCATTGTAATTTGATGCGACAGTTTCTTTGTAAAGGGAAGTGAGTGGGACGGACACGTAAAATCAACGAAATAAAGATTGATGATGGCTCGCAGAGGGGCGCAAAAGATAACGAAGCAGTGTAACCAGCACGGGCTCATGGAAAATGTAATTTAAATTTCCATCTTCCCCAAACAAGCTATCAACGTACGTCCATTTGAAGCACAATAGTAACCGGCTAAAAACAAAATTGAAAATTCCAATTCCACGTCTATTTCCTGGTAAAACAGCCGGTTCTCCATTCCATCTCTCAAACGGACGGCCGCCGGCTACCGACGCTGTCCGTTCTCATGACGTGAAGGATATTGGAAACATACCGAAAATGAGAAGCAAAAGAAACGAATTTTTGACATTTCAATATGCACTCATCCCGCGCCGTACGAAATAGCTTAATTAACGTAACAACGGAGTGCGGTTCAGAGGGAATAATACTAGTCAATCACCACGCACTTTAACGGTGAAGGAAAACATCGTGAGGAAACCTGCATACCGTAGCGATTTTAAAGAATTTCAACGGTATGTAACTGTATGTGGTGACTATATGGCCTAATCACTCTCAATCTATTCTCTCGATTGTAGAGTAGGCCCGTGCCCTGCAGTGGGACGTATATGGGCTGATATAGATAGATAGATAGAATACTAATGTTAGAAGTCACAAGTAATAGAAACATTTTTGGGTCGTGGAGGGGTGCTTGGTAACGAGCGCCGCCAGCCGTATTTACAAACGTCAATCAGAGTGTCAGCGGCGACAGTAGTCAAATCCACCGGTAATGACACCAAAGGACTTCCTTACGTTCCAAATTTGAAAAATCCCACGAACCGGTCCGACTCGTCGCCGGCGCGGTCCGGGCGGCGCGCGTGCTCCACTTGCCGAATTAGTGTTATTTTTGAAAATGGAATGGAGTTGATGTCGCCTTGGGCCGTACCGCCCACAACATGGCGGCGCGGCCGGCGACGCGCGGGAAACGTCCCGATCATATACAATTTTATCGAAGCGTCGTGTTATTAGAGTTGGACCCGTAATTAGTCGCGAGCTTTACGCGTGGGAAGGGATTAGAAAAAACCGCGTTGGGACTGGTTTGCCGGCTCGTGCTCGGTAATTGCGCGCCGCGTCCATTCACCGGCTCGCTTTTGTGTTACAATTGTTTTCTAATCTCCACACGGCGCTTTTTTACTATATAATTACGTAGGTATACACGTTATGAGAATGTCCGCGGGTAGTTTGTGTGGGCCGCGGTGATTGGACTGTCTCGGAACATAAAGAGTTGTTTTAAATAAGTTCGCCGGCCGGTTTGTTGGTCGATTTGATCGGGTAGTTTACGCCGATAGCTCGCGAGCCGTCGGCGGTGGCGCGAAGTCGTCGCGGCGACCACGATTCTAAATACAATGTATAGGATTACTGTCCAGTGTCCGCATAACCGCGGCGTGATTAAGATCTCTAGCCAGGCTGGTTATAAGATAGGAAATCTATGTCCAAGTAGAATGTACGAAGGTGGTTGAAGGCAATTTATTACGAAACGGTGACGACATAAATAGACTCAAAGATTAAGAGCGTCATTGATATTGCAATTGTGAAGCTAAAAATAGTTTCTGAAATAAAGCCAAACATTAAACAATCCAGCTACCTAGCATCGTGTTAGTATGAGCATACTACAATGTTAGAGCAAGGAAGAGTCACAATTAGCAATTGACAATTATGCGTTACAACTGAAGATATCTATAAATACCTTCTCATTTGCTTTTAATTGAAGCCGTGTATTAAATAAACCAGGATCTTTAATTGTCGGATAAGTATTGTAGAAACCAACATCTTCGACCAATCCAGAACTTATACATAAGGTATTACAAAGAGAACGTGTCAGAAACACAAGACATGATGGAGGGCGAGCCCCATCACCTCCGAGACGAGAGGGGCGGCGGGACAAGCCCAACACGCGGTACACGGGTACAAATCGCCGGGCACGCCAAACGTGTGTCAGCAGAGCCCCGGGGCGGAGCGCCCGCCCCCGCACGCGTTCCCAAAGTCACCAAATTACTAGTTGCAGTGACCTACGTGTCGCCAAATTGGAGTCAAGTTTTTTGTTGAGATACTGTTTTGTTTTCGTATAGAAAAAGTTGAAATAATTTGAATTTTTTAATAGAATTGAGTTAGCAGAACCAAGAGGCCTTTAGAACCTCACTATGTATGTTATGGAAGGGAGTAGGATGAAATGGTCTATATAGCGAATATGCCAACTAAAAACAACTATATCAAAAGCGCTCTCCAGAGAGGCAAAGTTGTGGACTTCCCAGCAGACCCTAGCTATGTATTTGGTGATTATGAAATTAGGTAATCTAAATCTTCAAAATAGTCTCTCACCAATCCTTATACCGCATAATTTTAATGATTTACTTACTAAATTCTCTAAGAATTTCCAATCTTGGTTCATGTAATATACTAATTTTGGCCTTCCGCATATGTCTATCCAAATTCGGAGTTAGATTACTATTTTCCCTTTTAATAAAGGGAGTCGGATAATAACAAGTTAACCTATTTTCCCAAGTTCCACGTCAATTTTATCTTGCTCGTTCATATTATTGACGAAAGCGCTCACCCCGGCCACCAGGGCGTCAGCAATATCGGGAGCTGCCAGACAAACAGGGGGCGCAGTGCAAATATTGACTGCCACCGCGCCCGTGTCGCCTCTTACTTCGCACGCCTTATGTAATCCTGGTAGTTGTGCGATATTCTTACATTGTTAATGCAGGGTTGGGAAGAAAAACAATCATTTTCTTACATAAATTCAATGTCAAATAACTCCGGAGACCTTTACTATACGGTGATACGCATCGTATTAGATATCCAGTTAGTTTATGGTCTTGCCTGGTGATATTCACCAAGAAAAATTTGACATAATATGTATTAGTCGTTAACATCGCTTGTGTCATCATCATCAGCATTTTCATCCACCGGGAGGCTGGTAGTAGCACACGTAGTTAATTCTCAATGTTTTTAGTCCTCAGATTGTTGTGTATACTACATTAGGCTTGTAAACACGATGATTGAATTTAAAACAGCACTCTAATAGCATGAAATGAAATAATGCAATAGCATTACCAGCACAAGAAACAACTTTTCCCTTTATGTCAACTACACGATCCAATTCAATATGTTCTTTCTAAAAAACTATAAAATAAGAAACATCTTTACCACACTGTCCGACTTGTACCCAACATCTGGACCAAAAAGACAAACGCTAGAATAAGCCTATACATCAGCCATAACCACGAAAATAAAACAATGGCGCGATATGAGCTATGGCTTCTCGCTCCTTCAGTGATGAAATAAGGGCGGGTTCACACATACATCAGCTCGGGCGAGCGGCGAACGCGCGCGAACCGAGCGCTGATTTACGCGCGCTGTCGGAATGCGTCAAACGCGGAATTTGTCAGGGAGTTTGTGCGGCCGGCGCGCTCGCGGCCCTGTTTATGCGAGCGTGCGTGCGGCGTGTTTGCCCAACTGTGTTGTGCGATTTGGATTAGAGTTTATCATTGTAATTTCGTTTGGAAAAAGGACGCAAATGTTTGCTAATCGATAGATCGTTGCGCACATTCAGTGTTCTTCCATGTTTTAAAATCATGGAATGGAAAATTGTCAAGTTTACTTCTTGGTATAGTAATTGTTTGATTGAACTCGTGGTTTTTTTTTTAAATGAGTAACTTTATGAATTCAATTAAACGGTCATGTCAATTTTTGATTTTCAATAACAAACAAATTTGACCCGATTTCGGAAGCGTAGTTAGACGCGCTCAATATGATACGGGGTGGCAACATGTGAGCCCAATCATCGGATTAACTGCGTGCACTTAAATATATTGCTTCTAAGCTTGTTACGCTTCATCCGCTGTAGAATAAATCAATTTTAGTTTTGATTCCTCTCTTAATCGCGCCACCAGTCCATTCAAACAAACCGTCATGCAATACAATATATCGGAATATAAATTTGCTGGTACATAATATAATTTGTCATCCGTACAGAGGAAATAGCAACAAAGCGGATTCGCGACTGCCGACACTAAATAACAATTACAAATGCGGCAACATTCAATTTTCATGCGGCGACATAAAATTAGAATTATTAACGTGTCGATAAAACGTCATATCGATATCGATGTATCGACGCGCGGCGCAGTTACAGTACATCATGCACGCCGCGTTTTATCTCGCATAACGCACGGCCGAGTGTGTGGACGCACCGACCGGTTTATTTTCGTTTCGGTCCATTCGGTCTGTGTCATTCGGTCCGCGTCGTTCGATCGCGCCGTTCGGTCAGAATGAATGGATTATTATTTATTCGCCCGCGGCGCTAATCAATGCGCGACACGCGTTTAATTTATGCAATGGATTCGTTTCGGCTAAAATCATTTAAGGATTCCATTTAGTTTTTATTTTTCTGTTTGTTTCATTAGGGTTTTTTCTTATGTTTATGTATAGAACTATGCAATACGGTTGGTAAAAGTAGTCATTACAATTTATGTCTGCAATAAATGATGTATCTTTATGTAGCAATAGCTAGCGGCTGAATAATGGCGGTCCTAAATTGGACCCGTGATTACTTAATAGTTATTTTGAGAAAACCTGTTAACTATTGCAATTATATCGATGTCATTGCCATTGACAAACCTTTCTGTTACGATATACATATATTGTATGCCGTACATGCTGTCCTAAATGCAACAAATGTAAATCATCACATCTTCATAAAAACTACCATAAATTCCTCGTAACAGTTAATAAAATAAAAGTAATTCATACCATAGACAAAGTAGACTGAAGCCACCCCCACATTAATGCGTAAATTAAATTTAAACATGGCGGTAAATATTTACGCGCGATGCTTTCACGTTAAAACATTACGGAACCGGGTCTTTGGTTAGTATGTTTATGGATTCGTCAAACATGAAAACCGTCTTAAATGCTATCGATTTGTTTTACATTAAATTAGGTATAGATTTGTCTTAAAGAGACGTGATTTTCACGATAGTATCTGCATCACATATTTTTGTGAAGTATTATAATATAAATAAGCTAGGTAAAAGACAATTGTCAAAAATACATTGAGAAATAGTTTATGAGATAAAATAGTTTGTTTATCGCTTACATAACGAAATACATACATACATACATAAACTCACGCCTTTATCCCCGAAGGGGTAGGCAGAGGCGCCACCAGGACACCCACATTTCGCCTTGTATGTTCCGTCCCATGATGTGATAGGGGGCGAGCCTATCGCCATACCGGGCACAAATTCCTGACTCCGGGCTGACAATGAATAGAAAAATCCAACACCACTTTGCCCCACCCGGGACTCGAACCCGAGACCTCAGCTTTGTAGCCGTACCGTAATACAACTACGCCACCGAGGCAATAACGAAATATAAATAGTAAAGAGCAATATTTCCACGCTGCAGTAAATAATTTTAGTAATAAAAATGGTAGTTGTCATTTAGAAGCCCCACCGACATAACTTGTGCTACGTGCATTAAAAATAAAATGTTTCACAATATTAAGCGAACAGTAAATCCATTCGCATGTGATGATGGAGACACAATAGCAACTTTCTGTCATTCCACCACTGACAGTTCTAAAATTTATGTCGCAAATTGTATGCAAATCTGATAGATTTGTAGTGGTTTCGTCTGTCGTATAAAAACTTCCTTTCTTTTTAATAATTACTTTTTTCATAATCGTCGTTTTGTAATCTGTGGAGACGATAAATCTTTCGCTATTTTTGACACATATTTTCGTGTATGTGTCACAGAGAAACGTCATGTTATTCTGACAGCTGTCACCGTTTTGTGGCATGTTACACGTGATTATGTCAACGAAAATAAATGCTTTAAAATTATTTTTGTGCTTTTTAAAGTTTTAATTTATTTCGTGTAATACTTTTCTTTTGTGAAAAACCATCAGGTTGGCAATTAAAATAGGTTTTGTGACAGTGAAGTATAATTATAGGTGTGCAAATTTCTTGAAAGGTAATTGGGAAATGAAAGTTTAAGTTACATTGAAACACATAGACATGTAGTTAGGCCAATGAAATTACTGCATTTCCGTGTCAAGTAAACTCTTCAAAGTAAAGTTTTCCCTTACCCATAGTACAAGTCTATTATAACGTCGAACTAACCCAGCATGTCTGCGTTAGAGAGCACAATATTAGCGTATATTTAGCCCCAAATGAACCAGCGAATTTCTAACAATGCGATTGTAACCCCGGGCACTGGAACACGGCGTCACACACCGTCCCAATTCCATCAAAGGGAGACAATGAGCTGCGGACAGGTACCAGGCGAACATAGCCCGCTAGCGGCGCGTATCTCATTTCCTAGCCCAGTTGCGGTTTCCGAACGGCCGTCAGCGCCGCCT
Organism: Deilephila elpenor; assembly: GCA_949752805.1. Taxonomy (NCBI): domain Eukaryota; kingdom Metazoa; phylum Arthropoda; class Insecta; order Lepidoptera; family Sphingidae; genus Deilephila; species Deilephila elpenor. Next base: position 11,393,820 of record OX457113.1, read on the forward strand.
CTTCCGGCTCCGCAGATTAGTATCGACGCCATTTACCGCCTCACTAGCATTGTTTCTATTGGACGATTCACACGGCTCGCCACCTGTCATTGGCTGAATTCAATTTTCGTTCGAAAATATAGTGATTGAATTAGCTTAATCGACTATTTGGGTGTATTGATCGATTTCGGTAATATCAATTTGTTTTAGCTTTGTGTTTTAAGGATCTATTAGCAATTTATTTTGTGATGAATGTGGCAATTAAGTTTTGATTTTGTCGATAAATCGTTTCGCGAGCGTCGGGGAGGTTTTGTCGCGTTAAAAAACTATTTTTGTTCGTCCACGGCCGCTGTCCATTACACGTGTGCATAATTTAGGGAGGGATGGTGTCGCGGTGGCGAATTGAGCGGTTGAATACTTTATGGCGGGATGGAGCGGTACACGCGAACGAGGTCGCGTGACAAGTCTAGCCTGATTGAACAGCCTCTGAAGGTCTAAATTTGATTCATTTGCACTATCACGTAGTGACAGGTGTTAGACTAACGTGGGTTAAAATATCCTGGATTTTAATTTGACTCGTGTTGGATTGCCCGTCAATTCGGCTTTTAAAAAAAAAGACTAATTTACAGTGGTTAGGTTTTTAATTTTTATTCAGTTCTTGCAGCAAAAATGATAGATAGGTTTTGGATATTCCATTTCTTGCATGAAACATATGATATAGTAAGAGTTCTTAGTAAAATATGAGTCTAATCAAAAATGTGATAAAATCTTTTTAGCATTCTAGTAACCTAATCAGGATATCTAAATTAATATCAAACAATTTCATACTAAAGCTCATATCTATGCAAATAGCAACCTAAAAACTTACGCAAATCATAACATTTATCCAAAAAAGTCCGACAGTTGTAATCAGGTTTCGCAAATATAATTTTGTTTGATGGCAACACTAAATCACTCAGCCAAAAGTTGGCAACACATTCCCACACAACTCATTCCGGTGCGTGTATAAATAAAAGATGTCTGCCGTAGATAAGGTTAAATGCCAGAAAAATGTGAAAAAAACATGTTTAGAAAACAGTTGGACATTGGCCGACGGCTGACAATATTAATTTATTTTTTTAATTGAAACGGAGTATTTTAGCGATAAATGCAAAAATATGTGATACAAATCGAAATAGATACATAATTCCTTGGAATTAAAATAATTTAAAATATAATATAGAAAGTATAATGTTGCTAATGTTAAAAATAACGCAAAACATTAATATGTAAGCGTGTCAAAACTAAATATAGTAAATATTTGCATAAGAAATTGTAATTTTAATCGACTAGTATAAAGCATCAAATAAGTTTGTGCAGTTCGTAAATCATTTGTAAAAATAGAAAAATTAATGGGTTTGGTATTCGCATTAATATTTTTATTGCCTTATCTAAATGCAAAATAAATATAGAGAGCAAACTTATGTTTGCGTGTCAAGTTTCTAACCCGTACAATCGTGGTGGATCAAGGCCTTAATATCGTAAAGGAAACCGTTGCTCAATAATATAACATATAAGGGCTGTTTCCATTAAGATTTTTTACCTTTAATAACTATATCACCCCTTAAACCCCACCCTTATGTTTGTCACCATACGAAATAAATTGCAAATGCATTCTACATGAATGTGCAATAAACAAATCCCTCAAGACGCATCGTATTTTCTCAAAGCGTAGTCAAAATGGCTGCAAATCCTTATTTCACACATAAACAAAACATCTTGAATAAACAAGGATGCTGGATGCTGCCATCCATCACGAGGGCATCTCGATAGGGTTACGGGTTCACCTTTATTGGTCCCGGGCGAAACATAACGGCCCGGTGTCCCCCTGTTTTTTGAATGTGGTCCGCGGCCTAAAACGGTAAACTATTCAGGAATAGTTTTGGGTTCAGTTATCAGTTAGATTTTAAAGTTAGCGCATGTTTGGGGGTTCAACCTTGGATGGGAAGCTCGAATGAGCGATCGTTTTGACAGGTTGAAAAATAAATTTTGTTTTTGAATTAATGTCTTCTTAAATTAACTTTCAGTAGGATATATGAAATTTATCTTGCATTTGATTTCTAAATTATTTTGTGTCTAAAGTATTCAATCAACAGGACATGAATTCCAACTCTAGTAAATGTCTCTTGTTGATACCCTGGAATATGCTAACACAGCATGTTTAATTCCCAAAAGCTTCAACAAACTCCAAATAAAACCGGAATACGTACAACTTAACTCCAAAAAGACAGCACTCTCATAAACACACAGTTTTATTCACACAACAGTGAAAACACAACATTTTTCTCGCAATTTTCGATACGCAAAGGCACATGCATAATTTACGCCTCGATCTCGAGTGTCATGTCGCAATGACGAAAAATTTAATCCATCACGCCCCGGCGTGTGTGCTTTGCTGTGACACGGGAACATAACGCTGGCTTAGTCGATTATTTAGTACTATCGATTTGTAGTCGATTATGGGGACTAACTTGACGATGCTACTTTTGCTATGATGTAAAAAATAAACAAAGTTTTTCAAACGTAGAAACACGGTTAACTTATTTTTGTGTCATTGTAAATCTAATAAATCATTGCAAACATAAACACGCAAATTAGCTCACACAAACAAAATGAATATAACATAAAAAAGAAAAAATACACCGAAATATAAACATTAAAAAGCGTATATTGGACGCGCTAAATCCCGACACGTCACTACATTGTTAAAGGAGCTCGAGAAGCTCCTCCGAGACGTTCGCATGATTTTTATTTTTACTACACGTCCGGAAATCACCGGGGCCCGTGAATATATTATTATTGTTATGGCAATACCGAACTCTGGGAAAATTGTAAAATACGCCATACACTTTTCTGCTGGCAAGAATTATGCTCGTATATCGCATATCATTAGGGAATTTCGGTTCTCCTGCGGTGACGGCGACTGAATATTTCAGCGGGTTATACTCTTTTATATTTCGCGCCCTAAAGGAAATTCTTTGAAATTGCTACGTCTCACAATTTGCATATTAAACTCATTGTTATTCTACGAAAACAAGTTTATTTCGTGAGCGTTTAAAATTCAATAAAATCGATTGCGACGTCGCATAAATCACGGATAATACGCGCTCGCATATTTATCGATATGTGTTTATAAATCGACTAATTTCGTAATCCGATTATCGGTAATTCATTTCGCATTCGGTTGATAGTGTTGTTTACAATTTTAAAGTTAATATTGTTTTGTTTCTTTAATTATTATTTATCAATCCTTTATAACTTTTTCCAGGCAATTAATAGTTCAATCATATTTTTAATTACCGATATTTTTGAAAAATTAACACCATTTTTTCTTAAAACCTCAACCAAAAGCCAGCACTCGTACCGTTCAATTCAATAAGGCAGAAAAGTTGAGAGCAGATGATTATCGCTTCCCAGTTGGGAAGTTATAAAATCAAGTAGTTTTTCCCGGAGTTTCCCCCATCCTGCTCCCGGGACGTATTTACATATTCCAATTCCGTCGCGCCGTAGATTTAGGTGCCAACAAATGGATTGTTTCTCCGCGTAGAAACCGAATTTATAGTTGCCAACGGGAATTTTTCGCCGCGGCCCACTGTTTTTTACTCCGAGCCTCTTAGGGTTGTACTTTTGACTGTTGTTTAAACTGGAATTCAGTAGTGTATATTGTATAAAATGCTCTAAAAATGTTGACTAACAAAAATATGTTGACTTTAGTAATATATATTTTTGGTGTATCAGTATGTTTATGTTCCACAGCTGGGATTCAAATTTGTACTTCCTTGACAGGATTTAAGTCGTAATCTACTATGCTTCCCAATTGGGGTTGATGTACTTCATCCCCTTCTTCTAATGCTTAAAAGCTTTTCCTAGCCAGTCAAACTTTAACACCAAAAAAATTACCGTCCCGTATCAACCCTGGGCTTCGATTCCCGATATATCGTTAACTTATGCCCGGTATAATCGTGATTTTAATGCCGGCGCGAGATTTACAGCGGGCGGGCGAGCGCGGGGCGCGGCGCGGGCGGCGGAGGGGGTCGGCCGGATTGCTTGCGCGAAATTTGATATCTTCATAGTGTTTATGACGCCCTGGTGCATACGTGCGCGAGAGTTATGTGCCTACTGGTTGATCGGAATCTATTCTAAAGGGTTTGTTGAGGTGTCACTTTATTTGTTGTTTTTAGGATTATTGTCTTACGTTAGTGCTTTTTTCATGGTTCCTACATCCTCGCAAGTTGCTGCATAATTTATTTAAGAATATGTAATTTTTACTAAATTAAATTATAGAAACATTTATGACAGATCTAAAATGCGTTACGCTGGCTAATATGCCAGCATTTTATGCAAATACCTTGGCATTCTTGTAAACAACATTAACAAAAAATGAATCACAATTGCCTTGATATCTTGGATAACAATTAACGTAATGTTAGATCATTGTAATAAACACTTTTAAAAAAACTTGAAGCAAAATGCAAATCACAAAACTTAGAAAGCCAGTTGCAGCATTCAAGTGAATCAAAAATCTCTGTAAAAATAATACGCGCGAATCCAAACCTCGATATTCAATAAAATACAAATAATACAAATAGTCATAAATCCGGATCGGATCCCGTTACCTGCCGGGACCTCGCCGTCATAAGTTTTTGTACGGCGGCCCCCATAAATTTCCGATATGGATTTTTTCTCATACAATGCGGCGAATCGAAAAAGTCCGCGGAAAAAACTAACGTTTCAATAATTATATCGATGATAACTCATAAATAAACAGTAGGACCCACAATGTATTGGACTTTTGTGAATTTAAAAAAATATTTGGGAGTTGATTATATGGCCTAACCCCTGTCAATCGTACTCTCGATTGTAGAGGAGGCCTGTGCCCTGCAATGGGACGTATATGGGCTAATACAGTACAACACAGTATTAGGGATTTGTAGTTAGCTAATTTTTATGTTTATTCGACAATGTTACTACTTTAAGGAGAGTGTTATCGAAATAGGATATCGAAAAAAGGTAATTTTAAATAAAATAATACACCCAACAGTCGCATATATAGTCCTGATCCCACACTAAGATGGTCTTGTGTCGTGTATCACAAACTACGAGAAACTTTGGGTCTCACAAACTCGTAATCTGTCTATACTTAGAAAAATTAAAAAGCTAATGAATGAATATTTAAAGCACTTTTTCCCGCAAATAAAATATTATGAAATCAAATATCCCGTGTTAATAACCCTATCTATATTACACATTGTTCTACAAACAACACATCCTGCGATTATCAAATCTGTCGGACATTAGCGATGCATTAACGGGTTCGAATCCGCGGCGCAACAATCGGAAAACGCAAATATCGTTGTAATAACAAACGCACGCGGACCTCCCGCGCGGTTATTCTCAGATTTGTAAACTTCGAGCCACCGTGACGCGCGTAGCGGGGATGTGAAGGAATATTACATTATTACTACATTTCTAATTTTTATGTTTTTTTATTACAATGACGAGACGAGCATACCATTCGCATGATGGTAAGCTCATAGACAGTAGCAAAACCAAACAACACCATTAATAACAAAGCAATGCTTGGCATTCCACTGCGCTCGCCATCCTGAGACATAAGATGTCAAATAAAGAGATAAGAAAGTTAAGTCTTGGCAAACTATTCTAGCTTAGACACAGGCATGTTATATTCAAAATACTCTTAAAATAATTGTAGAAAACTCAGGATATTTATATAAATACCTACGGATCTGGAGATCAGTGTGGTTTAAGCAGAACGTAGTTATTTTGTCGTGTAATCACAAAAAATATAAGTTTCAACGATGTCTTCCTTGACCATTAAATTGGGTGATAAAATTAACTACTAAAGTCACATTACGAGGGGACATTAGGTTTTATTTTTATAGCGTAAAGATAATGTTATTTATATTATTCGAGCTTCAATCATCAGTACTTAAAAGAAACTTCTAAAAACTTATATGATATGGAGCAAGACTTGGGTTCATAATTGATAGTATTCTAGTATAGGAAGAAGATAATAAATAAAAACACCCAACAGTCACATACATAGTAGTGACCCCACACTAAGATCGAGTCGTGTGTCGAGGGTATCAGGAACTACGAGAGACTTTTCGGTCTCATAAACACTTTATATATCTCTGACCCTAATCTGACACATGTAATACCCAGACCCAAAACAAATATTTGTCTTGGTGCGGGGATCGAATCCGCGGCCTCTCGTTTTACAGCCGGCGTGTAACTAACTGCGCTACGAAAGCTGTCAATTGGAGTTCAAGTTATTTTTTTCAATTTAAAATATTCAATATTCTTTCCAAATATCGCTCCCGCGTGTAGCATGTCCTAAGTCCGTGATGCGCACGCGCAACGTGATGGAATCGAGACGGACAGTTTATTTCATTCCTTTCAATGCTTTTAAATATCACTTATAAAATTAAAACAAAACAAATAAACGCCATTTTAATTTACATTCGTACCGTTCAAATATTCTTTTTTTACGTATTCTTTCACTTAGCTTTTCAACGATTCAAAATAGTTTTGACGTGTGTAAAGATTGTATGTTTGGCTTTGTGGTTGCGGTTATACATTTAAAATCGTGAGATTCATGGTTCAGTTCTAAAGAATGCAAGTCTGAGTTTTTAAATTAGCATTAGTGTCCGTTATTTAAATAGGTATATAAAGAACGTTATATAAATTTCAATGAATTAAATTTCAAGCTTATCTAGTTAGATTACAAGATTTAGTTTTTGGCATTTTTTTTTAACAAACATTTACTAAATCTGCCAGCTTTTAACAATAAATTAAAAACCTCAACTGAATGTATGCGTCAGGCCTACCCGTTTCAGTCCACGAGGTTGGTAGGTATCGGTTACAGGTGTGACGGCGGCCTTATCTCATTCCATCTCTGTTACCTGATATCGAGGAAAACACGTACCTTATGATTTATAAACGAGATCCAGCGAAACGAGTTATAAGGTGTTGAACTATTGTGATGTGTTTTATTTTTAAAAAATAACCTTTGGATGATGATTGAGCTAATTTTATTCAAAAGTGACATTGACAGAAAGCAAATCTGTCAATATTTTAACTTAATCAACATCTTGGCTAAAGGAGCAGCTTTAACACAGGTCGCTCCCGAAGATATTCGGAGGGACGTCAATTTTGCGATTTTATGTAGAGTCATGTTGTTTTAAACTCTTATGAAGTTGTTTGTAAAGTTACTTTGGTATAAAAGAAAAAAAACATCTACTTATTTCATTAAAGAAACAGAGTTCCAATTTTCTAGCTAGGCTTAGCAACATATACTTAAAATCCACCCAAAAAATATTCCCAACGTACTCAAACACACGTGCAAGACTATTCCATTGACCCAAAGAAAATCTTTGAAATACGACGCCGACGCTAAACACTATCGACCGGGGATTCGAACCCGCGGTGGGTTAATAATTTACGCACATGTACCTGCTACGTACTAGGATCGCATAAAGTACGGCGGGTCTCGCGGGACGCGCCCGAGAGCATCCAAAAACCAATAACATTACGGCGGACGTGCCGCGCTCCGCGACGGTATGCTCTCTTGGTACATGCGACGAGGTATTCATATTTTATCATGCTTCCCTTGTATGACGGTTTATTTATATTATTGATGTAATGGAAGATTAAGCGTATTAGAACAAAGTTAATACTTCTATGATATATAGTCATGGAGGCAGGTAGACTGGGTATGACAAAGCTTACCCTCACAGAATAGTGTGGTCGACTGCCGACCATTTGCCAATCATCTCTAGCCCACCTAGATTTTGTCTGAACCATCGGATGCATTGGAGTCACTTTGCCGTACCAGTACTAATCTTCACTCAAAAAAATATATATTGTCTTGTAAAAATGCAATATAAAGTTATACGTTATTGTCGAGGAAACAAACACACATATTTTTAGGATTCGATATACCCGCGCACCATGTCTTTTTTCTACAGCTTAAAGTAGACGGTGATTCTAAAATCCTCACTTCATATTTATCCTATTTACTCTTAAGAGCAATAATAGCCTTTTTAACTCAACACAAATTCCGTAACACACTAATCTTCATTCAAAAAACCCCAAAACAACGCACGAACAGAAAACTCGCTAAAAACATGGAGAACATTCCCCCAAATCGAATTTGCAGTTTAAAAAGGCTCACGAGTGAACAAAGGTTATTTACATTCAGTTCGGATTTGATTAGTGTTAATTCAAGTAGCGAGAGCAAATCGAATTATCACTGATACCCGTGTTCTTTCTTTCCAGCATCCGTACCCCTCGGAGGACCAAAAGAAACAATTAGCACAGGACACAGGGTTGACGATACTACAAGTAAATAATTGGTGAGTGGATTTTTTATTCCTTCTTTCTATTTGTGTGTTTTATTAAGATTCGGCAACTGATCAAATGGGATTTCCGCCGCTCATGAACATTCGCACTTGTAAGGAAATATTTTTATTATAAGAATTATTGAAATAATAGACTTTTTTGGGAAATGTTTTCTTGTCTATACAATTATGACTAATGAGTAATTAGGTTAGCTAATTAGTAGACTATACATATATATACTATATACTATAGTAGACTATAGTAGACTAGACATATAAGTTTCAAAACTATGAAAGTATTTTTCATTCAAGACAATTATTTATCCAATCAAAACTTTACGTTCAGCTATTCTTATGCAGAGAGAAAAATATTATTTTATAAAATCAACATACGCGGAATTTCATTACAATTTCCAATATTATAGAAACCCGGTTTCACAAACAAAATATAGCAAGCCCTTCGAGATAGTTCTCACTACGAATGCCCTACGTAACTGTCCCTTTCGCTTGGCATAAACCTGTGACTTTACGATCCCTTTGCCACGTGCCCATTAAATATATTTAATATTGCACCAAACAGTCTATAAAATGGCCGCAATCCGCAGTTTCATACGATCTTTTGATAAAGGAGTAAGAACGGTATGCGTAAAATTCAATTCAGACATAGATACTTACTTAGTAAAGATTTCGAGGACGTTTTTTATTTATTTTTTTTTTTATTTATTCAACATACTTACTACTATTACAGGTTACACCCAATACAGTAGAGTAGGAAATTATATTACAATACAATACTACAAGTAATTACATTATTTAACACTATTACTAACAATAAGTGCACTAGCGGCCTCTGTGAACTCCGTCAGTGAGCACGAGAACAAATCAACCTGGTTGGACACCGCATTGAGCAGACGCAGCGCGCGCGTCACCGGTGCGTGCTGCAATAAGTTGGTGCGAGCTCGGGGCACCGAGAGCAATGGCGGTCGTCGCCGTCGCCCCACATACCCATCCGGCACACACAACCCAGCAATCTGTAGGAGTCTGGGATTACGTATTTTACCACGAATTACATTAAATAAATATTTGGCAAGAGCTACTTCCCTACGCACTTCCAATCTGTAATAACTTGTCATTCCCAAAACAAATAAGGTAGGGTACAACAAAGGGTAGCCTGGATATACACCATACTGTTTTAAATATAGAAACCTAATAAACTTGTTTTGAATACGCTCTAACATTAGCTTGTACTTGTCTTCATGAGGAGACCAAACTGCTGCATTGGATTCGAAGTGGCTTCTGACAAGTGCGTCGTACAATGCTCTCAAAGCCCCAACATTCGTAAATTGGTTAGCCTGTCGTAAAATTAAGCCTAAGTTACGGTATGCCTTTTTAATAACATTAGTTATGTGTTTTCTAAAATTTAAATCTGCAGTAAAGCGCACCCCTAAATCCTTGACCTCAGTAGTGCGCTGGAGAGGTACCCCGTTCATAAAGTATTGAAAATGACTAGGAGTTTTCGCGCGGGTAAATGACAGAACTGAACATTTGTCTACATTAAAATATAATTTATTTTCCAAGCTCCATTCTACAACCCTATTTATGTCATGCTGTAGTACGTTATGATCCTCCATCTGCGTCACCTCAAAAACAAGCTTAAGGTCATCAGCAAACAACAAAGGTGTAGATCGACAAATCGATTGTGGTAGGTCATTTACCATTAAGATGAAAAGTAAAGGGCCCAGGTTGCTACCTTGGCTTACGCCGGATCTTGTATAGTACGGTTTTGAGAGAGAGCCACCACAATCCACGTACTGGCGTCTGTCACGTAGGTAACTAGCAAAAAAAGTTAACGTGCGTGGGGTGCAGCCTACGTTAGCAAGTTTGGACAAAAGGACGTCGTTATCAACCGTATCGAAGGCTTTCCGAAAGTCAAAATAGGCAACGTCTACCTGATGACCTGCATCTACCCCCGGTATTAGGTACGTCATGAGATCCAACAAGTTACCTACAGTACCTCGTCCTGGCCGAAAACCATGCTGTGCGTCAGATAGTTGTGCGCTTACCTGCCCATAAAGGCAACTATGAATAGCCGCTTCAAACACTTTGGCTGGAGTGCATAGGATCGCTACGGGTCTATAGTCACTAGGCGCCGGCCCACCCCCACCTTTCGGTACGGGTACAACTCGGGTTAGTTTCCAACGATCAGGAAACGTAGCGGTCTCAATACATATGTTGAATAAGTGCAGCAATGGGTCCACCAGAACTAAGCGACAGTCTTTAAAAATAAACGCCGGTATGCCATCGGGCCCCGCTGAACGCTTGGCCGGCAGGCGGGCGAGTGCGCGCTGCACCTCAGCTGGGCGCAGGCGACTTAGCTGCACCCATGCGCCGGGTGATTCCGTCGCGGTCGCGCTCACAGCCGCCACGTTTAACGCGGCCGCCTCCGTGTTATATACGGACTGAAAAAAACGAGCGAACTCACTGGCACACTCATATTCAGTTAAAACACGGCCGTCCTTTACGATACTCCCACTATTTGTATTACTTTTTTTAGATCTTATGTAGTCCCAAAATTCCCGCGGGTTAGTCGCTAGATGTGATTGCACACGGTCTCGATGCTGGTCATGCGCCCGAGCAGTGGCAGCTTTCACACTGGCCCTACACCGTGAAAACGCTTCATAATCATCAGGCGATTTACTAGACTTGTAACGCTTGTGTAATTGGTGTTTGAGTTTTATTTCTTCGATAATAACGGATGTGTACCACACTGGATAACTATATTGTCTACTCGTCAGTTTCACTTTTTTTAGTGGAACACACATGTCGAAAACTTCATAAATTTGTTCATAAAAATAATCTAATACTGTGTTTAAATCGTTTAACAAATTTTCATTTACATACAAGGAATGTTGAAAAGGATTAAGGTGCAGTTGGGATTTACATTCATGGGACTAGGTGTAAATGTGATATGACGTTTGAAAATTGTGTTCACGGCTTCGATTTCCAAGTCAAAATTATCGGAATAATGTGTCATTCATGATAAATCCATTCCGAAATGTAATTATTTCCAGATGCTCCATTTTTGTTTATTTTCAAAATAATATAATTAACCCTTAATAAAAACAATTATATTTAATACAATTCATGATTAAATAATCACAGGGATCGTAATAAAACGACCTCAAAACAAAGTTCGACTTATCTAGAATAAACTTGGACAAAACTTGGATGTAAATCCTAGATTAGCATATCTAGATCCGTCTTAAGTTTCGCCGAGTATTACCATAACGTATAGTAGGTGTGGGGATGTCTGTCCGTACGTATTAGATAATAAAATGTACGATATGTGGGATAGCGAAAATATAGCCTCGGGAATTATTTGTAGGGATAATTTTATCTCGAAACGGTCCTTTCAAAAGTCTTTATTAAGAAGTATGATTATATATAAATTGTATTTTTTTAGTATTAAAACCCGAAAATCTGGGACTTATATCAATAAGGTAGGCATTGATTTAAGAAGATAGAACTCGTAATGAAAGGGGACATTCATAGAAATAGAATTGATAATGATAACAAGCAAATTTTCCTAAAATTTGACTTGTTCAACGAAAAGCGATTAAACGGTTGGAATAGCAAAATATTTATTTCAACATCGACATAGTCTAGCCTCACAGAAATAACAAAAAAATCATAAAATTCTTCAAAACCAAAACACTAATAAATTCAAAACCAATTTAAATATATCCAAAGTAGCTATAATACCCGAAAACATGACAAAGCAGCCTTAAATACAATCTATAGAATTAAATATTGATTCGTCATAAACTATGTATATGTATAATCATTGTATAAGCAATGATTTGATGACACACGCCGTGACGAGACGATTGACCCGTCACACATATTAACGCCCATTATCGAGAGATCACATTTATTTAATAAACTTTCGACTGTTGGGTTCCAGTGCGAGTGATAGCGGGCTTGTGTTTTTAATGTTAAGCAAATTAAAAAAAAAAAAAAAACAGAATAAGGATTAACCAATGAGACTTCTTTGTATACTTGTTAATAATACCATTAAAACTCTTAGTAAAAATATAAGCTAAACCATTTGAGTAAAATAGATTTAATTACTTTAAAGAAACGTCCTTATTAATTGTACTTATTTTTTATTTACCAGCAATTAAAGCATTAGATAAATTGTCACTGAATAAACAAGGTGAACAGATGGCAATTGTGCGTTTTCCTTCGTTTAAACCAATAGATAATTATAATTAAATAATTATTTACACCAATTAGTAAAGGTCATTTGAAGCGTGAAGTTTATAGGATAATAAACATTAATCGCGCTATATTTAACCGGCTCTTTAACGTCATAATAATTATTTATGTCTAAGTTTTATCGCTACTTCAGTCGCATATTACGCTCTATTTTCTCCTAAAGGAATGTTTTTTTGGGACTTAAGTTGCGTATAGCATTCGTATTTCGTAATCCTGCTTTCGTAAACTTAGTTACTTTTATATTAGAGCTTGTATTTTTTATATTATAGACTGCATTCTCTTCTTTTCCTTTTCACCAATAAACGCTTGAATCCGCTCTAACTCAGACCGCATCTCTACCCCATAACTTTCCACAAAATTGATTAGCATTCAAACGGCATAAGTTCAGGTGTAATGAGCCGGACGACGCCTGACGCCTGATGCTTGACGCAGTCCCGTTATTGTGTTAAATAGCATTTGATTGGGTGTTTTCATAATATTTAGAATATATCGATTCGTTTATTAAGGTGCTTTAAAACTACTTTGGTGTAGTCAGCTTGTGTTATAAGAATTTTAAATATGACTTTTAACAGGCGATGACTCATACTGTAGCTATTTTAATGTGAATAAGTATATTGCGCAGGAATAAGTGTTAGAAAAACTATGTAAAATACAGTTGGTCAGACGCCGTCTATAAAACAAGAGGCCGTGGGTTCGATCCACAAGTATTTGTTTTGGGTCTGGGTGTTTGTGAGACCGAAAAGTCTCTCGTAGTTTCTTATACCCACGACACAATACTAGATCTTAGTATGGGTTCAAGACTATGTATGTGACTTTTGGGTGTATTTATTTATACTGCTGTCACCATTCACTGCTATTCTTTGCACCATCCGAGTTCCATTTACCTCTCCTTTTATATTGCAATAAAATAAGGATTTGGAACAAATTTCCTCAATAATCAACATGGCGTTTGGTTCGCCTCTCGCACCTGAGAACGAGATAAGCTGAGCAATCTGTTTGCGATAGTAAAATCATCTCTGCTTACCCCTCGGGATTATAAGTATGTGTATTAATCTTTCCTGTGCCCCTAGCCGGAACATTTTGCAGTATCGTAATAGAATAGCAATAGTAAAATTTTGTATGGGAATTTAAACAGCGCCATTGTGAGCGTATTTGGAACTAAAATTTCACAGCGGGAAACGTTTACTTTACTATACGAGAATTACTATACGATACTTCAAAATGTTCCGGCTAGGGGCACTGTTATTTCCCATACCGTAATGTACAGTTCATTACACCTCGAAACTCTTTCAAGATTGACGTGAGGTGAGAGGTCACACGAGCCTCGCCTCGGTAATAGCTTTGTAATTATGAGACGTCTATTATCTCGAGATATGGTGTCCGGGAATTTCATACGCGTAGATTTATACTCATATAGTGACTATGTATATGTTACAGGTTTATGTCAAAGCCGTGGCCCGTGATATTATAATTTCACTAGTGATAATATAAATAATCGGAAGATTGTCAATTGACTTCAGTTTAAGTATTTGACTTCATATTGACCTAATTTTATTTATTATACGTATAGATACATTTCTCACTTTAAAACAACCATTAATAAGACACTTATAGCACAATGTTATACCAAACAAAAAAGAAATGAAAGCCATTTTCCGCCACCATTGTACAAAACATACAATTAAACTCACAAACAATAAAAAACTTTAATCACTAGGGTGACAATATAACGCAATCAACGCGTACAAATCCCGATTAAATTAATCAAAATGAGAAGCGGCTGTTCCGGCCAAACACTCGAGTTAATGTTGTAAGTCATTTTACGTGCAGTAAAAGCATTAGGAAAGGGTTAACGTTTCACCCTCTGTGTAAACAGGTGCGGGCTGGGTGCCGTCAAATACTGGAGGTTTTGGGATATTTTTGTTTTACGTAGCAATATCAAGTTTATTTAAAAGCTATACTATTTTTTTATTTAGACTATGAACGTTTTACTGCCACATGGCAGCTTATTTTTTATGATCTAGGAATAATTTAACAATTTGTTTTAGTTTGTAACCGATAATTATATTATAGCTTATACCAACGGTACAAGACACCCATGTGTTTATTTTTTATTTATTATTTAACACCATATATTTTTCAGAAATCATAATTATCTTAGTAATTACTTATTCCTATCTCCTCTATTATAATTATTTGCCAAAGACAGTCTCATAAAGTCCCATTTCATGGTCACCCTAGCATCCTCTTGAGAGCAATACACGGCGTAAATATTGTATTAGAGCGTGGTCACCGATTTATGTCCATCCCACACAGAAGGAGCTTGCGTGTCTTATTAGTACGTCTAAAATAGCACTTCTACTAGCATATTATGTGTATATGGATGTGCCGTGCCAGAAAAAAAAAATATGTATATATAAAATAGGAATCATACCAGGCCTAACTACTCTCATTCCTACCCTTGATAGTAGAGTAGACCCGTGCCCAGCAGTGGGGCTGATACACATACACACCAACATATTATGTATTAAGTGGATATAATTGAGTAAGTGGTTATTGAAAAGCTTTGAAACGAAAGACGCCATGGTTGTTTCTGGTTCGGGTTGCACCGAAAAGTCTTAAAAGCGATAAGTGGGAGAGAGGAACTCTTAGAGCTTAGACCTGACTTCCAGAAAAAAAAAAATCAGCGACCACCCTGTGTTTCCTATCCCAAAATGATTTGTCCTACATGGATAGTGTACTTACGATCCCTCATTCACAACACCTATACACAGCCCATATGCTTACAGTAAAAATAATGCAAACTATAAAATAATGATCTAAACAACATAATTAAATTCAAAATAAATTCAAAGCTTAACAAATGGTAATCCGATAACGTCCTCGCGAAACATGAATCCATTCGTCTCGGGAACATAAAATTTACATTCCAAATTTACTTTACGCCTTATCAATTACCGGGAGCTACAATGGGACGTTTCCGCGGAATTTGCATCTTCAAGCAATCGCAATTAGGGGGTGGGCAGAGAGCGGCCCGTGACGCCATCACATTAGCATCAGCGATGGATAAATGAGCCGTTATTTTCAATAACATGCCGAGTTAGCTGTTAGAGCGTGATTAGGTTGATTAATTTAATGTGATTGTTTGGTAAAATATGTAGATAATTTGTGTTAATAGGAGCTGTATCGCGTTTAGCTTGATAATTGAACGCATCAAAATTTCTAATGATCAAAACATGTTGTTACTATATCTTGATGAAGTAGGTTTATCTTTTTTCACTCGTATGTACATGTGACGTCATCATTCTCTTTTGTTTTCATTTGAATAAAGCAACGTACGCGTACTTGCGATAGGCAAATAAAGAAAAGAATTTCCGTCTCACCTACATTCACAATTTAAACATACAAAGAGAATCAGCCATTGATTCCCGATGTACGACAATGTAAAGAACACAAATTGCAGTTTATCACCGCTGCCAGCCCCTGAGGGGCGCGTCGTGAACATGCCCAACTGATTCATAAGAAATTCAACGTGTTCTAAACCGAGGCAGCACGGTACCGCCGGAATAATGTATGACCGCGCCGTCACGGAATACTTCATGAATGCGCTTTGATGTCTGTTCGTTTGTGTTTTTACGTGACGGAAATAAGTGGTAATATTGATACTTTTATGTCATAGGAGGGTAAAGGATATATAAACAGATTTTTCAGGTTCGAATCTGTCAACTATATTTAACCGGAAACTCTTGGCATAATATTTTACTGTAGATGTATGCAACAGGAACAGTAAATAGAGTATAAAATTACGGCATTCTTAGGTCTATCGTAAAAAGAATTTTTTTTCTGCGATGAATGGCGAGACGAGCATGCTATTCGCCTGATGAGAAGCGATACGATCGCGCATAGACAGTGGCAAAAGCAAACAACGCCATGAATTACAAAGCAATACTTGGCATTCCACTGCGCTCGCCACCCCGAGACATAAGATGTTAAGTCTCATTATGTCCAGTTATGCTGGCTACAATGTCTTGGAAGCAGCTTATATCCAAAGATATTTTGTAACCTTTACACCCATCTGTCTACCATGCCTCCACCCCATAAAATACACTAATTAAAAATACATATGTATACATAACATGTCACGTCCATACGTTATGTGTAATGAAGGCCGGTTCCCATAGTTAATCTAACGGTAATCGATTGTAAGCCGCTGCATGAGCCGTTCAGTCGCCGGGCTATAGACACCACGTATTACCACGTTATGCGGATAATCCCGGCTGAGACTGTCTGGGACGGAAATACACGTCATTCAGTGGTTAAAATAAACAGTCTATACAGGATAACACACCATTATAGTGCTGTATATGGTAAAATATATTACGTACGTGCGTTTCGAATCTATGTTATGTATAGCCGATTTCAAAGGCGATATAATTCTGTTAACCGATACTTTTATTTTTGATTATACAAAACCCTTCGTAAAATATTTTCTACTGATTTTAACCCTCACGTGAGTTTAGTACAACATAATTGTGATACATTTGCCAAATTATTTGGCTTTTATTTTCCGATCTGACTGACGTCACGTGTCCTGTATCAATGTAGAATATGGTCACCGCAGCAGAGTTAAGCTTTTGTGATCACATCTGCAGTGTAACCAATTTGGGACGGGCGATTGTTCCTTTATCCAAGTTTACATATACTACGTCGAATAGACATCGCTATTGATAAGTTATTGCTGCGATATTGAGTGGGCTGCTTTACGGAATTAGGTCTTAATTAGTTCATTAGGATACATCATAGCGCATTGTGAAATTATAGGACGTGTGTTTCCTTCCCATTCGGTTACCAAATATCTGTTCGAGATTCAGAGGTGTAAAACTGCTTTTAAACAGGAAAATAATATAATAGGCAGAAAATATGAAATCCATAAAAAAAATTTAGATAAACTAGGACGAAGCAAAATGTTGTGAACACCACAGTCTCTGCTTATCTCTATTGGGTTATTAGTTTATGTATAGGTGTCTAAATAAACACAACAAAAAAATCATAAAATCTTTAAATAAAAAAATAGACGCCTACTGGTTCTATTCAATGGTGAGTTCCATAGAAAAATCCAAGGATTCACATGCCTCAGAAATTTTTGTAAAATATCAAATTCATACTAGTTTCCTCGCATTTTCCTCTACATAATTGACCAACAATACAACAATCTAAGCAATAAAACAACCCTAAGACTAAAACCCGAGTACATCTAAATAAACGTAGCATTTTCATGCGTCCCCATAAGTGGTCCTTCCTTCCCTCAACAGGCCATAAAAAGGGCATTATTCCACCAATTACGTCTCACCTGATGTTTGACGGTAATGTTTTCCTAGCTATACTGCGTGTAATTGCTCAAGAGTAATTGATTTTATATTGTTACAAAAAAAATCCATTTTCACATTTTCCTTATTTTTTATTATAACATACATACATACATAAACTCACGCCTTTATCCCCGAAGGGGTAGACAGAGGCGCCACCAAGACACCCACATTTCGCCATGTATGTTCCGTCCCACGATGTGATAGGGGGCGAGCCTATCGCCATATCGGGCACAAATTCCTGACTCCGGGCTGATAATGAATAGAAAAATCCAATATCACTTTGCCCGACCCGGGACTCGAACCCGAGACCTCAGCTTTGTAACCGTACCGTAATACAACTACGCCACCGAGGCACCGAGTTTTTTTATTATTATTATTATTCTCTTTATTTTATACTTTTCATTTTTTACATTTTTATATACATATATTAAAAAAAAAAACAATATACATATAAAAATATAAAAAATACATATAACCCTTCGGTGGCGAGGCTCAAGACCCAAGCCACCGGTGGTTAGGGATCCAAAGTGAGGAACCTCCTCACTATGCGAGCCGTGTCCAGCAACACTGCCTTTTGGATCTGGCTCTTGACCCAACGACCAATTGAGAGCCTCTGTAGATGTTGCTCGAGGCTCTTTGCTATCAACCCATGAGCAGAAACGACAATCGGGACAATAATTGTTGAGTCCACATCCCACATGTCGGTAACCTCGTGTGCCAAATCTGAATATTTAGACAATTTGTCTTTTTCGGCTTTTACAAGGTTATCGTCATGCGGAACGGTAACGTCAACAAGTATAGCCCGGCGCGCACATCGATCTATTATCACAATATCAGGCTTATTGGCAACAATAGTCCTGTCTGTAATAACAGACCGATCCCAGTACAGCGTAGCATGACCATTTTCAAGAACTGGTTGGGGAACATACTGGTAATATGGCACTTCAGGAGTCACAAGTTTATACCGAAGAGCAATTTGCTGATGTATGATCTTGGCTACTAGGTTGTGTCTATGCAAGTACTCGCCGTTAGCAAGATACGAACAACCGGAGATAACATGCCTGATTGACTCGCCAGGACGGTGGCATGCTCGACAAATGTCGACCGTACCGTCCTTCAGGATGTATTTCCTATAGTTGTTCGTCTTAATAACTTCGTCCATAATTGCAAAGATAAAACCCTCAGTTTCCCCGAAGAGGTTACCGAAACGTAGCCAAGATACAGAGGCAGGACGGTCCACATCAGGCCCGTGGAGGGCCCGATAGAACCGACCATGCAGCTCTTTGCTCTTCCATATTTCCTCGCGATCCCTCACGCTCATCACCAGAGGTTTCCGCCAGTTCTCATTTGCCAATGAAAGCAGGGTAAGTCCTTTATCTACCGAGACTACAGCCCTATGCATACCCACGTCACTGTGAAGGAAATAATCCCTGAGATTGCACACCTCGCGATTATGCAGGACCTTAGCATTAAGAATGCCTCGGCCTCCGCATCTCCGCGGGATGTACAATCTCATCACTGACGAACGTGGATGATGCATACGATGTGCAGTCAGTAGAGTCCGGACCTTACGATCCAGGGCGTCCAATTCGGTCTGAGTCCATCTGAGTATGCCAAAAGAGTACATAAGTACAGGCATAACCCAACCGTTAAAGGCGCGAATCTTGTTTCCACCTGACAAAAAACTATTAAGTACTTTTGTCAGGCGGCTAAAGAAACGTTCCTTCAACGACTGTTTTACGTCTGCACTCAAAATACCTAGTGACTCTGACATACCCAAATATTTGTAAGTTTCCGTCTCAGAGAGAGATCTGAGTCTTACAGTCTCTGATACTTGTATATCATCAGAGACTGCAACTTTCCCTCGCTTGACATGGATAACCGCACATTTATCTACACCAAACTCCATATTGATTGAGTTACTAAATTTTTCAGTTATTTTTAACAACTCAATCAATTCAGATTGTTTTGATGCAAATAATTTGAGATCATCCATGTAAAGTAAGTGAGAAATAGGCTCAAACCCTCTCCGTAGACAGTAGCCTAACCCCGAATCCAACAACAGAGTGCTGAGAGGATTCAGGGCCATGCAGAACCACAGTGGACTCAGACTGTCACCCTGGAATATTCCCCGCTTGATTCTAATCGGCTCATCACAATCAGGAAGAACCGTACCACCTGGATATCTGAGGACAGTGGTCCACTGCCCCATACAAGACCCAAGAAAGGTGCATAAATTTGTATCAATTTTGTACAAACTCAACACCCTCCTGAGCCAAGTATGGGGCACCGAATCAAAGGCCTTTTTATAATCAATCCAGGCAGCCGATAAATTCCTACGATTGTGACGAGCCTGTTGGCAAATGGTCATGTCAATGAGAAGGAGTTCTTTAGTACCACGTGACCCACTCTTGCATCCAGTTTGACCAGAAAAAAGAATATTATTTGAGGTAAAATGGTCTGAAATTTTTGCTCTTAATATGGATGTGAAAAGTTTATAAATGGTGGGAAGGCATGTGATTGGTCTATAGTTTTTTGGGTCCGTGGTACTACCAGATTTGTAGAGGAGGTGAGTGACACCTGTAGTCATAAATGCTGGAAGCGAACCTCCATCAAGTGCATCCTGGAATTGTGCTGCCAAACGAACATGTGAACTTGGAAACCATTTCAACCAGAAATTATGCAAGCCGTCCGGGCCAGGGGACTTCCAATTTTGAGCCGGACGGATCGCAATGAGAACATCTTCTGGCGTGATTGAAATGGCTTCCATGGTAGGAATAAATTCACAAGCTCGCTCAACAACACCAAACCAGTCGGCTTCAGTGTGGGAGACAGACGACGACCAGATATTTTCCCAATAACTACGCATGTCATGACCACTGGGCAGTAGCCCATCTACCACACTTTGTGGAGAACGCTCCCAACATCTATACACCCTCTTTTGGTCACTTTGGAAAGTACGATTCTGTTGGAATCGATCCCACCGCCTCCTACACCGACGGATGCGATTTGCCCACGCATATATTTTCTGTTTATAATAATCTATGCGTTCTGTGACCCAGAGCCCATAGTCTCGGGAACTTATATTAGTCCCAGAAAAGGCCTGGGTCACAAAACGCATAACCCTTGGTCTATTATTTCCATTTTGGAAAGCAGTTAGTTTGCCGATGAGAGTTCGGGCCCAGTTGATACGGTCCTCGATCCTACGCTGCCAGGCAGGCACAGTCGTAGCATCTCGAGTGGTTGTAAAATTATTTGGAAATTTTACATTGGCCACTCGACATGCCGCGACGGCCGCACAGTAAAGGATCGAATGCGTATCAACGAGGTCCCGACTGGACTCCATATACGTAGTCAAAATGGAGTCCAATGCTCCCATCAGCGCCAAATTTCGCCTATGCGTAGGCAGACGCGGCACCCGCGGTCTACAGGACGCTGGTATGGATTTATATTCCAAAATCGCACTCTCCAAAGTCCTTCTCAATCGCTGTTCCTCATAGGGACTTACAGTGTTGTCTAAATTGTCCACCACCTCAATGTCAGCAGCAGGACTAGGTGGTAAATCTGCTGCTCGCTGGGTAGTAGGCGTAACAACATCTAGAACAACACATGCTTCTGTACGCAGCCGCTCAAGTACTTCATCATCCAACAACTTACGTCGTTGAATAAACCGCACTTGATCCGATAGCCGCTGGGATGATACATTGATCGTTGGCTCCAGAACCTGAAACACAGACAGCATTTGAGCACGAAACGCAGTAAGGTGTGTTCCTCCCTTTGTCGCCCCAAAGTAGGCCCGCATGACATTTTCATTGATTTGTTGAGTCCATCTCATGCGGCGCACTACTCCACCGGTAGCGGGGACCGTAGATGGGACACTCTGTCCCACTGGTCCCAAGCCCACCGCTGGAGAGGGTCGTCCTCTTCGTCGCGCAGGTCTTAGTGGCGGCGGGGACGACTGAAGCTCGTCGCGCTGGCTCGACGCGTCAATGTTCGGCGTCACTTCGAACACGTCCGAAGCTGACGCCCACGACGCGGAGCTCGACGAGCTGGGTGATCTTAAGCGTGCGTTTCGTTGTCTGGTTGTCCTGATCATCTCATCGGCGTAATATTGTAAATTATAATTTTTTTTTGACGTGTGACATTGTCAGAAATTGTTGTCCTTTATTCATGGTGTTTATTTATTCTATTCAGAACTGTGGCTTCGGTAAAACATTATATTGTTATAAAAATTAGATAATTGGGTCCAATAATTGATTCAAACTGTAAATATTTCGTTAAATAATAAAAATCTAAGAGAAACAATTTTGTCAGAGATGATCTTTAGTGTTGCCAGATGTGTGTCCCTTCTCTTCCTATTATTATTTATTATTAAAACCCTAATCTACACAATTATACACAAAAAAAAACAATTATTTTTAATAGCCCAAAAATACTTTGCGCCTGTTAATAAGGCCAGTCAAAAAATTATATCTATACAGATTGTTGTCTCCGAACGACATTATCATGCCAGCTTGTTCAAAATCAGTTATGCATGCTGAACTCGAAACGCGATACACTTTTCACCACTACGGTGCGATGGTCACTATTCATGCGGTTGTCACCACCGCCTTATACATCTTTTGAATCGTTATAACACTGGTAGCCTCCGAAACAACCACGGAACAAAAAGAAACAATTTCCTCTCTTGAATGACCTTAAAATCGCCATCAAAGTCTCCAAAATGATGTCTTAAACCCACAACGGCCGAACAACGCAAGAACAACCCGGCGAATGTTAAACAAATCCTTGAGATGTTCCCGGGGCCCCAGCAACTCTCAAAGTATCCATCAGGAGCCAGGTTTACGAGCCCTGACACTTGCGTTTAATACCCCTGGATTTTTGTTTAGTGCCCGTTAGGATAAGGATTTCCGGACGCCCTTTATATTCGTCATAAAGTTTATGTCGCGATTTCTTGCGTACTTTTGTATTGTGGTTTTTAATTAAGATGTTTTGTTTGAGATGTATGGAACTATGGATGTGTTTAACGAGATTTAGGCTACGAGGCAGTGATATCAAAATCACAGCTCCATTTAAAGCTGTCTCTTAATTTAATATAAAACCCAACTGAATAAAGAATCAATGTATGTACTTTAGAATAAAATCTAATATTCTATCGTCCATTACGTGCTATTATAAAACCCCTTACTAATGCTCTACTATTTTTCCGAATTTAACCAAAATACCACCAAAAAGAACTAGAAGTCCATTACACACTATTCTCCTCAACACATTCACCACCTTTCCCTATAAAACAAATAAAATTCAACTCTCACTCAGTCGTTGGAACGCCATTGGCGGCAATTCGGGAATCATTGATATCCATCGGGATCCATTTCGGGACGATATTCCAAGGAGCAAATCTCCATGCCGGCGCGGGTTGCGTGCCCGACGCGGTACATTGAGTGCTTCCCTCCGCTGAAATGTACGGGGCGGTATTGCGTAGTTTCACGCTGCGTTTTACTTGGCAATTTTGGCTATGACAATGCGTACTTATTATCAATGCATTAAAAGAAGAAAGAAAATTATGAAAAGTTATAGTGAGTAGAGATTAAAGCTATAGTTTTTTATCAAGATTTAAATTTAATGAGCGCCGAACTATGGAGTGATGGTGTTTTTACCTAAAATATATTTTCATTGTTTATTACTTAAAAATATACAACTTCTGAAATATTTATATCCAAAGTATACTAATCCACGGGTAAACTTCAGTAAAAAATGTAAAAATACTATCATTTATATATTTCTGCTCAGATTTTGGTATAGTAAATTATATTTAAATTAAATTTAAATTGCACCAATAAATTATCACAACACACCTAGACAATATTAAAAACACTATTAATCCGTAACGTATTGCCTTAATAAAATTTAATTATAATGTGCATTAAACATAAAAACGATTATGAAACAGGGTCGTCCGCTTCACTCCTTACAGAATGCGGTGGCATTAACATAATTATACGCTATGTAATAATAAACATTGGCCGATAAATACGCTAACTATACATGTACCCTGACAAATTATTGTTTATAATAGCGCATATATTTCTATTAACATTTGAGTCATCACTCGGCGTCCTTGTTGCTTGTATTGAAGATCCGGGGAGGAAATTAAGATTTACTTACTTACTTACCATATAGAATTATAAATATCTATTTTTACTCGACGATTTATTTTAAAGTATTTTGGTGGCAAGTCGTTCATTATAGACGATAAACTAATAATATTTCATGCTCTAGCTATTTCATTTCATAACAGATTTAGCAACATTTAAACGCACATCGTATCACTGACCATTGGTAATGTAATGGACGATGTTTCTGAATTCTGAATCATTCGTATTAATGAACCCATACTTAAAACGGAATATTTAGCAATTATTATAAATACTGCTTAATGCTTTTATCATCAATGAAAACCGTCCCAAAAACGCGGCGTTTTCCACCCACAAGTGTCCCGTATGTTTTCATCCCCGTTCACCGCGAGCGCTCGTTTCGCGAAGGTGCTTCCGATAAAACAGCCATTCCCCGCTGTAATCGGCGGGTGAATTTTTACACGATGGTATCGCCACGGGGGCAAACGCAACCCCGTACTGTTTTTACGATTGAAACGTTTATCTAAATTGTTACGCCGGAGAAATCTCTATTGAAATTTTATTAACAATACATGCGAGTTTTTGTAAGAATAAGTTGTTTTAGGAGATTTATGGGGACTTTTGTGATTTTAAGGCTGATTTTGAAGCCAAGTAATAAAAGGATTTTTTTAGTATCTATCTAAGTTTTGAATGCAAAGTGACCTTTAATAATAACAGTATCAAATAAATTAATGCACAGGTGTCGGGTAAAACATCATCGTAAAAATAAGTAAAACCTCCATGCTAAAGTTTCGGTGCGAAAATTAAAAACCTTTCAAATGTTTTAATTGCCAATGTTCCTTAAATAAAAAAATAGAACAATTTTAAATACTATACCAACCTAAAGCTAATATTAAGCAACGTAAATTAAATAAAATCATTATGATACGTTTCCTAAGACACGGCGATAAAAACATACACGAGAATTATTACACTCTATATTTTTTTGATAATCACACATCGAAGCTCGGTGCTGCCTTGGTGGCGTAGTTGTACTACGGTACGATTACAAAGCTGGGGTGTCAGGTTCGAATCGCGGGTCGGGCAATGTGATATCGGATTTTTCTATTCATTATCGGAGTCACTTTGTGCCTTATGTGGCGACAGGCTCACCCCCTATCACATCATGGGACGGAATATACAAGGCTAAATGTGAGTGTCCTTGTGGCGCCTCTGCCTACCCTTTCAGGGATAAAGGCGTGAGTTGATGTATGTATATCTGTGTGTATGTACATCGAGACTGCACACACAATTCTCCACCTCACACAAAACATCTACACGATAAATAACAATTCAATTACCGTCCAACAATTCCATAAACTCATAAACTAAAACCTTACAATTACGCAAAACATAATAATTACAACCGTGAACAAGCCTTCAATTGCGAATAAAACAATTACTGAGACGCCCGCGCCGTTCACCTTCGCACCCCTAACAACCCCTAAGCCTCAAAGCCCCCGTTTCTCGTCAAAATAATTCATTTTAATTTTCTTTATGGTCTAGTAAACCTTTATTTTACGACAGAGCCTCCGAGATAACTCGAGGAGTCCCTTAAAGGCTTTTATTCCTGACCTCCTTTACAGCTAAGGGGTGGGATCTTACGGGGATGATTTTACGTTTTTTTTTAAGGGATGTTTTCGTGTTTAAGGTTATGCGGTGTTTTATGGTTAATTGGAGTGATTCTTTCGAGTTTTATGAAGTGGTTACCGATTCCAGTTGTTTGAGCGCTTTTGTTTGTTTCTGCTATGATTTCAGTTTTATATTGTTCTGGGGTAAACTTTGTCGTTGAACCAAATAAAAGTATAGTAAACTTCTTTAGTGGCAGAAAGTTAAATAGCTGAAATAAACATTGACTTTAATTTAGAACATAATAATGCAATGCTGGGTGTGGACTCAAATATTCAAAAAAACGATTATATAAAAGTATGCATATAAAAAAAAACATTCTACACAATATATTTATGTCAGGTAAATCATATTACACCGATTACATATAAATATGGGATATAGAACATTATTAAACTGAGAAATAAATACCAAACAAAGAGATATCAAAACGCCGAGGAATCTCAAGAGTAATTCTTTCTCCTTGTAAATATTAATTATAATAAAAAAAATGCTTTTTGTATTAAATTAAACGCCGGCTCCTTTGTGATGCTAATTAATTTTTTCCACTCTTTGTTACAGGTAAGTGGCTTCTGTTGTTGTTTGCCCGGTTGCGTATTTATTTGACTGTGAGTGCTTTTTTTTTGGAAAATTTTCTTTTTTTGTACGAGTTTTTGATCTGAAGAAATTCAGATCATTGGGGATGTTATTGCGTTTTACTGGACAAAATTGGACGTATTTTACTCGAAAAAATACATTTCTAGGACGAGCAGTAAGAAATTATGTTAATGTGTCTCTGGCTTCAAGATCTCGAGATAATTCTGCAAATTCTTCGAGATTCAAGCTACAATGAGACTAAAAAATATCTCCATTTAGTTAACAGATAAAAACTATAATTTCTTAATATTCAAACACTATTGCAATTTTTAAATATCCTATACTAACTACCACATACCCTCATACAAGTACACACATACTCCAACACAAAGGCGGGCAGATTGAAACCCGTCGTGTACAAGGGCGCGTGAAATAGCTACCAGAATGATCCCCGGACACTTAACGGCGTATTAAGCGACCTCTTCGCGCTCTTTACTGCCCTGGTAACGCCGTCCCGAGGAGCCCGCTGCCCGCCCGCCAAATTGACCAAAATCGCTCCCGGGAAAATTGACTTGGCTTAAAAAACTTATGGAGTGTTGAATTTAAAAAAATACTAGCTGTATTTTGTAAATCAAAAAAATAATGTTTACAGATCTGGCTATATGTATGCCAATTTACGGTTATATTAACAGCAGAAGCCTCTTCCAGAAATGTTTTAGGTGTAGTACTAAGATGTTTATTATATAACAGATCATATTCTCAATTCGTATGACGATTAGCATACAAGGAAGCTAGAGAGAAATGGTTTGTTTTATTGTCATCGTGTTATAAACCCCACAATCTGAGCGAGGAAAACGGTCACTTAACATATAACAGCGTTATATACAAAAAGATATTCATTCACAATCTTTCGGAAATAATTTCACATAGCTCTTCATGAATCGAGTAACAAATATAAAATGCACTGGTGATACTAAAAGTAAAAAGTCAATAAGCCCAAATGTTAAAAGTACGAGCAATAAAATTGATAATAAACGTGACCAATAAAATGTTGCCAACATTTTACCTTAAAAATGTTTGAGGGGTATAAAAAAGACATTATTTATTTTATTGTCTCTGTCCAACTCCGCGATACCGTGTTGTGAGAAGTTGTTAAAATAAACGCCTAACAATCATTTAAATTTGGAATGTTTCAGATCTATTGTTTCCGGTAATCACATTATGATATAATTAATTGTCCCGTCTCCATATCAAAGGAAATTTAAACGTTCGGCCTACATAAAAATATATTAAATCATCCGAACCAAAAATAAAAATCTATAACGAGACGCGTTTTGTTTGAATAAGAAAAAATCTTTAAACACCGCGTAATTCAATAGCCGCAGTTAATCCATAAATTTTAACAGTTATAAAAACGTATATATTTGCGCGTAAAAAACAAAATGGCTCGCGTGAAATGAAACATTCGTACATCAAAGGAGCGATGCAGTGACATTACGTAAACATGGAGGTCAACACTAAAACGTATTTATTGATAGTTAAATATATCTGGCAATAAAAACGTAAACACTGGCATAAAGACCGCGTGCCGGTTAACGAAACTTTTTTTAATATTTCTCCAAATTTGCGTGACGTCATGCAGCGGCACAGATTAAACAAAATCCGCCAAAAATACAAGCATAAAATCCAAGATATTTCGGTTAATGACTTGCAGTATAAATGGTTTTAAAAATACTTGTTACATTGTTTATTTTAAATTTACGGCAGTAATTACTTAAAACATGCATAAATAAGCAATAAAGGATTTCAATAATGGAAACATTTCATCTGTTTTTAATTAAGCACTTAAAGTATCTATTGAATGCTGGCATAAAACAAACACCTTAGCCGAAAAAGAAAAACAAACGCATATCTAAAAAAAATTATGAGCGAGTCGAATAGCTGAGCCCTTTCAGTGCGATGTCTTTCCGCGCCGGCAGCACGTCATCATTTTTCACCGTTTCTCCATTTATTTTATCTGCGCGCACCACACGCTCCGGCCAACGGGAGGCGATAGCGCCACCGCTCTGTTTCGTATTTCGAACGAACATCAGCTGTTGAGACTGCGAGATTTATGAACGCACCCATTCAGCTAGAATTCCCGACTGTTTGAATTTGGAACGAGGTTCTTTTTTAATTTAAATATAAGTTCCTTATTCGAATTCCGCTTTTGAAATTGTTCTCGAATGTGTTTGTTATTGTGAATGTGTCCTTTATGGGCGGTGTAAATCATTCGCATTGTATGTATTGTATGAAACTGTTTGATTGATTTGGTGAACTTTATCAGAAACATGTAGATTATTTATAGTAAATTTTAAAATTAATATTTAAATGTAAATAATAATGAATATGTGGTAATCACCTAAATAAATTCACTATGTTTTCAACATCTACCCACCGGAACATTAACGCCCCCATCGCCACCGTAAGACGTTACCTAGGTGGTCTATAAATAAATGTGAATATATTAAACTTATCTTGCATTAAATCGCGTCCGTTTAATTTGTATGTAAAAGTGAATCGACGCTCGCTTTTAATTTAATGTCAACATTCCTACGCAGTAAAGGGCAGCGTTTATATTGTTTAATTAATTCTATACAAAATACTGTGTAATCGCGTTCCATCTAAATCCTTTTTTTAGTTTATTTTGGCGCGAGTGTGACAGCGGGGCGCAGTCAGAAAGGTCGCAAATTCAGCTCGTCGCTACATTTCCCTATCTCATTTTCCATTTGACAAACATCATTACATCTTCCTGTGTCGCCCCTCTCGGCAATTTTCGGAAGCTTTCGGGCGCACTCGGCGGGACTCGGGTAAAACGAAGCCTGCAGTTCTCATTTTGAAAATGTTGAAGTAATTCGAAATTTAAATTTCTTTATGTATTAATACTTTTAAAGCAATGAAAAGCCACCAAAACTTAAATTAATAGTAGCCTAATTATTTGGTATTTATTTTAAATACATTTATCAACGAATAAGATTATTAATAAGATAAATGAATAAGATACATTCATCAACGACTAATAAAAGTGCATCAGTTGTACAAGAAAAATACCTAGAAAATCACCAACGGTACTTTCCTTTGCACACCACGAAGGAAATTCAAACGCCACAAACACAGACTTAAAACATCTTAACCATTCTACAAATCACGAGCTCAGCGAAAAAAGTCTCGCATTCAGCTCGAATTCGGCTTTAAACCGTCCCCGGCATCAAGTCCGCTCAATCGTACTCCACCCCCGGACAATTAATCATCCCCCGCCCCGCGCCCCCCACCACCACCCCTCGCAGAGGAGCCAGAATCTGTTTGGTACCATTACCATCGCAACGTAACGTTTTGTAGACGGAATTCTTGAGATATTTCACAGTTTTGTCGAGTTTCGATTGGATATGCTGGAATGATAAAATATAGCGCTTTGTGTTACTGTTATAACGGTCGGAATAACGTTATTGTAGATGGTTTCTCTTTAAAGACAGTGGATTGTCAGTTCAATATTTTGAAAAGTTTGAATAAGAAGTGGCAATCAAATTAATTAGGAACCAAACCAATGTTTTGACCAATAATCTCTTTTGATAATTTAATTTGTTGCATGTCACAAACTTGAAGATGGAAAAGTGAGGAACTGTTTAAAAAACGGATATGTTGGCAATCAAACACTACTTTCTGTCTCAATAGTGTATTTTGAAAATAACTTTAAAATAATGTTATTAGAAGAGTCAAATGTCTGAATTGTCTAAAAGATATATATTAAGCATTAAATAATATAATAAATTATATCCTGTAAACACTTAAATAAAATTGTGAAGCACAACACACAATAAAATAGCATTTTAACTGCTATCGTTAAATAATAACGCAATTGAGCTGTAAATCTAGAAATGAACACGATTGCCGTTGTAACGGTTATTTTATAACTGCCATTAACCGATGACAATAAACACATTGTTATTTAACAGCTAATATCAAAGGCAAAGAAACGACAGGCTGTGGGTTTGATTCCTGGGTATATCCTACCTTGATATTACGTTTACGAAACTAGATGCAAGAGTAAATTTTGTTGTAATAATCATTAATATGATAATCCTTGCACTTTTCAAACATTGTTTTTGCTTACATAACTTAGTTGACGCGAGATGGCAGTAATTCTTTCTGTAATTTCTTTACGAAAGAAATACGTTCCACCAATAGCTCGTTAAAATGATTGGAAAATAAATAAATGATTATACCTAACAGTCGCAGAAGAGCCTGATCCCACACGAAAATGCTAATATGTCGGAAAATATGAGAGACTTTTCGGTCTCACAAACACCTAGACCTGAAACAAATACCTGTGGATCACACAAATATTTGGTTCGGTGCGAGGATCGAACCTGCGGCCAGGACTGTCATTTCACAGTCGTCGTCTGACTCACTGCGCCAAGGAGACTTAAAAATACATACATACATCATACATAAACTCACGCCTATGTCCCATTGGGGTAGGCAGAGACTATTGAGCGCCAAGTGCTACGGTCCATACATACCTCTTTCGCTTCATCCACTGTCATTAATCTTTGCATACACGCTCGTCGGTTTCGAGACTTAAAAATATTGTACAAAATTGCGTCTACAACGCTAATAAGCGCCCAAAACAGTTCCAAATTGGACGATAATTTGATAACAGCAATCAGCTCATCTCTGCGACGAGCGATACCCGGCGTGAGCTCAACAAGTGAAGCAGGTCTGGTTTTACGAGCGCACATAAAAGTCGCCCGTTTGACGTCTCACTAATACGTCATAAAGCGATGTCATCCTGCCTGACGAGATGTAGCTCTTTTACGAGTTGACGCTGTTTTTGGGTTCATAACAGTAAAATATTCTGTGATATTCTGCTGTTCATAGTACCTGTTGCTTGGGATAAGTTGTAAAAGAAATTCGGGGTTTCTGATTTGCTAATTGAATTTTACGATTGGTACTTTCTGGACGGGAGAAATTTTATTGTTAAATATTAAGTAAATTTATCTATTGATCAAGGAACAGTGGAGAACATGGGTGTACAACGCTAATAACACTTATTTGGACTTTGTTGTGGTTAGTTTTTTCTTTCTCATTTCATAATTGCATAAAATAATTTGCTACTTTCTCTACATTATTACACGAACTAACAAATCCAGCATCCATCTAACCCGTCAAAATTACACTCAAAAGCCATGCATAAACTATCAAGCGAAAATTGCACACGGACATCATAAATAAGAGGTGGTAGTCGGAGTAGTCGGGCGCATTCGGGTGTAGTCGGGTGTTCTCGGCTCCCATGT
Organism: Deilephila elpenor; assembly: GCA_949752805.1. Classification (NCBI taxonomy): domain Eukaryota; kingdom Metazoa; phylum Arthropoda; class Insecta; order Lepidoptera; family Sphingidae; genus Deilephila; species Deilephila elpenor. Next base: position 11,425,562 of record OX457113.1, read on the forward strand.
GGCACATTACCTCAAGACGACTATGGTCATTAGCCGACGATATTAGCTATTAGCCGCCCGGAGAACATAACTCGTGGTACCTGCACCGACCATTTGTCTTTTAAAGAGGTTTCGGTAATTACTGTAACGCGGTGCTTGTAACGCGGAAGAAATTGTGCCGTTTCCCAGGTTAGATTTTACTGGTTCTAGGTTATAGACTCCAGTCTAGGTATTGATTGGTAATTGACAATTACCTGCAGCCTTTTGAAATATTTACGATCGCATGTGTCTTTAATACTTTATTAAGATTCGTGTAGAATATAAAATCAGAATTAAGATGTTTTCTAACTAACTAATATCTATCTAGAAAAAAACGATTCCGTGGCTATACCGTTGAATTCAATTTTATATTTTGTGGTGAATGAAACTGCCGACATTTCATTATTGGTTGCATTCGTCACAAATATCTGACCAAACGTTCGCTAAACACAAAACCATTCATAACCTCAAAATTGCATAACCAATAAAAACGCACAAATTGCCTTTTCACACCCAAACATTACGTTTTAATAAAACAAAACAGTCCCTAAGTCAATTTAAATGTAGTTTGTTTAATAATACGGTCCGAAACTGGACGCGTAAAAACGCGAAACATATAAGAAGAATTAAGACGAGGTTGTAAATCTGATGTGTCTAATGTCTATGGTCACCCGTGGTCTATGACACTTTCCCGCCAATTTGTAAAATTAAAAAGTTAACGTAATTAGTATGCAGTAATAAATCAGCTTTCTAAGTAAACGGTTGTTTAATTCAGTATAACATATATATCATTGGCGACGAGGTACCAGTACTACCCACGATTTAAATAAAATGGCCTATATCGGAAATTTGTCGAATTTCGATCATAAAACAGGCGAGTGGCAGATATTTAAAGGCAAATTACTTCAGTTTTTGAAGATAAACGAAGTCAAGGAAGATAACAGGAGTGGAATTCTTCTTACTTACCTTACCGACGAGACTTACCGTTTACTACGTAACTTAGCTTACCCTAAAGAATTGGATTTGCTAAAGTTTTCGGACCTGATTTTATTACTCGACAGCCATTTCAAGCCGAAGCAGTGCTCTTTTGCAGACAAAGCAAACTTTTATGGAGCAATTAGAAATTCAGGCGAAACTATAGGAGAATGGGTGGCTCGAATTAGAGGACTTGCAAGCTATTGTGATTTCGGAACCGCCCTAGAAACGAACTTACGGGATCGTTTCGTCCTTGGCCTGGGCTCGGGGCCTGAACGGGACAAGTTGTTCGAACAGAACGCTTCCACGTTGACATTGGCGAGGGCTATTGAATTGGCAGAACAAGCTGCCTGCGTTAAGGAGGCAAAAGTCATGATGTACACCACAATACCAGCACGAGTTAAGGAAGAGGCGATATATAGGGTGAAAATCCAGAGTCAGCACGGCCGCGGAGAAACACGGCGAGGCGGCGTGAAAGGCGCGGGCGGCGCGACCGGCGCGACCGGCGCGGACGGCGCGGTCTCCGAGGACTTCTTCCGGTGTTCGGTATGCGGCTTAAAAAATCATGCAAGTGAGAAGTGCCGATATAAGAACTATAAGTGTTCAAAGTGCGGTAAAAAGGGACATTTGAAAAAAGTGTGTAATGGTGTACGAAACTCGGGCGTTTATCACGTAGATAACGGTCTAGGCGAACCAGGTGATTCTGGCATGTCATGTTGCGAGGAATGTCAAAACTTTAATATAAGGTATGTCACTGATAAACCTATTAAAATTGACCTAATGTTGGGTAATCAAAGTTTAACTATGGAATTAGACACGGGATCCGGCAGCTGCGTAATATCTGATAAATTGTATAAGGAAAAATTTTCTAACTATGTACTACAAACCAGTCATACAAAAATGTGTTTATATAATGGACATAAAATCACTCCTTTGGGTTATTTTACCGTTAACGCTTATTACAATAATAAACATAAGTCAATAAAAATTTTCGTTATTACTAATGGCGGCCCACCTTTACTGGGGAGAGATTTCATGTCCGCTTTTAATTTATTTATTACCGCTGACATTAATTCACTCTGTAGTGATGCAGATTTGTCGCATTTTTTAGAAAAGTTTTCGGAATTGTGGCGTGATGAATTGGGTGCCTTCAATAAATTCAAAGTTAGTTTGCAATTAAAAGATAACGCTATTCCAAAGTTTTTTAAGCCACGCACGGTACCCTTTGCCCTAAGAGAGAAGGTGGAGAATGAGTTGAATAGATTGGTAAGCTTAGGCATTTTAGTTCCTGTCAACTATTCACAATATGCAACACCTATAGTGCCCGTACTGAAATCTAACGGTTCGGTTAAAATCGCCGGTGACTTTTCAATAACGCTAAATAAAGACCTTATCATAGAAAAGTACCCACTGCCTCGAATTGAAGAGGTGTTTGCTAACATTGGAGGTGGTGAACAATATAGTAAAATTGACTTAAAAAATGCTTATAATCAATTTATATTAGAAGACTCTTGTCAAGAGCTTACTTCGATTAACACCCATAAAGGACTGTATAAATATACTAGGTTAGTATACGGTTTAGCAAACGCGCCTGCGATATTCCAAAAGTCTATGGAAACTCTTCTTTCTGGAATAGACGGTATCAGTATTTGGCTCGATGATATATGCATCACCGGACATAATAAGACAGTCCATATGAAAAGACTAGGTGAAGTCCTAGGTAGGCTCCGTGATGCCGGTTTGCGTCTTGAAAAAGACAAATGCGAATTTTTCCAAGACAATGTAACATATTTAGGTTATGTTATTAGCAAAGAGGGTATTAAAACATGCCCGAATAAAACACAGGCTATAATTAATGCTCCCGAGCCCACTAACGTAACGGAGGTTAAAAGATTTTTAGGGATGGTAAATTATTACAGGAATTTTATTCCAAATGCGTCATCCGTGTTAAGTTCCCTACATGAATTGTTGCGTAGCGAAACACCCTGGGTGTGGGGGGAGCGACAGCGCCGTAGTGTTGCGGCGATTAGGCGCGAGCTAGCATCAGAGCGCGTTCTTGCCCATTTCGAACCTACGACCCAGTTAGTAGTGGCGGTAGATGCTGGGCCGTGCGGCCTCGGCGCCGTGCTATCGCAGCGCGACGACGCGGGCGTTGAGCGTCCGCTGGCGTATGCGTCTCGCTCGCTTACCTCTAGTGAACGAAATTATAGCCAAATACAAAAAGAGGCGACAGCTATCATTTTTGGAATTAGACGTTTCCATCAATATTTATATGGCCGCGCCGATCCATTTATTTTAAAAACCGATCATAGACCATTAGTATCAATATTTAATAATAAGACTGGTATACCCGTAACTACCGCGTTGAGACTACAGAGATATGCAATAATATTGTCTGCCTATAATTATACAGTACAGTACGTACCCAGCGAGAGCAACCAAGCTGCAGATTATTTTTCACGTGCTCCATTACAACATACGACAGCGGACAGTGTAGACAGTGATGTAGATTCTTATTATGCGCTTAGGTTTCTTGATACATCATCGCCGGCAGTAACGTTTAGCGACATTATAAAAATGACTGAACGTGATGAAACATTGAAAATTGTTATTAAATACATGAAACACGGTTGGCCACGTAATATTAAATGTTCATCGATATTGCCATATTTTCAATGTAAATCGGACCTACAGTTCGAAAACGGTTGTTTATTTAGGGGACATAGAATGGTTATACCGTCAACATTAAGAAAAAAAATGTTAAGAGAATTGCACGAAACTCACTTAGGTATCGTAAAATCAAAAAGCAATGCACGAAGTAGGATGTGGTGGCCAGGTATCGACAAAGAAATCGAGCGGTGGATAGGTTCGTGCGAAACTTGCGTGAGCGTGCGCCCGGCGCCGCCGCGGGACCCGCCCGCACCCTGGCCCGCCGCCGCGCGCCCTTGGCAGCGCGTACACATCGACTACATGACTATAGGGCAAAGGATATACTTGGTGGTCATAGATGCGTATTCTAAGTGGTTAGAATGTTTACACATGCGTAACGGAACATCCACAAGTGCTTTGATTGACACATTAAAGGCAATTTTTTCTACATTTGGACTACCGGAGCTGTTGGTATCCGACAATGACGTTAAAATTAACTCCTTAGAGTTTAAGCAATTCTGCAGCAGTAATGGTATTGAATATTTGACGTCACCTATATATCATCCACCAAGTAATGGTTTAGCCGAAAATTCGGTAAGAATTTGCAAAAAAATGTTAAAGTGCATTATAAAAGAAAATGTACCATTACAGCAAACACAGCAACAATTGTTAGGTTATTTATTTAGTTATAGAAATACTGTGCATTGTATCACCGGCCAAACGCCTTCTCAGTTAATGTTTGGAAGAACATTGCGATCTCGCCTTGATTTAATATTACCTTCTATTGTAAGTAATAAGAACCAAACAGTCGCGGCAGTGCCCGGGAAAAGACGATTCGAAATAGGTGACAAGGTGTGGACCCGTTGGTACAGTGCTCGGAATGAAACTTGGAAACTAGGTGTTGTTAAGGAGAAAATAGGTAATAAGATGTACAAAATTTTAATATACGATTTGAATGTGTACTGTATTAGGCACGTTGATCAGATGATGCGATATAAAGGCGAAAATAGGCTGCCTAATGGTATGCTTCATGAATCTCATCGGGTTCCTTCATCACCATCTATTGTAACCACAGATAATGCGCTTGAATGCCAGCCAGTGACAATAGACAGCAGGCCGTTGATCAGGGGAACCAATGAGCAGGTGCCTGTAGTAGAATCTGATGAGTTGCGGCTGCCATCAACCACGGATAACAACGCAAAAGAAGTCGCAGCTAATGAGTGTGAAGGAAGGACTGACGAGAGTACGCTTCGCAGATCACCTGTGCGTGACGTCAGCGACAATTTGCGCAGTGATGCCACTGACGCAGAAATACCAGGGCAATCGCTCGCACTCACGCGTCCGAAACGTACGAGGAAAATAGTAGACTATAAGAAATATTTTTAAGTATAGGAAACAAATATGGTGTAAAGTTTAATGCTGTTTGTATATATTGTTCTTTATACAAAGTTGTTTATGTAGTATTTATTTATTATTGATTATTTAATGTTTGTTACCAGGTGTCCAAATTAGATGTGGAGGAATGATGTGTCTAATGTCTATGGTCACCCGTGGTCTATGACACTTTCCCGCCAATTTGTAAAATTAAAAAGTTAACGTAATTAGTATGCAGTAATAAATCAGCTTTCTAAGTAAACGGTTGTTTAATTCAGTATAACATATATATCAAAATCACTTGAAATTATGGTGACGCGGCGCCTAGGACGCCACCAAAAACCACCACATGGGACTTACGAAGAGGATACGGGCATGAGCAGAGCGGAAAGCGAGTCTCCTATGGCGATTGTGTTAAAAATATGGTACAATAATGATTGTCACTTATCGGTATGGCTAGGATTTGCGAGATTGAAAAAAAAAATGCTTCCTTCTCATAATGTGACTAGACTGGACCCTACTAACGCAATGTACATATTTCCGGAGTAATAGAATACTATACAGTGATTATTAATTCCAAATAGAAATATTATCCCCATAAATAAACACGTTGCTTTTGCATACACGAAAGCGAGCAAAAAACATTAATAAGCAAAGGCAGGTGTTTCACACAGCCTACGAAAAATACAATAAAACCAACAGGTTAAATTATATTGCGAATACGTCACTCATATTCATGTGTCTGTCATAGATATTAAAATTATTTTTTTATGTGCACATCGCTCTAGAAAAATATATACAAATACCTTAGAAGCTCCATTTTATTTAAACAGTATTTATTTATTAATCGCTTACAATATCTGTCAAGTAATTAACATCACAGTATGATAAACAAATTATGGAATTATTTTCATTGATGTATAACAATCGATTGAGCCGGGATCGAACCTACGGACTCTCGCTACACAGCTGGATTGACAGGGTTTTAGGCCATATTCACACTGATCTAGTGCGGGTTAGTAAACTTCAATACCTTTGAATTTTTTGTGTTTTTTTTCGCATGCATTTTCTTTCCATAGAACGGAGGAATACTAACAACGTATATGTCTTTTGTTTTAGTTTCTTGACAGCCCGCTCCGCTCGTCACTATACACGCACATATGAACAAACAGAAATAAACTTTTTTATAATTACAAGACGTTTTTACACCCGTAAATTTAACTGCGTGTAGCGTTACAAAGGAGTTATTGTTTTCACAAACGGATGATTTACAGCCCAGCTCAATGCCGGCAACTCGATAGCGTTCAACTACCGTCGTGATGTATGGCCCCTTTTGATTTCTCGTATAGATGTTTTTCTAAGTTTTTTTATTGACAATGTTAAATGTTTCCGTTTGGATGTTGATTTTGCTTTCAGTTGATCATTGTTAGACTGTAAAATTGTCGGTGTTGACTGATTGAGTGGACTGAAAATAAATCTGGACATCATACCGAGTTATATGGTATATATTTAAACCACATCTTCCTTAGCACCTTAGGTGACATTGCACCAAGTTTGAAAAAAAACTGCCTGGTAGTTTTATTACAAATTGCGATTTTAGTTTTCAAGGATTTTGATCAAGCAGTATAAGTACAAGACGTTTGTCCGCTTAGGTAAGTTCCCTTGACGAAATGAAGTTCAGCTCAGCGGTAAAAATACTTGTATCTACAAGGGGTGGCGAGAAAACTGAAAAACTAAAATCACGATTTTTTTAAAAATTCAAATCTTGTACAATTTCACCTGGGGTGATGTGAAACATGTGGCTTACATTAAATATAAGAATATATGCATGAATTAAATAAAGCTGCATTCCTCAGCTAACACGCCGGTATCGCTCCCGCTTGTAAAATTTTGGATGAAATTTAAATATTAGTCAATTAATTATGGATATTTTCACTAATTTCGTGGAAAAGTAATGCATCCTTTAGAAGTGTAGTAAATAAATCCGTGGCTACACATTGAACATAATCTTATATTATAATTTACGAACTGTTAACGCTACACTCTGCATATATTGTAACATTCCCACTACCTATATCTAGCTCTATTCCTATCGAAGTATAACGTAACTCACGCAGGCACGATTAACGCCAAATTAAACCCTTTAATCCGAAAAGCCTTTAAACACCAAAGAATTTACTTCGGCCATGGTATAAATGTATGCGCGTCGGCCATTCCGCCTGAACATGGGTCCGTACCACCATAAAAGGAGGGGACCGGTGCATTGCAAATTGCGACATGGTATTGTACCATAAAGTACCCGATACCCGTGTTCTAGTACTCGCAGATAAGATCACGTGGCTTATAAAACTCCGTTATTTTGTCATTCGTATGCAAATTTGTTATCTTTTGATCGGTTTTGTGTTTGTATTCCTTGTTGTTTGAATAGATGTGCTCCATTGGTCTGAAATGGAAAACTGGGAGGTCTAGGACTCTATAACCATGTGCAATTTGCTTTGTGCTATTGTTTTGATGTGTATAAAATGATTTGTTGAACTAAATAATTCTACGAAAAGGTCCGTTCCAGGTGGGTAACAAATTGATAATCATAATGAATTAAAGAAACAGTTACAACTCTAAATAAAGACGGATATACTAAGACGAAGCTCTGAAAATTAACACAAACTTTGCGATACTTTGTAGGTAAAAATCTCAATCTTAGAAGTGATACTTTCACTGTCAGCCCATCTCTTCTCTCTCTTCACACAACCTAAACAATAGAAATTGAAAAAAGATATGATCCAATCCCTTGACATACCTAAAAAAACTAGTAAACACTAAAGGGCTGATAGTTTTAAAACCTATTTTAGTTATCAAATGTGTTATCTTCGTTTCTCAAACTGAATTCAAAGGTCGTTCGAAAGCGACAAAACATTCGATAACTAAAATAGGTTTTAAATCTATCTATAAATAAGAACGTAATCAATCAGTTAGCGTCGTGGCCCAGTCATCCACGTCTGTGGACTGGACAAAACGTGGCATTACCGCGTCATCCCAGGGTATCATTACTGAAATTACGCTGATTACAATCATTACACGGAATGCCTTCGCATTGTTGCCTCGTTATTTACCTTCGTACATTGTAAAGGATGTACTTGATATTCTAGGTGTGGTGGAGTTCGATTCCCAGGTGAACTTTATTCTTTAAATAATGGGATGTATGAAAGAATGAAGTAAAAAAAAAAGAAAAAAATTATGTCAAGAGTTTGCCTGTTTATGATGTTTTTGTGTTGTATGGTGGGAATGGAATATTACAATGTAGCTGTATATATTGCTTATCTGCCTAAACCGTAACGGGTTTAAATTTAAAAATACATATATACCAATGCATATGTAACATGACGTCTCACTGTCTATTATAAATCATATTAAACTTTACATCTTAAATATTTTTTCTACCAAATTACGAACACTAATATTTAATTCCCTACTCTAATACGTATGTTACCAATTCGTCTCTTAGTCTTACAAAACCACAAGTACATTGAAACATAAACACATAGCTAGGATTGGCAGATTATTGTCGAGATACGGGCAGCGGCTCGATTGATACTCTGAGATGAGATCCCCGGGGAACTAGTGCGGGAAAAATAACCAACTATCCCGACGCGAGGCAGGGATGAACAGTGAGGCGACGGTGTGTAGCTTATTTAGGAATAGGAAATGCTTTTGAATATAAATTCATCCTGGCTCATCGACGTGGTTTAATATCAATATTTTAGGGTGAAATTGTAATTTCATTCTACTTTTAAGATAATAATATGTCAGCCAATCACTCGCATTGATAAGCTGAGGATGATAAGAGGCTTTTTATGAGAGCTAGACGATTTCCATCGCTTTAAAATTACCTCTAAAGTGTGCAGGTTCTTTCGTGATGATTTCCTTTGCAGTTTAAGTGATATCAACTACGCTTTGAGAATTATTGATTCAAACTAATTTTAAACCAAAAATGTAATAAATAAGTAACTGTCTAGTGTCTTCAACGTTGTTACATATATACTAATTTGTCTCAATAAGTAACAAAGCCAAATAAAATAAGAAGCAAATTACATCCAAAACTGCTTAAATAAACCTATCAAACATTACGTTTGCGATGAGTTTGAATTTTTAAATGAAACACATTGCAACATGCCGGCATACTGCGACTTCCGTACACGGCGTGCATACATATTTAAGGAGGTGGGGCGTGGCCACAATATCTCCACGGTGGTACTAGGCGAGCAGAAATTGAGAAGCGTTATCGTATCGAAATCCGCCGTATCTGGGCCGGCGGTCTCCGAGGAAATCATTGGGAAGGCATCCGTAAAATTTAGCGCGCATTCCGGCTCACTCGGCGGAACACACCTGCCGGTTGCTTATGCGATCCTAGTACGTGATCTATTTTGTTGATATTGCCTTTTGGCCACAAGAAAATTGTCGTAATAAAGACGGTCTTGTCGCGCCGGGAGATTTGTGACAATTATTGTATCGGCTTTGGAACGTTAGTTTTTATGTACGCGGAGCGAATTGAATAATAATGTGGTACAATTGGGGATGAACATAAAATGTTTTGTTACTTATCTTACACGAAAAGACTTCGTTAGTAACGTATCTGAAAAAAATTAAAAATCAATAGAATACATTTTTGATTTTTGTCACGCCTTTGTTAAAGGCTTGACTATTTTTAAATATTCCAAATTGTAGGTCGCCATTTTTATCAGATATAATTAGAATTGATGGGTGGTTTGACACAATTTCCAGGCCAGATTTTATCGTAAAGCCAGTCACGAGGATGTAGAAAAGAACTGCCTCTGACGCCGATTAGTGCGTCATTGATTGAAATTAAAATTATTCATGAACCGAGGGTGTATTTACCGAAGTGTGTCAGACGATTTCAGAGAGCGGTGGCATCGTTAATGGCGTCTATTTAATTATTCATAGCCTCCACGTTGTAATGGGGCGGCCATTTATAAATATTAAAATAGATTTTGCACGCGGCTCTGCCCGCGTTCGACACTCGCATTATTTATATATGACATAATATGGCCGTGGCTTCGGCACGAGGTCTTATATGTTCCATCACATGCTGTATAATGAGACATGGGCTGGCTTCAAACTTCAGACAAAGATATTGTTTCGTGTAACACTACAAGGTTTGACATATCAAACTGCTATTGAATGACATCATTTCTGGGCGGAATTATTACCTAAAATCTCCACAGGATCGCCTTTACTCAGCTTATCTGGCCAAATGATAATAACATAATCTCACCAATGAAACACATTTGAATATTGAATATTACCTGGACGTTTTAAATACCATTCTCATATTTTATTAACTTACATACTTAGATTACTTATAACTTAGATCCCTTAATGTTGAAGGAAAACATCGTGAGGAAACCTGCATACCGTAGCGATTTTAAAGAATTTTTACGGTATGTAAGTCCGCCAACCCGCACTAGGCCACCGTGGTGGACTATATGGCCTAACCACTCTCAATCGATACTCTCGATTGTAGAGTAGGCCCGTGCCCAGCAGTGGGACGTATATGAGCTGATACAACAATACAATACCTACTTAGATTGGCAAAGCATCTTCCTTTCCTCAGATATCGTGGCCATGTTTGTCAAGTGACCATTACTCACCTAAAATTTCGAAAAATAATATTTCTAATAACAATATTTATAAAACTCACAGGCCAGTGAGTCAATGCGTAACAAGGCAATTACACCACATTGTGTCGAATCACGGCGACCGCAGTGCGCGACCGCAAACGTTGGCGTGGAAAAAAACGCCGGCACTTGACATTTGCCTGCGGTCGCGCCTCGTGTGTCGGCCCGGAGCTTCACACGGACATGCATACAGAATCTATCGGGGTTTTGATAGGTAAAATTACGTGGAAAGCCAGGTTCAATAGGTTTGATCCCTAGACAAGAATTTGTAGCATTTTGATCGAACCTTTCCGAAGCTAAATATGAGCATTTTTAATGCCACTACCTCAGAGAAACCTCATGAGAATTATCGTGTTGCTGTCAGTTTTCTGGTGGTCCACAACATTGTGTAATATCCATGGCTCTTCCCCTTATATATCTTCTTCAAAACCCAGCGACGATCTTGATTTTTTAAGAAGTACTCGATGAGATATTAGGAGGTTAGTGTACTTCTATCATACAGCGCCATAGTTGTTAATTTGTCATAGTCTTAGTATGAGAAATTCATGACGACCGTTTGAAGGATATTGTGGCCAGAGTAACTACTGGACATAATGAGACTTAACATCTGATGTCACAAGTGGCGAGCGCAGTGAAATGCCAAACATTGCTTTGTAATTCATGCTGTTTGGTTTTACTGATGTCCATGAGCGGTCGTATAGCTTACCAAGCGAATGGCACGTCTCGCCATTCATTGCAACAAAAAATATAGAAAAATACTACTAAACTTTAAAAAAAAAACCTAATATCACCAGGAACCTTCCCGACTCCTGTACCCAAGCAGTCCAATTTGCGGCGCCAGTGACATTAGCACAGGTTCCCGCTGCCGCGCCTGATGGCTCCTAAATTGTGAGCGCACGAGTCCCCCCATTACTGTAATTGCACTGACAACGAACAATGCTTTTCTTGTTCAACTGGCGTTTTGATTGGTCAAGGATTTTGCATCTGCGTTTGAGTTGAAATCGCTTGATGGTTTCGATTCATGTAAGACGGTAATACCCAGCTTGAGACATATTTTAAATTCAACTTGATAATTTTAACACTTATTTCATTACGTATGAAACATAGTAATATCTTTCTAGAAGGGGTAGGCAGAGGTGCCACCAGGACACCTACGTTTCACCTTGTTCTACGATGTGATAGTGGGCGAGTCCATCGCCATATCGGCACTTATTCTTGACTCCAGGCCGATAATGAATAGAAAAATCCAATATCACTTTGCCCGACCCGGAATTCAAATCCGAGACCCTAGCTTTGTAATCGTAGTACTACTACACCACCGACGTGCCTAAACTAAAAAAATTATAAAATGATGTCAAATAATATCACCCTTCTTGCCATAATTAAGTATCGGACGCCCTAAATTATTTATTATTTCCGGCCTTAAAGCAACTTTATATATCGACAAATGACTTTTAGTATATAAATATGAACGTTAGTCGTATTTGCATTAACGCACGGGGTCGTAATGAGAATCCGTTCAGGGGGGTTTGTTCATTTTAATTATTTTTTTCTGTAATTAAAATAATTAATGCTGGGGAGAAATATAAATACATGGTGTCCTTTTCAGTTTGCTTGAGTATTACATATGAATAATACTGTCTACAACCACCCCATTATCTCTGAAAGGGTAGGTCACAGGTGCGATAAAGGCACATAGGTGCTATTAGGAAATGCAGATTTCACCGAGATTGCTGTTTCATTTCTTAGAGACTATGGCAAAGAATAATCTTAAAATTATTCAATAAATCATATAAAAATAACATAAGCCCTATTATTTCCAACTCCTCCTATTAATTTTACTTTTTGATTGATTTCGTTGCGGGTTAAAGACAAGTTAGACATTCCCGGAGACGCGCTGAGCTTCAATGCTCAGTGTCATTAAAAGGAGTTGCAGTGGCGGGTGTGAGGGCGGGACAGTCTACTAAAATATTGATTCTACAACTAAATCAATAGCTCATTTACACTAGTAAAATAAATATCAAAATTAATTGAACAATCCACTTATATACCCATTCAACAGCTGTTTGATACAAAACATAATACATAGACACGTAACATGGTATTTCCAAGAACTGTAACAATAGCAGCGCGTCGAAAATTAAGCAACACACCCGTTTTCATCATAGATGTATTATTAGAAGTTCTGGGTAACTCCCACGCCGCGCCGCGACCTCACAGATACATACATATTGATACTTATCCCAGTTGGGTTTAAACCGAGTGTTTTTAGATGGAGGTTCGGTAATTTGAAATTTTGAGATGTTTAGGCACATATGACAGCCTCCGTGGCGCAGTTGGTTAGACGCCGGCTGTGAAACGAGAGGCCGCGGGTTCGATCCCCGCACCAAAACAAATATTTGTGTGTTCCACAGGTATTTGTTTCGGGTCTGGGTGTTTGTGAGACCGAAAAGTCTCTCGTAGTTCCTGATACGAGACTCGATCTTAGTGTGGGGTCAAGACTATGTATGTGATATGACTGTTGGGTGTATTTATTTATTATTATTTATTTATATAGTTAGAAGACATCATTTAAAGAGACAGGGAAAAGGCTGTATGACAGAGCTATATCTTTTACAATTATTGTTGTTTTTTTTATGACGATACGCCTTTGCAAAGTAATTGATTCGGACCAAAGTGGTAATGACCACAGACCACGTAATAACGCAATACACATAGATATTATAATAATTGTACATTTTGTCATTAAATATTCTTCCGATTTGACTTGTTTCATGACCAGGTATCTACTTTGTTAAATTTCGTAAATAATTTAATCCAGAGAAATTCATGCGTGTGTTCGTTCAATGAAAAAAGAAATTACAAATCCTATTTTTCGTAATTAAGGTCACCATTTGCTCTATTCGGCAAGTGTTTTGGGCCACGCCGAAACGTCGGATCCGCACCTGTGCCAGGACGCGTGCAGACCTCTTAACTGCAGGTGTAAAATATAATATTTATGGGGTAAAGAAAGGGTTCCAATGCTTGTTAGTGGTAATGAGGTGCGCGCGCCTCAATAAATTCGTCGATGCTCCCGCCCGGGGGCAACATTTGCATCCATATGTATTTGTTGTTTTTTACACAATCAGAAAGTGTCGTAACTCTGCCATAGACAAGCCGTTAATGGCCGCCTGGTTATGATACTAACTGTTTTACAGCTCTGGATATTGCATATTTGTTTGTCTATGGTTTGTTGTGTTTGAAATATTGCTCGATGTAGATACTGTTTTAATTACAGGTAGATGTACTTCGATGTTCTGTTGTTATGACGTAACATTTTAATATTATTTTAAAGTCATGTGATCAAGAATTTTACCAAATGCCTTCGAAGCAAAACTTTCAACAAACTATAAATCCCCACTCTAATCATTTCAATATCTCACAAAGAAAATGTGCATCAATTTCACCCAAGAAATCCTATCCCAGTTCGTCTACCTGACACTAGATGTCGCTGCACCGTCCGCCGCGTCACGCTGACGTCACGCTGACGCGGCGCGGCGCGCTCGTTAGCCGACACGCGGGCTGTCAAGTTTTTGACAGTTTTTCGACTGAGTCGTCGATATCTGTGAGGCGGGGCGACTTATCTGTTAGTTTTACTCTTGTAAGCCATTGTTAGATGTTCCGTGTTTTTTGTAGGGATAATGGCGCTCTTAGATGCATTTTGTGTGATTGAGATGTTAATGAATGGCTGGATCTAGATAATAGGTTATGTTGTGAAAGGGTATGGGGATTTTAATTTGATAGCCTCCGTGGCGCAGTTACACGCCGCCGGCTGTGAAATGAGAAGCCGCGGGTTCGATCCCTGCAATGATACAAATGTTTGTGTGATCTACAGGTATTTGTTTCGGGTCTGGGTGTTTGTGAGACCGAAAAGTCTCTTGTAGTTACTGATACCCACGACACAAGTGCGGGGTCAGGACTACGTATGTGATTGTTGAGTGTATTTCTTTTTAATATTATTATCGTCTAGTGTTATTTGGCATTACTTTCACAATGCAAAGACTGAGATAAATATTTAAAAAAGAATTAAGTAATAAGTATCACTAGGTTCGATTGGAAAATGAAATCCTCAGTTTAGGTCAGTAATCTAGTAATATACTAAGGAGTGTAGTTCTAGACATAACGTAGATTTATTGGCATGGCATTGCATAACCCAAAAATTCAAAGAAAAACACCAGGGCACAATAACCACAAAAGAAGCAATCAATCAAAAACTTAACAAATAAAAAAGCAAATACCTAAACACTACCAGGGCAACAGTAACACACGGGAGGTTTCAAATTTGGAATTCATAAGGAAGCGGGCAGGTGTCGCGGCATCGCGTATTCATGGCCGCCATACATCATCGGGAGAAAAAAAAAAACAAAAGGAAAGCGCGCGAAACCCGCGACTCGCAGTTTCCAGCTGACGTGCAATTATAAAGATAATAACGTTTTCACACGCCGCGGCGGCTTTATTTGTTCCGCGCTTGATTTATAACCGAGCGATATCGGGATTTTTAGGGAGAGCACGGCGGGTTGTGTGAAGGGGTTGTGCTAGGATATCTTTGATGAAAAGATAGGTGAAGCTGAATAGTGCTTAAAATAAGATTATTCGACGGTGTCTATAATTATAACAGCTAACAGAAAAGAGGTTTGTATCATCACAAACCGCCGTATACGGAGCCTCTTAAAATCCGTCTCTAAAATAAGCTTCAATTTAAATACATGTCCGACAGACAAATCGCCTTCATAAGGAGTCACAAGAAGTTAATTTTTCTTTATTTGAATAAACTTCGATAAAGTTTAAATCCCAAATAAAAGAGTGGGCGAGGTAGAAAAAGGTCCCGTTCCCACGGCGGGCCGGTGGCTCAGCGCGGCGGTGCCCGGCCCGGACTCGAACTAGCCGACGCGTAAACTATTTTGATTAGAATGGCATTCCCGCCAAACGCGAGCTCAAAAAACCGCCTCGCTCACATATCTCAAGCGCACGACGAGCCGAGCTTTTTGCGCTCATTCCGACCGCTCGCCTTGAAAACTTAATTCCATTTTCGGCGGAATAAACAAGCGTCGATTTATAGACGCCGCGCCGCCGCACCGCCAGCTGACTGCTCATAGACTCTTCTTAGAATTACTGAAGCTACATTAATCACCCGCGTAACGCGAGTCCAACGGTACACTCACGAACCGCGCAAACCGGGCCCGGTTTCCCACAGCGACGGCATCCGCGCAATCTGCATCGCAATTTACACCCGGCAATAACCTAATCCTTGAGCTGAGTTTTTATTTTCAAAAAAAGAACATTTGAAGTGGCAAAACAAAACATCGATCAAGCCCGCTCACTCTCACATAAATCACGCGGCCGAGAAAGGGACAGGTGTACGGACGCGGCGGCCAGTCGATTTTATAAATGGGCGGAGCGCGAGCGAGACGTTGAAACAAAAGAGCGAAAAGGAACATACGGCCGGTGCAACGTGCAAACGGGATGGAGTGTTGATTTTTTTTGCGAGGAAACGCTAAGGCGGTCGGGAAAACTGAAGAAAAAGACGGCTCATAGGTGGTTAATTAGACGCGTTCTTATTGTTTATGCGGGCCTGGTAATTAAACACGTGGATTATTATTAAATGTAGCGAAATTAGTTTATTACTTAGAAACGGTTATATTGGCAACTGCGAAGAATTTACTGATTACAATCAACAATATTCAAATGATTTAACAAAGACAGCTATCGCTGTGCAAATGTGTTGAAATTCTTCGAACATTTCTTTGTTACGAATTCTTCGACGATGACTTACATTTAGATTATGAGTCGGGACTTGGTTCATTTATATTTTTAACTTATTTTGCTCCGAGGCACTTTTAATAACTCAAGAATGGCTTCAAGCAGGTATTTATTTTTTAGCTAGTAATTAATTTACAACGGCTCTGTAATATAGCCGGGGGTTCTAAAGAACAGTTAATATATTTTTGTCTCGAGTAGAAATCTACATATAGAATTGTCTGTTAATTTGTTTCTAAAGCATATGATTTACGTGTTAAATCAGGCAAAGTCAGGCGCGCAGCTAGTGCGTCAGTAATTCGTGTGATTCCATGAGAACGGCCACAACAATGGCTCTGCGTTGTCGGACGCACAAAGAAAATGATACGTATTATTAAATTATATTGTTCCGTGCAATTTGTCCGTCACGTGTCTGGCGGCACTGACGACTGACAACTGACGACTGACGAGTGACGCGCGCGGCGTGTCAGATGTCATCACTGCACGGAACGTAACGTAAATCAGGAGGATTTTAAACGGTTTTACTTTCATATAATTTTTGGACTTTTGTAAACGATAGTTTGACCAAGAAAATGATTTTCCTGGATACATTATGGCGTATATCATCGCTTGGTTTAACGGCGAAGGAAAGCATATTATCGTGGACCTAGCTAAGCGCTCTTTAAGAGTATTACAAAGACGTATATAATCATTTCATTGGACCAGTATGGCGATTGGCGTAGTTTAATTACGGAGCTAATTGTAATCAATGGCATTTGTACAAAACAAATTATGGCTTTGTTTAAAATACTTTATTTAAACAATAAAAAATTGTAATACCATCACTATACACCACAGGGTCTGGAAGAAATATTCTTAAAGTTTTCCAATTTCACGGTATTAAACTAAGCTTCACTGCCATAGTTAAAGTGTTTCTCAAAGTGCTTCAAACGATGGAAGCTGAGACACTCGTATTTTATGCCAATTAACTAATCCCTTATTAGTTAAAAGTGAACTTTCATAAGTAACGAAATCCACTCATCTCTTTTTCATATTTCTCCGCCTTCACTTCTATGAAGAATCTATTCTTTCCATAACCTTCTCAACCACTACATACTTAACCATAAATATTCAGGGGATAAGCAGCGACTATTAAACCTTACTTTGCTTGAATATGTCATGCTTTCGCATAACCCACTTCATAAATACTCATTGCATTCTCGTCAGAAGGTTCTTTAGAAGTAGCCCTGGTTTAAGGTATTATACTACTCGATGAACCGATTACTCCGTTCTCTCTCTGCATCCAGAAAATCCACTGCTGAACATAAACTCAATTTGTTTATTAGAACGGTTATACCAATTACACTAGTTAACAAATTATTACTTCTATATAAAGATTACAATAAAAGAACAAAAATAAAATATTTGACTTACAACATACAAAATACAAAGCTAAAATTGAAATAAAACTATTTTATACGGATTTTATCGCGATTTGGTTTAATTTTTACATTTTTTAACTTCCCGACGTTTCGATTACTTTACAGCTTTCGTGGTCACGGGGCGGACTGTAACAGTTTTTTACTCGCCTGGCTTAGAATTTTAGCGCTCCCTCGTATGGTTTTCTTCGGTGATATCTTCACACACGTGGGGATGAGATTATGATCACGGCATCTCTTCAAGAAATTCAAGGATGATATATTTCTTGCACGCTTAGTTTTCAAATTCTCCAACCGGCGTATTTTGTTTGCAATTTGCAGTCCGTACTGGTTTGCATAACGGTTTCTTAGATTTACGCGAATGTTACACATTGAAATAAAACTATTTTATACGGATTTTATCGCGATTTGGTTTAATTTTTACATTTTTTAACTTCCCGACGTTTCGATTACTTTACAGCTTTCGTGGTCACGGGGCGGACTGACCGCTGTCCGCCCCGTGACCACGAAAGCTGTAAAGTAATCGAAACGTCGGGAAGTTAAAAAATGTAAAAATTAAACCAAATCGCGATAAAATCCGTATAAAATAGTTTTATTTCAATGTGTAACATTCGCGTAAATCTAAGAAACCGTTATACAAAGCTAAAATATCAACGACATAAAATTAAAAATTATCATTACAACTGACAATCATAAACATAAACAGGCATACTTACATCACGCATTCAACCGACCTCCACAACGACCTAATGTATTCTTTGATCTACCAACTAATTCCATTTTGGGTCTTTCTCCATCCTATGCAGGAAATTCACTACAGAACATAGGTTTCAAAAATCTCCACACTAACCTATTGGGAGGCCTGGGGAACCCTCCAGGCCCAGGAAAACTCTATTCTTCGACACGACGACGAATATTCGAAACTCGTACGTAAAGCTGTACGAATGTGCGTAAATACTCTACAAATTCGTATCCTGTAAGTTCGGAGTGAATGATAAGTTTAATAGAGAACTGATAGTATTGATTTTTAGAAGTGGAAACCTTTTGTCTTATACGTGGACGTCGAACGTTCGAACATTCGTCTTCGGGTCGGGGAATAGAGTACCTAACCCCCTGCATCCTCCATCCAACTCAATCGCATCCTGATTCACCCAATTGTTCACTTTGTGGAGTAATGGAAGATGTTCACCACCTTCTATTTGATTGCACCCGAACTGAGTTTATGAGAACACATATGATACAGGAATTTCACGTAAATCCCTTGGACACTGGAGTATTTCAGAGTATTTTAGCAAAACCAACTTGTAACGTGGCAAAATATTTGTATACTACAATATTTGATATTACTAGTGTGTTAATGTAGTTAATTCTAACATTGTGTACAATGGGTTTGACATAGTCGCAAAGACCTTATATAAAATAAAGAGAAAAAAAAAAAAACGACAAATCCCAAATACAGTCTTCAAAATTAGCGTCCCAACACGAGTTCGCTGACCCCAATTAAAACCTACGATTGCAATACCATAAGCATGAAGTTGTAATTCGCAGTTGGCGTAATGACGTGGCGACATGCGAACATTTTTCAACGATAAACAATAATTTGATTGTCGGCGCGAGCAATTTGCTTTTGATTCGACAATTACCCCGCGATTAGAATTTATAAAATTGGCGGTAATTGAAGCGCGGTGCCACAGATTGCTGTTGCAACTGTTCATTTGTAAACGTGTAATAGGGATGGAATGGTGATTATTAATAAGGGTTATAGGATAGGTAGAGAAAGAAATCGTAGCTATCAATTTAATCTAAGGATCCTTGGAAACGCAATGTGAATTTGTACAGGTGTACCGTATTAGAGCGATGGATTAAAAAATGATAGGGCACTTGCAAAACGTATTGTAATGGTGCCTTCGAAGTCCGAATAATTGGGAATATCTTCGAATTCTGGTGTTTATTTCAGAAAAATGTGACAAGATTTTGTTACTTTGAGATAAAAGCCACTAAGATTATTATCACCAGTGGCTTAAACATAAAGATTATTGTATGTTCAACTTAATTAAAGACTCATTAGGAATTCAATCACCAATATGGTTGAGTAATTTAATTTTGTTTTTGCGTCCAGTAATTGTAGTGCGTGATGGCCTGTTGGTAACGGACCAGTCGCGGCTGCCTACATGTTCACGGTGGTCGCGGGTTCAAATCCCAGGGCACACCTCTGACTTTTCGGAGTTATGTGTGTATTGATAATGTCAATCACCACGCACTTTAACGGTGAAGGAAAACATCGTGAGGAAACCTTCATACCGTAGCGATTTTAAAGAATTTCTACGGTATGTAAGTCCGCCAACCCGCACTAGGCCAGCGTGGTGGACTATATGGCCTAACCACTCTCAATCAATTCTCTCGATTGTAGAGTAGGCCCGTGCCCTGCAGTGGGACGTATATGGGCTGATATAGTCCAGTAATTAATTATATTTTTATTTTTGTTACAGGTAAGTGCAGATTTGGAGTTATAACCACAATCATTCTAAGGGTAAATAAAACCAATAAGTACGTATAACATAGTGTCTGTAACCACTAAAACTACCACCTGGCTTCGTTTTCGGTCGCAGTCTTGATATACCCGGTATAAAAATACCTTTTAAAACGTCATCTATCTTTCCAACCTTGCCACACCAAATAAATGTTAGTAAAAAAAGCTTAATGCCGTATTTATTAATTCCCCGGTACAGTCGCGACTCGCGGGTATCGTCTGACCGCCGATACCATCGCGACATATGAGAACGCATTTGTCTTCGCGACTGTATCAAGTAATTGTTCTCTCCGTATATACTTCGCGTGTTTACTTTTGGGATTTTCGGATACAAAGAAATATGACGTAAAGATGGTTAAATAACGGGTGTATGTGTTGTAAAAAGAAAAAAAATATTGACTTATAGAATTTAGTTATTTGTAAAACACAGTCATTTAGTAAAAGAATTCAGAATAACTCAATTAATTAAAGATCGGCCGAGCATCCAAATTTTATCGACACATAAAACAAAATAGAAACGTTCCTTTTAAATGGTATCATAATTGTATAATGTTTACCCCCCGCCCCGCTCACCCCCGCGCCCGCCCGCCGCCGCCACTCAACCCAAATAATATTTAACTTTATTTATTTTTATAATAACCATAAAATCGGTATGCGAGTGTAAAACACGTTTATAGGCGGGCAACACATACTCAATGACGTCATAAATTGATAATCGTTAAGGGCCACATTCGTAAAATGACATTTGATTCCTTTGATTCGAATTTACGCGTCCGAGCCTCTCGGGGGTCAAGTTTTTTCGTCTTTTTTTCTCGTCGGCCGGAGTTTTTATCCCGCCCGGTTCTATAAAGCTTGAATTTCTGATGTGATCTCCGAGACGAGGCATACCGAACATTTTTGATGTCCTTTTTTACTTTTTTCTCTCATCGGACAACGATATAAATTTGATCGGTCGGCGTGCGCGGGGGCATGTTCGCTGCGGGTTGAAGCTGTGCGCGGCGGTGCGGCCGAGCCGGACCCAGCCACGTGACGTGCGCTGTAGCCAGCAGCGTCCCCCGCACGTGCTGCGTCGAGTAATGCAAGGTGCGAGCCGCGCCGCCGCCGCCGCGCACAATGCCGGCCCGCCCCTGCCTGCGTTATTGTCCAACAATGCGTGAAATGCTCTGACAAACGATGACAGCCGCCCGGCCGGCCGCCAGCCCGCCGGCCCGACCTCCTGCGATTTATGATATCCTATTACGAGATTTAATGACACTAAACGTCAGCCCGTTCTGTTTACGTCGTCCGTCACGACGCGAGCCGGATCCGTTTCCGACGTCGCGCCGAGCCGCGGACGGAACGAGAGCCCTGAAAAATTACCATAGCGGCGTGTAAACAGGCGCCGGCAATCTTGCCGGTGTCAGCCGGAGCGTCCGAACCAGCGCCAAATATTTGCGCGAGTGTCATAAATTGAGCGGCGCCCGTCCCACCGGGATAACACACATAATGCGCCGCGCCACGGATCGGTAAACATATTGTAATGGAAAACGCTGGCATTGTTTACACTTTACGACGTCCTCCCGCGAGTGGCAGCGCCTCCACATCCAACGCGGATCCGCCACTCATTGTAACTACACGCAGATAGTATCGCAGCAGCGGGAAGGCGATCGACTCCAGCCTCTAGCAGCGCTCGCAATATCTCAGAACTATTCCCTTATTAAAACCGGCCGCGCGTAACTCGGCCTAATCCCGTCCGCCGCTGAAATATTCGAAATCCGTCAAAACCGTAAATCGAGCTCGCCTTTTGTACGTGGGCCGGGGCGGGGGTTGCGCGGCGCAGGGCGGCGGGGGCGGCGGTATTTACGAGGCGACGCGGCGAGAGCTGCAGATAGCCCGAATTAAACTTGAATTTAAAACCATTTTATATTAGCTAAGCTAGCTTAGATCGCGGTGGCGGCGCGCGCGTGAGATAAGAGAATTGGCCTGTCAGGCGCCGGATGATATATTTGACCAACATTTCCATACCGCCCGCACCCTCGCTTCCCCTATTTTCATTTTGTACGTGTCTGCTCGGGCGGGTATCTATAATGTATCCTTTCTGTTTGGGAGTCGCGTCGATGAAAAACTGGCGAGGTGAGGAGGTGCGTTTATAATTTAATAGACTACATTCTGAGCTGTCAGTGGTGACGTGGATGCTTAGTTTCGCTTAGGCTCGTGTTTTTTCGGAGGTATTCGGGCGATGTCGGCTCGTTACTCATGCTGGTTTGGTTAGTAGGCTTAATTAAAAGATTTGGCAGCGTCCGGCGGGGCGCGGTGGCTGTGTGGTGTCTTTGCTGCACTGCGCGGAAGCCTGATTTTTATTATAGTTAGCGAATTAGATTATTGTTGCGAGCCGTTGGAACGATTTTAATTTTCATTTACTTAACCGATTAATAATTTGCTAGTGTGGTCACCTTGTGCAATCACAATGATTTTTGTTTTATTTATTAGGACAATAAACGGTTACAGCGATAATTTGATAAGAACTCGCTTTCCTGTTTCCCAAACGAGTCTATATATAGCAATAGCATATAATTCTTCCATTCTTAAGTCACAATATCCAATATAAATGTAAAAATCAAACACTAGATAATATTGAAAGGAGGTGCTAGTATTTTCGGTGCAAATCCCCCGGCGCGATAAATCAGCTGCCATTGTCGCCGCTAATGTACACCCGCCATTACGATCGACGCTGCCCCGAGCCGCGCGTTTTTGATGTTTTAATACATCAATCAGGGCAGTGAAGGGCTAGAAGAGTCCTACCAACCTCACATGCCGTAGTTAATAATTTTCTTGGGGAATGGTAAATTAAACCGTTGATGTCAGCAAAACATTTGATTTGTGAGGATTGAACTTCAGGTCTCTCCTATTATAGCGTCTTATTCTTATAACATCGATCCTGTCAAAGTCCTGGTAAGTCCTGGTGTCCTGGTAAGTTGTTATTAAACTACTTGAGCATATTATTAAATGTACTTGTCACGGGAGACGAGCATCTTGCCATAAATTAATATAAATCCAAGCTTTAAAAAAGCAAAATAAACAAGAAAACGCAACGAAATGCACTGAAACGCGGCTCCAGGCCTAAATTATTATCTACTGGCATTACCGGGTCCATAGCCGAACTCTTGGCCCCCTTCCAACGATTGACATGTCGCGGCCCGCTAGATGCCGCCACGGAAACGAAAAAACCATCAAATATTACATCTAGCCCGCTAATAAATCCAGCATATGTATACGGAGGCACATGAGGTTGGCATGTGGGCGAGCGATTATCGACCTTGTGTGGTGGTGATAAGGGTCAGCGCGAATCCTGCAACACAGCCGCCCGACTCCCGTCGCACAGCCGTCGCGCCGCCGGACCGCCGCCGGATCGCCGTCGCACTCGCGCCCGGATCCGTCAAGTGCGGCGAGTGAAATATCGGCCGGCATCGGGGCCGCGTCCACGCCAGTTTTCGGTTTTAGCAAACAAAGGAATTAGAGCGATTCGCGCAACTCCACGCGAATTTATGGACGGTCGCAGTGAACATTTTTTTTCCTCCTCTCCTTTCCCGTATTTCGCTAGGGAAAACGTTTTGATGTTATTTGTCGGCGCTTATGGCGACCCTGAAGCTTACGGAGAAATTATGTAAGTCGGTCCGATCACCGCTTTCCATTCGCAAAGGTAAATTGCGTTTGTGGAGCTCATAACTGGATGAATACTGCACCAGATCTCACGAGGCTGTTATGTGACGTCACTCCGCCGGGACGTGCGATTGTGCCAACGAATTACTAATACGTGAAAGTTAATGGAAATGAGAAAAACAGCGTCTATGTTATCTCAAATAACAAGGCCCAATTTACAACTACACCCGTTTTAACGTAACCAGTATTTCCTGTTTATAACAAGAAATGTACCCAATCGTATCTTACGCCTTTCACTTTGTTATCTTTTGTAATAAAATATCATCTGAGTGGCCAAATGATACATATCGATATTGATAATAGTGTATTCTGTGTACTTAACACACAAACGATTTACATACTCCGTGGCTAATTGTTTCGCTACAAATGTCAAACGCATATCAGTGACGTCGCCAGCACGCCGTCAATCACAATTCCAAACGAACAAAAACTCTTTTATTTTAAGTGTTTTTGAAGTGAAACTTCTTTATCGGGGTTGGAAAAAAATTTTCGTTACGCGTCACATTCTTCCGTTACGCGCCATCTTTTTTTATTTAGTAAATTAGTACCCACTTCAGTAAGCCACACCCCCAACCGTTTCCAAGCCCCACCCAAAATTTTAAGTCCCACCCACTTTTTTGTAATTTGATCCTTACCCCCCCCTCTGGCCTTCCCCCACCCTAAATCCAAAACAGTGCCCAATAGCCTCCCCACGAAACCTCCCCCCCCCCGCTTACCTCCACCCTAAAAATTTTACCTCACCCCCCCTACTCATATCTCCGGCATTATCCATCGTAGACCCACCGACCTTGGGTTCATTGGAACCGGCTCGGTGAGGGCTACAATCCTGCCCCAACAGAATTCCCGAATTCCCCCTCCACAACTTTCCCCACCCAAAAATATTTTAAGGTGCCCAATAGCCCCCCACGAAACCTAAACGCCCCCCCCGCCCCTACCCCCTCCTAAAATTTTTACCTTACCCCCGTAAACCTATCTCGGCCAATAAAATTTCCCCCCTCCTAAACTTAAACTTTATTTAATTTAGCTTTATTTTACCAATTCTGTAAATTTGTAAATAGTAGATCATTTTTCGAAAAATGATGTCATAAAGAAGTTTCACTTCTTACGTGTGTACACTAATACACACACACATTTTTTTTTTTTTTTCCTTTGCATCAGATAACTGTGAGTCTATTAAAACTTCTTACTAACTTGACGTACCTTTAAATTCAAACGGTAAGCCATCTGATAAAGTTGAGAAAAAAAAGGAAAAAGTTAGAAGCAGAGTGACTTTATCTATGCCCCGTTAATACTCCAATTAAATTAAAAAAATAAGAGTGACGTTCCGTTCCTCACGGAGTGACGTTATCTACATTTATATTTGGTTGGATGTTTATTGAATTACTTTTTGCTTCTTTTTTCAAAATTCAAATTCCTCTTGAACGTCGTCGCGTCGTTAATTTTGCGTGTATCGGAACGGATGGATCGTTGATCTCGACGCCTACGCGCATAGCTTTTACGATTTATGTGACCCTGGTACTTTGAGATTGCTAATTGTAGGAATGACATTTTTCTAAGTATAATTCAAATGACATAATATAAATCAGAGGATAAGTTAAACAGAAATTGCCTGTAGAAAATTGCCAATTAAGTTAACTAGCATTTTATTTTGTTTTGCACTCAAAGACTTGTGGAAATTGTAAACGTAAATTGACGTTTAGAAATGGATGGTGCATTCAGACCGACCAACAAGAGCGCCCGACCCATGAAAGGTATAGAAAAAAGTTAAAGCGGAAACAAAACCCATGGTGTTAATTAGTGTTTCCCATGGCGCGTAATTAACTTTTTTACCATTAATCATAGGAGCAATTTGCTTGGAGAATGACCGCTCGAGACTGCGTTCGGACATGTTTGTGAATGTGTAATTGTGTTTTGACAGCTGTCATTGCTGTCAAAACGTAAGGCACCGCTGTGATTCAAATCTCGGAGAATTAAACCTAGCATTATATTTATTGCATAGAAAAAAGTCATGAGTATTTTACAAAATTAACTACTAGGATAGGCTATGAGGCCAATACAGGTTTCATCATCAATTTTTCTCTGCCATAATTCCAATTTTGAATTTACATTTTCAAAGTAATGTGTATTTCATGATATCTGCCGATGATCTCCGCAATCATTCAAAATTCGAGCATGTCACTTTATATTTTTTAATTCGAGTCTGGCGTTTTGGAAGTAAGAAAGATGACCAAACAGCCTTAGCTATACATAAATATTTGTCATTACAGTAATTTTAAAATTAAAATAATGTTACAGCCATTTGTCAACACATGCGATTACTTTCCCAAGATGCCTACAGGTGAGGTACTCCACGCGTTGCCGCGGGCCTCGCCTCCATCCAAATTGGTTCCGCTCGCCCAATCGCAGCGGAGTGATTACCATTACTGTATCATACGCCGGTACAATCAAAATAATAGCCACATAATAACCGTTATTACATGTAAAAATCACGTTACAGCGTAGACACGGGATTTCCTGTCACTCGGTTGTTGTACTGTCTTTTTGTTCGTGTGTGTGGCTGTACGGCCTTGTTTTTATGGTTATTTTAACTCTTAAGGAAAGTTTGAGTGTGCGTAGATTACAGGTTAAGATCTAGCTATCGACTAAAAACGATGGAATTGTAAAATAAAGTGTTTTTTTTTAAACGTGAAATTTTTTGTCATAATATTGGCTATCTAGGATCCACAAATATTATATATTTAGTTTTACGGTGGTCACTAAACATAAGAAGTGAACCATGCTTATGTTTCTGATCACATAAAAACCAATACTCCAAGGAAGCATAACCAAACAGCCTACAAACCTGGCATTACAGCCTCCATTCCTTGGCCGCAAGAAAAACAACAAAATTAAGGGTGTATAAAATCAAATTGTAAATAATTAAAGTAGATAGGCTCAAGGCACATCTGGGAGTTGTAAACAAAGGGGTATAATTCATAACGCGCGTCCTGATAGCACCAACTTCCATTACAACCCCAAAATGTTGAATTTAAAACTGTGCTTAATCAGACCAATGGGGCGGGGCTGTGATCCAGTGTTGGGCGATGCGGAGATATGACTTTGGCAGATATTGTTGAAATAATGGAATATGGAGTAGAGACTTAAGTGATGTGAAATTACGTTCATGATAGATGGTTTCATAGGTGTCGACTTTTGAAGTTGTTGGACCAAGAAAGAGAATTCCGCAAACGAATAGACGTCAAATCTACGGCAAAATTATAAACAAAAAACTTGAATAAAACACACACGACTCTACTAAAACAAAGTTAAAATAAAACGTAGATAAACTACAAAACAGTATAAGAACCGAATTAGACACTTCAAGGTACTCATGTACTAAAGTGTGTTGCAAAAATACGCAGATTCCAAAGCTACATCGCATATCCCTCACTGGAAACAGGCTCAGGGTGAAGGTCCCTCGGCCACCTGTGTGTTTAGGCGAGGATTACTCCGCTAAAATTGCGTTTGAACCGTTTATTAGATTAATACGGCGCTGGCTCACTTTGAATTACGTGTTTCATATCAGAGGGTACGAGGATGGACTCATGATTTTGCGAAAGGCATAGATACCTATTAATACCGTGGACATGGTAGACATTTCGATGTATTGAAATAAAACTATTTATAGGGATTTTATCGCGATTTGGTTTGATTTGTGAGTCCGCCCCGTGACCACGAAAGCTGTAAAGTAATCGAAACGTCGGGAAGTTAAAAAATGTAAAAATTAAACCAAATCGCGATAAAATCCGTATAAATAGTTTTATTTCAATGTGTAACATTCGCGTAAATCTAAGAAACCATTATTTCGGTGTATTCTTCGCAAATATTTTATCGTTTTTCTACAGGTATGTATGAAGTGATATTGCACCTGGTGATTGCAGACTGCAGTGCAATTCAAATGAAGTATTTAACAACCTTGGTTCTAGTAACAACTCAATTTCGAAACTCTATCACTATGTATAGAGTGATGTGTCGCTATACGGGCCCATACAAATCTTATTTGGTAATGAAAACCATTGTCATTTTTAACCCATCCAGTGTTTCAGCCAATTGCGCCATGAAGGCAATTCTGAGTCTGTATCAGCCCATAGTGGTCTCACTGCAGGGCACGGTTCTCCTCTACATTCGAGAGTACGATTGAGAGGGGTTGGGCTATATAGTACACGCTAGCCTACTGTGGGCTGGCGGACTTTGCATACCATAAAAATACGATGGCTATTAACATCCCTTATATATCAAAACAAACTGAACTTAATTTAAATACATATGTAAATTATTCCCATTGATATTCCGTCGCGAAATTATCAAAAAACTCACCGACAACAAAACACATAAGGTGTCCCGGCTCTGCCCGCGGCGCACCGTCTACTTCACCCCTTTCGCAGTTTGATAAATGGCCAATTACTGAACCTGCCCCTACCCCTCCCCCCATCTCCCCACCTCCCCCGCTAGCTTGTTGCCTACGGATTGCGTCTCTCTCGTTCAGATTAATATCTAAATAGGGTAGATAGGGATCCCGTTTAGGTATTTTGTTTTTAAACGTAAATACGTCTGCGACCCTTTTGTTTGGCCCGTTTTTAGCTAAACACGCTTTGTTCTGTATTAACTTTACGGCTTTTGGGAGCGTCTATTGTCGGATCGGTTTATGGGCTTCGGATGGCCCGGGACCTTGGATAAGGATGTGATAAATATTGGTTTAAAAATTAACGGAAATATGGATTTTCTAAGTACACGGGGTAAATAAGAACGCAGGGGAGAGAACTTATTCCGCGTAGGATAATTGCTGTTCACGGCATAAAAAGTACACTATGCTAATCTCTATCAATTATCTATTAAACAAAAAATTAAAAATAAATAATTAAAAATATACTTACCCGCCCACACACTGTCAATGTCAGCCAGGAATCAGAATCAACAGTGGCGCGCAAAGAATTGGCACCGAGCTCCGCAGCTCGGCGAGTCTCTTAGGAACACTCTGTTTAACCCGCATCGAAATTAATCAGAATGAAAAACAAATAGGAGGATTTGGAAAAATAATAATGAAACCATGTCATTCCGTTGCTTCGTGAAAGGAGAACAACGTAACAAACACACTTTTACTTTTACATTTGTGTGACAACGCCATGTCAAATACTAAAAACAAGGTATTAAACATTCACTTACAAGCTTTTTCCTGGAAAATATCAACTTCAAATAACAAAATGGAAGTACAAATAATCTTTTTCTCTCCGCGAAATCCTCTAAACTTACTTATTCAAACAAAATAGCGTCCACTAATCCAAAACAAGCAGATTGTTTTATAATGAATTAAAGCAGTCTCAGGTGCGTGTTTTTAATTCTTAACCCCTCACTAGGGGATGAACGGTACCCTTCTGTTTATTTTTCCCTCATATATGAAATGAGCGTAATTGCTTTTCGCGTTAAATCTTTTTAAATTCCGTGCGGTTAGTAAACAGGGGATGATTTTTAAAACACTGGAATTTTCCCTGTTAAGTTTTTTTTTTTTTTAGGTATTTTTATTAAACCATTTTGAATCGTATTTAAAGCTTGAATGTTGTCTTTTGCCAGTATTCACCAAATTCTGATGTACCTTCGTATCTTGCAAATCATAATTTAAAACTACAGAATAGAAGCTTTTTGGTAGAATCACTACCGCCAATGAGAAATCTTCATATCTGGATAAACCCAGGTTTATTAA
Organism: Deilephila elpenor; assembly: GCA_949752805.1. Lineage (NCBI taxonomy): Eukaryota > Metazoa > Arthropoda > Insecta > Lepidoptera > Sphingidae > Deilephila > Deilephila elpenor. Next base: position 11,455,451 of record OX457113.1, read on the forward strand.
AAGTAAAACCCAACCATCACTAGTATCATATGTCATGTCCTCGTTTATCAATATTCAAAGTTAGATGAAATATAAATGAAGAAAATGTGATCGAAATACATACGTCAGTTTCCACTGTAATAACCGGTTGACGAAACAAATTTAAATACTAAAAGGCGATAAGTCACCCCGTCGGGCAGTTGTCGAAGGGTGAATCCTGCGCCAAGCCAGCCGTATAATTTAAGCCTTTTGTCTATGGTGTTTTAATAGGAAAAGTTAACTTGTAATCTCTATAGCGTGCGGATTTGGGGATGTTGCGTGACGTCATTCGGCGTGACACCTGCACCGCAAAGTGTGTCGATGTTTATAAACTACAAGCATTTTATTTAATTTATTTATGTATGTATAATATCTATAATATTTATTTTCCATTTGACGTTGACAGAAAGGAAACCATTCACTTTAAAAAATCCATTTGTTATCTGTGCACTTTATTTTTATGGTGATAATTTTTAACGCGGAATAGTAAATAAAAAGTTGATTATCATTATTTTTCGATCAACAGCTCGCTGTAGACGGCTGCTAACAAAACTAATGCAGGCGTATTAAAATAATCATTATTACATACATTAGTTCGGCGATAAAGTAACATTAAACACGTCTGTATCAGCTATAACGTACCTGCAATTAAATATTATGTGTCTTGTTATAATTAGCCGTAATATTCTTTACAATGGAATAAAAATTAATGACAACTCGTCTGCAACAAAATATACTACTTGATAAGGCCCTTAACATGGACTTTTACACGTGCATTCATGATTATTTCCTACTAACGCATATTTTAGGATGTAATTATTCCGTTTTAATGCTTTTTATAATAATTAGAACAATTACAGAATATCATATTTCGTCAAGCCTAATAAACAGGGCGTAGACATGTTTTTATATCTGTTGGTAATTATTTAGAAGCACAAGACGACAAATAGGTTATTATATTGTAGATTGCAACATTCCACCATCTTATGACGCCATGTTGCAACCGCCGGCAATTAACGTCTTTATCTATCCATCTATTACGTTTCATAAATACTTATTTGGCCTTTATCATTATCCATCTTTCTAAAGAATAAACATGGCGGACGAAATGTCATATTATGGCGCCATATGCAAATATGTCGTCATAATCTCCCGAAACCGCAATCTTTACTACCATCTATGTTTTACGTTTCTTTTTATGCAATTATGTTAATAGCTAAGTGGTTAACTGAGCGTCGCCGGGCGATATATTACAATTAAACAGAGCTCGTGAAACGGAACGTAATGGCGTGGATTGTCACCGGGCGCGGGTCACGCGTCTCAACTCTCCACATTGGCGCAGGAATGTGTCAGCGCGCACTCACTCATTTGGCGTAGTTTTAAGTTGGCCTTAAATTTATTACTCTTCAGTTAATTGATATGTCTTCATTTCTTGCAAATCCGTGTTTTACACTCACGAGTAATTCCCACAGCATCCAATGAATAAAAATGCGCATCTGATGCGTACTGTAGTATAACATAACGCAATGTCGTTTTATTAATGTTCGGATGTAAATACATTCTTTTGTGCGTTAATCCAATAATCTGAGATTTGAATACCACCCAGCCCGCCGCAGTGGGTAGCTGCGGGAGTGCGGCGATGCTCGGGGCGCAGTGCATCGGCATCGTTTAGTTGTCACAAAGAGACATCATAATCTGCGCGCTCCGCTCAACTTGGCTTATAAATCCGCACGCGTCTGTTCCGCAGTCACACGCGTATTAGAGGCAGGCTCAAATTAATACGAGCGGCCCGCCGAGCCACCTGCGTCCCGCTTGTTTCTTTCCAACAAAATTAACTCTGCTCGCAACAATGGCCCCGCCCGGCCGGCAGTTTTGCACTTTTTTCCCCCTCCGCCGCCCGCCCCGCGCACCGACGCAGCTATATTTCAAAATGTCATACTTAATCTTTTTATCAAAGTTTGTTAAATGCCACAGAAGTTGCAACCGGCGCGTAGCTCTCATCTGTTCGATAATTGCGTTCCAGCTCTCCGTTTTGAGTTTTATTAAGACATTAAAGTAGTTGGCCGGTGGAGACGCTAAGAGCGCAACATCCACTTATAACAAATGTAATTTAGATTAAAAGCTTTTGATGAGTTCGCTCAGTTTGGTGGGAGGTGATTTATGGCCGCCATGTATCTCTGGTGCTAATTAACGGTGCGCACCACTTGTGTTTTTTTGTGTTTAATGTAGTACGGTAAAGGGCATGGTGATTATGAGGTGCAAATCCTTGGCCAGATATGAATGGGCAGGGTTCCAAGCCTTTACACTTGACTACATCAGCCCCGGTATATGTAGGATAGGTGCAGATGTACAAGTTTGTACATGTGCGTTCGTTCTAGGTGTTTATCCAGGCCTCTGCTAGAGTCCACCATTCTGCATTGTGTACCCTATTTCTCCTGATTTTTAGAGTCCTGTCTTCCCTTCCTTGACAACGTTAAGCTATTTGTATATTGCTAAATAATTATTAATGAAGTAATTAGAACAATAATGATTTATGTTTAACTGATCTAAAACGAAAACTCACTAGAACAACAGTACAATGCGAACTTAAAATTCGTCACGAACAAGTCAGGATAAAATGTTGCCTCTACTTTGCAATTTGTATTAACATTATCGAAAATTCTCGCACAACGTAAATTTAAAGGTGGGAAATCATTAAAACAAACGTAAAATTTGCGCTGCCCTCCGCGCCCCGCCACCCCTCTAACGGAATACAACAGAATCAAAACTAATTAAAATCCAACAGTTGTTTATTCAACATTAAGCAATTCGCGATACCAGGCGAGCAGCGCAGCAGCGGTGCCTAGAGCAGAATAATTTATATTTCATTTAAACAAGACGACATTGGTATTCGGTGTGCGAGTGCGTAATTAAAATTCCCGCCGTGAACTCCCCGCGCTCCCCCCGCCGCCCCCGCCCGCGCCCTCGGAGCCTCACCCCGCGCTCGCGACAGTTTTCGCGCCAATTTCAACGCGCCCGGAAATTAATTGTGACAGGAAGACGCGACGGTCACATCCGGGCCTCGTTCCGTTACACGCATTGTATCGGCGTACGTTCCAATAATAAAAATATTCATACGCCGCGGTCATCTCGCATTGTACGTAGTTCGGAACGTTGTTGTTTAAATTATTTTATATTTAAATGAGTTCGTGCTTTAACAATGATCGGGTTATTGTAGGTACGCTGCGATGGGGCGAGGCGGAGCGTAGTCTAGCTGGACTTGTAGTTGAGGAAACACTAATATAAATACAATTGTAGAATATATTAACTAATATATTGTACGGGAAAATTTGTTAAACAAGCTGGTATTATTATTGCAAATAACTTTTATATAAGTACATAGAATTGAACTTCATTAATAATATTAGAAAACGCATTCCCGTAATGAATTTAAAATAAATCAGCCTTAATTTACAAACTTATTAACTACTGTTTAACCATAATGGCTTAAAAATGATAATTTCAAAAAACAGAAAATACAACTCGCATAATGAATACCCGCCATTAGCGTCATTACGTCATCTCATCAAATATTACAATCGATAAAACGACATTCTATCCAAAACAAATCACCCAAAAACTAAACATAATCAGGTAATGTAAATCTCGTTTGATTTATGCGTTTCGTCTGTATAAAATCCGGTGGGCGTGCGCCACACAACTATTCGAAAACTGACCATTTTTAAATATTTAATTCCACGTGATTTATGTTAATCAATTAGTTACTCACACTACAGCCTGTCCCGCGTCCCGATGTAATCTCGACGACTGATTGTATCTGCCATTTAAAAAAAAAGAAATCCAAACTCTATGACAATTAATAAGTGTCAAACTTTACATTTAATTAAACAGAATACGATAAAATCATAATCCACAGCGATCGCGGCATTTGCATAAATCAATGTATAATTTTGAAATTTGAAAATGGAATTCTGGTTGTCTATGCGCTAATCCGCTGCCGACCAGTGTTGCCAGTTATAATTTATTGATGTTTATTTTTTTAATACATTCGATGAGTAATATTGTCTTTGTTGGATTAATTTAGGAAAACTTTTTGACATAAAACTGATTAATTATGTACATATTTACTAAAATCAAACTGCACAAGTCCACGGAAATCTTAAAATCGTGTATGTAAATTATAATTAACATTTACCAAATATGTTTATATTTGGTAATGTGTTAGCTTTACACTTTTATAATAACTATATTAAAAGTTATTATCTGTTGATCATTATGTTAATTGTACAATTGTCAGCCACTTATCCTAAAATGGACTCGATGGGGACTTTAATTTACACTTTGTGTTGAAAGTGGTAGAACCACACTATATTCACTTTGGACTACTGTAGGAAGGAGCAGGCTTGAGGGAGGTGGTGACACTATCTCAAACAGAAATCGTTCTTTCTTCTTTCATTCAAAATTACTTCCTAGGGTCTAATACCTACCTTTCTTCCCTTCCTTTGCCTCTACCGTTTTGAAGTGAGAAGCCGGCAACGCACCTGCGATCAAAGTATTGTTGATGTTCATGAGCGATAATCCCTTGTCATCGTATGCACCCTTTGCTACTTTTCCCGGTCTCTTCAACAACAAACAATACAAGCGCTTAAAATTCTTGTTTGCATTAAAAGCATTGTGTAATCAGTTAGAAAGTCTATAAAAAATCACATATTTCTACATTCAAAAGCATGTTCCTAATTTAAAAATATCGTTGCCCTCATCTTGGACCCTCATGAGGTAAACAGCGTGTTGCCGATGATCGAGCGATCTTTCCACTCGCTGGTTGGCGAAATGGAACAAAGTATAGTTTTTTATTCGCCGGATTTCGCGCCGTACGTTAACAATCGGCCAGTATCCGCTCGCATCTCTCTCAGGGTTGCCAGGTGAAGGGCATTGCAAAGTACTAAGGAAAATAGCAAGGTTCAGGTTGAATTTAAATTAAATTTGTGTAAAATTGAATATTTGGGATGTTCAGAAATAATGATTTTAATGAGAAATATTACGGAATAAAATAGAAACAAATAATATAAAGGATAGAGCTATATACCTAGACATGATGGCACAATAAAATCACAATACTGTACCTACGTACGTACCTACGTACCTGCCAGTGGGAAGTAAAGTAGGCGCCTTTCCCCACCCTCCCTTTACCATTTTCAAATGCCAGCAAAACATCTATAATCCTCAAACGTTTTACATAGATGGCCATGCTTGTTTACTATTAGGTCAGCTGTCTCGAAAAACATAAAGAAAGTCTGATCAACGTAAGATTGTATTAAGCAGTTTCTGTTAGGTACCACAGTATAGGAATACTTATATCAGGTTGAAACCGAAATGCGACAGACTTGCGTGACCCAATTTGACTTACTTTCCATCATTGCTCGCGGTAATCGGTATCCTCCCACCAGTTTCGTTCAAGTTGAATATATTTTTTAAACAAACAAAACAAACAAATGTTTGTGTGATCCACAATTTGTTTTGGGTCTGGGTATTTGTGAGACTGAAAAGTCTCTCGTAGTTTATACCCACGACAAATGACTCGATCTTAGTGTGGGGTCAGAACTATGTATGTGACTGTTGGGTGTATTTATTCATTTATTGATACCTTTGTTCCCTTATATACGAGTTACTGAAAAGGTCTGATAACTCCACTACTGCCTCCAATACTTCGCCAACCCTATCGAGTAGGAGGCACATTCGTTACCTTGCACTAAGGGTCTCTAATGGTCGGCTCCGGGCCCTTAAAATTTTAACCATCGTTTATTTATAGCGCGCTTTTGTCTCGCAGACGGTATCTGGTCAAAATATCTGCTCTTATGATATCCGAGCACAGTCGCAACGCTTGAACCTTGGGTTATTTCACGCGCGGTTATCTGTACGCATCTGGGCTGGAGGTGTGCGCTATGCTCTTCGTAATACGTTGATTGTGATATAAGTTTTATAAAACAGGGTGTATCTAGACCGCGACCGAAGACGAAGCCACTTAAATAACTTGAGGTTTTCGGTGCGGGTTTCTAATCAATATTATATTCCAAAATATTTTTAGAGAGATTAATTGAGACGTTAATCTCGGCAATTACACTCTTCAAATTCTCTTCTTTTCTCTCACCTCCATCCGCATAGATCAACAATGTACCTTCAAATTAATCATCGGAAGTGATTTCCCATCAGCCAACTCACTTAAAACTAATATTAGTTTTAGTATCATCTAAAAATAGTCTCGTCCAATAAAATTGTCGTCCGTATAGAGACGAGCAAGCACACAGACGGACACGCACAATGCGTCGTCATAAAACACAGTCATAAATCCGTGAGCCGGTTAAAAGTCTTAATTGGCGCATGATTTACTACCCAGTCTGCGTTTATCGCGTCTCGGCGTTAGTGCCACTTCACACTCACTACCACTATAAATTACTAGGATATTTTCATTTAAAAATATAGTTATTATTTTGTCGTGTCCTTGTCCTGCACAATCTGCATCATGACTTTATAGGCATGGCAAAATCATTCGGCTTTTTTACAATTTTCTGTCTGAATTATAAATCCTTTTAGCAGTGGGTCTTTTAGCCTACAATACTGATCTAATACGATTGGTAAACTTCACATCCCGAAATTCTCATGCATCACTCTCAGATTTTCATCTTTACCGTGTTTTACTTCAACTTTAAAAAGAGATAACACATTAAGAATACACACTTATTATTTATTTATTCAAAACTCCATAAGCAGTTTAAACAGTTATGCATAATTTAAATCAGGGCATTTGTAACTCGCATATCGCTTACACCCTGACAGTACCCCATTCACATATTTACTTAACGATTTTACTCAAACACTTTATTTTCTTTATTCAGATACTTTAAACTAATCTAATACATTTACTAATTATAATTAGATCAGTTCAGAAGTTTGAAACGTCACTTCAAAACAAATTGATAATTTAGCTCAATAAGCTGATCTCGTCGTTCGCAGCGTGACACACCAGCTTCATTTCTCTAATATCTCTATACAAACTGTATGTCTGTATCAGCCCATATACGTCCCACTGCAGAGCACGGGCCTCCTCTATAATCGAGATGATTTAGAGGGTTTAGGCCATATAGTCCACCACGCTGGCCTAGCGCGAACCGCTAAACTATAATCGATACTATGTCTACCAAAACATGAATCAAGCAATTAGATCAGCGCGACACCAATATAATTGCATGCACGACGTGCGAAATGTCATCGTCGATGGAAAATATTAAATGTCCACTTTATTACTACGTGTTTATTATCGTGTATAGTATTTCTCTGGTCTAATATTAGTCGTGATGTTTATAGATTCCGAGGTGTCATAGGCCGTTGGTCTCGCTTCTAAGAATAGCTTCAAAATTGATGATGTCACGTCGTTGAGGGGGAATGTCTTAAAATACTGTAACTGAATGATTTAGAGCGTTAAACTGTGTTGTGCGTCTTCATACAAATGTTGAATTTGGTTATTATTATAAACCAAAATACTTCCTTTTTTATTGCGATGAATGGCGAGACGAGCATGCCATTCGCCTGATGGTAAGCGATACGACCGCTCATGGACAGTGGCAAAACCAAACAACACCGTAAATTACATAGCAATGCTTGGCATTCCACTGCGCTCGCCATCCTGAGACACATGTTGAATCTCATTACATCCAGAAGTTACTCTGGCTACAATGTCCTTCAAACCGGAACACAACAGTGAATGTTCCTACTGAATGGATCACCTCTACGATAGCGAAGAGTTTAGACTAGTCCATCACACTGGTCTAGTACATACATTTAGAGATTATTCAAACAACTACGCAAGTAGTTTGGTGTTTTCTACAAGAAATACACACGTCCGAAAAGTATTAAAGACTTAAGTCTTTTTTAATATGGGATTACCAACAATGATGCTAATTAAAACCCACTTCCCCATACAGTTTTAAAACGTATAAACCAAATCTTTCATCAAACTGCGAGGTACAGAGTGTCTCCGTGCGACTCGCACGCAACACGACCATTACTAGACAAAAACAGCGTTTTCCCACCAATTGAGATGTCCGAAGGCTAACGGTCGGTGTTGATTTTTCATCAACATAAATCAGCATCATTTTCCTTGTATTATACATTTGTCACGGGGTTTCGAAGAATGTGATGCGGTAGTTTTTTCTAGACGCTTTATAATTGTATTCTAGAAATCATAAAAAGTAAGATACTTTAATAGGAAAGATGGGAAGAATGACGTGAATACGTGTTCTAGAGACACATAGGTATTTGAAACTAAAATGCATATTTATTAATAAGCTATTACCTAGCCCATTAAAAGCATCACGTCATGAGGACAGATCTGAAGTGAGAGTAATCCACTTGAATTATATAGGTATGAACTCCAGTAAAGACAAAACCGGAACAATCTCAATCAAAAATGCTCGTACCCAGCTGTGGGAGGTAATGGACGGAGAATTAAAGTCATAACACATTCTTCAAACTAAATCGTCAATCCATTTACAAACAAGCGTCCATCATTAAATTATACGTCAAAGAACAGGCAAAGGAAGTAGTTGTTAAGCCCCGCGCAGTTTTTTTGTTAGTTGGCAGCACTGGCCAATGCTGTCGTCCCTCCATCACATAGCGCCACCTCTCAATTCACAGTACGTGTCGTGGCGATTGTAAAAAAGTCATCCCCACATCATTAATTTGACAAATGGATATGGCGCGTAACGGGACACGAGTGGCGATACGTCGTTCCCGCGCATTCCTTCGATCCATTTTCAAATTTAGAACACGTGTCTTTTTTGTCGCTGGCCAGCTTTATGTTTTAATCTGTGGATGATATTATTTTGTTTTATTGATCGCTAGTTTTATATTTCAAACTGCGCAATATATTATTACGCTTTATTTACGGCTGTTTCTTTTTAATATTTTATTTAATGTTATTTTTATAGTTATGGACTGTGAACGCAGCTATGTTATACACCTGTCAAATAAAAATAGGTGCAAAATTATGAGAGAGCTAATCCGAAATCCGAATGTGCGGCTGAAAGTTATCTTTCCGTATCTTTTTCTAAATGGTCGATATTTATGGTTTCACATTACATATTTTAAATCTGTGTATTATTTTTCACACGTCCAAGCAAAGGAGAACAAAAAGCTTTCAGTGATTGTTTCGTTGCAAAATAAATTTGATTTAAATTGTTAAAATGCTCCACAATGCTTTGTTTATTGTGTTATGTTTTCATTTGTAACCTAACGTAAACGCATTAAGATTGTTGATAAACATTGCAACCATTAGGCATCATTTGTTTGATGAATCATACTAATTTTGAATGTATGTTAAGCGTATAACTTTTAAATTAAATCTCAGATTTTCATAATCAACATATTCAGCCACAAAACATAGACCTCTCTAAGCAACTATATCACGATTTAACCAAAATACCAGGACATCATAAAACAGTAGAACATTTTTGAAACTAGTTCCCGTTAGCACCGCACCGCCGCGCGGCGCCACCGTCGCCCTCGTTAGCGGTCTCCTGCGCCATCCGCGCGCTGTTTAATTGTTATTATCACTAGGAAATGCACAGTTTATGTCGTCACGCTTAAATCATAGCCGCAAACGGGCGCAGGTGGACAAAAACAGCCGCAAATGTTGTGGTGGCGCTGTTTAATCGAGATTTTTTAATTATCCTACACTTTGTTTTATTTTGAAGTGCGTGGTAGCTAAATGGGGAGGAGATAGGACTTTTGAAATGAAGAAAAGTGTTATAAGCATATGCCTTAGAGTTTTCCAGAAGGATTTTGAAGACTTGCGAAATCTGCTAACCCGCATAAGACCTCCGATCTAGACTTTAGCAAAATCCGTCTCAATCGTAGACGAGGCCTTTGGACATTTGTAGGGTTAATACAATGTATTAATACAATTTTGATACATGGCAGAGCTATTGGTTAGGTAAAGAAAAATAAAGATATTCATTACAATATCATACAACAATAATTCATAACAAATCCAGAGTATTTTAACCCTCACCGAAATAACACCAAGCTCTCCGAGGCCCAAGGGGTCAAATATACCTGGACTTAAAATTCAAACGCGCCAGCTGTTGTCCATAAATAACGCGTTTCGCACCTCAACCCTTCGCTTAATACTAAATAAATTCGCGTCAAGCAATCAGCTCAATACGGCGCGGGCCTATTACCGCGAGGTGCACGCTCGTCTTGCAAGGCCGTGAAATACGCGCCCAATCTCGCCCGGCCCGGTTATTGCTAATTTTATCCGGGTATTAATTGCCCCGTCATAGTGAGGGTTAACGTGACGTCGTATTTTGACAATTGTTATGGGTTGTGTTAACCTCTTTCGGTTGATGGTATCCTGGTAGTTCACTTTTGTGTCACTGTGATAATTTAATTAAATTTAAGATGTTGCTAACTATTTTGATTGTCAAGCTAGCAAGACCTAGCAAGCCTAGTTTAGTATTTATCAATGAGGCGAAGTACGCTTGTTCGAATCCAGTACCCACAATTATTTTTTTTCTGAAAGTGAGGCAGGCGGTTAGACGTAGAATCATTACTGAAATAGTTCTCGAATACTCATAAAAATCTTTTTTTTATAATCTTTAGGTCCGGCAAACGAGGAAATATGTCACCTGATGGTAAGTGACTACTGCCCATGAACATCCTTACTGCTTGGATCATAGATGTTATGCTAAGATCAAATTGAGAGAGGAGCGGAAAGAAAAAACAGGAAGAGGAAACAGGTATTCCGCAAATACTTCAGTTAAACACGACTTGAGCTTAGGGAAGGTAGAAAATGTTCAAATTCTGGCCTAAAACCTCCTTACAAAGAAAGGCTTATTGATAACGCGAAAGGCAGGTTTATCTCGTGGCCAACACGGGCGGCCATTCCGCCATCTGCGCCGCTTGACATATTTACTGGCGATTTATGCCGCCGCGCTGTCTAATTACTTGAGTGTTTATTCCGGGATTTGGGCTCAATTGATGCAACGTTAAGGATAGCTAGGTGTTGTTAATACTCTGAGATAAAAGATTAAAATTGTGAAGGATGTAAAACATAATATAATTATTTTGATATTTATTTACATAATTATTAGTTGAGCGTTCGTTATTTTATTTAATTATTTATCAAATCTATAATTAACTTCAATGTTAGGAAGCATTTGAGCCAGCAAAACTTTGTCAATCGTCATATCTTGATGTTTCATGTTCTGTTCCATGTGTATTTTTCTGGACATTGTAATCTCTTCGCCAGTAATAGAATCCAATTATTAAGTTATATATTATCCATTATTTAGAGCACCTCGAATGCCCAACTTAATTCTAAATTTTAAACCGTAAAAGAAGTCCATAATGGCCCAGCGATTATGACGTAACAGCGCCACTCTCAGCTTTCGGATTAGCGGAGTGAAATCTCAAATAGTCCGGCCATCTGGGGTCAGGCGCGAATCGATCCCACTACCCTCGTAATATGACGAAATATAAAAACAGTGCGCGGGAGAGTCGCAATTAACGCGGCGCCATGTGTTGCGAGTGACGGAGACCCCTAGGTCCCGGGGTCCCGGGGTCGAACCGATATATTGCCCCTTGTAATTACTTCCACCGGGTACCGCGCGAGATTGGGTGTGATTTCACGCTCCTCGACGTTATGATGTCTTGATACTTTGCCGTAGTTTTGGGTGATAATTTTGTGAAGTTTGTCCGTTTTTGATGACGATATTCGAATTTCAGGTTCAGAAATAGAGGATTAATATCGGTAAAATAACTATTATTAGTAATATTCTAATTTATAGCGAATTATGTTATAATAAGTAATACATGTTTCCTTCTCGCTTCCGATTACCATTTCTATACAAAAAGGGTGCAATATTACCAGTTTGTAGGCTATATAGATTTTCATAAATATTATAAAACGAACCTTACGCAATTAGTCTTATTGTTAATCTACATGTCTATAAACATTGAATGCGCCATAAAACTCATTGTATAAACTATAAATATAGCTTCATCCATACGCAGAATTACACCACTCGCAACAAAAATCACCATCGACGTTCCATTTATAAACATCAGGCAGTAACAATTATATCTGCTCAGTCGAACGACCGGGAATCCTTACAAATTCCTCCAAATCCCGCCAAAGATCCCGCAATACCCATAAAAATAATAGCAAAGGTAATCAGGGGGGCAGCGTAGTGACCAATTCCTAGCTCCTGACCCGTCTCGGACCTATAATTGCCTGATTTAGGGCAGTTTGAATGCGCCGCGGCAACTTTTGGATTTCATAAAAATATATTTATGGGCGGCAAAGGAATTGTGGACGTGATGCCTTTGTCGACAATCGGGAGTTTTATTTACAACGTGACTACTGTAGCGTTCGTTTCGTGTAATAAATGTGGATTTTGCTAAGAAAATTTAAGTATTACAAGCTTAATCTTTAAGTAATTAATCTGTATAGGTGATAAATATATAATTATTATGATTTTGCTTAATAATGGAGTTAATGATTTTTGTTTAGAATATTTACGTATATTTCCATCTTATTGGTTACCTAATATAAATTTTAATTAATAATATTACTATTGACGTACAACTAGTTGCCATAATAAAAAATGAATAAATCAAAGGTTTAAAACTAAGTATTATGAAAAAAATACGTGTTTAAAGTCTACTGTATCATTACCTTAGCTTTTAGACTTTGTTTTATCTTTAAAATAATATCAATGACCAAATAACAGAATAGTATAATGTCGAAGTTACAGTAAATCCAGCTAGATTTGTTACCGAAGCCGCTTACAGAAAGGGTGAATAACAAACAAGACTTCGCAAAGCCACTGTGGATTGAGGATGGACTGTCGCTTCACACTGGATTGTCCGTGTGATTGATGCTTTATTGGTATATTTGCTACATTATCAATGTTTAAGTTGAACGATGGTCTATAATAAAATGAAAATATAAAGCAGACGTTTACAGATCTTATAAAAGAAACAAGAAAAAATATACCTTTATAAAATAAACGGCTGTTTTTTTATTACTAAGTATGGCGGATCAAAAATTTATGTAAAAATGATATTGGAGATAGTATATTTATTTAACGTAATATTATGTAGATTATACATAAAAATATCTGTAAGTACCAATATTTCACATTACAACATTATCAAATACATAAAATTCGTTATCATACCATTGAAAAGCCCTTGGTATATCAGAACGATATATCAAGGTACCAGGGCGACATCCCTTAGTAGGAGGCGGAGTGACCGGGGGCTATCTCCGCTGGCTTTATGAAAACTAATGCCTTCATTTGGCCGCGGCGCAGGCCACCGGCGATAAGCTATGTCACCCTGGTACCCCGGGATTACGATTTCGGGATTTGCTCCGGGGAGGGACGCGGGGTCCTGATAAAACTTTTGCAAAGTACGTGCCGGGCGAGCGGAATCTCTGAAATTAGTGTACTGTTTAGTTTTGAGATGGGTTTTTATTAAAATTGCCTTTAATTATGAATGCGGGTTGGTGATTGTCGATTGTAATAAGGTTTTGACCTAAATGTTAAAGGGACTTCTGGTGTAGCAGAGGTGTAAGTAGTGAAATAAATATTATTGTTTTTATTTTAAGAATTTATCATAGAATCCGCTTGTTTTATCTGTTTTATAATTCTCGACTTACCTTTAGGTAATACCTGAGTACGTCACAAACCGTATTAAAATAATCTTTTCTACGATCATTATCATAGTGTAGGTATCTATTAAACAACTTTTTTTATTATTATTACTAGCGGCCCGACCCAGCCTCGCCTGGGTATCCGCTACGTCCATACGAAATTTCATCAAAATTGGTCCAGCCATTTGAGCGTGAAGAAGCAACAAACATACAAATTGCTTTTATAATATTAGTAGGGTGTTACCATCATTTTAAAAGTCAGACCTAAATTAGAATTTTGAATTTCGAAAACAATATCCCACCCATATTTAAATTTTCGAAATTCGAACAACACTATTACTTATTATTTACTTCTACCCGACTCTACGAATTAGCGAATAGTAAACAACAATTCAACGATAGTCCACGCCCTTTTGATTCCTTAAGCAGGCTCGCCGGGCGCCGGAATTAAGGCTTAATTAGGGAAAAACAGAATTTATAGCCGCTGCCGACCCCGCCGCGCCCACCTGCCTTGTTTACCCTGCTTAAACATTCGAAAACTCACGGCGTTCTTGCTGCGGAAATTTGTTGAAATGATAAATTGTGAGGGTAGAACCATTGCAAACTATTTTTTTGGTAGGACATTGTACTCGAAGATATAAAGAAAATATAGGTATAAAATGTGACATATAGAAAAAACTATTTGTAGTATACAACGGATTTATCGGTTGTCCATCCCCCCTACCCCCTCACCGCTACTTACCCCTAATCTCTGCGGCCGAAGCTCAACATTGCGACTATATTAAAGCTTGATGGAATTTAAGTGTACATTTGCATTATATGTATAATACTCGTACAGAAAAAATCGCTAAAAATAATTGCCTTATAAAATAAACGCAACCCTTCCAAAGTAAAAGTTTAAATTTAATCACTCGAAGAATGTGGCTAATCAATTTTACGCTCAGGTAATTAAAAAGCGAAAACTTTGCGCCCAAATTAAAATTTAATTCTGGTCGGAGCAGGCGTCTGTACGTGTGCTGATGATCAAATTGGCTTTTTAACTTTCCCTATTTAGCTGAGAAGCGGGGTTCTCGCAATTGTGATAATAACTTGGATTTCTACCACTATCCGGATTGCCGTTACTGGACCCCGGGCTTGAGACTCTTAGTTAGGTCTTTGGGGTTGTAAAGTGTGTACATTATATCGTTTAAGGTTTAATTTGGTAGAAGGATCATACAGGCCCATATAGCGACCATCACAATGACCCACGTAAACGCGTGTTCGGGTTTAGACTGTGTATATTCAATTTCAAGCGGTCCCCTTATTGTGTCAAACAAGCTATTTAGATTACTCTGTACCATTTAAACACTTACATCCTTATTCATAAAGTTTTAAAAACCGTTTTAGTTATCGAATGTTTTGTCTTCGTTGCTCAAACTGAATTCTAAAGTTGTTCGAAAGGAACAACACATTCGGTAACTAAAATAGGTTTTAAAACTGTCTATAAATAAGGCCCTTAATCACTTTCTCGTGCTTAATAAAAGAAACTTTAACATACAAATATTAAGAATCAACTGAAATGTTACAAACCATTTTCAAAACGTAACAACACAATTACAATTCTAAAATTGTAATCAAAACCCTTTAGCGGCACGTCAAAACAATAATAACGAACAGCATAAGGTCCCTTATACCCCGGGGTACAGTAATGCACAAATCTTATTCATCTCTATGCAATTAGTCATATTTACATGCGTTGAAGGGGTGCAAGTGCAGCCATTACCCCATTACCCAACTTTTGACACCCCCACCCCTTCGAAATTAACGGATCCAAATCACTGTTTATGATTTACGATGGGGCACGTTTCAAATAAATAAATACGTATGCAAATCTTTGAAGGGTTGGTATGAATCATTATGCTCGGATTACTGGAATTTTTAATATGTCCGTTTAATATGACGTTTTAATATTGTTATAGGACAAACTGCTTATACATGAATGTTTTAAACATAGTCTGCCCACACAAATATGAAGAGAAATGAGCTTCAGACATTTTCAAACCGACTACTTCTTTGGACTTAACCTACACTTTTTGACACCCATTCAAATATTCACACATATATATACATATTTCTTATATCGTAAATACCTTATATTTCCAAACAAACAAAAAACGACACAAAATCCGTGCACCAGAGTTTAATCACTACCCCACCCGTACTCGAACCCCGGGACGAGCAGTTAATGAACTAATCTAGATATTAACAATACATCGGGTCCTTATTGCGCCGGCCGGGGACTGTCCCTTCTGGACAATTTAAACGTAACAGTTGGCTATAAATTGGAAACTTATGGCGGTTTTTTAATTAATTCGGGATGTGTTGACATATTTTGTTGAATAATACATTAATTATATTCGTTATATGTTAGGTTAGTAGTTAAGTGAGGGACGAGACCGCGGATTGCATTCCCGTATCGAAACATTTTTGCAACTTCAATAATAATTTATTGTTTGCTTCCACGACACAACACAATCACATTAGCGGAATATGAAGGAAAATTTCAAAGGAAAACTGCTGTCAAGTTCTTAATAAGTGTGTCTTATTTATATGAAGTCTATCTATTTATGTACACAATTCTTGCTTGTTGGACTTTAATTCTATTTGTATTATCGCGACAGGCGATCAATATTGCAAGATGTCGGATTGAAGAATTTCATGTGGATTTCCTGAGATTTTATGGCCTGGTTATTACTCACACGTCACAACGTTGCAGAGCACGGACCTCTTGAACACTATTGAGAGGGGTTAGGCCGTATAGTCCACCACGCTGGCCTAGTGCGGGTTGGCGGACTGTTACATACCATAGAAATGTACAAACTTGCCTAACCGCAAATAATTTGAAACTAACAAAATCTCATTCAAAACTTAATAAAACCCCAATAACGCTTGTAATTATCGGCACAATCGACAACTATAATCGAATCAAAAAAGGCAATCGCGTGTGTGTTCGTTTGTTCGTACATAATTCACGGTGACAGTTAATTTCGGGAGTGCACCGGGCGCGGCGGGGGCGCGCGGGGGTGGGGGCGGGAGGGGGTGATAGCAGATTACTTATTCAGTTGACGTAAAACATATTGCGCGTGTAATTGTCGCGAAATTACACGTATGGCTGTTTATATTAGTCTCATAAAGTTTATAAAAATTACTTTGCAAAAATGTCTACGAATTTTAGTATTGGTAACGTTGATGCCTCTGTAAGTTGCCTTAATTGGTACTGCTAATACGAATGTTAATGACTTTGAAATTACTTGTGTAATTTTAGATAAGTATTCTACTTATAACGGCAAATGAAAGAAATTGAGAACCTTGCGTACCTGAGGCTCAGTAAAATATCCAAAGTATTTGAAATCTACCAAACTGTATTATACCATCATGGAATAATAAAACCATTTCCCAGCAGTAAGATTGTTTCAATACATGTAATAAATGCACTGTTGTGTTCCGGTTTGAAGGACATTGTAGCCATAGTAACTACTGGACATAATGAGACGTAACATCTTATGTCTCAGGATGGCGAGCGCAGTGGAATGCCAAGCATTGTTTTGTAATTTGAAGCATTGTTTTGCTACTGTCCATGAGTGTTCGTATCGCTTACCATCAGGCGAATGGCATGCCCGTCTCGCCATTCATTGAATTAAAGCAAAGAATACACTGCTATGAAGATCGTTACGTGTACTGACAGCACCTTTTTGTAATATTCCAATTTGCTTAATTGAATATTTTGTTCCAGGTTTATCAACGCGAGACGCAGGATAGTCCAGCCAATGATCGACCAGTCAAATAGAGCAGGTAACATTTTTCTTGTACACCCTTCAACACATTCATATTAACTTAATATTTATTCTACATCGTTTCCTATAGTAATACTAGTAAAAAAACACCGGACGACAGGAAATATAAAATTAAAAGTACGAAATAAGATAGATGCTGGTTGCTATCGTTTTATTGAGTAAGACAGAGTCATTTAAGCTCAGTTGAGCATTATTATTAACGGGAGCAGTTTTACATTCCTTATAATTTGATTAAAAAACAGTTTTAATTTAACAAAGCATTTATAAACAAAAGAAACCGACAAAGGGCAAACACAATGCTTGGATCATGTGTTGCCGTTCATATTTATTTACTATAAATTTGAGCTTAAGCCTAAAATTTTCTTCAAAACACGATCACGCAAAAACCTAAGCACCTTTTGAAGTACCCAACTCAACAATCCAGAGTGGTCAGCAGTCTCAATATCTCCGCTGAGTTAAACAGGCACGTACGTCGGACAGCACTTTGAAGTCGAAAATTGAGTTTCTGACCGCAAAGTAAGCTTCATAGAGTATGCAAGTTGCAGCAGGTCCCGGAGGAACGCTCTTACGGGAAGAGTTATGCCGCAGCTGGGCTCGCTAAGTAATCGCGGAGTTGCGCCTTTTGATACGGAATGTGTGTTGCGAAATTAGCCGATGATCTAGGAAACGAAAATTGAAGTGAATTGAATAATTTGATTGAGAAAAAACTTTAGGAAATTGAATGGTGGAATAAGTGAGCATTTGATCTGTTGTTTGTATGAATTATAAACCGTTAGGTTCAATTTACAATTCGCACAATCTCCTTTTAGTTGAATTTATTCATTGTTTTTGGAAAGTGGCACATAGATATAATCAGATCGTTTTGCACATCGTCTCAACCAAACCCATTATATGCTTTTCAATTATGTAGACGAGAAATAATGCCGAATAATTACACTAATTTAAAAAAAAAGTCTACCAATATTTACTGCAATAAACGCATTATCATTGACGTCACAAAATGGAAACCGCAAATTGTAATGAAGATATAGTTTTTGCATTAAACCGGTAATTTACGCGAACTCCCGCAACACACGCATTGTTAAAGCTCGTGTCCAAAAAAACAAAACAACTCGTAGGCGTTTTTTGCCCATCCATGTCGACAATATGGAATAGAATTACAAACGGGCAATTCTATTTTTACTTTGTAATTGTACCGGAGTCCATAAAACGAGCTCCCCTGTTACTCGGCCAACAAAAATTCCGTGCCGGAGAAAAAAGGACGTCGCAGAAAAAGGGCTTACTCTTGCGAACGCCGGGAACGCAAGAAGGGTAAAAAAGAATAATGTCCGAATTCGTTGACCCGTCCCGGGCGATCCATCACTCGCCCCCACTGTGTGCTATATCTGCGAATTTCTCCCTCTGTGGATTAGATCTTTTCTCATTACGTGTAAACAAATATAAAATATCGGCTGGTTGCTGATAATTGTGTCTTTTCGTTTCTCGTACGCATTTTAATCTTAAATTTTCTGGTCCTTCGAGCCGGATTATTGAAATCATTAAAAATGTCGCCTTATTATTAAGTAGTTTTAGCATGTTGTTTGGTAGCATATATGGGCTGTACCGGCAAGCCCGAGAATCGATTCCCAAGTTGAGTAATATACTGATTATTACGTGAAAAGTCTCATACGAATTTGTTTCCGACATAACTAATGAACTTATCTCTGTAAAATATTGGCATGGAAATAAGTTTTGCATTTCTACCTACACTTTTCCGGATAGAGGGAGATATAGTTTTGAATCTGAGAATTTGTGACTGCCTCGGTGGCGTAGTTGTGCTACGGTACGATTACAAAGCTGAGGTCTCGGGTTCGAATCCCGGCTTGGGCTAAATAATATTGGGTTTTTCTATTAATTATCAGCCCGGAGTCAAGAATTTGTGCCCGATATAGCGATAGGCTCGACCCCTATCACATCGTGGGACGGAACATGCAAGGCGATATGTGGGTATCTTGGTGGCACCTCTGCCTACCCCTTATACGACAAAGGCGTGAGTGTATGTATATATAGTTTTGCATCAGTAGAACGATTGGGTGGGTATCAGCGTCGTGTAATAACGTTGGCGATAATGGCGCCGCTTCACAGTGCAATTTATGCTCTTATAATAAATTCATTAGTCCACACGGACATGCGCACGATGACACATGACGTGTTAATAACCCTGCAGTCTTGCTATTCACTGATAAAACCACGATACGTATTTACTACATTTTACAGTCCATATATCTAAAAGTGAATCATGATATTTGGGACGTCTTTTGCAAAATTAAAATCGTTTTAACAAAATAACAGTAAAATTTCTTGTTTGCGCAATTTATTGAATCGTCGAAGTAAATAATTAATGCTACGCTGATTTGAGAAAGAAACAGACTTTATGATCCGAATTATCCATGACATTTATGGTATATAAGTCTACCAGTTTGACAAAAAAATAATTGTTTTCAATATAAATCGACACATACGCAAAAACAGTAGCAGAAACAGTTTCTCAGTTACACGCAATAATTGCCTATAAATTCCGTGTTTTCTAAACAAAGTCACGCTCGTGTGAACAAAACCTAATATTCATAAATTCAACGAGTTTTTACAAATACAAGACAACTACTTTTTTTTTCTAAAATAATCGCACGATATCACAGAACCGGTGACATCCAAATCAAAATAAACTATTTACAAAATTAATCCGTGCGAGCGATTTATTTTTAAAAACGAAATTTGGATGTGTGCCATCACGAAAAAAATGTTTTTGCCAAAATACCACTTATGCCAATTTGCAACCGTGTCGACGAGATTATAACGGCGTTAGGGATGTGAATATATTTTTAATTGTATTTATACGCATTTAAGCTCATGCCAATTATATTTATGAAATTCGCGTATTTGGTCTACAACGTTGTATTATGAATCATAATAAGGTTTTGTTTCGATTCCCAGGTTGTGCCGGATTCTCTGTAAATGGAATCAAATCATCTTTAATTGGATACATCCAAACCATTATAGAAATAAAAATCACGATTCACTGATGTTACATACATATTTGTCATTTATTAAAAAAAAAAAATGTGTGTGTGTATTAGTGTACACACGTAAGAAGTGAAACTTCTTTATGACATCATTTTTCGCAAAATGATCTACTATTTACAAATTTACAGAATTGGTAAAATAAAGCTAAATTAAATAAAGTTTAAGTTTAGGAGGGGGGAAATTTTTGAGGGAATTTGGGATTTCTATCGGGGCCAATTTGTAGCCCTCACCGAGACGGTTCCGAGGATACCAAGCTCGGTGGGTCCACGACCTTTATTGGCCGAGATAGGTTTAGGGGGGGTGAAGTAAAAATTTTAGGTGGGGGCAGGGGCGGGGGGGGGGGGGGGGGGGGTTAGGTTTCGTGGGGGGGCTATTGGGCACCTTAAAATATTTTTGGGTGGGGAAAGTTGTGGAGGGGGAATTCGGGAATTCTGTTGGGGCAGGATTGTAGGCCTCACCGAGCCGGTTCTAATGAACCCAGGGTCGATGGGTCTACGATGGATATTGGCGGAGATAGGAATAGGGGGGGTGAGGTAAACATTTTAGGTGGGGGTAGGGGCGGGGGGGGGGGGTTAGGTTTCGTGGGGAGGCTATTGGGCACCTTAAAATATTTTTGAGTGGGGAAAGTTGTGAGGGGGTATTCGGGAATTCTGTTGGGGCAGGATTGTAGCCCTCACCGAGCCGGTTCCAATGAACCCAAGGTCGGTGGGTCTACGATGGATAATGCCGGAGATATGAGTAGGGGGGGTGAGGTAAAATTTTTAGGGTGGGGGTAAGCGGGGGGGGGAGGTTTCGTGGGGAGGCTATTGGGCACTGTTTTGGATTTAGGGTAGGGGAAGGCCAGAGGGGGGGTAAGGATCAAATTACAAAAAAGTGGGTGGGGCTTAAAATTTTGGGTGGGGCTTGGAAACGGTTGGGGGTGTGGCTTACTGAAGTGGGTACAGAATGTGTTCTAATGGTATACACTGTATTATGTCCAAATGTGGGATGATACACTAGTGTGGGATTCGTACTAAATACAGTTACAATACACAGGATTACTACTAAGTATTACTAATTTACTAAATAAATAAAGATGGCGCGTAACGCAAAAATGTGACGTAGAAATAAAGATGGCGCGTAACGCAAAATTTTTTCCAACCCCGATAAAGAAGTTTCACTTCAAAAACATGAATTTCCTTCGAAAAGACAGTTGTAAATTTCCAATTAATTAATCAATTTGTAAAAATGACAATCGATTTTTATAATCGTAAAGGACATCTCTAGTATTGAGTAAAGCATGCGTTAATTGTTTAAAAGCTTTTATTAACGTTTGCCAAAGCACATTAAATTTATTAAACGCCCAGCAAGACGCGTACATACATTAAAAGACATTTTATTTTAATTTATCGTTTTAAACCGTGTATTTGTGAATTTATTGATACATGACAAAGCATTTGTTTCTCCGCGCACTGGCGTTTTGAAACCGAAGTATACGGATTATAAAATAAAGTATACTTGAATCTCAATTTATGGAAGTAAAGATATAGACATATAGAATGTATCTAGAAATCATCGTAATCCATCAATGCATTAGTCCACTACAAGATCTTTTTAAGTTTCTATTCTAATCTATATCAGCCCACTTCAACCCACTGCTGGGTATAGGCCTCCTCATTTTAAGTTTACGTCCAGAAAAAATCCAATTAATTATTTGTATATAAAGGAACACCAAAAAACAACATGGCGCATTTACTTTTGCTTTGAAATAGTCTGCTACAACAAATCCTGTGTTAGATTTTTAATTCCAAATTCAAACAAAAATATCCTCATTTCATAATTCGAAAATCGAACAGATTTTTTATTAATTTAGTTACCCACGAATAATTCCCGACTGACCTCAAATCTGCCACAAAATTTCAACAGCGATGCACCCTGAATATCTTTCTACCGTCTCAAATACCGTAGCCAATTTGAAATACCGAAACGTTAGAAGAATAGTACTACTGTCCACTATGCCAGCGTGCATTGGAAGAGTGCCTATTGGCCGAACGGAAGCCGCCGTATCTTCACTGCCAAAACAATTTCTACTCCTTTACCCGTAGGTATAGTTGGCCGCACTAACATCCGGTCTAAACTACGTTTTGTTGATATTATTTTACGTTAGTTTTAGCTTTGGCGAGTTTAGTCACCATGACACCGTATAAAGAATGGAGTCGGAAACATGATTTAATTTTTAGGATACATTCGAATTGGTTTCTTAATCAAATAATTTATCCTACAGTACACATAGTAATAATAGCTCAGTAAGGCTAGCTTTGTTACTATGAAGCAATTTTTTGTCGGAGAAAATTCATACTTGATTCAAAAACTTGTCTCTTGATTATGAATGTTACGTATATTGAAATCGGCAGTTTAAGGTTTCTTAAACTACAGCCTGTAAGCTTTTAAGCTTAAAAACCTATCAATATTGTATAATTAAAAGTGTTTATAAGTTTTATCATGTCCCTCATATCAATCAATATACACTATTCCATTCGAAGCAATTTTTTTTTTGCATAAATCAAAAAAGACCAATCAAACAGCCGACGCTCGTTCCACAACCAATCATAGATCATTATTTAAAAACAAAAGAAATATAAAAACTAATGCAATTTCTATTTAATGCGCCGAAGAACTGGAATAACGCATGCAATGCTATTTGAACGTTTCCGCGAATTCGCAGAGCGTGGAGATAAAAAAGCCGCACCCGGCACTGAACTTTGACATTTCATGCTAGCTTACTTAGCATAAGTAAAAGTATTAGAATTAGAAAATAGCTTGGTGTTTGCTAACGACTGTGTCTCAAAAACCCAATGTCCATATTTCCTTTTTTTAAATTATGGATTCGAAAACGATCATTATTGTACCCGTTGACTGTTCACATATCATATTATGCTTTTAATTTATAATCCTAATATTATAAATGGTTTGTCGTAATCAACATTTAAGGAAAACAAACACATTCACACGAAATACAAAAAAATCAATGGGTAAACTGACGCAAACTAACTTAAACTACAAATTGTACCAAGATCACAAGACACCCCAAAAATCACCTAATAAAAACCTACATTACTATATTTTTTCATTAAGCATCAATAATAGTAATTAAAATCTTCAGTCTCAACGTTGATCCGACCGGGAGTAACAAAGAGGGCTTTCCCTCGATCGACGGGAGGGCCGCGTTATTGCTTCCTCTGTACCTAGTAGGATCCACGGCTCACTGCCTCGCGCCGCTGCTTCATCAGTTTCATTGAGGGGCCACTGTAATTGCTGAAAATGGAACTAACTCACACCATCAGTATTTATTGACAGCTTGAGAAAGCAGATAATATATAATAATCGTTAAACACACATTACATAATACAATTATTATAAAAATATTAGATCTAATTTTAATTATTCAAAAAAAGAACACATCGTTTTCAAATGTTAAATCCACGTTTTTAAATCCACAACACAGATCAAACATCGTTGACCATAGGCCGCGGTTACACGATCAATCTTTATCAGTCACAGGCTTGACAAAACGACTTGGTAGCTGTCACAAATTACTCGTTCAGTACAAGACCACGGATTGACAACGCTGTGCATACGAGCAGTACAATTTGACGTGTGTTACGCAACGAGCCACATCTTATTTGTCAGTGCGTCAATCTTTAAACGATCAAGATTTATTGTCAAGTGGAAAATGTTTGAATGGTGTTTAATGCTCTTTCAATTTCAAGCTGCCGGTTAATTTTTATTCTAACATACGTGAAACTTGATTCTAATAATCAAGTATAAATTGTTTCGACTATTCATATTTAGCTAGACCTATATCTGGGTTTAAAGTGAAAAAGTAAGGCACTCAGTCTTCTAAATATTGTGATATCAACATTTATAAATTAAAGAGCATATATTCGAGGTAAAAATTACGGATTCAAAATAACTACCCTTCACCAATCTCCTCCAAAGTTACCAACAAAACTAACACCAATAAAAAAAATGCCAAAAAAACACATATTTCACAGTCACAATCGAAATCTATGCAAAACATTCGACTAAAGCACAATAGAGGAATTCTGGAGTAAAGTGTGCCCGCACAATTTTACCACAAAACTGTTATGGCTTCCGAAAGCAATATTTCCCATGGATTATCAATCGTAAAGTAATGGTGTTCGGCCATTACAGACGCCGATTTCCGCCTTCCTCGTGGGGTCTTTTATGGTGGCACGCGCCATTGCGCGCCGAGAGCCGCGGGACAAACACAGGAACCTCCGGATCAATTGTTAATGCCTTAGTTTTTTGCCTGATCGTGTGTTTTCTGCTTTATTATTTTAACCTTTGTTGAGATTTTTTCAAGCGAGGACAAAAAATACAGTTGAAATTCAGGGCATAAAAAATCGGATTCAAAAGTACAATTAAGTCTGTTTGATCACGAAGTTAAATTAAGCATAAATATAAAATATGATTTTAATGAAACAGGGAATCATACTTAAATGTGTTGGTAATGGATAGCCTCAGGTATATTTTTAATGCATTAAAAAGGAGTCTGGTTGTGACTCCTTTAAGCCTACTTAACATTAATTCCTTTTATGAAATTCAATGAAATAAAGCTGTCCGCATACAGTCTCTCTACTGAAATTGAAGACTGCAAATGTAATTTGGATATGTAATTTTCCTTTGTTTCGTTATATTGCATGACGTCTTTGTATTAATTACTTGTTTCTGCATCCAACATGTTTCTACTTAAGAAACATGTCCGTTTCTGATATGCTAATAAATTATAAAATGCGTTTTAAACATTACTATTAATTATATGTACGTGCCTATTTATTTCAAATTCTATCGATGTAACTCAATTTTAACTATCCGTGATGCTTACATTCTTAAGATTTATATTGGAAATGAATGTTTTCATCCCACTTACATAGGTATAAAACACTGTACTTCAGCTGATGGCAATTAATACAATGTCCTCCAGATACAGTGTCTATTCTTAACAGATAATTCGTTGCTTCTTCACGCTATGACTAAAGGATTGTAGGCAGGATATCTATTACTATTATTTCTATATTTTCTTCCGAATACATATAGAAATAATACTAGATATAGCTAGTCTAGTATTATTTCTAATTTATCTTATGATGTATATTTTTACTCAGCCATATAACAAACCAACGTGTAATACAGCAAGCATTATCAACGGTACTTAACTTATCACAAAAACTGTAATAAAAATCGTGATTATTTCTTATTAACCTTCTGATCTACGTGGTCTCCAAACCAGCGAGTAATACACCCTCATTAATAACCCCTTATTAATGGCAATATGTTCTACGATACGTGTTAACCAATAAAACATTTTCTTCTGAGTTCTTCTTTTCTATTTTTTTGGCTATACTTTCAGCCATACTACAAACCACCATGTAATACAGCAAGCCTTATTAACGGTACAGTGTTCTACCCGTCAGTGTTCCCGCACGCGGGGCCCAGCGGCGCCTACAGCCCCGAGGCCACCATGGGCTACATGATGGACGGCCAGCAGATGATGCACAGGCCGCCCACCGACCCCGCCTTCCACCAGGGGTACGCGCACTACCCCGCGGAGTACTACGGGCACCATCTCTAATGCACTCCCAATCTTTGTACATGTGAGTATTGACTTAGTTCAAAATATTGCACCTAGTTTTCATTGACTGAAGTGAAACTGAGACTTCATTAAAAATAAGGACAATATTTGGAATCTTTATGTTTGTCAATAGTAATATTGGCAATTTTATAAAGTCACTACCATTAATCATTTAATACAACTAATTTATTTTGTATTCGGAATGTCCGTTATAATAATAAAGTAAAGTAATAATCAACTAACTGATTTACGTCTTAATAATATCTAAATATAAAGTGAACCATTAAAATTAGAACTAACGCATATTTCTCTTTCAGATATGAATAACAGTGACATCGCCGGGGCTGAGTCGGACACGGCCGCGGCCAACGCCACCCAACACCAAGCATAAGGGCTCCCGCGCACGAGCGAGCCGCTCGCCGGCACACACCGCGCAGACAGCGCGAGCGCAGCCCTCCGTGCCCTCCGCGCCCCCCGCGCCGCCCCGCGTCGCAACCACTACAGGAGAACGATGCTAACGTGTACATAATGAAGTAACGCGATACATTTTGTAATATTTGAAACAGTATACGATCTCCTAAATTAAGATTTAAAGTCAACTTTAATGTTAAAAAAAAATTAAAGTGTAAATGTTAACGTGAAGTGAACACGGACGCTGTATAATAAATGGTGCAATCACCTAATATAAATAATTTAATGAGATAAAAATGTAATAAAAATGGTAAAAATACGCGGTTTTATCAGTCGGAACAATAGAAGCAAACTCGATGAATGTAACAATAATGTGGTTTGATAGTTATCGTATAAATATTTATAGCTAATTGTGTATTGTTATTACGTAAATATAAATAAATAATTGATTAGTTGTAAGTTGTAACTATCAACGGAAGTACTTGGGTGGTCGTCGACAGAAAGGTGAATATGGGACATTATCATTTTGTAAAGGCGTTGTTTATTAATAGATTTTAGTTATCTTTGAACAACATTTTGTTAGCGGCTGGACACGGGAGCGAGCGCGGTTGAGCTGACGCCGAGCGGTCGTCGGCTCGTCAGTCCGGCTCGCTCGTCCGCGCCGCTCCCGCCTCCACTCGCCTTGTAAATTACTTATGTTTCGAAAGTGTTGCGCTCTGTTACCTAGGTACTAATTTATTCAAATATTTTAACCAATCAAGCTCAAATTGTACTTCTAAACTAATGTCAATTTTCTATTTCACGCATTAGAGACAACGCAGTCGTTTTCAGTTGACAGATAACGTACATATCTTTGAATTTATATTTTTATTATACATATATATTATGTAAAAAATGATGATATTTCGGACGGAATATCATTGATTTTCTCACCTTGCCTTGGTGTATTAACTATAGCACAATGTAACCAATGTATACGATCACGAAATTATATTTTACAATGTTAAAGTAAAAATGAGATTTTTAGCTCTATATTTTGTCTTGGTGGATGATACCTGATGTTAATTGCCTTCTATGTTACCAGGAGACCATAAATTGCCGCGAGTTAAAAAGATCAATACGTCAGTGGCTTCAACAAACATGTCAGTTTGGTTTGAGCGTGTTGCGGAGGATATTTGTACGATTAACGTCGCTAAAAATGACGCGCGCGGGAATGACGATCGATCTTTTTAATCCGTAGCCGCAAATCGCATAATTATAATACATGAAAATCGTGTGATATTTCACGACTGAAAATAGTGTCTTTTCGTCGTCACGTTGGAAATTAAGTTTCGTGGTTCAAACGCCACTTGTTTCCTGTGTGTTAGAATTTAGGCTCGAATGTGAATGTTTAAAGAACCGATTTTACTTTTTAAATTCTATGACGGAATCTAAAAAGTGCCACCGTTTCTTGATGTCAATTCACGAAATTCTAAATTGTACTGAACTGCGAAACGGCTGTACTGTGAGGGATGTTAAATCACGTGACTTGAGTGTGGCGTCCAAAATTAACCATAACATGTTGATAGAAACTCCTCTATTTTATATTGTCTTCCATTAGACTCTGCACAATAATAGTACACGGAATTTAGACGCAAATACATCCAAATATATATCAAATAAAAATGATTTCAAATAAACCTACCTTCCGACTCCATACTAGAAGTCGTGTCTTGGGTACGCAAAGCTACTAGTTAAATTGTGATGGTGCGAACTTTGTATACGTTAAAATAATGCTCTTAGTAATAAAACTATACTATACAAACTAGTAGTTCACACAACACAAGTTATCTATGGAGAATGGACGTCATAAATTTTACTAATTCACGTTATAATGTCACGTGTTAATAATGTCACTAATGTTAATAATGTCACGTGAAAAATAAATTGAAAACTCACAGTACAGTGTAGTACGAGTATTTGTAAAATATAACCAATTTAAAAAGTAATGCGTCGCATTGCAGCCTTAGCAAGTATACGAGAAGGAGCTATATATCAGAATTGAGAAGTTTGGTAGCAAATATAAGTTATCCGAAACAAGCTTTATATTAAGATATTTGATAACTTCTTGTTCGCTTGTGATGCGGTTGTTTTAACATATATATATTCAATAACCTATACTACTTTAAAAGGTAAGAGACCTTTAAATATTGAGCTTAAGAATTTCGATTGAAAATGTAAAACGCCAAATGGAAACAACCGGGTCACAACAGCCGTCATAAATTGTTAGCTTTTGTAAATAATCATCTTGACACGTCTCGAGAACAATTGCATATTTTGTATATTAAATACCTCAATAAAATTTCTCCAGTTTATTTCTCGTATTTTGAAAATGCAATCTGCCTCCAATTATTTATTTGAAAATTAATTGGTAATTTTTTTATGAAGTAGATATTTAAAATTCACACTAAAAATAATTTAAAATACAGTATACTGTTGCAATTACATAATAATTTGATTTTAATCAACACAGATTATTTAACGATACTACGACATGATTTTTTTTTGACACTATTTATCTATATCTTTGTTATAATAATCTCCTAGCACCTGATAATCAATAACATGCTAGAAACCTCACCGTAACATTAAAAAAAACCCTTAAACCCTCAAATTCCACCCTAATACACTTTATAATTATTTTCCTATATGCACAGCAAATTACACCTTATTTACTCAGTAATAACACCCAAATTCTGAAATATTGACTAACAAAAATTTAAATTTTTAAATCCCACTTTCAATAAGTACATCATAATGCAATATTTAAGCTGGACTTAAATTAACAGTAAATATTTCCGTAGCCTTTGAAAATTCGGCCTACACACCATTTTAAGACATTGAATACAGCTTGAAACGCGGGTAGTTGTTCTCGGGAATGTCACAGCTCACCGTCGAGTGACGTCACATCTGGGCAAAGCGTCCTGCGTTGGAGCCTCAGTATTACCAACTCACTCACTTCATACGCAACACCCGGACTTTGTTATAACCGTATTGTTATCCACATTGCGTGTAATATATTTTTTATTAAGAGAAAAATCTTAAATAGTAGTTGTTAGGTATTAATTGTATTAATTGATATAAAAAGTAAAAAAATAAAAAATTTAAATAATAATTATTTTGATTTTTCTCTTTATTATATATGTACATTATATAATTTCAGTCATGATTTACTGTAAATATAGTGCTAAAGGTGTGCGAGGGCCGCCAGCGAGATGGCGCAGAGCCCTTATTATATATATTTGTATAATTACCGAGGATTGTACGAGACCACACCGACCGCTGGCGGCGCCTGAACAACTCACGATAACGTGTCGGCATTATGAATGCTACAAATTGTGTAAAAAATATTAAAACCTAAAAAAAATCTATTGTTTCATTTTTGCTTCACCTAGTCAGTACACAAGTATCTCGAAATCGAACAATTATGACGTAAATTATATCAAGTTTACTTGTAGTTAATATGCTACTATAAAACATTACACACAAGAAACACTTTCGCAGAGTTTCACAACTTGAAATGATTGACACACGAATATGACTAACTAGACAACACAACACAAGATGACATATTTAGAGACAACACATTATTAACTATGGAAGTGAAGGGTGGGTAATTTTTCAATCACATAGGAGAAGCCTTATTACCTATTTCTGATTTGAAATATTACTAGACATACGCATCCTTTATTTAACCTACTTTTTATAACACTGCAATTCCAACACCGATTCAGGCTGTACATTCATAAACAAGTAATATTTAAAAAAATACCTAAAGCGTGAAATCGAATTTACATTAAACAATAAAAAAAAAATACTTCAAGTTATAATTCAATTACAATGTAGTGACAGACATTTATTTATTCATCAAGAATAACAAAACAACTTGAATTTAAAAAAAAAAAACACGGACGGACGAATAAAACGAAGAGAGAAAGAGATTTATGAAAGGGAGTGTCGGTCGAGGACGTCCCATCACCACCGACCGAATTGGGGACATTGAAAAAGGGTCAAATAAGGACTTGTAATCAACGAGCTTGTGAGAGATTAATGACAGTTCAACAAGCGAAACAAATTTTAGACCTTTGAATTTAGTATTCTATAGTCTGTGTCTACCACCGATAGTGACATCTTAGGAAATTAAGGTCGAAATAAAAGAGATCGCCTGTATAATAATAATAATAATAATAAATACACCCAACAGTCACATACATAGTCCTGACCCCACACTAAGATCGAGTCTTGTGTCGTGGGTATCAGAAACTACGAGAGACTTTTCGGTCTCACAAACACCCAGACCCGAAACAAATACCTGTGGATCACATAAATATTTGTTTCGGTGCGGGGATCGAACCCGCGGCCTCTCGTTTCACAGGCCGGCGTCTAACCAACTGCGCCACGGAGGCTGTCTAATTTTAAATAGATCGATATAAAATTGACCTTTCAAAAAAATGTCTCAAGCCACGAAGATTGTTAATATGCCATGTTTTATTTACGGTTAAAGATATTTTTATTTTCTCAAAAGATTACAATAATCACTTATAGAGAATTTTTTTTTTTTTTTAAATGTTTTATTTGTAATTATTTAAACACTGGTCCCCACAAATAATCTAAAAACAATACTATAACAATTAAAATACCACACAATAGAAATGAACCAGATTTACGTAAACCGGAGCTTGCACAAAGCTCGGCGAAGATACTTGACTGAAAGCGTGTTCAGAGCTTCAGAGACGTGACGTGTGACGTCATACGTTACTGCACCCGACATGAGCCACGTACGCGAGAAATTCCACTAAAATATAGTTAATTCCGATGTGTTTGCTTCAGTTGGATATTTCGGTTCTGTATATGAATTGTGGAAAATACATAAATATTTTACACAGGAAGGAAAATACATTACATACATACATAAACTCATGCCTTTATCCAGGAAGGGGTAGGCAGAATCGCCACCAGGACACCAGCATTTCGCTTTGTATGTTCCGTCCCATGATGTGATAGGGGGCGAGCCTATCGCCATTTCGGGCACAAATTCCTGACTGCGGACTGATAATATAATTAATAGAAAAACCCAATATCAGTTTGCCCGACCCGAGATTCGAACCCGAGACCTCAGCTTTGTAGTCGTACCGTAGTACAACTACGCCACCGAGGCAGTCAAAAGAAAAAGCTTGGGGAAAACTATCACAAGATTACTTTATGCTCTGCACATTTGATTTTAAAAAATGTCTTGGTAGGAAGGTATTTGAAGACCTAAATGAACTGAGTCTAGTTCCAGCCTACAACTGTTTGTGTTTTTAATTAATTATTTCTTAGTATTTGCTTTTGGTCTGAGTGGCTTCCAACATTCTCTTAGACTATTTTATTAATAACCCACAATTCAACATTTGTAGCTTGCTGTGGAGTCAGGCCTTTATGACTAAAAAATAAAGTTATTTGGCTTCACACTTTTCATAGAGCTCAAGGCTCTGCACGATAGCTCCAGCCTTAACCAGATCTAGACTGATCCAATAAAGTTTGGTTTAGTTTCTAAGGAGTTCGAACTTCGAACTATTATACTCTGAACTTTAACTGACTTATGTAATTTCAGATCAATATTATCACCATATTTGCATAGGTCACTATGACAAAATTTAATCAGTTTGTAGGCTGAATCAAAGCATATGCTATCCTGAATACATATATAGAATGGGATCTAGGTGATATGGCATATACTAGATCCTAGGTTATACATAGCCGTAATCACCAACTACAGCACTATGATCCACATTAGAAATTAAAATATTAATGAGTAGCAGTGGGATTAGGTAAGGGTTGCTACGGTTGCTACGCTACGTAGCGCGATACGCGACGTAGCAGTACGCGGCGTAGCGGGCGTGGCTCGAAAATGGCGGACGACATTGAGTAATGGCGCGCTGGGACGAGTCCAGTGACGCGTGCCACAGGGCTGCCACGCATCTAATCAGGAATATTAGGAATAGACAAATGTGTCAAAAATATATACTTGAAGTTAATAATAATATATATGTAATCAATCATCAATAGCCGTGTGGCGAAATTAGGAACTACAAATAGAAGTACAAAAATATCAGTTTAACGCATTGTTTGAGATAATTTTCAAATTTATTTATTTGTAAACAACGAGCATGACACTCGTAATCTAATAGTAATACTTGTAATATGACAATGTAATAAAAAGTGAAACTATATTATTACTGTGTGGATGAGATCGCCGTTAGCGATCAGGCCGCCGTTTGTGCCTTGTTATATTTAGCTTTATATTTAATATTATATATGTTATATTTAAGCTTTTTAATGGTAAAATTATTTTACAACATATAACTATAAATAAAATAAAGATCCTACATGACATGTACAAAAAAATTTAGCTCCACGTTTTAAGTGAACAACACCTAATTTAGGTTTCCTACATATAAATAATTTATTCTACAGCTACAGTTTAAGAATAATAAAGTTTGAGTAATTATTTAATTTTATCGTAAATATAATCCAGTGGAGGGTAGTTTGTCATTTTGAACAGTCTCGTGTACGCTTCGCGGCGCATGGCGCGTGCTCCACGAAGCTGGATATTCGCATAATTGGTTCGTGTCGTGGACTATCTGGTGCAAAGTGGTGTTGAGTGTGTGTATAGGCATCACCGTCGTTGGCGCTGACTATCCATTCGCGAGTAGGAGTCCGGTGAGTTGGCATGGCGTGAACTTTCTGCTATATTATTGTTTTGTGCAAGTATTACCTCGATGTTTGTATAGATAGATTTATGACACGATGCTTGCCAAAAAAAAGTATTTTATACATATTCTATGTCGTAATTAAGCTCGTTTTATACAGCGTAGACGACAGACAAACAGGCATTTAAGAAATTGAGTCGTGAATAATTATTGATTTAACACGATCTTCTCTCTGGCCACTGTTTTATTTTTTAATCACTTTACCCCAAACGTACACGGGATTGGCGCAGTATAATCTTTAAACTTTTATAAACTATAACCTGAAGAAAAAATGGAAAATATAGGTATAGAAATAAATAAGTTTACAGCCATGGATATCATATTTATAATTTATACACATGTGTTGTTTCTAACAACTTAAATTAAACTGTTCTGGCCTGAGACCTAGAAAGTATTTAAAACATAACTTAGCTATCTAGTATAACGTCAATCTCGTGATTATTTTTAGATCGCATTATCCATATTTTTAAACTGACTAAGTTACGAAGGTTACATAGAAGCTATTGCACAATTTTTATGAAAAATGCCAATATTCGTACATAAATTAATGTTTCTAAAAATAGATCTCTCCAAAATAAATTATTTCCATCACAAAATTAAAGAAACTGCGAAATCAATCTCTTACATCGCCAGCCCTACCTTTTTTCCTACAACGGAGCACAGTAAGCAACGCACCGATTGTATCGCTCGCGGATGCTCGGAGCGGCCCATTTGTCAACCTTAGCCCCCCTCTGGACCCCCCGGACCCCCCGGGCCTCCGGACCCCCCTACTAGAGCCGCACGCCACCCCCCAGCGCCGGCGACAAAAGAAACGCGAGATGAAACTGAGCTGTGTCAATTTATGTATCTTCATGGGGTTTTCAAATAAGTGGACAGCGTTCGAGGTCTTTCTGCTAGGGTATACGCGCTCACCCCGATAACGACTACCGTACATAGTAAGTAAGGTCATCATTGTGACCTTCGCGTGTCGCATTTCCTGCTGTGTCCGGATACAATTAGCCCGGCAAAATTGTCTCGACCGGCGAGAGATTGTCATGTCGCGACGTACAGCCCCTCTGGCCTGCACCTGCACCATCTGATGCATTATAATCGCTTTGTCAAGCCAATTCATTAGAGAAACGTTGCTGAAAATTACTCTAAAAACCACGTCATTTCCATTCAATTTCATCATTCCCAAAAAATCATTTCGTTATTATTATAATATTTCATGTTATTTCACATCGTAAGCATACTACAATTTTCGATATTCTTATGTTTTTACTGATGGAATAATGACTTCCGCTTTTCTAACTAAAATAATTATTTTTCAAGAAAATTTCGGAAGATTATTTCTTATATGTTAGGGCGCAATTACGACCAGGAAGCTATGGGCGGCGCTCGTGACACCTCTGCCTTTGTTTTCGGAGATATTGACATGACCTTCTGTATGTAGCTTTCTGGACTATTTTCACATTTCACTAACATATAATGAGCTACGATTCGTTCATTGATGGTGAGCTCGATATTAAACCTTTTAACAAATTATCAAAACACTAAAATAATATATTTTACTAGCTTTTGCCCGCAACTTCGTCTGCGTGTTTAAGATAATGTAGACGTTATATCGCTAAAACTGTTCCCTTGTAACCTTTACATAAACTTTTAACAAAATTCAACGTGCAAAATTTATATTTCATCAGTTATCGATTCAGAGACCAATCGGATCAATATATAAACGCCCTTATTCATATACAGTTTAAAACCTATTTTAGGTATCGAATGTTTGTTTTCTCGCTCAAACTGAATTGAAAAGTCGTTCGAAAGGGACAAAAGTTAAATTTTCACACGAATAACTTCAGTAGTTTTGATTTCTATACAAACTTTCAACCCTTATTTATACTCCTTTAGGGTTAAATTTAAGTAAACAGAGTACGCACTTATTTTTGGTCTTAGATGAGTAATTATAGTGTCAAGTTTGAAACCTGCAACTTCAACATACAAAATAATTTTAACCTTTTCATCCCCCTTAGGGGTTGAATTTCCAAAAATCCTTTCTTAGTGCTACCCTACGTCATAAAAGAAATCCCTGTGTAAAATTTCAAGTTCCTAGCTTCAGTAGTTTCGGCTGTGCGTTGATCCGGCAGTTCGGTTCTACAAAACTTCAACCCTTATTTTCCCTTGAGGGTTAATTTTAGATAAACAAAATATGCAATTATTTTTGTCTTACAATGAATAACTTAAGTGCCAATTTTGACAATTGTAACTTTAACGGTTCAAATTTCCCTATATCAGTTATTAACCCTTTACAGCTCTTTAGGGGATGAATATCCAAAAATCCATCCTTAGTGCTACCCTACGTCACAATAAGAACTCTTGTGTAAATTTTCAAGTTTCTAGCTTTGGTAGTTTTGCCTGCGCGTTGATCCGGCAGTTCGGTTTTACAATACTTCAACCCTTATTTTCACCCCTTTAGGGTTAATTATGAGAAAAGAGAGTATGCAGTTGTTGTTGTTTCTAGATGAGTAACTAAAAAATAAAGTTTGATATCTGCAACTTCAACGGTTTCGGTTTTCCATACACCAGTGTTTTATCCTTTTCAGCCCCTTAGGGATCGAATTTCCAAAAATCCTTCCTTAGTGCTACCCTACGTCACAATAGGAACCCCTATGTAAAATTTCACGTTTCTAGCTCCAGTAGTTTCGGCTGTGCGTTGATCGGGTAGGAAGGAAATCACCCAGTTTCTAAACATTTCAACCCTTATTTTAACCCCTTTAATGTTATTTTTTAGACAAATTGAGTATGCAATTAATTTTGTTTTTAAATGATTTATTGAACTGCCAAGTTTGACAATTGTAACTTTTAACGGTTTAGATTTTCCATACAACAGTTTTTAACCCCTTTCACCCCCTTAGGGGTAGAATTTTCCAAAATCCCTTCTTAGTGCTACCCTACGTCACAATAGGAATCCCTGTGCAAAATTTCAAGTTCCTAGCTCCAGTAGTTTCGGCTGTGCGTTGATCGGGTAGGAAGGAAATCACCCAGTTTCTAAACATTTCAACCCTTATTTTAACCCCTTTAATGTTAATTTTTAGACAAATTGAGTATGCAATTAATTTTGTTTTTAAATGATTTATTGAACTGCCAAGTTTGACAATTGTAACTTTAACGGTTTAGATTTTCCATACAACAGTTTTTAACCCCTTTCACCCCCTTAGGGGTAGAATTTTCCAAAATCCCTTCTTAGTGCTACCCTACGTCACAATAGGAATACCTGTGCAAAATTTCAAGTTCCTAGCTCCAGTAGTTTCGGCTGTGCGTTGATCGGGTAGGAAGGAAATCACCCAGTTTCTAAACATTTCAACCCTTATTTTAACCCCTTTAATGTTAATTTTTAGACAAATTGAGTATGCAATTAATTTTGTTTTTAAATGATTTATTGAACTGCCAAGTTTGACAATTGTAACTTTAACGGTTTAGATTTTCCATACAACAGTTTTTAACCCCTTTCACCCCCTTAGGGGTAGAATTTTCCAAAATCCCTTCTTAGTGCTACCCTACGTCACAATAGGAATCCCTGTGCAAAATTTCAAGTTCCTAGCTCCAGTAGTTTCGGCTGTGCGTTGATAGGTCAGTCAGTCAGTCAGTCAGTCAGTCAGTCAGTCAATCAGGTTACTCTTTTATATATATAGATTATTTATCAAGTGTTTCGTATAAAAGTTGTATAGAATGGATTTTTTAAGTTAAGAATTAATCTTAGCTTATGCTATGTCAATAATGTAAAACAACATTTTCTATAAATATGCCATCCTGGTAATTAAACTAAGCCTCTTGAGTTACATTCCTTTGGGCCGGATAGCTAAATTAATAATAATATCGGCCCATACACATCCCAGTTTTAATACAAGCCTTTTTAATAAAAATGTGAGACTTCCAAAGTGCTTTGACAGACATATTGTGTTGAAATAAAACTATTTTATACGGATTTTTTTTTGTCACGGGGCGGACCACGAAAGCTGTAAAGTAATCGAAACGTCGGGAAGTTAAAAAATGTAAAAATTAAACCAAATGGCGATAAAATCCGTATAAAATAGTTTTATTTCAATGTGTAACATTCGCGTAAATCTAAGAAACCATTAGACATATTGTGTTTTATGGAAATGCTCATATGTGTTGTAGGTAATTCCTCACCTCAATTCTCCGTCATTGTTCAATTTTACGCAATAACTAACATAGAAACTATCTTTTAAATATGTACAACGGACCTCCAAATTATATAATAATAACTTTTAACTAGGACAATATCATAAAATCAACGTAGCTAATAAAAACACTCAAAACTTCTAACACCGAAAAGCAAATTTAAACTAGGCAAGATAATTGAGGTAGTGTATCAAATCAAGAGTACCAGGGCATCATGGGTTCGGCGGAGCTGCGAGCAATTTTCGTTTAGGTTTAATTTAAGACGGGCCGCGCGGCGACATGTTTATTAGTTAATTAAAGTTAACGCGGAAACAAACGCAGGTACCGCGCCATTGTACCGACAGTTCGCAAATACTACCAATAAACGTTTAGAAATCTATTTGTCCTTTTTATTCTAGTCGTTTTCCGTATTTACTGTCTCTTTTTGTGACAGATCTATAATGTTTATTACTTCATTATATAATTAGAGTTGCAAATAATAATATCTAGTCACCAGTTACAATCGTGTACAAATAATTTTCGATGCCAAACCTTAGAACAAGTTAATATTTATTTATCAAATTAAATTTGTCATAAATGGTATATTGATTACATCTGTGATATTGTTTAACAATCGCTTTATTTCTGCACCACTTTTCCTCTGTCAATTACCACAAAAATTACTAACGATTCATAATAATTATTAAAGCATAAACGATTGAATAATTTTGTGCCCAAAGGAATTGTAGACTTGCCAGCCCACAATAATTTGCCTCCTTCCCATATGGCTGAGTCCATCAGCTGTAGCGTTAATAAATACACCCAACAGTTACATACATAGTCCTGACTTCACACTAAGATCGCGTCTCGTATCGTGGGTATCAGAAACTAAGAGACGCTTTTTCGGTCTTAAAACACCCAGACCCGAAACAAATATCTGTGCATCTGGCTGTGAGGCTGTCACTGCGTAAACAAACAATTATAATATCAGCCCTTATAACAGTTACGATTGGCGAAACTTAACTACGTGTTACCAATTGACGTAGACTACATTTTCCAATAAAAAAGAAATTTACATTTACATTGCTAACGCTACCTAATCAAAACCACCTGAAACGACGTACGATCCGCAAAACAATAATCCAAGTATAGGATTTATCCTGCGTCGATTAGTCGCAGGCGTAGTACGCAGGCTCGGTCCTCTAATTAACTGAATAATGGACAACTGCGCCTTAATGAGTTTCAAGAGATTTACTACGGTATTATAATAAATTGATTTTGTTAATACCAACAGCGGATACCTGCCGAGATTTCCGCGCTGATATTACCGACGTTTGAATTTATTTCTTAGTGTTTGTTTAATTCAGAATGCAGGAAGAATTGAAAAAGCAAATAGCTAGGACTACCAAGTCAAAGGGCGCATGTTCAAACGTTATACACAATGATACAGTAATAATAATTGAGATACATTTTGACAAGGTCTCTGTAAAACCAAAAGTTATGGCATAAATCTAGCCATGGCAGCCTCCATGGCGCAGTTGGTTAGACGGCTGTGAAATGGGAGGCCGTGGGTTCGCTTCCTGCACCGAGACAAATGTTTGTGTGATCTACAGGTATTTGTTTCGGATCTGGGTGTTTGTGAGACCGAAAAGTCTCTCGTAAAGACTAGATCTTAGAGTGGGGTCAGGACTATGTAAGTGACTGTTGGGTGTACCAATTTATTTATTTATAGACACAAAAGTATATGTCAGATAATATTTGTGTCTTAATATGGTTTGAGACAGAAAAATCTCTCGTAATTTTTGATACTCACTTCACAGACGCCGCTCAGAAATTATTAAGCATTGCATGGTACTTTGTCACCACGAGAGTTTATGTAATGCTTCTTAATTTGCAATAATGACTGGCTTCAATATCTTTTCAATCCGAACCCAACAGTGTTTATATTGCTTCTTGGTTGCGAAAAAGGACACATACCTACCCAGGCAGCCTTTCACATACTAACGACCTAGTAAACAATTAATATAGTACAATTGTATGACCTAGGGACGTAGCCTATAGCCTTATATACCACAAACCCTTCAAGGATAACATAAAATATTATCTAAATACAAATAAGGAGCACGATATTTGCGGTACAAATGTATCAGTACATTATATTATACGCGCGGTTGGGCCTAGTATACTTGCCCGTGTAATCGTTACTAACTGCTAATGAATTATGCTCGCCTGGTACATTCACAGGCTGCTACTGTGAGAGTTAAATATTTTCTAATTTATCCTTCTTAGTCATATGATTTTATACGTGTTACTAGACCAACTATACTGTCCTAAATTCTAATCCTGAATAATAAAACATATTTTGTATTAGATTAGAAATTTAAAACCTTAATTACCCTGGGTATAGGTAACTTCTAGAAGGACTAATATAAATACTTTTTAACATCTATAAAAGTGTTGCAATCGCAACTGAGATCCGAGAATAAAAGCAAGCAGTTTGCCTTTTACTAAAAATTAATTAGGTACTTTTAAAAATCATCCATGATATTAAGAAAGTTGGAAGATAAAACAGAACTCCGATAAGGTTCAAGCCAATCCTCTTGCCGGGCATATGAATTCCACAAACCTAAAACTCATACAAGTTACATACAAAATTCACAGCCTACGTGTATCAACATACTCTTTGATACGAGCAAAAAGGCAACACTCTGTAGCGGGCAGTAGTTAAAAGAAAGCTACACGAGTCTCGGTGCGTTCAAAGAGCGCGTCATGCGGCGTTTACGAGTGCCTACCAGGGACACAGGGTACGCAGCGTGAGCCGGCGTAGGGACTTCATCCAGGGCAAGATGTTTTATATAAGATATGGGTAAATAAAGGAGTGACGTCATTAAATTAGGGAGATGACACAAGTTTGTAAACTCGAGTGGTAGAAACATTCGAGAGAGAAGGCAAGATACAAATAAATATACTAAAACGATGCTCCTACGCAGATAGTTTTTTTGATGCATGGAAATATGTTTTCATCATTGTTATTAATTGTTTCGTACGCATTACTATGGTAACTAATTTTGCATTTAAGACCTCCGCTACTGCAGTTTAAATTGAAAATTGTGGCAAAAAGTTCATAAGGACCACAAAATTCTTTATATCCTAGACAGAGAAAATCCTGAAAACCGAACTACATTCACCCAACAACGGCTATAAAACGCAGTCGGCTATCTCGCGATGGACGCTAAGCCTCACCAACTAACCCGCTGATGCAATAATAAATCGTATTTTAAAACCTCCCCCCTCCCGCGCCCTCCTCCCCGCGCCTCTGGACGTCCACTCGTCCAGCGCAAGTATTTCACGTTAAATGGACCAAATAACTGGCCCGATAGTCCACCCGTCGTGGATACAACGGCTTTTAAACAGTTTTTGCTGAGGAAATTTTCGTTTTAGATTACTCCTCGCGAGTTATGATCGCCTGGTACTTTTGTTAATTAGAGACAAATTTAACGCGGTCTTTGATGCTAAATTCGTCCAAAAAGCAGAAAGTGTATGAGGAGGATTCAAGTTCATAGGAAATAGATTATCTGAGTAGGTTCTATTCTGATTCAATAATTTCATAGCCCAAATCTCGTATAGACCACTCAAAAGACCCCTCATAACAAAATTATGCAGGAAATAGTTTGTTTAACTTGGTTAAAAAAAAATAAGCCATGAAAAAAATTGTTGACAAATTATTCGTATTATAATTTCGAAGAATAACACTTTACAAATACAACCGGAATAAATATCGTGGTTTCCTTCCAAATAAAATATTGCGACAAAATATGCGTGTTGATAGCAATTGGATACAAAAAATTTACTTTGATATTTAAATAAAACTAAATTAGTTACCAAGTTGTGGAATAGTCGTCATAATGTATTTTTGATCATATTAAGACGTACACAAAAAATGCAAACATCATTTTCCATAGTATAGAGACTTCATTCAAATAAAGCGTATAAAAAAAACATTTAGTACTTTAGCCAAAACTCTTAAAATAAAAACCCACCCTAATCACGCTTATTCACAATTTCAAAAGTTTGCCAATCCACCTACGAATATAGACTATTTACCAAATATAGACTATTTTGTGGATGTTAGTGGGCGTTTATCACTTTTTATTAGCATGAAACGTTTGCTCATTTCACAAATCTATATGCCGGAGACTCAAAAGTATTCGCTCAGATTGTGAATAGTCTGAGTGTTTGCGAGACCGAAAAGTCTCTCGTAATTCTGTTACTCACGACACAAGACTCGATCTTAGTGTGGGGTCAGGACTATGTATTTGACTGTTGGGTGTATTTATTTTATTAATTTTTCCCCCCTAAAGCGCGCACAAATCAGCGCACAAGCTGTGTAAATTAACCTACCATCGGTGACGGTGTATAGACCGGTGAGCGTGGAGCATGCATCACGCCGCGACGCGACGCGGTGGACAGAGGTCGCCGCGGATCCATCACGCGACTGAAAACACGAGCCACGCGTGACGCGATGTTGCGTTCTGTAGGGATAGCATAAAAATACGGAGAAAAATATCAAGTTTTTTATGAAACTGGTATAACAAAATATTAAGCCGGTGATGGCATTGTAGTTCATAGAGTAATCATTGTCTTTATCACCATCGATAATATAAGTCAACTGTTGATCATAGACTTTCACCCATGGTAGGTCTCTTATATGTGAGAGGCCGCCTGGGTAGGTACCACCGCAATGTCTATTTGATATTTCCCCCGCCAAACAGCATTGAAAAGAACAAAAAACCAGACAAGAATTCTAAAAATCATTATTTTGGGTTCATTACGTTAATACAGACAGATATTAGTTTCTCTCGTTTATCTTCCATGTACGGCCATCGATCGGTTACAAAATTATATGTATAGATTTGTATGCTATCTGTACAATGCGTGGCCACAACAATTCGTTTACCGTCCGAACACTGAAAAATTTACTAACAAACACGGCACTATACTAGCGTAACTACCTCGATACCAGACAGATTAGAAACAAACCATTTATTGTTAAACTGTATCTTTACATTCATAGCGTTTATAGCGAAATCGAGTAATATCAAAGTGAAAAAAAATATTGTCAAACAAAAATATTAATCAATTTTACTGGTGGTAGGTCTCTTATATGTGAGAGGCCGCCTGGGTAGGTACCACCGCAATGTCTATTTCTCTCGCCAAACAGCAGTGTAAATGCACTGTTGTGTTCCGGTTAGCAGGACATTGTAGCCAGAGTATCTACTGGACATAATGAGACTTAACATCTAAGAATGGCGAGTGCAGTGGAATGCCAAGCATTGCTTTGTAATTCAAGTCGTTATTTGGCTTGCTACTGTCCATGAGCGGTTGTATCGCTTACCATTAGGAATGGCATGCTCCTCTCGCTATTCATTGCAATAAAAAAATACACCAAACAGTCACACATATAATCGAAACCCCAAAGCAAGATGCAAATCTTGTGACAGAAACTTTAAGTCTTTTAGGTGTAACATCCAGATCTGTAGCAAATATTATTAGATCTTACATTTCCCAGTGTGGGCAATATGAAAGCTAATAATATAGCAAACAGTTGATTACACGGAACAAATAGATTGACTTTACCGGATATTGTCACATCATTACATCTAGTACAAAGTGACAATGCAATTATTAGTGCAGTGAAGTCCAAATGTAGCCATTAGAAAAGAAAAAAAGAAAACTTGTTTATTTGTCACAACTACATACTACATTCGTACATTTGTTGGGTACTAACAGAATATCTTAAAGCTATAATACTAAGTAAAAAAAATGATAATTATAATTTATATGGGAATAGTTCCGTTAGGGTCAAAATCAAACGAAGATTGCTGAGATATTCTATAGTATTATTATTTACACTTTTAATTCGTCTTTACATCATCGTCGTACGTCGTTCTCGTCTTCCAAACTATTCTCTACTATTCCGTCCTTTCATACTTAACATCTTAATCATTCATCCTCTAACTCTTTTACTTTTTAGTACTTCTATTCGTTATCTCTTTCACATAAACTACGTTCCATATCAGTCATTCGTCTAACGTTTCATTCTACTCATATTTCATCATAACATTTAAATCCTACATTTATTTGTCCTTGTTCGACATGAGTATGTTAATAAAGAGCATCGGGAAGCGTTGATCATCCCCGGTCGTCTCAAGACCCAAAACCGTATATACAAAGGCTGATAAATGCGAAAATCTTAATCACCTTAACGGGTTTTTTCTCCATCGTTTATGGTCATCCAGGGCAGATGCAATATCATTGCCGGCTATCTCGTTAGTTCGCCAAAACGCCACGTCAAATATAGCTTTACAGTCGCATTCAGTCATTAAATTAAGTAAACGCCAAACAAGCCTTATTTACCTTCCATGCTCGTTAACTTGCTAATTAATCTGTACACTGGATTTCGTATTATTGGTTTGGAATTGGGATAGTTTTGACTTCCAATTATTTCGATGTCTCCATCAATAGGTACAGCATATTTGTCTCGAGAATATTTAAGCTTATGTGGATTATTTTTTAAACAAACCATAAGTTGCTTGAATATGGTTACAGGTGACTAATGTTAATAAAAGATTCTATATAGGTTACAGAAAAAAAACACTGGTTAAATAAGTATGTAAGTATATGAATTTCATCAAGTAAATGTTGAAATCGGTACTAGACATTATAATTTTCATACACATTGATAAAAAGTGTATTCATACACATACAGGATAAATTAAATTACAATATTATCTCAAATTGAAATTCTTTTTAACGATCTTTTCAA
The DNA here is from genome assembly GCA_949752805.1 of Deilephila elpenor. NCBI lineage: Eukaryota > Metazoa > Arthropoda > Insecta > Lepidoptera > Sphingidae > Deilephila > Deilephila elpenor. Next base: position 11,499,900 of record OX457113.1, read on the forward strand.
CCGCCATACTCGTAAAAAATTCGCAATTGCCCTGAAATAAAAAAAAATTGTTTACTCTGTCAACTCTATAAAGATTAATTGCAGTCTTTTTTCAATCCACTCCTTTCAAAGAAACGGGCAAAGGAAACTTGGTCCGTACAGCCATGACAGTTCTTTTTTTTAATGACAATAAAAAGTACAGAAAAAACACAAGTCAATCGAGAACGCATCCTTCTTATAAAGTCGATTAAAAATAATTTAACGATACTCGGATAACCACATCGCTAAACAAGCGCCATGGCCGAGTCGGAGGTTTCTTTATGCCAAACGCGGGCCCTCACAAATGGGGCGGCGTGTTTTATAAAGATTATTCAATTAAGTCGCATTCATTACCGATCACATTGCTAATGTTAAATGTGTACGTAAAAGGATTGCTATTTCTTTATTACCTCATTCCGATTCCGCCTGTGATCGGCTTGTCAATATAAGAAACAAAAGATAGATGTCGCACTTCACTACGCTCGACTAAATTAATGGCGCGCTTTTTTATCCTAACCGCCAAAACCGAGCGCGCCAATTTGAGCCTACCGTGCAATTTTTGAAATTCGTATATCGAACACAGAGAATTACTTGCAAAAAATTGGAGAGCTGACAAAATTTAACATTAATTACAAAGTGAAAACAAACTTTATTACTATTAATAAAATTTAAAATCGTTCAATAACCTTTTCACATATGACTTTTTGGTAGTTGGAAGAGCGCGATTGTTTACATCGTTTTTCCATCCTTTTCTCTCTAATAGCGTGACAGATATGACTGTCTCGCGTAACGGATACGTGACTGGACATTCAAATGTTCGCTTGTGCCCAGATAATGGCTGGTAGGTTTGACAATAACATTAGTTCGGATGCGAGCCGCTTTGATTGGATTATTGAAAGATATCGACGTACTAGTGATTTATGATCGCCTGGTACCTACACAATGAATATTATCGAATGTTACACGAGGAAAAAAATTGGGTTCCCTGAGGGGACTAATATTTTTCGCTGTCATTGGGCGTTTAAAATGTTTTTGCTATTTGTAAGACAAATTAACTAGGAGTCTTATAGAATTCGGGTAGACAAATGATCTCCCGGATTCATAACAAGGTTTCATAAACAACTAAATATTTTGATGTACGTATTTATTAAATTCAGGATCCATTGAAATGTTTATTATCAAACAACCCAAAGTTCTGCTGATTTAAAACTCTTTACAATGTATCTATCTATCTATATCAGCCCATATACGTCCCACTGCAGGGCACGGGCCTACTCTACAATCGAGGGAATCGATTGAGAGTGGTTAGGCCATATAGTCCACCACGCTGGCCTAGTGCGGGTTGGCGGACTTACATACCGTAGAAATTCTTTAAAATCGCTACGGTATGCAGGTTTCCTCACGATGTTTCGGTCACCGTACAATGTATATTATCACACAATTTTTCGAAGTACCCATGGAATACGTACGAAATAAAACAACATTTGATAAAGATTTAATCGACTTTTTCCGCATTATATGTCCAAAACACCATTAACCTCGGCATCTCTATCAATTCCATCCAATTGCGATAGCTTATAGCTATTTCGAGTTTTTATTAAAAAAACGCATACATATATTACGGATGGGTCAATATAACAATTATGTATGTTGTAACTTTAATTATCATCATGAATGAGTAATTGTAGATATCTAATCTACGCCTAAAAGTCAGTAATTGTAACTTAAAGGACATTAATACTGTGCTACATTTATTTAATTGATTCTTAACAGATAAATTGGTACATAAAATGATCATAAACTCCTTTATCAATGGTATCCGAGGTTCTTGTCATATTAAAGTTCTTTATAACGACATATTTTATATGATCTGGTTTTGATAAATTGGGAGTTTGTGGTACAGTATATGTATGTTTGAGAGTATATATTCGATTCTTGTAGATATACATAAATGTTTATCTTTTCTACACACCTTTATGCCCCTTAGGAAGGGAAGGCAAATGTCTTATGGTTTTTAGGCATGTTGCAAAAAGCTTATGGCAATTTGTGTTTTGAACAAAAAATGCTAGACGTGATGACGTAGGTACCTAGCTAACAGATAATTAAAAGCCAATGTCCTGCTTACATCAATAAACCAAGTAGTGTTCATAAGCATACAATAATATAACAAGTGCCAAAAAGTAATCGAAACCTCAGGAAGTTAGAAAAAGTAAAAATGCACGAAATCCGCGATAAAATCCGCGAAAAAATTATATTTCAAAGTAGGTACCAAAAAAAGTGGCGTTCCGATGACGTTTTCTTCGCAGTTGCGACAATAAAGCACCAGGAAGCCAGATCACAACGAGAGATAGAAATCAAATGAAAGATATTACGATGATTGCAATTATAGCGCAGTTAATTGCCAACCCAGATAGGTTTTAATACGCGAATAGCCACTAATTGGCGATCAAGAAATTGTCACTTGAAAGGCATTTTATTACATTTAAGTTTTCAGATAACAACTACTGATCATATAATTTGCCATGATGAAATACCAGAAGACCAGAATGTGATAAGAAGTTCTATGATATTTCGATGACGTTTGCCAACTTAACACTTAATTATTCAAATAGCCATTATATTAATATTCCGAGCCCATAAAAATGCCATTTATAGCCATTAAATTAATGCTTGGTGTTCCTAAAAAAAACAGTCATCACAACAAAGTACCAGGAGAACAGATCATCACAAGAGGTTAAACGAGCGCGGATATTCCGATGATTGCAGCGCACGTTGTTTGCCAACCCAGTTAGAGTTTAATACGCGCATACCGTTATTATGAGTGAGAGCGCTCGGCGGTACATTACAGCGAGACACTCGCTCCACTCGGCTTTAAGTACATTTCCTTCATTTCGGAATTCCCTCTCACAATCATTGTAGCAATTTTCCGGAGCATCCGTCGTGAGAGGCCGCGGGGGCGATTGGCTAGGAGACAGAATGCTGGCGTATGTACAGCATCGTATTTTAAAAATTTTAAAGTTATATTATATGTAAACCATAACTAGAACCTAGAAGCAACAACAATAAGGACTAATATCAAATGTTACTGGTAAGGAAAAAAACATATTTCTTACAAAAACTACTTGAATATTGTAATATGCATAGAATTTTGTTATACATTTTGTTGGTTATGTTAGTAAATCGAAGCGTCGTTATAACGTTATTTGTACATCTTATTCAGCGCAGGAGCTAAAACATCGCCTCTCAGCCCAAAAGTAACCGATTCTATCACTCAGATAAATATTTAAATAACCTATTAAATTATTTAGTTACAGGCTTGTTCGCTACCACGCATGGGTTTTGTAAAAACGCACCTATGTGCATTTTAAGTATTATATTTTAAGAACAACGTAAATAATATACTAGGATGCTGTTTCTCCGGGTGCATCCTATCTCCTGTTTCACCAGGGTGGCGGGCGTTCCCGGGGTGGTGTCGTACACGAAGGGAGGGGGCGCAGTGACGTCGCTTGAGCGTGTGAAAATTACATTCCGAGAACGCCTCGCATATCTATCACTTGCAAATTTAACTTTAGTTCTGAACGGTGCGGCTCTCTGGCTGAGTTTATGTGTGTAGCTACACAATGCGAGTTCGATAATCAAATGGGACGTTAGAAATTTCACGAAATAAGACAGAAAACGCAATAGCTTGTTATTTATGCAGTGCAATTATGAATGATATCCGTTTCTTCATGGAAATGAGAAAGAACGTGAGGTGCATCGCGGAAAATGCATCGTTTTATTAATTTGACTATGATTTTTTTTACGTATTATGGATAGAGAAATAATCTCCACTTGTATCCTTTATGATATGCAATTTTATCACTTCCTCTAACTTTAATACGGTGCGTCTCTCTGGCTGTGTTGATGCGTGTAGCTACACAATGCGGGTTCGATAAACAGGGCGTTGGAAATTAAACAAAATTAAACAGTAACAAGTGGAAAAGACAATTGTTTGATTATATTGTAGAGTAGCCGTTTTGGAACAAGAAATGGAAAACAAGAGAGCTTGTTAGTGAAGTGGAATTATGAATAATTGTTATATTGCGGAAATGAGAGAGTAAGATGCGGAAAATGTATCATTAAATGATTCGACTGTAAATGTCTCTGGCTATTTATTACATGGTAAAATAATTTCTAATTGCATGTTATTATATTAATTATCAATTGTAGGAGCTTTAAAAAGCTACTCAATCCTTTCATGCAACACAGAAGCATTGTAATAACTTCAATGAGTTAGTAGATAACTAAGTATAAAATAATTTATTTATTATAACTAAATTGTTTACACACTTTTCGTTCCCTTTTTACAGCCTTGGGATTTTCTTTTGAATTTACCTTCTTTATTTCGCGTTCATCTTGTAAAAATGATCGGTTTGTTAATTTCGCAATTCTTATCATACGAAATCATTGTTACAAGTTCGTTTTAGTTGGAAATTCTCAACTGGGTTCACATTCATGCGTCTGCCAATAATGATAGCATTGAAAATTATCAAAACAAACCTAATTTATAAACGAATTTCAGTCATCAGGTTTATATTTAAGGATCAGTTACTTAACATCAACCCTTGATAAACATCACATACCTTCGAAATTGTCGTTGAAAATTCTGTTACATAATTTTCTTCATGATGTTTCCCGTTATAGTCAGCAATAACTAAAATCATAGACGTAACTTTAAAATTGTTTTTTTATTGGAATGAATAGCGAGACAAGCATGCCATTCACCGTAAGCGATACGACCGCTCATGGACAGTAGCAACACCATGAATTACAAAGCAATGCTTGGCGTTCCACTGCGCTCGCCATTCTGAAAAATAAGATGTTAAGTCTCAATATGTCTAGTAGTGTCTGTCTGGCTTCAATGCCCTTCAAACTGGAACACAACAGTGCATTTACACTGCTGTTTGACGGGAGTGCTCATATTCTTTGGGCTTAAACCCGCAATTACCGGTTTCGCAGTCCATTCGTCTCCTACCTGAGCTATAGATTGGTATACTCCAACATCGACTAGTTACATATTTTTATCGTAAATGAGTTCCCCCCCCCCCCCCCCCCCCAATTTGGGTGTCCTGATGGCACCTCTGCCTATCCCTTCTAGGAAAAAGGCGTGAGTTTATGTATGTACCTATTGTAAAGGATATCGTAAAATTCAATGGACAGTGATCACTTCTGACCACAAATATCCGAATTCCTAATCAATTAAGGTGCACCGCCACAGCCTCCGTGGCACAGTTGGTTAGACAGCTGCGAAACGAGAGGCTGCGGGTTCAATCCGTACCGAGACAAATGTTTGTGTGAATACTGAATCGCTAAGTGAAAGAATGTAATTCGGGTTTGGGTGTTTGTAAGCCCAAAAGTGTCTCGTAATTCCTGATACCCACGACCCAAGACTCGTTCTCAGTATGGGGTCAGTACTGTTGGATACTCCCAACAGTCACACATACAGGGTATATCAAGACCGCGACCGAAAACGAAGCCAGGTGGTAGTTTTAGCGGTTACAGGCACAATGCAACTAAAATTTTTGCAAAAACAGCGACGGATTTTTTTTACAGTATTTTAAAAATCATCGTGTTTGGGGGGTAAATACCTAGTTATTGCAAAAATAGTAATTTAAATCCTTACGTACCATTGCGTGCTTAAAAATAAAGCGGTGTACGTCATAATTTTAAAAAACTATGTATTTATGACTCAAATACGACGACAAGTAAAAATTTACAAAAATAAAAAATTACGATTTCTTATGTGAAATTTTTACTTGCATTGTGTTTGATATCACTAATACTACCACCTGGCTTCGTTTTCGGTCGCGGTCTTGATATACCCTGTATAATTATTATTATCGCCAACTATTATTATTAAAGATTACAAGCGTTAAAGAGAAAAAGAGTAAAGTTTAGTAAGCACCCGGTATTGTCATTAACCAAACGAATAAACAAATAACTCCATATCGATAAGATTTGAAAACCAATCCAGTAAAATCATGCATTGATGCTGCTCTACAAGAGACAGTGTACACTTTAATTATTTCACTTAATTAAATAACTGCAAACCCATTTAATTACTACTTTTCAAATTACCACCAAAACAACAACATTGATCACGGCGACATTTCAGCAAGATACCGTATTTTAGATACGGTATAAAACGTGCTCGGGGAAATCAACAATGCATGGCTGGCAATCAGAATCGCATTACGGTTCTAGCGCCGGTGTTGCCAGCAAATCAATAACAACGCGTATTAGGGTTAATTTGCAAATAAATGCTTACGTGTTTATGAATATGTGAATGCGTTTTTGAAGATCATTTTGAGGGAGATGTTTATACCGTTGAGTGTGACGGTGGGGAAAATGGTTTAGGATGTTTTTTATCTTTTGTTGTTCGAGTGTGATTGTAGTTCGTAATGATTTTGTAAAGGTTGTTGATGAATATGTGCCAGTCTTCTAATAGTAGTAAAGATGCACTGAAGCCAGTTTCGTCCACAACGGTGGTTGAGTAGATGAAATCGTCACAAACATGTTTAATTTCTCTTAAATACAAAGTAAAGGTGTTATGCAATATTAAAAAGATACACAATTATCAAAAAATGCTAACATTTAATAACTTAAAATTATGTAAAACATAGATTGCCAACACTTAAAATCTTAATTATATTTTAATGTCACTAACAGTTTTTTTTTTCATAAATCTGTATATTAAATTTTTCCTGCCGTTGTTCAACATGATACATTTTCAAACACCAAAGCGATAGTATCTATATCCAACAATACACAATTTAGTCAATTTGTCGCCTAATTTACATGCTTTAAATGTAAATAGTTCCTCCCTCCGAGAAACGTTTGATGGTACACAGTATGAAGCTATAAAACAGGTGTTGCAACTGCCAACTGCATCATTGTTGGTTTTATGCCCTCGTAAAACTACCACCCTTTTTCTGCGTACTCGTATTTATATGGGATGTATCTCGTGGGTTCTGATTGATATGTGTTCTTGATTCTCGAAGCTGTGAGAATGTACCGGCCTCAGAAGACAGAAGAATGGAAGAAAAAGACGATTGTAGAGCTGATGGAAACGTGACAGAAAAACTGTTAAGTCTGAAGTATTTTTTATGCCTAGGATACTGTCCCGCCCTCACACCCGCCACAGCAACTCTTGTAAGCCAGGATCAACAGTGGCTAGCATTTTAATGACACTGAGCATTGAAGCTCGGCGAGTCTCCGGGAATGTCTAACTTGTCTTTAACCCGCAACGAAATCAATCACAATGTTAAATTAATAGGAGGAGTTGTTTTATGCCTGTCAGTTGTGCCGCCCATTTTTGAGGCAATCAATAAAATATATGTCCTAATAGCTGCTACACATGTAACGATACAACTGTGCAAGTCTGAGTTTGCACCAGTATACTGAATCGTGTGAGGGCAAATAACTGCGAAAACTTCATTCCGTGCCTGTTATGTGCCCGGCCTACTGCCACTTCAACTTGCTAATGGGCAGCTTTAAGGGCTATGTCGGTAATTTTTGTTCTCCTACGGATCTCCTAAAGTCTCCGGACAGTAACAATAATAGTGAAAAAGAGTTAAGTAATGAAAACAACGGGACGTGGAACGTCCTCTGGCCAGATGGCGGGACGACTTGCACAAGAGGGCCGGCAGCGACTGGATGCGTAGAGCAGCAGACCGGGCTGTGTGGCGTACCTTGGGAGAGACCTATGTCCAGCAGTGGACTGTAACGGGCTGATGATGATGATGAATGAAAACAAAAGAAGTCAGTAATATACCTCTTTCCTCTTCCCATCTTTTTTCTTTCCCGCTATCCTCTCAATTTGATGGACCAGCAACGCATGCATGATCCAGCGTTGTGGATGTTCATGGGCGGCAGTGGTCACTTTCCATCATGTGACCTGCTTGCTCGTTAGCCGGACTTATGCATTAAAAAGTTTATATTCCTTAGGTAGTTTCTTACGCTATTTATCTGGAATTTAACGATTAAAAGATTTGGTAAAAAACTAGTTGAATAAAGATTTTTTTTTTATATTTTTGTTTACTCATTTGAATTGTGCAATATAAAAGTGCATACTATGGAGACATGTACAAATATAAACGAAGATAATTTGAGAAATAAATGCATTTATTTAAAAGCCTGTATCAATTGCATATTTTTTCATAATTAATTTCTTTCAAATTTATTTGAAGTTTTTAATCAAGTTATAGTTTTAGTACATTTAGAAATTAATTATAAAAAATGTAGCCATCACTAATATTAGAAACTATAATATTAGCACCATACAAAGTATTGTTTGAGTAAACATTGTTGTAGTTGCTACTACTAACGCCACCTAGTATTGAATAGCTGAACAATACAACGTTTATTCCGCAAACTTACGGCATTTGTGCAAGAAATATACGTTTTGTATTTGGAACATAATATGTATGCACAAAAAATACTACAATTTAAAAGGCTTCCATAAGATATTTTAATACAATAATTTAAACAATTTTTGCTATTAAATCGATATTATGTATCAATTTAATAAAGATCGACTAAAACTATACTTATTTATATATTAACTATGAACAAATAAAATAAAATTTTTGAAGCTTTTTTTTCAATGAATGGCAAGACGAAAATGCCATTTGCCTGATGGTAAGCGATATGTCCGCTCATAGACAGTAGCAAAACCAAACAACACCATGAATTACAAGCCAATGCTTGGCATTTCACTGCGCTCGCCATCCTGAGATATAAGATGTTAAGTCTCATTGTATACATTAGTTACTCCGGCTACAATGTCCTTCAAACCGGAATACAACAGTGCATTTACACTGCTGTTTGGCGGAAGAAATAGACATTACGGTGGTACCTACCCAGGCGGCCTCTCACATTTGAGACACCTACCACCAGCTTAGCATTATTTCACACCAGTTAATGACTTTTTGACTAAATCCTTTTATTCTTCCCACGAAAAATTAAGTCAACAACTTACATCGATCGGCATTTCGTAACGAAGGATAAAATATTTAAACTAATGTAACAGGCGGTTCGTCATTTATTTTTAAACACTCAATTCTTTTTTATTATCATACCCGCTTAGACATCATCAAAATTTCCAACTACAAGACAAACCAACCCTACCCAGAACAATGTCCACAACCGGGATCGAACTTCTCACCTCAACCGGCGGCGAGATGAAAGCGTCTGTCGGCGCGTCTCATTGTACATTGTACGTTAATGCGCCCATTCAGACGGACAGATCCACTATTGTACATGGATATCATACATTCAGAGGTACGATTACGTCTAACGCATTGAAGGGACAAAAAATATTTCAATGTATGTTTAGTTTGCATATGCCTGCATTTTTTTGCATGTTTTTGGTGTTGGCTGTGATTGACAACGGTTTAGCTTGGGTAGATGTCTACTATGAAAACGCCTCTCGACTAAACCAGGTATATTCGATCACGGTATACACAGTTAAGGATTCGTCATAGTGAGCTAAGTCTGTATAAGTACACCCAACAGTCACATACATAGTCCTGACCCCACATTAAGATCAATTAAGTCTTGTGTCGCAGGTATCAGAACTACGAGAGACTTTTCGGTCTCACTAAAACCCAGACCCGAAAGAAATATTTCTCTTGGTGCGGGGATCGAACCCGCGGCCTCTCGTTTCACAGCCGGCGTCTAACCAACTGCGCCACGGAGGCTGTCAATGAGACTTATTATTGATGATGGATCCTCTGTCTGGCCTACACTGCACTTACCGTCGGCGCATAAAAGTTGCTTTGTTTTTAATAACCTCCGAACAGCAATTGACTACGGGCCAATTGCAAAAACTAACTTTGCCCAAAACTTTGACTTTGAAAATGTCACATACGTCACAAATGTATGACGATGACATTGTCAAAATTAAATTTATCCTCAGTTATTTTATGCAACTGGGCCTTGTAATGTTGGGGGTCTTCGAGTTCGAATAAATAAGACGTGTGTACGTTTGAAAGTCTCGTTTATTACTAAAACTTAATTAATATCCACTACTACATACATATTATATTTATATAATGTGCTGAGTAGGCGTCACACATACAATAGTACTACGTTAATATGAAATACACTTCAGCCTAAGATATTGGTTAAAAAAAAAAAGAATGTTGGTTTAATCTTCGCATCGAAATAAATTATTTGAAGATCCTCAATTTGTTTAATTTTCCAGGATGAACTTTATATACACAATGAAACTAGAAACTACTACAAACAGAGAAATTTCTCATATTTATTTACTGTCTTGATTAAAACCAAAAAGCAGGTTTCCTAAAAGCTTTATTTTCTAGGATAAAAAACGTAGAAAGTAGAAACTACTAGAAACTGAGAAATGTCGAATATTTACTATATTGATTAAAACTAAAGAGTAAGTTACTACAAGAATCGGTTACTGAAGATACGTGAAACACAGTAGTAACTAACTGCAAAATTGTAGAAAAAGTATTAATTATTACATCCTAAGTTTTATTTTAAAATTAACAGATCGAATCACTACTTACATACTAAAAGCACTAAATCCACAACACAAACCTAAGACAATATATCCCTTACCTCAAACTTAATGTATCAATCCACAATCCATTAAGGTAAAAAATATTAATTAACCCGAGTCAGTGAACCCGCGAACAAAGACTTGTGGCCTATGCAACTCATTACGAGCTCAATAATTTCATATTCCCGCCATTAGCCCACTATTGAGCCCCGTGCCTTCGCCTGATAAAAAAAGTTACACTTGTCTGTGGTCCGTAGGGCTGCCGCGTAATCATTGTAATTACGTCATGGTTGAGATTTATTCTATATTTAAATATATCTTCTATTTTTGAGTGAAACAAAAAAATACACCCAACAGTCACATACATAGTCCTGACACCACACTAAGATCGAGTCTTGTGTCATTGGCATCAGGAACTACGAGAGACTTTTCGGTTTCATAAACACCCAGACCAGAAACAAATACCAACCAACATTTGTCTCGGTGCGGGAATCGAACCCGCGGCCTCTCGTTTCACATCCGGCGTCTAAGCAACTTCGCCACGGATCCACTCAATAAACTCAACAATGTCCTTATAGCCGGGCGTGATAGAATATGCACTCGGATGACGATCCCTGATACATGATGATGGAAATCTTATAGTGTTAAATAAGTCTAACGGGTTTCGGGTTCGATCTGTGTAAATTTGGTTTCAACTAGGCCGATTATAGCGACTAGAAGAAGATAATCATCTCTTACCGATGAATCTTTCTATATTACGGTTTGCACATTATTTATTTATTTTATTTTCAGCCGTTAGTGTTCCACTGCTGGGCAAAGGCCTCCTCCCTTTCCTTCCAGATTTGGCGGTCTTGCGCAATTTGGGGCCAATCCTGTAGAAACCTGTCGACTTCGTCTCTCCACCTACGCCTGGGTCTGCCGCGACGTCTTTTTGGGTGTTCCGGACTTCACTCAGTGCAAATTTTTGCCCACTGTTGTGGTTGTATACGGCAGACGTGACCGGCCCACTGCCACTTCAATTTTGCGGCTCTCGAAGCTACGTCTATTATTTGAGTTTGGGAGCGCAAATGGGTGTTGCGGATTCTGTCTGCTAATTTAACCCCTAGTATGCTGCGCTCCATCGCACGCTGACAAACCCTGAGCTTGGACTTTTGAATGTTCGTCAAAGACCAAGTCTGTGAGCCGTATGTCAGAACGGGGAGGATGCATACGTCCATTAACTTTCGCTTGAGGGATAGTGGAAGTTCGCCTTTCATAATCTCATTGCACATACCATTTAAAAAAGCTAAGTTACGGCGATAACTTACAATTCTATTTCAATCTTGGATACGCACGACTGGATTGGGCAAAGGTCCAAAAATGTTCGAAGATGCCATTTTCACAATACAATATCTTTAAAAAACCTTTGAACCTGTTCCTGTACACCATATTATGTAAATTATGTTAATGTAAAGTACAGATTTTCCCCTTTATTCGAAAATAGCAAAAAAAGTGATCAATGCCTTATCACCGAAGTCCGTACCATGCGCATAAGTTTGTCCCAAAAAGGTGGCCCAAAGTTCCCATTATAACAACTTGACTACCACCTAACTCCCAAGAAAATAAATACAATCGACTGACCTACGAACCCCTCATAATAATATTTCATTTATAGATTAAATTATAAGTACAACAGTCACAAATAATAATCCGACCCCACACTAAGATCCGAGTCTTGTGAAACAATATTGGTTAATCACTCAAAAATTCGTCGAGGTACGGGAATTGAATGTGTGATTCTACATTCCACAGATGGCTTTTCGCTTATTGCGCCATTGACGCTTATATTATATAACGTATATAGTGAAATATTGTAACTTTAAAAAAATCGGTTTCTAGATATGCCTATGAATTTTCTATAACAGTATAATAATTTCTTTTTAACTCGACGTTGTTGAATGCTATTACGATTTGTATGTGTGTATTATTATGGATTTTTAATTTCAACGTGTGTTTAAATACATTATGTAGTTGATATAATCAATAATTTTATGAAATAATTTTAGAGAATAAAACATACGCTCGTCTTAAAACTTATGAAGGAGTTACGTATAATAGACATTAAAGGAATCCATTTTTCATTCATGCTAAAAACATATTCATAGCGGATTAGCTAGCCTGAGCATTGAACCCAGGACCCCACAGTCCATAGCCCATATAACATTCTAAAGATTACTAGGTCAAACTAATCGCAATAAATTAATCTTAAATACAAATTACATAATTCTACCAACATAATATAATAAATCGACACAAAAAACCTTTCATATAATTTGTTGCGCATTCATAAACTACTAACATACAAATATTACCACATAAAAAGCATAATAACATAAACAGCTGCCATATCCACAATTTTATTTTATATACATTTCATATTCAAATTATGAATGAAACACATTTCTATACCAATAAAGTATACCTACGTATTAACATATAAATTAGCGTTTCTGAACGATGTCCCAAAAAATCCAAGACCGAACAGCCCTGGCGGACGTTCCGTCTCTTTCTTACACGTACAGAAAGATATGCCGTCCTGCTCTGGCCATAATAAAACATAATTGGTTTTAAATGGATAGGATTGGCGATGGGTAGAATAATAACCAAAGAAGCAATTACCGGGCAGAGAGCACCTACAGGCTACGGACTGCTATCGAAAATTGCTCTATGCATATTCATAAGCATTTTAGGTGACCATAGACGAGGGTTTAATTTTTTAATTGGCCGTTATGATCGTTGAGCAAACAGCCTATGTGGAAATTGCTTTACGTTCTGTTTATTGGTAATTTTAACTTTTTTTTGATTGTTCAGTCGGTGTTAAGTGTGTAATTACAACGGCATGTTATGGCAAAGATAAAAAGTAAAAATATCTATGGCTAGATCACCTGTTCAAGGAGTGCTGGGTGCAAAACACGTCGTGCGCACTCGCTAACTTTAGTTCATAATTCATATTATATTTTTTTCATTGATATCTACTTATGTACAAAATACGATATTTTATTGGCAGAACCTTCATTTGCATTGTGAGAGATTATTCTTTGCTATAAAATTCAAGATACATGAATAATAGTGGCGGTACTTCCATACAAGCCCAAAAGCCCGGCTTGCCCTACATAATACGTATATACTCCATACTGAATACAAACTATTACATTCAATACAACAGTCATTTATTAGAAAACATCTAACATTTAAATTTTTTGAATTTACCGCGCCTCGATTCACTGAGACGCCAGCGCCGAAGCGCCGCGTAATATTCATTCATTAAAACTATATTGAACTTGAAAAGACGGAGCACACAGCACATATATCTATCCTTTTCTCTCTCGTGTGCTTTTACGGGGCTTCTAGCAACGCGTGAACTGTATGGGGAAATGATGTTACTCGATCGCTACGAATGTATAGCTATAGATATGTTATATAGCAGTTTACTCTAGACGATATGCCCGGCTTCGGCCTTGGTGATGTAAAAACATCGTGCGTTGCATGGTCGTCACGTGATTATTTGTTAAATCAATTATATCAATTGTTATTAAATTAAGTTGGTTCCTTTTAGAAATTATATCTAATATTTTTTTTAGAACAAATAATGAAGTTTTAATATTTCTTTTAATAAATTGTATCTTTTGTATTGTTTATTTCACGTTTACTGGCAATACAGCACATATTTCTACTAACTTCATTTGTATTATGATATTTTATGAGTTGTGAATGTGTTTTGTTTAAGGTTAATGTTTAGTTTTTTATGTTATTTAAACTTTTAGATACTATTTTAAGTTGTATTGTTTTCTGTGATGGTTTGAGTGCGATGGTGAAAGCGTTCATTGCCGGTAAAAAGGTAAATTCATTCAATTATATTGAAAAATAAACCGGCGCGAAACCTATGCCTATGGTTTGTACATTTAGTAAGTCGTGATAAATCACAATAGAAATTTCTTCAGTTCAGTTTAATAAACTACGTACTTTTATTACTACATACTCCCTTTAAAGCTTTTAAACAATCGTGATTCATATGTTTTTAAACGACACGGGGTAATCTTTAGAAACCTATGGCACGAGTTGGGGGTTGGGAGGGGGAGGGGGGGTAGGGGGGAGTGTCCCATCTCCCCTGGTACCACTCCCATGAAAAGGTGAAGCAACGTTCCTGAGAATGTAACCTAACCTCAAAACACTTGTTGTCAAAACAAATTTGCTTCTGCAACGTCTCCGGCGCTGCGGGAAGTGCAGCCCCTTCGCCCTTGCGTAACAAAGAATAGGCACCCATGCTCACCTCCGCAGCTTCGGCTTGCTGGTCGCCTCCGGCGACCAGCCTCAGCCGCTACGGCTCGCACGGTTGCCTATCCTTCGTTACAGCGGGCGGGGGCTGCTCTCCCTCCGCGCCTTCGGCTTTTTATAAACACTCTAGGGTTGGTACCCAAAAGACTACGTGAAGTCGGGGTGCCCTAAGTCGGTTTTGGGACAAAGTCGACCTATTTTACGCACAAAGTTGGTACACTAACTACCATCGGAACATAACTTCTAGGTTGTTAGAAAACAAATAAAACAAAAAGCATTTATAAAATGTTTATTTATTAAATGTATAATTAATTATAATATTTTAATATTTTTTTACGTTCCGTTTCACCATTTTTTCAAACCATAGACTATATATTTGACATAGTATTATCGATTTGTTTGTCAGTCGCCCATAATAACGTTCCGTTTTACTCATAGTGTGATTTGAGGTTAGAAACTATTTTTATTAATTTCTCGAAAACTACGCGTCGCCTTTTATTAAGAATCATAACGTTGTAATCAGGGACCCAATCCCTAATACCTTTGATCACTTTTACCCCTCAACTCGTGCCATAACATCCTAAAGTCCAGCCAGGCAATCTATTATTTTAAATTCAGCAAAACATTTAAACATGAATGCGTTAATAATAATTTCTGCTTGCAATTTCGGTAAACCTCGAAGTCGACCACGGCACCACAGAATAGTGACGGCAATAGAAATGCAATGAATAGTTACGGATATCTACAGTTCACAAGTAATCTATATTAATTGTTTTAATCTTAATATTGATTGTGTGGTAGGTTTGCCGACGTATTATAAACTAATTTTCTTCGTTCTTAGTAACTTTGTGTTTCTAAAACAATATTAATTAAACGTAAAAAAATATTCGGCTTGCCCTACTCCAAAACCCTAGGCACGCCACTGATGAATAATATAAGTAAAGTGCGTAGTACCCTGAGTGAACTGAATGTGATCTCCCAACATAGCGGTCGCGGGTTCGAATACCAGGGCACACGTCTAACATTTCAGAGTCTTGCGTATATGGCTACTTAATTACGAAGCGCTATATCGATGATGAAAAACATCATGAGGAAATAGTAGGTATGTGTCATATGATATCCTTAATGAGCCACCGTGAACATGACAAGACATCTCAATCGCAGAAGAGGCCTGTACCCCGCAGTGGAATGTTTAAGGACGGATTTTATTATAATGTAATATTGCACAGTCTTTGTTTTCTTATGTAGTATAGGGTAGAGCATCCTTAAAGCCTTACTGAAGATAGGTAAAGCCTTTTTTCTTTTTTTATTGCAATTGTGTTTAACATTATGCCAATGTCAAGTTAGGGTCGTGGGTCGGTAAGGCTTCAGTACAAGTAGGTTGGTTCGATAGAGTTTATATCAGTGTCACAGACAACCATATTAAAGTAAATACATTGTTGTTATGTATTGATCAGTGAGTGCCTTTGCCGTGTACCCAATAGCGGTAGTAGGATACCGTATCCGCCAAGGTAACGTACACAATGAAGGAAATCCTGTAAAATGTATAAACACAATAGCCTTGAGACCTAGTTCCTATACAGTCTCCGTTTAATGTTCTCGCGGAAATAAAAATATTGGTGTTCGAATACTCTATTTATGGTTATATTTTGTAAATCAATGTTCTTTGAAATTGCTTGACTGGTGTAAATACATGTTTGTACCTAAGTGCATGTTAAAAAATAACCTTTTTTTTTTTATTATGGTTCATTTGACCTACGCAAAGGTAATGAACAAGCAAGTTCGAAATTCAAAATTTTACTTGATTAATTCAATACTTTCTTTTTTTTAAATGCCAACTTAACCTCATATTCCATAGATAAAAAAGAGCGATTGACGAGTAGGCGTGGTACCGTAGATGTGTGTTAGTAAATTGTTTCTGCGAAATGAAGGCGGCAATTAGAGGATAATTGCGCGGCGCACGCCCGCTGCCCGCCCTGTGCCCGCGCGGCGAGATAATGCCGCGATAAAATTCATATTTATGGCGTTTCGTTAGTCCGCGGTCGCGTTATGGCGGCAATTTAAATGAATGTCGTAAGGTTAATATAAAGCCGGCCCATCGGTCATGTTATCGGTTTCTTACGGGTTAAGTAGTAGTTGTAGCAGGCTAGGGTTAAAAATGACTGGTGGCTAAAACACGATATTATGTCATACAAGTGGCCGCGCTTTCGCTTAGTCTCTAACACCCTGGTGCGGCAATTTTTATTTAACAGATTCACAGATATACGCCATCTGTGGTAGACTATATGCAAAGGCTGAATATTAAATAAATAAATTATATAAATTACTTATGTCATTTAAGGTAGCAATTTAAGAACGTAAATAAATCATTGCCAGACACCTGAGCGTCTTTTGACTTATTTATCAAAAACAATCAATTTGACACCTAATAATTTCAACGCCAATCCATCAAACGAAAACATCATATTTCGGAAACATCATCCTTCAAAAATAGCGCGATAACTATTGATAACATAATAGTAAACCTCGAAAAAGAAAAGAAAAAATAAGCCAACTAATCCCCAACGTTCTTAAATCAATCTTTAAAAAAAATTCGCAGACCTCACTCAATCAGAAATACGCCGATCTTATGTTTTTTTTTATTTCTTTTTCACAGCCGAAGGCACTCAGCCCGCCATAAACTGCCAGCAAATTATACACGTTGCTTTTATTTTTAATTGCTGCGCGGAGCCACCGTCTTCGCCAGCGGCCGCGGCCCTTCCATATTTGAATTATGGCGCGCGGACACGTGATTGGTCCGTGGTAGCGCCGGTCCCGGTACATCGCATTTACGATGCGTTCATGTGTGGCAGATAGCATCTAAAATGAAACCCGTCTGAGTTATTAAGTTTTTTGTTGGCGCACAACACTTTAATATATATTTGCGTATGTGTTAGGCTGGAAGTGTGGCGCATGTCATTATGATGTTACACGTTTTTGCCCTTTACTTAATATAAATGTTTCTAAACTACACTTATTTGTAATCTATGTATTAAAGTATGTAATGTGGGTAATATTATGATTGATCGTGGGATAGTTTCTAGGCACAATTTATTCTACTTATCTAGCTATAATCTATTCGCACTCCGCGAATTGAAGTCACCACAAAATATGAATCCGCATCCACATAATCCGATAAAAGACAATAGGTAGATACCTACGCAGGGGCATTATAATACAACAAAGACAATAATATAGGTAAACAAGAGCTCACAGGAATTCCACCCTTGAAGCTGAATCAACACTAAAAAAGATAGTTGACCAATTAAAACACTTCACCTCACAGCTTACTTGCACCCATTGTCCCCGTCACAAAACGAATTTACGCTGCGGCGGAGCACGTGCTAAGTTAAAGCCTAAACGAAATTTTCCGACCGACGAGATTTTCCCAGAAGTATAGAGGTGAATTTTTCAGGTCTGCGTGGATGACCGAATCCGAAATTAAGAGGAATACCTAAAAATACTGAAAGATAGAACAAATTCTAAAATTCCTCTCCTAACGCAAACGGGTAGGTGTTAAGGTAACGGAAGAAAAAAATGCTAAAAATACCTCCTTCCTTTACTTTGCCGTATATCATTAGTTCCTAGAATTTGATCCTTATTAGCAACTTTATCGAATGTGCATGTGAACAGCATGTCCTTTTTTTCAAAATCATCGTGTCGATTCCTCAGAAATATATCACAAAATTCAAGTATGCAGTTTTAGTTTTCATCAAAATCGGGCTCGAGATAGATTTGGATTTGGCGATCCATGCAAAATTCCCCCTGTTTATGGCAAAACTCAGATTTTGGATAGACCTACTATTATATATTTTTTATGAATTTTGTATTTAATTCTACGCAAAAACAGTAAAACGCATACAGCCTTGTCCATAAAGCCTACAACAAAAAATCCTTTTATGGAAAGACTTACTACCGTGCTAGCCTTAGGCGTTAAAAATCCGATACTAGGCTAATGGCCAGTCTAGTGTCAGAATATTGACAGAGGCTGACAGCTGACCATCGGAACTGACAGGTCGTAGCTCAGAGCGACCGCTTTACCGATTATGCCACTGATCGGCTAAGTTAAAATTAATTTTAGCAGATATTCTCACGCATACATGAAGGGTCGCTGTGGGTTAAGCGCTTGCTGTGAAACGAGAGGATGTGGGTTCGATACCCGCGCCGAGATTATTGTGTATGTGGCCATTGGGTCACAAATATTTGGGTCTGGGTGTAGTAAGACCAAAAACTCTTGCTTTGTTTGTAATACGCAAGACACAAAACTTAGCATCTATTGTGGGCTCAAGTTTATGTTCTTATGTGACTGTTGGATGAATATATGCATGAATTAATTAAATATGAATATATCATGTTAATTAATTCATGCATATACCGGGTATATCAAGACCGCGACTGAAAACGAAGCCAGGTGGTAGTTTTAGCGGCTACAGACACAATGCAACTCAAAATTTTGCAAAATAAGCGACGGTTTTTTTTTTAATTTTTTAAAAATCATCGTTTTTGAGGGGTAAATACCTAGTTTTTGCAAAAATAGTAATTTAAGCCCTTACGTACCATTGCGTGTTTAAAAATTAAGCGATTTACGTCATTATTTTAGAAAAACTATGTATTAATCACTCAAATACGACGATATGTAAAAAATAAGAAAAAAAAATTGTCGATTTTTTTTGTAAAAATTTTACTTGCATTGTGTTTGATATGACTAATACTACCTCCTGGCTTCGTTTTCGGTCGCGGTCTTGATATACCCTGTATAAATTCACGCCTTTATCCCAGTAGGGGTAGGCAGAAACGCCACCAGAACACCCACATTTAACCATGTAGGTATGTCCGTCACATGATGCGATAAGGGGCGAGCCTATCGCCATATCAGGTACAAATTCCTGACTCCGCGTTGATAATTAAGAGAAAAATCCAATATCAATTTGCCTGACCCGGAATTCGAACCCGAGACCTCAGCTTTGTAATCGTACCGTAGTACACTACGCCACCGATGCAGTCCGTATTTGTCAGTATTTAGATCTTTGCTTCAATAAAGAAATATTTAATTCTGCCATTAAAATTGCTCGTGCCATTTGACCCTAGTCTTGTAGTCAACACTAGGTTTATTTTAATCCTACTGCTACCCGCAATAGAGCCATACCAAGTATAAATTCCTAGGCGATTCCTAAGAAATTACCTAGTGCGGTAAGACCACCGGTATGGGACCCGCGCTGTGTGAAACCGTGTTCACGGGTTCGAAACCCCAGGTAAAACGATGACTTCGGAGTTATACTTATTGATAATAATTAATCAATTATCACAACTATTTCGGTGAAGGAAAACATTGTGAGAAAACCAGCATACGATAGTGATTTTAAAAGATTTTCTTTGGTAAATAATACGCAAATGGACCAGCGTGGTAGACTATGGCCGAAGATCGGTATTAGAGAAATCCCATGCCCAGCAGTGGACGATTATTTGCAACAGTATACCCTACTTATCTCATTTTTATAAGCTCATAGGCCGATAAGCTTATTTACTATGTAGTGGAATCGAATGCGACGAAATCTAGGTGACCTAGATTGATAATGTACTATTAGAGATTACAAATTGGTTGAGTAAAAAAATACCTTGTCGAATATAAAACCAAAAGTTCCACCTGCCTGATTTGGAAGCAATTATACAAAATAGAACCAACTTTTTACATTTCATAAATTATTACAACATACATTTCCTATATTATTTAAAATATTTTTTATTAGCGAAATTTACTAAGACCGTTATGCTTTCCCTTTTCCCAAATTTAAGCCAAATGTGAGCATAAAATCACCATAAGCTATTGAGGTACTAAATTAAAAAAAAATCTACCAAACAACTATGCTTGTAATATAACTAAGCCATAATACTAATATTATTATCTACGAAACTACAGGTGTACCTTATTTCCACTTCCCGTCCTACACGTTTACACAACGACAAGCCATATTGACGAAGGTAAATGTACATCAACCCTCATTGCAATTCACGTAGTGTTCACGACGTAATCTAAACCATCAACCCCTCGTATATGGAAATTTTATTTCCCTCCACTTCATAAAGATAATCAAATATCGCGCGCGACACGAGGTATCACCGGAAAGAAGTTGCGTTCTGAAATACTCCATACAACCTTCATTAATAATACACGTATGATACAAAAAAAATATTGTTCAATGAAGTATTTTCTTATGACAAAACATGTTATTTAATTTTAACTAATATAGTTTTTAAAATTCCAAATTAGTTTTTATGCAACGTCTGCAACGTCTGCAACTTATGAACAAAATCTTCAACGCGTTTCTGAACGTTTCACGGAAATGTCAAAATAATGACATAACCGCAAAGCAAAGTCCGCAAGGTGAACACTGTTTTCCGATTAAAGCCACAGTTTATTAATTATTTGAATGTGAGTGCTACAGTGAATTATACGGCAAATACTACAACAATCATGTCTTACGCCCTGATGCGCCATTTGCGCCGAACGGTGCTGTTAACGCAGCAAATTCGGTGTGAAACCGTCGTGACCAACCTGACTCCCGAAGACCTGGTATTTAAGCCTCCCCTGGCTCAATGGAGCAAGGTTATCCGGGAAGCAGAGAAGATAGTGGGCTATCCTACATCCTTCATGAATCTACGATGGTTATTGAGCGACGAATTCGCTAATTTGGCCATGCATTTGAGAAAAATGGTAAGCATGTTTTCTTTTAAAAAATCGCTTTAAAACATAATTTTGATGCCTTGTCAGGTAATTATAAATGAGATTGATATTTTTTTAATTGTTAGTCAAGGAAGTTGTAAATAATGTAGTTGTTAAAGTTAATAATGTATTATGTAATACATCCGCGATGCGTGCAACTCGCGTGCAATATTATTCAGCGCCAAGGTTATTTCCTGCCGAATGTTTCTTACGGAAATGTGAACATGATTTGATTGACCGTGACATTTATTAGGCATATTAGAATCTAAATGAAGTAATTTAGTATTACAATATCCTTAAAATATTATGATGCCATGTGGCCCTGATAAGACAAAAAATATTTTGATTAATGTTCAGACTAACAAAAAAATTGCTTTAGCTAAAATATTAGTTTTCAATTATTATTATTAATACTTGACTGATTTTAATTATTACATTTTTGATATTCAATATGATAAATAATACACTGATAAATACCTTAATCTATACTTAATTTACATTGGTCAAAATCTAATCAAATTGTAATTATTGGTTCAAAATTACTCAAACCCGTTCAGGTCTAATTGGTGTAATTAAATCTTTTTTATCAATTTTTGTTAATTAGCTCGAAGGAAAACCAGTATTTATTGAAATTACAACAGCTGCCACTACACACATGGCATGCTATTTTGGTACATAATGTAGGCCACTACACATATTATTTACATACAAAATGTACCCATATACCAAACAATGAGATAATTATTTACTGTAGACCAAGGAAATAAATTTAATACTGCACTGTATAAGCCCATATACGTCCCACTGCAGTGTGTGGGCCTCCTCTACAATTGAGGATATGATTCAGAGTCATTAGGCCACATAGTCCACCATATAGATATAATAGTTCTTACCAAAACAAGCAAACATGGTGGTCTTATCACTCAATGCTATAACTTGCATGAGATAGATATAAGAGAAAAGATAAGAAGGCAATCATATTTTCTCCAATGGAAAAACCCCAGTTAACTCTATAATTTGCTATATAAATCCCTTATAATTCTATTGTTATTCTTATTTGTATGCTGAATTATGTTAAATACAAAGTTACAGGCAATAAGTACAAATCTAGCAATATAATTATGATACACATTCTAACATGTTTCCTCGGTACAAAATCATTCTACATATTGTAACAATATAGCTTAATATTATTGTCCATGTAATGCACAAATTAGCCTCTTGGGGTAGTAAATGCTCAGGTCTTATATAAAAATAGGAAGAATATAATATTCTATTAATAAAGTTCCACCAAGTATTGGATTCAATACTTATTAAAATATTCAAGAATATATGGTCCTCATAAATATTTATCGCTATTCTTTTATTAAAACTACAGCCTCAATATTTCTTTAATTTTGTATTAGTATTCTACAACATTGATTCCATTTCAGGTGGGCAGTAACCATCCAATAGTGAAAACAGCAAAAATGCTTCTATACAACGAACACAACAATCTACAACCTTGGGGTCTAATTATTTTACTCCTATCAAAAGCCGTTAGTGCACCGACTACATCATTACAAACCACTGAAGTTACACAGAACCAAAGAATTGTTGCTGAACTTACGGAAATGATACGGACAGGCCACTACGTCCACAGAGGGCTTCTAAATATCCCACCACACAACCGTACCAGTGGTACGGAATCAGCAATGTTTGCCAACAAAATTGCCATATTAATTGGAGATTACCTTCTTGTGACAGCAAATGGCATGCTTGCAAGGCTAAAGAATCAAGATTTGTCCTACTTAATATCAACAGCATTAAGAGACTTGAGCGAAGGAGAGTTCTTCGGAAGGAGAGATGAACAAAACATGCCATTACCAGGCAAACCGGTACAAAACAGCACAGAACAGTTCCAAATATGCAGTGATACTTTGCCATTAAACGTGAGTGATACATTAGGGTCACCAATTCGTGAGTGGACATTAAGGACCATGTATAACGGTGGTACATTATTCGGTAGGGGATGTCAGAGTGCTTTATTACTGGCCGGTCACAGTGCAGAGGACCAAGAAATTGCCTACAAATTCGGTTGTCATTTATGTTTAGCGTGGCAAGCCTCTGCTGAACTACAAAAGATTACAAGCAAGGAAACATACTCCTTGGTCAGCGCACCAGCGCTATTTGCTTTGAACAGCAATCCGGAATTGTACAGTGTTATAGAGAAAGCAAATAATGTGTCGGATATTAATTTAGAGGAATTTAAAGAGGAGATATTGAAAACAGACGCGGTAGAACAGACTAGATTGGTATACGCAGAGAATGCTAATAAGGCAAAGGGTTACGTACAAAAATTTGGTAATAATCAGTCCGTTGACACGATATTACGAATGATAAAAACCATATAATGTTTAATAAATTTTAGTTATCAGCTGCCTCGGTGGTGTAGTTGTATTACGGTACGGCTACAAAGCTGAGGTCTCGGGTTCGAGTCCCGGGTCGGGCAAAGTGGTATTGGATTTTTCTATTCATTATCAGCCCGGAGTCAGGAATTTGAGTCCGATATGGCGATAGGCTCGCCCCATATCACATCATGGGACGGAACATACAAGGCGAAATGTGGGTGTCCTGGTGGCGCCTCTGCCTACCCCTTCGGGGATAAAGGCGTGAGTTTATGTATGTATGATTAGGAAATTTCGTGGGATATGAAATTAGGCCATTATTTATAGAAAATTTTACGCTGTGTTGGATAGAGTTCGTATTTTACTGAAAAAAATAGTAAAAAATAGTTCGGTGGTGAACTTGAATTTCAATATCAAATATGTACAGAAAAAGTCATGGTAAGAAACCAAGAACGAAAAATGAGTATCAATAAATAACGACAATAAAAAAATCATCGAAAAGTAGGAATTGCCCAGTCAAAAAGATAAAAGATATCTAAAACATCACAATGTCAAGAGCATCAGTCCATTCTGCTCAAAGGATCTTTTTTTACTCTTATTACACGTTAGAAACGTAACATTCGAAAATTTTCTTTTATACTTTCGCCCATTGTTCAAACGCAATCGCAATTGTTCTCATCAAATATTTAGCTAACATTACTAGTTACTTTTATGTACACACTAGGTACTAACAAAGGAACAAAAAAAAGAGGCTAAATAAATCGTGAATATCGAAGTTATTAATCCTATATCTGATCCTTTGAGCAGCAAGTTTAACTGATATATTTAGTAATAAATTAATGTATGTAAATATAGTAGGAATCACCAGTATTTTGTACCAATCAAAGAAGTTTATAATATTTGTTTTTATATTTTAGTTACGTTTGAGAAGCTTTATTGTTATTTGAACGTTACCTACTAGTTTTTAAGTGGTAAAATATATTTTACATATCATATTTTTGTTTTTTTTGTTCTCTTGATATTTTTAAAAGTCATACAACAACCATAAACAAGCAGTTCTAAGTAATAAATACGCCCAACAGTCACATGCATAGTCGTGACCCCACACTAAAATCGAGTCTTGTGTCGTGGATATCAGGAAAGGGACTACGACAGACCTTTCGGTCTCGCAAACACCCAGACCCGAAACGAATACCTGTGAATCACACAAATATTTGTCTCGGTGCGGGGATCGAACCCGCTGCCGAGAACAGGTCGTTTCACAGCCGGCGTCTAACCAACCGCGCCACGGAGACTGTCAGGCTTATGGCTTAGGAACTTACCCTCCTTTGTGCAACATTTTATTGATAAAAATAAAATAAAGCTTAAGCCAAAATGAATAGAGGTATATTCACTTTTCTATATACTGTAAAGTTTCACTGTGAATAATCATTGCCATTTTTTGTAGCGCCAATCTCGCATCCTCGACCGGAAACTTTTCGCTGTACTTCAAAATCGTCGCAAACTCCACATCCAAAAGCATAGTCAAGTACTCCAAGGCCCTCGTACTCCTTACCGCGTAGTACAGCTGCTTGTACTCTATGGGTTTCTTCTCTAGTTTGGCCTCTAAAATATGGCCATATAAAGTGGGATACTCCCACAATGCCAGGATAACTGGCGCGCCAACCACCGAGTACGAATACGGGTGGGTGAAAAAATCTTTCACGTCTAAGTAAAGTTGCCAGACTAATGCCAAATGCCCGCCTAGTATGTATGCGTCTCGTTCCATCTCTTCTCCACGCTGTGCCAGCTTCATGGCCGCCTGGCAACCCTTGCCAAGGATGCTGCCAGAGGTGAGCATAGTCCGGAGCGTCCATTCATCTTTGCCCTGGCCTAGGAAGTCGTTTGAACCGAGTTTTCCAAGGTTATTTTCGTTCTCCCAGTCGTACGGAGCAATCACTTCATTGCTACCTGTTCGGGTAATTTAATTATAACCATAAACGTGGAATAAGAGCCCCTAATTAAACCGGTGATGAAATAGATACCTACTAGAAACCGATTATTATTTCGAATTTCAAGCAAATCTTATCTGTCTTCGTTGAAAGCATGAAGATCTATAGTTGTACGTACATTTTGTTTAAATAGGTAATAATTATTTTATAAATTCAATTTATTAATATAAACTCATAAATTTATCGCAAAACACCCGGATCTCTCTACGACCTGCCATAATATTAGAGGCGGACGAACCTAACTTTTCGGACCTACAATTTATATCATTCGTCCTTACCTTTAGGTTGCGTTGGTAAAGGATTATTGTCGATATCGTGCTCGCCGAAGAAGTCTCCTTCCACCAGGTCTCTCAGACCGGTGGAGATCAACTCTGTCACGTCGTTGTTCCGAAGACCACCCAGTTGCTTCAGACATTGGGCTAAGAGGTAATCACCTGGAAAAAAATAATTAAAATTATCTTTATCCATTTGTTATAGATGTTAGAAAGAGGTTTGCTATGGTTTGTCGTAATGTTAATCCCCATTGGATGGAGGCGTGTGTGCATAATATGTCATGTGTGTATGTATCGTGTTTTAAAAGAGTGTTTCTGTATTTGTTTCATATCGCATTGCTCCACAACTATACAAGACATAGGCATACAACGTTCCGCATAGGTGCTGACTAAAAATATTATCATTAAAGTCTGAATTGCGTTTACACTTATTATTTCAACTTTACAACCCTACTGAAACAAAGTACAGTTGATACTCATAACTTTACCAGATCTAAATTAAAGTAAAGGAAGTGTCTGGCAATAATACGGATTGATTTAATGAGGTGACTGACCGCAAACCCCTTTGTGTGATTTGGCCACTTAACTCGGTGTGACGACTTAAATAGTTTAAAAATACTTCGACGTTACCAAGTGTGTATATCTCGAGTACAGGTTGACCCTCAGACTTTAAGTTTTTAATCTGCTTTTTTTATTGTTTCAAACATCTTTGCCATCACCAAAGGCTAGTTGTAAGTGTAAAAAGTTGAGATTTTTTTTTGTTGCGATGAATGGCGAGACGATCATGCCACTTGGCTGATGGTAAGTACCGTTCATGGACAGTAGCAAAACCAACCATGAATTACAAAATGATGCTTGGTATTCCACTGCGCTCGCCATCCTGAGACATTAGATGTTAAGTCTCATTAAGTCCAGTAGTTACTTTGGCCACAATGTCCTTTAAACCGGAACACAATAGTGCATATTGAGTAGGTATAAAGCTACAGCACAAATGGATCATCTCCTGCCTTATGGTTCCACTGTCTCATACAAAGCCAGACATAAGTAACAGGTTTGCTATTACATTTCGCTCGGTGGGTGAGATTTTGCTGATAGATAGATTTTGCTGATATACGTATCCAACCGAATAGTCGACACCGTACACAATGATGAAAAACTCGACAGTGACACTGCGTGTGTTACTGTCGAGTTTAAGGTTCAGCCTGCATCGCACTTGCCACTGTCTGTATCAGTCCTACTGCAGGGAACGAGCCTCCTCTACAATCGGGAGTACGATTGAGAGTGGCTAGGCCATATAGTCCATCACGCTGGCCTAGTGCTGGTTGGCGGACTTTACATAACGTAGAAATTCTTTTTCATCACTAGGGTATACATGTTTCCACATTATTCTTCAACTTTATATTGCGTGGTTATTGACTATCAATACATACATGACTCCAAAAATTCAGAGGTGTGCCCTGTGATTTGAACTTGCGACCACCGTGAACATGTTGACAGCCACTAAGTGAATAAATAATCAAATTACCACCTCAGTGTAAAATAGAAACAAACCAAATTGAAACACTTACCCGTCAATAAAACAATCTTATTCCCGTACAGCAGGTCTTTGTATTTATCTTCCCCCTTCGCCTTTTCACCTTTCTTCTCCTGAAGGTTGACCATGGTCTTATGTATCACGTGGCCTGTTCTCTTCATTTCCACGATCTCTGCCAGCGCCCGTTGCGAATGAAGAACTCCGGAGTCATAGTGGTCCCTGGTGTAATCATTGGTGTTGAAGCCAGCGGCTTTGGAGACGAGCAGGATGATGAGGCCCACGGATTGAAGGTTGCTTTTGGAGCCTATGAGAAGGTTCTTCGCTGATTTGAGGAGGGGGTGGTTTGTTCCAACCTGAGTTAGAAAATTAGGATTGAATTATCTTGTGTCGCTATTGCAGAGTCACATATGCTATAATATTGTATGGTTATGGTTCGCTGATCACGCCGGGGGCAGCACATTTTTAAATGAATATATTTGTAGTTCATAGAGCTTCAAATACGTTTGACGTTCCCTTTAGCTATGTCAGATTATGGTAGTATAGTTATTTTTCTTAAGTGGGCTAGATACTATCAAATGGTCCATTTTACGGTGTTCATTTTATAAAAGCGTTCACAAAAGCAGAGAAAACGAAGGTGCATGTCGTTGAAAAATTACGATAGTTTTTTGTTTATTATTGCGGACGGCCTCCGTGGCGCAATTCGATTGACGCCGGCTGTGAAACGAGAGGCCACAGGTTCGAACCCCGCAGATATTTGTTTGTGGGACCGAAAATCTTCGTAGTTTCAGGTACCCACGACACAAGGCTCGATCTTAGTGTGAGGTCAGAACTATGTATGTGACTGTTGGGTGTATTTATTTATTGTAATAAACAAAATCTTAGGCCACGAACACGTTCTGGACTTCCATAAAGCTCACCAGCTTCCTCAAATGTATAGCGGTGTTGGCGATCTCGTCGTTGAACAGCCAGCGCAGGTTGAGAAAGGATGTGGGGTACCCCACGATCTGCTCCGCCTCGGAGACCACCTCGCGCCAGCCCCGCTCCTCGTTCTGGACCAAGCCACCTAACTGGTACGCTTGTCTGCTAGTGGAACTGAAGGAAAGGTATATTAGTAAATCAATGGTTTAAGTTTTTTCGAGAGTCAAAATTTATCTAGTAGAGTATATTTATTCCATGGCTTTGACCCTAAATTTAAATATAAGTGCTCGTATAAATATAAGTGACTGCCTCGGTGGCGTAATTGTACTACGGTACGACTACAAAGCTGAGGTCTCAGGTTCGAATCCCGGGTCGCGCAAAGTGATATTGGGTTTTTCTATTAATTATCAGCCCAGAGTCAGGAATTTGTGTCCGTTATGGCGTTAGGCTCGCCCCCTATCACATCATGGGACGGAACGTACAAGACGAAATGTGGGTGTCCTGATGGCGCCTCTGCATACCCCTTCTGGGAAAAAGGCATGAGTTTATGTATGTATGGAATCTGAATCCTTTCGTTTGTCACCCAATCACTCATCGCACCATTGATAAGCTATAGATAAGTACACTTACAACTTCCTAAGATTATCCCGTGGAAAAGCATATAGCCGTCGTAAATTTTTCTCGCAAACACTTATTAGTTTCCGCATTTTTTATACATACAAAATTTCCATAAAATATATAATTCAATTTTTTAAATTATGGATCTATACAAAATAACTATTAAAAGCAGAATAAAAGGTTAGTCAACGTGACGTGTCATGTCAGAAAGAAGACTATAATAAATATTACTAAAGAGGTAGAATGTTTTAGCTGAAATGCCAAAAAGTCGGAAGGGAGAGATACGGTAATGATTTTAACAGTCGATTTATGTTCGTATTGATTAATTATTAACAAAGAAACGCCAAGCAACCACGTCTTTTTCATGACAGAAGGAATAAACGCTCCTTTAAACCCACAAAACCTAAGTACCTAGATAGGTGCGTTACCTAGAAAGTCTTTCTAAAAAGAGAAAAATGACATAGTACGTATAATTACTTGTCTCTTTCGTATAAACATGAAGGAAATATTAATTATTTATAATTATATAAATAAATTCACCCAAGACTCACATACATAGTCCTGACCCCACAGTAAGATCGAGTCTTGTGGTTTGGGTATCAGGACTTCGAGAGACTTTTTCGGTCTCACAAACACGCAGACCCGAAACAAATACGTGTGGATCACACAAATATTGGTTTTGGTGCGGGGATCGAACCCGTGGCCTCGCGTTTCACAGCCGGCGTCTAACCAACTGCGCTACGGAGGCTGCTTATTTATAAATACTTTGTTGTACACCACACAAATGATTACAAATTAAAACGTAAGGCGCATAAATATGTGTAACAATCGGCGGTCTTATCGCTGTTGGCGATTTCTACCAGACAACCTTAATATGAACTGGAATGAACGGAACTACGAAATATATGGGTGGTTACAACATAGGGAAAAACAATATAAAGAACTGTTAAGGAATTATTCATCTGTTTATTTAAATATTTGGTTAACTTTATGAAACTAACTAATTAAATGTATAAATTCCAATCCTTTTTTAAAAATATCAAAATACTAAAGCGTATCAATCTTCGCGAACACAAGAAATTTAAAATAAAAACGATTATGCAACATGCAAGTATAGATCAACAATTTGCGAATATCCTAATTATTTTATTCATCAGACTATACGTACCACTAAAACTAGACCACACAAAACACCGAACCGCTAAATTAATCCCAAATTTAAAAAAAAACAGTAAATAAAATCGATGCGAAGTCGGGTGAGGCGCATTAGCACTGGATCATTTCTAACGGGCGGTTTAAAACAGGCATGTTATTGCAACAGCCCCCTGCTGCGCGCCTGATTAAAATCATACACGGGACCGCGGAATGCAAACTGGTTGCTGAGGCGTTCTCGGGAATGACGGGGTATGTGCCCTGGTAGTGACCTTAATAAGGCTATATTTGATGGAAATATGTCCAATACTTACTTTAACACCAAAAATGTCCCAAAGCGCTCTAACAACCTCGCTTTAGGACTTAATGCCATGGGAAATGTGTGTGACGCAGGGACCTACAGGTTTTTGTATCCTTATAAATCATTTGGGAAATCGAAAATTGATTTAAGAATAAATTTCCAAAATCTTATTTTTTTTATTTTTACGATAAAGTATGATTAAATAATAAATTTCCAAAATCTTTATCTCTTTATTTCTACGATAAAGTACAGATTGATCACAGTAGCGAAAACAATATGACTCAGGGCTCTCGCATGCGAGTTAGTGGCATAATGGCAGACTTTATTTTAGCTTATTAATTAGCGGCAATCTCCGGCGGCCGCTCAATTAACAAACCTTGATTAATTGTAATAAATTGTTGCGAAATTATGTAATGAATTTATACTCTCAAGTAAACGTTGAAGGATTA
The DNA here is from genome assembly GCA_949752805.1 of Deilephila elpenor. Classification (NCBI taxonomy): domain Eukaryota; kingdom Metazoa; phylum Arthropoda; class Insecta; order Lepidoptera; family Sphingidae; genus Deilephila; species Deilephila elpenor. Next base: position 11,531,181 of record OX457113.1, read on the forward strand.
AGTATGATTAAGTTTAATAAATATAGATAATTTTACTATTAACTATGGGCATAAAATTAGATATATAAATTACTCCGTCTTTATAACTAAGCACAATCTTTCTTAATTACATACATAAACTCACGCCTTTATCCCCGAAAGGGTAGGAAGAGTATGTTCCGTTCCATGATGTGATAGCGAGCGAGCCTATCACCATATCGGGCACAAATTCCTGACTCCGGGCTGATAATGAATAGAAAAACCCAATATCACTTTGCCCGATCCGGGATTCGAACCCGAGACCTCACCTTTGTAGTCGTACAGTACAACGACGCTACCGAGGCAGCCAAGTATTTATTCCCGCCAAAATAAGCCCCATTTTCATAAATGTCAAACTGACGGTTCTATGCAGCCAGTGTAACGCATCCGAAAACAAGCTCAATTTACGCGCACGCGTCCCCATTGTTGCCTACGGATGTCGCTTCCGGTGACATTTCAAATTTAAAATTTCGAACGGAGATAATTTTCTTCACGGTCAGTGATTTAAGGGTAATTTTAAATTTGGAACAACGATCTTATTCTTCACGGCCTGTAATTTAAATGTCACGATGTTAATTTGTAATTGAGTAAAAGCTTTTTTCTGAGTCAATTCAAATGAAACTTTACAATACATATTTATTTAAGAGTATATCTAAAAAATAATTAAAGGTCTAGAAAGCACATCGGCAAAAACATGAACAGTGCATAGCCTGAAAAAATTAGCCGTTTTTATATGCTTTCAAAACCCAATCCATCCATCCATCCATCAGCCAAAGGACGTCCACTGCTGAACATAGGCCTCTCCCAACGATTTCCACAGTGACCTGTTGGAGGCAGCCTGCATCCAGCGACGTCCCGCCACATTTACCAGGTCGTCTGACCATCTTGTGGGTGGACGTCCTACGCTGCGCTTTCCGCTACGTGGCCTCCATTCGAGAACTTTTTGGCCCCATCGGCCATCAGTTCTCCGCGCTATGTGCCCCGCCCATTGCCACTTCAACTTACTAATCCGTTGGGCTATGTCAAAACCCAATACCTACATGAAACTACTATCTACTGGCCGCACGTTCGTTTTATCTGTCACAATAGCACGCGAGTATATGAACGAACAGCCCTTGTTTCATTCACATAAAAAACTATATAGCTACATCAATAATTTCACAAATACTGCCTTACACGTAATCAAATAGTACCTGTTAATGTCATCATCTAAACTAGTTATTCTAACACGGCCTTTAGTAAAGTAATCGGTCAGTACGTCAGACCTTTTCTTCATAATCGGAAACGTTTTTTTCCATTAGAGTCCATATCTACATCTGTTTTACGAAAGGTTAAGCGAACAATGCCCCGCGATGCGTTCGTGATAAACTAAAGTGGTAATTAACAACAGATGGACGATCAAAACAACACGAAATAATATTTAATAATACTACGGGTTTCCGACACCCGTAATTAATGCTTGGACTAGTTGATGCCAGCGGCGTTTGTGTCCTTCGGGACGCGGGATTGCGTCCCGGGTAAAATGTTGAGGTATACGATAGAAGAAATAGTAAATTATTATTTTTAAATAAGAATAATCATATAAAACAAGATGCTGTAGAAATCTTTGGGAGAGGCTTATGTAGAGCAATGACTGAATTCTTGTAGAATCTGTCTTATATACATCTCAATTATTATAGACCAAACCCCATCTTCAATTATATCATTTTGATCTTAACAGTATTTTAATCCTTTGGCGAGACATTACGCCTGTCTTTCATAAAACTAATGGGCCATATTAATTCAGAAGCAAGGAGACCGCCAATCATTTCTTAAAAATGCTCGTACTTTAAATGGTGCAAAAAAATCGTACAAAAACTACTGGTATTTACTATTCCTCGTTAATAAACTCTTTTAACTAAAATATCCTGACAGAAAATGTTTTGTTTCTTGATAGCCAAATGATAATATATGGGCCTTTGCAGTTGCAACTAGCATTTCAGTGGATTGTCTCGACTTCTAACATCTATCATCAGCCACTTACGTAAAAGATTTCAAAAAACACCAGTAGTTAAAAAAATATATCAATTCTACCAAGCTAACAACCCATAGACAATCTCACGTTTTGATTCCAAGCAAAATGCATTATTTATGTATTTAGTGCAAGGTGTCTATAATCAAAATCCTTTTTCAAATGTTAAAAATTTAAAAAGCGAACGCGTTGTGTTGCCGCAATTAAAAAAAATGCACGCTATCATTAAGTTAAAGGCTTAATAGCTGCCCGTTTATAATTACTATGGTGTATGTGTAGGCAGACTTTGTGCACGCTACCTCACGCGACAACACTTAGGCGTGGCGCAGAAATAGGTTATGAGATTAGGATTTTCGTGTTGCAAAGTTGCTAGGTTCTATCACAACAGGTTTTAAACATTAACTAATGCGCACGTTTTATTTTTAATTATTACTTACAGACTTAAAAAAATAACATGCCACATGCCATAATTTAAGGAGATCATTTCCTAAATTATTATTTACATTCAAGAATAGCATGAAATAGGTGGATATAGGAGATCTATCAGATCTAGATCCGATTTATTTTATTGATAATAAACTACCAAAGCCAACTACTTATCATCATTAACAATCATAATCCTTAATCGATCCATTATGGTATATCACATTTGACCCAATGATTCTCTTATTGTTTATTTAGTAATCTTCCGGTTGCTAAAAATGACACAGTTGCAAATTACTAAAATACATGCCTAACTAGCTCCGCCCGGGTGCAGATATACTTTATGAAAATATTTTATTACCTATCTTCTATTGCCTATGTAATGTAGGATTCTTATGACGAAAAAACTATTCATATCGGTCCAGTAGTTTCAGAGCCTATTTAATGCAAACAAACAATCAAATCTCTCCTCTTTATAATATTAATTTAGATAAAAAAATAAAGTCAACAATTTTAATATCTTTCATTTATTTTACTTTATAAAACTTCATACTTGAATTTGATATGCAATGTGTGACAAGAGGCGTCGCTTATCGTGGTGTATCATCGATGTGCCCGAGCCGGTGTGCGAACAACAAAACGTAGATAGTGAGTTCTGTTCCGTAATTAAGAGCACCCTTAATCGACGCAATCCCGAGTTATTTTTTAGACTAACCACTTGATTGGCTCGGTAAATACATTCTGCAATTATATACTTTCTTTATTACATGGTAGGCATTTTGATGTAAAATACAGGCATTTTTGCATATTTATAGTAACAAAAATTAGTCAATATATTTTACTGTTATAATGCATAAATTATAGAATTAATAAAACAGTAGGTATATCCTACAATTAAATTCCCAACTTAAAGTTTAACCATCATTCGCAACATTCGCCATAGCACACGCATCCAGTAAACGCACGGGTACATTAGACCGCACGGAGACCAGCGACCACATGCGGCGTAGCGACTTAACCCTGCAGTTGTTAAACACGCCGATTTATCGCGGGCATAAATCGGAACGGGGGTCATTCACGCACGTCTCGTACAAGGGTTAGGTTTTTGAACGCGTGTTGTGAGCAATATTGGAGAATACTGGAATAGAAGAATATTGTTAAATGAAGTCCAACAAGAGTATCCAGCGGCTACATGGGTATTCTACCCATTTTCAAAAAGTCTTTTAAGTTGTTCCTAAGATTAAGACAAACTATTTAAAAAAATATCAAATTTTTATTCGCTCGGCAAGTCCAATAAAAAACCATTTAAAATTTAAATTTTAAATTTATGCGCGCAAATATATGAAAACGCTAGGCGCCATGTTCCTTTAAAATGATACGTCACTCAACCAGTAAACAACCTGTGTTTGTATGAGCTCTTGGACACCGGAGGGGGTATTCTACTTACGGAATGACGTAGAATCGTTATCTATCATGGCGGCAGCCGTTTCACATATTTTTAGGACAGATAAAAAAATTGAAATTTTCAAAACGAATTATAAAATTTATTGTTTGGAAATAAAAACTGAAATTAACATATACTTATTGCTTAATGCTCTACTATATACATTTATAGTTTTTAGATTTTTTCTTTCTTATAGTAAAATACCCAATTATGTCGGCCTGTTCGACACCGAACATCAAAACGAGATACACTTGCGTGTGAATGACAGTTTTATCTACCATTGTACCTACTCGTATACAGTCGCTACCCAGGCTGATACAGAAACCTTGCCACTAGATTTTAGGCCTTCAGTAATTTGTGTCTGTCTTTGCCAACCTCTCCGACGAAACCCATCGTCAAGCAAATATTAGGTACAATCAAGTCAAGTAAATTATGCGTAAGTATATATTTATTCTAAACACCGCTATTACCTAACACAAGAACATAATGCCTCAGTAATTGTTTTCACGAAGCAATATGCCTTATATTTAACACATAACCTACAACCAATGGCTTTAAAAAGCAAAACATAACCTGGCAGCGTAATAATCACTTCTGCCGGCCGTTTAAAGTAATTCCGATGTTTTTTCGCGGGAAACCACGGCGGTAATAGGGGGGCGGTGCTTTCCTACTGGTCCGCACGATCGTAAATCGGGACCTCATGCCGATTTTAAATTACGTTCCTCCGAACACATAAGTTTTACATAAAATTAAAATGTTTAATTTTTTTTCGTGGCGCTTGAAATGTTAAAGGTGTTGTATTATACAGCCTTAAGCAAATGCTGTAATTTTATGTACTTGGGTAAGTATTTTTTTTTTATATGCAGTATCGTGTGAAAAGAGAAAGCTTTCATCGGTGCTCGGTTTCTTTTCGCGTAATGATAGTTTACTATAATTGCGTGGAAATATGTGTCCTGTTCGTGTAGTCGGATGCAATTATTTAAACTGCTATATAACTGTATTTTCCAGACATATCCTTCCTTAAACGAGCTGTGAAGATAATAGTTCTTAATGGCTGAACCTCTAGGATTGTCGATGAAATATAGACTACAGCACTGGTAAAAATATATGTTTGAGGAGTAAAAACATCTGACTAAAAATTAATGCTTTAGTAACTATTAATTTATATTATGTATTTTTTTCTAACTTCCTTTAAGAAGGAAATCATTAAACTATTCTAATCCTAGTAATCAAACATAATTAACCACACGTCAATTTGTAATTACCTGAGAACTAGCTTAATTTTGCGGTTCTGTTTATTTAATGCAGTGTTTTTTGTGCATCGTAGACATACATGCATAAACTCACGCCTTTATCCCAGCAGGGGTAGGCGCCACGAGGACACCCACATTTCGTCTTGTAATTTCCATCCATAGCCATATTAGACCCAAATTTCTGACTCTACGAGCCTATTTTGAATAGAAAAATGCAATATCACTATGCCCGACCCGGGATTCGAACCCGAGATCTCAGCTTTGTAATCGTACCGTAGTACAACTACGCCACCAAGGTAGTAGACAAACAAGGCAGCATGAAGTAGTGGCTTGTCTAATGATACCACAATCGGCAGTCGTCGCCGCTGATATAAATATTTATCAGGACGATCGCAAATGTATCCATGTCTTAAAAAGTTATCCTTTTGTATATCTTCATGAGGCACTAGTCCTAAAATACCATAGACAACCGCAAACTCAGTACGCATGCGCGGGAAATATACTAACCTAACTTTTACAACAGAACAGGGATGAGCGATTGAAAGACACAAGATGTAATTAATATGAAAGGATTGCAGTACGCAGTGGATCATACCCGCGGGTGGTTCATACTTTTAATTGTTTGACACACACACCAAGTTACATTCACTTGTAGCGGAACGCGCCCCATGCTACGATACAGCCAGCAACCTTACACATTTATTTTTAAAGTTAACTCCCAATAGTCACGTGATGTTTTTAACATTGTCTATAGTTTTTGCTCACGTGATGAACTATGCTATCTTTAATTAAGCGTATTTTGAAGGCCAATTAAAATTAGTGTAAGTACGGCTGGGAAGCGTAAATTGGAAAAAGAAAGTTTAATTTGAAAAAGCGAAGCATGTAATTTAAGCACTTTTTTATGGTTAATGAAAACGATACGTGTCTCATTATTTTTTATGAGTTTCAAGTTAGAATAGAACTGAATGTAGTTGAAGCACACGCGTCAAGTGTCTGTATAAATATCTCGCGATGTTATCTTATATAACTTCATCAATGCCAGCACTGAATAATATTTAAGTAATAATAATACGCCTATACAGGGTATATCCAGACTGCCGAAAACGGAGCAAATGCAACTAAACATTTCACAAAAAAATGCGTCAATTTCGGATTGTTCTTCCATCGCTGGATACTTATTAGCCTATCTATACTACTGCATAATGCAAGCCAGTGGTTCTTTAGCCATATTAAAATAATATGAAAGTCCATTGCTTTCTGCTTTTTCATAATTTACTTACGGGCAAATATTCATCTTAAGTTAATAAATAATCTTAAAATCACTCTTCCCGGTAATTTTTATCATACCAAGTCAATATTTTCCAAGCAAAAAACACAAAGAATTTAATGAGGCTCAAGATATTTTAGACCAAATTGACTACCTTTATTTACAGAGCCATCCAGAAAGAATACGAAACAGACATTAGTATCTTCATTTGACGCAATTATTCTAATATCTTAAAATCCAAAGAAGTAATCTGCTGACCGTACACCCCTCCGCTCATAACGCAGCACACGCGGTGTAATTTCTCATGCAAATGGCTCTGCTTGGAGCACTGTACGGCCTACAGGTTGCTCAGTAGCCGGGTCCCACTCCTTCCTTATTAATGTACACTTAACGTAATAAACATGGAACGCTGAATAACACGGAGGTCGCCCGTCACTAATTTATCGATTATCGATTATCGATTTTGATACCGGTTTTGTGGGTTATCGATTACAGACGATGCTAATTTTATGGGTGAGATTATAAAGTCACAGCTGCTGTTGATGGAGCTGCTGCTTTTGGAGTATTGGTCTCATTGACAGCCTCCGTGGCGCAATAGGTTGAACGCCGGCTGTGAAAGATGAGGCCGCGGGTTCGATCCTCGCACCGAGACAAATGTTTGTGTGAACCACAAGTATTTGTTTCAGGTCTGGGTGTTTGTGAGATCGAAAAGTCTCTCGTATTTTCTGATACCTACAACACAAGACTCGATCTTAGTGTGGGGTCAGGACTATGCAAGTGACTCTTGGGTTAATTTATTTAATTTTATTTATTGTAGCGTAAAAGTGCGTGGTGGCCTGTTGGTAACGGACCAGACGCGGCTGCCTACATGTTCACGGTGGTCGCGGATTCAAATCCCAGGGCACACCTCTGACTTTTCGGAGTTATGTGTGTATTGATAGTCAATCACCACGCACTTTAACGGTGAAGGAAAACATCGTGAGGAAACCTGCATACCGTAGCGATTTTAAATAATTTCTACGGTATGTAAGTCCGCCAACCCGCACTAGGCCAGCGTGGTGGACTATATGGCCTAACCACTCTCAATCGATTCTCTCGATTGTAGAGTAGGCCCGTGCCCTGCAGTGGGACGTATATGGGCTGATATAGATATAGATAGATTTATTGTAGCAGATGAATTTTGCTCCCATATGTGAGAGGCCGCCTGGGTAGGTTCCACCGTAATGTCTATTAGGTACTCCCGCCAACCAGCAGAGTAAATGCACTGTTGTGTTCCAGTTTGAAGGACATTGTAGCCAGAGTAACTACTGAACATAATGAAACTTCACATCTTGTGTATCAGGATGGCGAGCGCAGTGAAATGTCAAGCATTGCTTTGTAATTCATAGTGTTGTTTGGTTTTGCTACTGTCCAGGAGCGGTCGTATCACTTGCCATCAGACGAATGGCATTATCGTCTAGCCATTCATAGCAATAAAAAAAAATCACATGAATCTTTCAGGTTGATTTACTAAGCAACATATTCAAATCAAGCTCAACACAGCACATCTACTTACTAATTTCATTGATAATATTTATCTCTATATCGTATATATTACGTATGTAAGAAGCAGTACAATATTTTAATAACAGCCTCCGTGGCGAAGTTGGTTAGACGCCGGCTGTGAAACGAGAGGCCGCGGGTTCGATCCCCGCACCGAAACAAATATTTGTGTGATCCACAGGTATTTGTTTCGGGTCTGGGTGTTAGTGAGACCGAAAAATCTCTCGTAGATTCTGATACCCACGACACAAGACTCGATCTTAGTGTGGGGTCAGGACTATGTATGTGACTCTTGGGTGTATTTATTTATAATTACCTACTATATGACCTACAGCCGGATGTTACTATAACACCTATTATTAAATAAAACGTACTTGTAAATCATGAGCTCTATCGATGCAAACGTCTTAAATTTCTACAATCATAGACATTTCTAAGAATAATCCCTACGTTTCTAGTTGATTAATGTTATCTCAAGAAATATTTCGCACCATTCAACCATACATGTTTGGAATAGTCCAAAAACAGTGTTAATTTAGATATCTGCCGGCAGGATCTGCATCGTGGGAACTCTGCATAGCTGAATCGCGAAAGGGTCCGTTTGTCACCGGCCACTGTCCATCTCTGGTACATACGTCAAGTCGCTTAGATTTATAATTCGCGTGATTGATAAAGATGCTGTATACTGTTGAATTATACCTATTTGCCGTAAATAAGATGTTTTATGTGGTATTGAAGTAATCAATGTTTATTTAATAGAAGGAATTCAAAAGTATTTATTTGTGAACTTCGTTCTTCTATAAAATTTAGTAAATCATTTCTTATCATTAACGACCGTGACTTCACCTAACGCCTATACGGAAGACCAGCGCTGATATTAGGTATATCAGCATACGCTGAGTATTGCTGTTTTTGTGACTAGCATTTCATTATATATTTTTTCTTTTATATTCTCCATTTAACTCTGCTTGTCATAAATAAAAGCTTTTCTTCTTTTTTTCTTTCTTATTTAAATTCTAAGGGCACTTTAAACCAAACCCTTGTTTAAGGCTTCGTTTTGTCTATGGGTTCTGTACGACAAAATCCCTCCGACTCTTCAATCCACACTAGGTTTGTGTTTATAATTTGTTAACCTGCCATCGTCCATGCTCTTTAAATGATTAAATCAGTTTAGCATTTCTTTCTTGATTCCCGTTAGGTACTCCACTTTCTTCCATCAGCATTGTGCTTAGAAATTAACCATTACTCATGCGGTATCCAAAATTGTCAAAAGAACTTTCAAATTTACTCGTAAATGCATAATTACTCCTTCCTTACTATGGAAACTAAGGCTATAATTGAAAACACCTGATAAATAAATATAAATAAAGACAATCTTTATATACTTTCAACTCTAAATATACGTCCTCAACACAATATTCGCTATTGAAACTATGCAAGTACCCACATAAATAACATTTTAACCTTCGCCTAACATTTCAAATCATTTAAATCACAAACGAAACGCATCCACCGCGTATTTAAACACAATCGGCTCATTCTTGCCGGCACAATGCCGAGCACCGGTAAATAGAGCAAAAATGATTCCCGATGAGGGAATCAGCATCACCGGACTGTGCGACATTTAAATGTGCCGGCGCGGCGGCGCTTTTGCGACCGCCATTTGCATCCGAGATCGCGTCGATCGGCCATCTTGTTTTTTTTGGCGAGCGATGCAATGCCGCGAGCGTGGCCGGGCGACACTGAGTGAAGGATTATAGTTTTTAACTTAAGAATATTGCTTGAAATTACGCTTCTAACATTTTGCGATGAACACCACAAAAAAGGACTTCTATTTTTAATTAATAATTAATTATCTTAATTGTCACCATGTTGATGCAGATTCTTTACTTCTATTTTCAGCCAATAGCAACCAAAATCTGTCTATTTGATGCTGAAGTTCTTCACGCCATAATATTAAATGTTCCTATTTATATTAAAAGCTACTTTGTTCCAAGCTTCTTTAGATTACCACAAATCCATGTTCAACTATTACATATTGGACAGCCTCCGTTGCGAAGTTAGTTAAACGCCGGTTGTGAAACGAGAGGCCGCGGGTTCGATCCCCGAATCGAGAGAAATGTCTGTGCGGCCCACAAATATTTTTTCGGGTCTGGGTGTTTGTGAGACCGAAAAGTCTCTCGTAGTTCTAATACCTGCAACACAGGAATTCATTGATCTTAATGTATGGTGACTGTTGGGTGTATTTATTATGGATCTATTATTTATTAACTAGCCGATTACCCAGTCTCGTAGAAATGAAACGTCAGCGCACACCCAGTGTGTCACGCACGCATAACACAATCTTTGTTGCACTTTTTACCTGTTCTTTTGGTTCGGTAGCGGCATGCGCCGATGCAAAGGAGTGCATTCAATTATTCACTCGGTATTATTTCTGTTTATTACGGCGGGATCCTACGTCCAGGCTCGTCGGCAACTGATGCCTATCAAGTGGCCAAATGCGTTGCTAATTGGGTCGACGGACCGCTATGCTGTTATCTGCTAACGAAAATCCCAGGCTGGATTAGTTTCGTGCTGGGTTAATTATGACGGAGACTTGATTTGGATTTTTCGGTTTATTTGTGGCAGTGATCGAAAGTATATCTTTCTTTTCAAAAATGGTTTTATATTTGTTGCTTATTAATTTTCATTCTGGTTTGTTTTGATGCATGTTAAAAGATAACTCAGTATTCCTAAGCGATTCGTCGATTAAGTGATAAGTACCTACCTATCAGGAATTGCACTAGTTTGAATATCCCACCAAGAAGTACTTATAGTATGTAGTTTTGTACGGCCTCTGTAGCGCAGTAGGTTAGACGCCGGCGGTGAAACTAGAGACCGCGGGTTCGATTTCCGCACCGACAAATATTTGTGAGGCTCACAAGTATTTGTCTTGGGTCTGAATGTTTGTGAGAAAAATTTATCCTGAAATTTACACTTGAAAAATTCACCTGTATATTTGGGTTAATACAGATAGAGAACCAGTACCAACTCCCAAACCCATAATAAGAGAGTAACTACGTGATAAATCACTTGTATGCAAGAGGCTTCTCAGGTAGGTATTACTTATTTAAAAAATACCGTCGCTAAGTCTACATTTTCTACTACTAAACGACAGTAGGTATTTAAGTACGTTGTATTGTAGTCTGTGATTCTTGGACAAAATTCTTAGCATATCAGTGTGACAAGTACAATGCAGTGACAAGCAGTCTTCGATATTTCATCGAAGCATGTAGTCCTTAATATAATGTTACAAGAGTGTTTGCTCTTGTTTATAGGCAGGCGCACCTATAACTCGACGCGGAAAACAAACCCACGGTTTTTTTTATTATTACGTTGAATGGCGAGACGAGCACGCCATTCGCCTGATGGTAAGCGATACGACCGCTCATGGACAGTAGCAAAACCAAACACCATGAATTACAAAGCAATGCTTGGTATTCCACTGCGCTCGCCATCCTGAGACATAAGATGTTAAGTCTCATTGTGTCCAGTAGTTACTCTGGCTACAATGTCCTTGAATCTGGAACACAACAGTGCATTTACACTGCTGTTTGTTGGAGAAATAGACATTGCGGTGGTACCTACCCAAGCGGCCTCTCACATATAAGAGACCTACCAGAAAATATTATACATTTCAATCATGAACAACTCTTTCTACCTTCTCCGGAAGTTTCATGTGTATTCATTGTTGATTAAGTTGCATTAATATAGGAATAAAAGAATACATGGGGAGGGATTAGGGAACCTGCTTACGTTAATATTTTCGTGTATAGACGATTTATAACGAAGTATTATCTGGTGTAATTAAAGTTTGAATATATCGTAATATTCAATAATACGAATTTTGCCAGCGTTATTGCATACAAGCTGAATGTGATTTATGTTTCTTAAGCAATTATTAAAGGTGTTTTCTGGCAGCCAGACACTTAATGGTTCTTTTAACTTAACTTTGAACTAACAAGCAATAAAACAAGCATGTACTAACAGCAATATATTAACATTAGATCACGCGATAACATTAGAGTATTTCTTAACAATATCCCGGTAGAAGGAGAACACGAGGTCGCTGGCCGCGCGGCATCGCTCCAGCGCCTCTTTGTAAGCATCCTCGCTGAAACTGCCTTCTGTGAAACCTGGTACAAAGATATTAGAATATTCTAAAATATGCCGGGTATATCAAGACTGCGACAGAAAACGAAGCCAGGTGGTAGTTTTAGTGGTTACAGGCATAATGCAAATAAAAATTTTTGCTTGCATTTTTTTTTAAATCATCCTGTTTGGGTGGTAAACACGTAGTTTTTTCGAAACTAGTAATTTAAATCCTTACGTACCTTAAACCTTTGCGTCTTTAGAAATAAAATAGTGTACAACATTATTTTGGCAAAACTATGGATTTTTCACCAAAATACGACGATAAGTAAAAAATTACAAAAAAAATGAATTTTTTTTTGCGAAACTTTTAATTGCATTGTTTCTGAATCCGCTAATACTACATCCTGGCTCGTTTCGCTCGTTTTCGATCGCAGTCTTGATACACCCTGTATAAACACTAGCAAAAATATGCGTAAATGTGGCTTATTCTTAACAAATCCATGAATATAGGGATCTCCAGGGAAATATGATAAATTATTGTAGGCAGCGATTTGCATCCAGCAATGCAGCAAAATGTCATCCATTCCCTCACAACTCACAAGACACTGCATTTACCGTGCGAGGCCTCCATTCAATATGTTTTTGGCCGTTTTGGTCATCCAAAGTCCATTGCTGGTCATAAACACACAAGGATTTTCATAGCTGCTTGTTTTAAACATCCTTCAACCTTAATACGTCATCTAACCATCTTACACCCACCTGCCCGTCCCATTCCTACCTGTAACTAAACTTTTGTCTCTACTATCAAACACAAAGTTCATGGTAGCCCGTGCTGACTCCAACTCCGTCTGGCCAGGGTCAAGGGTGATGTTGCCGTGTTCGTCTATAGCACACATGACTGCTGCGAACACGCATTTCATCGCTACTCCGGAGTTGAGCAGGGCCAGACAGGCACAGTTCACTGCACAGGAAAGGAGCTGAAAAAAATAAGTATAATAAACAAAATTATTATCAATGGCCGTAGTAATTTGCTCAAATATAAAAATGACGTAATTCTCACAAGTACTTGTTTTAACTTAGTATAGTTGGTAGTACAATATAAATTTTATAATGAAATAAAATAATTATTTATTTATTATTTATTTATTTATTTAATACTTTTTTGCACTAAATGGACATATACAAATGCAAACTTATACAATACAAATAATAGTACAAGTGGCGGCCTTATCACACTAGGTAATTTCTTACAGGCAACCATGGGATGGATATATAAATAGGAGAAAGAAAGGGCAGTCTAAAGCGTAAAATAAATAATAATAATGTATTACTCTAAATATATATAAATATAAACATAAACACATGTAAAAATATATGAATACACACATACTTACAATACATACATACATACATACATACATGCATACAAACATACAATACATACATATACGTAAACATATTATATACTTATCCTAACATTCATTAAAGGAATAGTACTCAGCGACAATCTTGTTGAGAGAGGAAATAACTCTTGATCATTTTTTTAAATGATGGCAGTGTTCGTGCCCGTCTTACCTCAACTGGAAGTGAGTTCCACAGTCAGACAGCTTGGACAGTAAATGATTTGTCCATGAATATTAATACATAATACATAAAATAATATGCTTTTTTTGTTCTTTTATGGACTTAAGTGTGTGGTAGCCTGTTGGTAACGGACCAGACGCAACAGCCAACATGTTCATGGTGGTCATGGGTTCAAATCCCAAGGCACACCTCTGACTTTTTGGAGTCAACCACCATGCACTAGAATGGTGAAGGAAAACATTGCGAGGAAACCTGCATACCATAGCAATTTGCAGTCATTACATGATATATGAAGTCTGCCAAACCTCACTAGGCCAGCATGGAGGACTATATGGCCTAACCCCTCTAATTCATACTCTCAATTGTAGAGGAGGCTCGTGCTTTGCAGTGGGACATATGTGGGCTGATACAGTACAGTTATGGACTTAATAATATTATGTTCATTAACTCAACAGGAAGCTGTGTCATTGTAACTCACCCCTCCAAAATCCTCAAGTTCTTGTATGGTGACCGTGATGCCTGTGCGAGGGTACAAACTGCCAAGAATGGCTGATTCACATGTTTGTCGGATTGCATTCTCTTTATACCTGAAATTTCAAAATACATAATTATAAGTATAAACTTTTAATTGTGTGTGACAAAAGTAACAGTTTCCTTCAGTGTGGTATGCATTTACAAAATTACAATAAAATAATAGCCATAGTGCATTTGATTGAGAGCTGTGACAGGTGACTTTGAAGAGAGAGGCTGAGTGTTTGATTCCTGCCCTAGGACAAATGTTTGGGAACTCCACAAATATTTGTTTTGGGTGTGGGTGTAGCGAGACCAAAAATATCTTATTCTTTCTGATACCTATGAAGCAAGAGTTATCCTAACTACATAGTCCGTGTTACTAAATAGTTAGGATTATATCTGTATTGGGTGTATTTATTTTTTTCAATAATTTTACCAACCTATCTGCTACTGAAGGCTTTCCTCCCTTAGGACAGAAGATAACTTCAAGTGTGGCTTTCTCTATGCTTTGGTTTTGCATCTTAATGTCTAGTGGCCCATTCACACTCACCAGTGCTACAGTTTGACCTGAAATGATACAAGAGAATGTCTTCACACTTCACATTATACATGCTACCCAATTGATACACTTGTATTAAGTTTTAGTTTGTAGTATACATATTTTTTTTGAAACTAGCAAAATTGCCAAGATTTTTTTTATTGCGGTGCCCTATATCTGTAGGAATGCTTCTGTATCATGAGTGCTTCTACAAAAATCAAGTACACATGTATAAAAGAACCCGAACTATCTGTATAGTGTAGCGTTGCCAGGCGTCCGGATAAAGCCGGACATAGTTAGGCTTTTTGATTGCATGTCCGGCTAAAATAAACGGTGTCCGTCTTGTCCGGCTTTTGTTAGGCTTTTTACATTTCGCAAACAAGCGAGCACTGTCGCCGCGCCGCGCCGCCGAGCGTGGCCGAGATTTATGATAATAATCAATAAGACTTGATTTTACATAAAAAAAAAATGTCGTACCTATTAATACTAAGACAAAATCCTCAATAATATAGGGTGTCCGGCTTTTTTAACCAAATGTCCGGCCAAACTGGCTGGTCTGTCCGGCTATTAGGTTTGGCGACCTGGCAACGCTAGTATAGTGTAACCCAAAACAAAGTGCTCTGTGGAGTAAGCCATACAAAAAAATATCTGTGGGGTATTAGAAACAACCTCCGGAACAGAAAGCCAACTTCTTAGCCTCTTTACAACAACTTAGCCAACAACTGATCACTAATTCTAATGAGAATTTAAATTAAAAAGTATTATTAAAACTTTGTAAACAAACCTTGTGACAAAATAGCGGATCCATCAGATTTGCTCAAGTAATTGAACTCGCATTTCATTGGTTTCAATTTAAAATCCTTTACGTCCATATTAAGGGCTACCATTGCTTATATTTAGGTAGGTATATTAAATAAAAAAACTAAAAAGCAGTTCAGTTTTTATTTTTACAGCAATTTTTAATTTGATTGTTAAGACATGTGCAGGTGACAGTTTGTATAAATTTACACAAGTTGACATATTTAGCAAAACGTTTAGAAAATGTTTAGTTTTCTTTTAAATGCTAAATTATTTCAAATATTATTAGTTATGTGAATATTAATCTCAGTTTAAATTAATTTCATTATTAAATACTAGATTTAAGATGGAAAAGAAACGTAGCGTTTTATTTTTGCAATACGGATTGCAGTACGCCAGTTTTACCAAATTTAAAAACTTTATTACATATTTTATTTTATTATTTATTTTACTCTTACATTAATAATGAACACATTAAAATAAACTAATATTTTTACGCGTTGTACAAAAACGCCACAAAATAAAAAAATTGTTTAATTAAATTAAACGCATAACTCATACTTATAGCATTCTTCTATTTTTCTTATTTAACATCTCTGTCTTTTGTATTAAATTAGACGAAGACAATACGAGATTTAATGTCATTATTTCCGTATCTGTCAAGATCACAATAGCAAAGGTTAAAATTTCGTACGTGTTCGAAGAATATTTGTTTTTGCCTTTAGATGGTGTGAATTATTATTAAATAATAAACATGAAGGGGAGATTCAACACCTACGATATAATTTGCATGGTCACCGAACTGCAAAGGTAAGAAAGTAATTATAGAATTAAATAAAACAATTCTACTTACAAGAAATAAAAATATTTAAAAATCATAATCATAACCTGTTATATTTTTGTTTTGTTGCACACATTTAAACACCAGAAGCCGAAACGAATTATTTTCTGCATTGACATTGCTTAAAAATACCATATTTATTGCAAATAATTGACTAACAAAAATAACTTGCATTAATGAGTATGAACTTCAAATCTAATTTAGTTCATTTACAGCTACAATATCACAACATTAATAATAAAATTTATTAGGTTTAGAAGTTAGAACAAATTAACAAAAATAGAACAAATATTAAAACAACATTTATTTGTCAAAATATTGTTTGGGAATTTAAAATTCTTATAGGTATTTTACATAAAAATAAGTCATATCATTGCATAATGTATTGGGATAATTAGTAATAGATAGTAACCATATAGATAAGCATTTGATATCAAAGCCATATAAAGTTATTTAAACAGTACCACCATATCAAGATGACATTGTAATTGACGTTTTTTTTAGTGTTACTCACCAAATTGGGGAACATGTTTCCCTACTTAACATTTAATGCCTGTGAACCAAGGAGTCCAAATATTTTGTATCCTTCATTTTTCTACTGCTACAAATAGTGGAAGAAAGCTTTGGATAGAGACTGGTGGAAGAAGGATAGGGAGGCCTTTGCCCTGAAGTGGGACAGTATTGGCTAGAAAAAAAAATATACCTCTACATATTTGTGTCTGAAACCAGTAATGTCTTTTTAAAAAATTGACTAAATGCATAGAGTTAATTTTGCAATATACATATTTGTTGTATACTGGCCTGGATAAGTACCTGCAATGCCCCTGATGTTTAGTGCAGTGCAAAATACATAATCCATTGACAATAGATGCTTACCACTAGCTTGTTGTTATCCTAATTTTAATGGGATACACAAGCTGATCCTGAAACGTGACACTTTTATGTCTCACTATGATAGATTGAAATAAAACTATTTTTTACGGATTTTACGCATCATGACCACAAAAGCTGTAAAGTAATCGCAAAGTCAGGAAGTTATACATTAAAACATCGGAAAGTTAATAAAATTAATGTCATACCAAATACCAAAACCATAAAAATGATTTCAATGTATAACTTTCGCGTAAATCGAAGAAACCGCGTAAAGAATTACTATGATAGGTTCCCCACCATTACAAATGGTTGCAATCCTTGCAGAAACTAATAAGTCACTACCAACTGCATAAGAAAATCTATACTTTATATTCTAGTTTGGTGGGCATGCGAGTGAACCAGGTGTACGACATAAACAGCCACTCATACGTGATCCGACTGCAGAGGTCTGAGGAGAAGAAGGTGCTGCTCATCGAATCTGGACATAGGTTTCACACAACACATTTCGAATGGCCGAAGGGTCTAGCTCCTTCTGGTTTCACTATGAAGGTAAGGATATATTTGATAAATTAATACAATGAACAGATTTTAACATGCTGCTTTATATTAAAGTTTAGGCACATTTTACCAATTTTGCACATACTTTTTTGGTATTCCTGTCATGCAGCCAAAGCTCTAATGACAAAAAATTGCGGAAAAATATCATGAAGTTTATACCACAACATGGAATTAAAGGCAGCTGCGGATGTGCTCGTTATATACGATCGTGGCACGTAATATAACTCATCAATACACACATGAATCATAGGTGTGCCATAGTATTCGAACCCATGACTACCGTTTCTATATCTGCGTCCGGGTCCAATACGCCATTACACAATTATGTGATACCACAATATTCCATAGTGTTAGCATAAAAAATTCTTGCAGCTAAGAAAACACTTGAAGAACAAACGCCTAGAGAAGCTGCAACAGATAGGTGTGGACCGTATAGTAGACTTTCAGTTCGGCAGCGGAGAGATGGCATACCATGTGATCCTGGAACTTTATGACAGAGGCAACATTGTACTCACCGACTACGAGTGGACTATAATGAATGTATTGAGGCCTCATGTTGAAGGAGATAAAGTCAGGTATTTATTAAAATCATAGAGAGAAATGGTTCTTGAAAAATAATTCCACTTGCCAATGCATCTATTAACAGATATTAACTGTGCAGAAACAGGAAAATTAGTTATTGTATAAACTTTAGTGTAAACAAACAATTGCTTAACTGCCTTGCCCATCAGTGGCCTAAATGCTTTATATAAAAATCATAGATAATTTGATTTTGTATGACCTATAATATTTGGAAAGAACTGCCACAATCTAAACTATATTTCCGCCCTTCAGATTTGCAGTAAAAGAGAAATACCCACTAGACAGAGCGAAAACATCGTACGCGATACCAACTGTAGAGATGTTGAAGGAAATATTCACTAACAGCAAACCAGGGGACAATCTCAAGAAAATACTCAACCCACATCTAGGTAAGATATACATACATAAACTCACGCCTTTTTCCCAGAAAGGGTCGGCAGAGGTTCCCCTGGTAGCAACCAGGAAACCCACGTTTCGCCTTGTATTTTCCATCCCAGGATATAATAGGGGACGAATCCATCGCCATATCCGGCACATTTTCCTGACTCCGTGCTATTAATAAATAGAAAAATCCAATATTACTTTGCCTGACCTGGGATTCGATGCCGAGAACTCAGCTTTGCAGTCGTACCGTAGTACAACTACGCCACCGAGGCAGTCACTATCCTACACTAAAATAATTTTTCAATAATGACCAACAGTTTCTCAGATTAGCGCGTTCAAACAATATTTTCAGCTCCATACATTAGCACAAGGTAATGCCTGTTTTGGGCTATTGTCTTTTTCAGAATTCGGAGCGTCAGTCCTAGACCACGTGCTCCTTGAAAATGGACTATCAGGGAACAGAAAAGTGGGCAAAGAGGGAGCCAAAGAGTTAGAAGAAGACATGGATAAGTTGGTTAAAGCGCTACAGCAAGGCGAGAAGATGCTGGATGAGGCACATGACAAAGTTTCGAAGGTAAATAAGCTGTGCTAATTACTTTGATAAAAATTGAAGGGTTAATTGTTCAAAGGAATTCTCGTGAACGCCTACATATTTGCCGTACCACTAGGATGTGAAACATTTGGCTGGCCCATGCCTAACTTCTATTAAATATCAATCAATATTTTTTGTATTTTATCAGCCCATATACGTCCCACTGCTGGGCACAGGCCCACTCTAAAATCGAGAGAATCGATTGAGAGTGGTTAGGCCATATAGTCCACCACGCTGGCCTACTGCGGGTTGGCGGACTTACATACCGTGGAATTTCTTTAAAATCGCTACGGTATGCAGGTTACCTCACGATGTTTTCCTTCACCGTTTATCAATATTTTAAAACATCAAAATATAGAAAACTTAACTAAGAATAATATTTTCAGGGTTACATACTCCAGAAGAAGGAGACGCGACCCAACCCAGTGCCTGAAGGTCCAGATTATCTCCTAACCAACATAGAGTTTCACCCCATGCTCTATGCACAGAATAAGGACTCTATTTATGCCGAGTTCGAGACATTTGACAGAGCTGTGGATGAGTTCTTCTCCGGTTTGGAAGGACAGAAGCTTGATATGAAGGTATTGACTTTATTCAGACAACATTAACATTTAAATCAAATCCTGAATAATGGTTGGTTTGGTGGCCCAACTCAGATCCTAAAAATTACTGTTTTATATACACCGCCTTTTAACAAACGTGGCGGGCAATCCATGGCTACGATTTAGTTTGATGGGAATCTCTGGCGCTAAGAAGAGGGAAGTTTCCAATACAAGAAGACAAATCATCATCAACACCATAGTTCAGTCTCCGTGGCGCAGTTGGTTAGCCGCCGGCTGTGAAACAAGAGGCCGCGGGTTCGATCCCCGCACCGAGAGAAATGTTTGTGCGGCGCACAAATATTTCTTTCGGGTCTGGGTGTTTGTGAGACCGAAAAGTCTCTCGTAGTTCTGATACCTGCGACACAAGACTTAATTGATCTTAATATGGGGTCGGGACTATGTGTGTGACTGTCGGGTGTATTTATTTATTATTTATTTATTTAATGTAACATTACACCTGATGCAAAGTACAATACGGTCCAAAAGATCCATCGGTTTGTAATATTTATTTTATCTCCAGCTAGTACAAGTAGAGCGCGAGGCGATGAAGAAGCTCCAGAATGTTCGCAAGGACCACGACAAGCGAGTCACCGAGCTGCAGAAGGCGCAGCACCACGACACGCGCGCCGCAGACCTCATCACCAGGAACGACCACCTGGTGGAGCAGGCCAGGCTAGCCATACAGGCTGCACTGGCCAACCAGGTACGTAGAGCCTTGCTGCTTGTCTACGGCTTCCAGGTGCTCCTGCTTTACCAGCTGTATCTGGATAAAC
Organism: Deilephila elpenor; assembly: GCA_949752805.1. Taxonomy (NCBI): domain Eukaryota; kingdom Metazoa; phylum Arthropoda; class Insecta; order Lepidoptera; family Sphingidae; genus Deilephila; species Deilephila elpenor. Next base: position 11,551,911 of record OX457113.1, read on the forward strand.
GCGCCGCAGACTTCATCACCAAGAACGATCATCTGGTGAGGCAGGCGTGGGGTGCCATTCAAGTTTCCCTACGCAACCAGTGAGGCCATTACAATATAGCTCTTTCTTGGTAAAATCAATAAGTCCCAGAACCAGCTGAGTTGTTGGTGATCGGCGTCGCCTTGCAAAGCTTGAATCGGAGATGCAATTCTGGCCTCTCAAAACAAGCCCTTACTAATCGTGTCTTCGGAACCTCCGAAATAGATTTTCCCCTCTCCTCCCTAAGAAGAAAGACCAATCACCACCAAATGGTTCTATTCTATTCTATTCTATATCAGCCCATATAGATCCCACTGCAGGGCACTGGCCTACTCTACAATCGAGAGAATCGATTGAGAGTGGTTAGGCCATATAGTCCACCACGCTGGCCTAGTGCGGGTTGGCGGACTTACATACCGTAGAAATTCTTTAAAATCGCTACGGTATGCAGGTTTCCTCACGATGTTTTCCTTCACCGTTAAAGGTGAAATGGTTACGTGACCCAAAATTCTCAGTTTCTCTATTCATTTTATTTTATACTTATCCTTTCAGATGTCCTGGGACGACATAAAGCTCCTAGTGAAGACTGCTCAAGACAATAAGGACCCCATCGCGTCCTGCATCAAGCAACTCAAGCTGGATAAGAACCACATATCGCTGTGGCTCACAGACCCTTATCAGTACAGCGATGATGAAGGTGATGAGAAGCTGGAACCCATGCTGATTGATATTGACCTGGGGCTCACTGCTTATGCTAATGCTAGAAGGTAAGGTTTAGTTGTAAATTGTATTTTTTTTTTTATTTATTTATTTATTTTTTGATACGCGAAAGTATATTGTAGCCAATACTGCAAGCGTCATTTACGTGCGCAATTCTGCATCGAATTTAGTTATTGTTCACGATTTTATTTTGAATTTGTGCCCGATATGGCGATAGGCTCGCCCCCTATCACATCATGGGACGGAACATACAAGGCGAAATGTGAGTGTCCTGGTGGCGGCTCTGCCTGCCCCTTCTGGGATAAAGGCGTGAGTTTATGAGGCCGCGGGTTCGATCCCCGCACCGAAACAAATATTTGTGTGATCCACAGGTATTTGTTTCGGGTCTGGGTGTTTGTGAGACCGAAAAGTCTCTCGTAGCTTCTGATACCCACGACACAAGACTCGATCTTAGTGTGGGGTCAGAACTATGTATGTGACTGTTGGGTGTATTTATTTATTTATTTTATTTATTATTTATTTATGTATGTATGATTGTGTATTTCGAAATTTACTGTTTTTTTTTAACAATCAACTGTATCTTCTGACTCTTTAACTTTGTTTTCCTGCAGTTTCACTCTAAATCATAATATTATTTACCCTACTTGTTTTGTACCGAACCGAGTTTCTGCAGCTAATATTTAAAAGCAATCTTAAAATTGCCCCAACCAGATACTACGAACAAAAACGAACAGCAGCCAAGAAGCAGCAGAAGACCCTAGAATCAGCGGGCAAGGCTTTAAAGAACGCCGAGCGGAAGACCAAGCAGACCCTGAAGGAGGCCAACACCATCACCAGCATCGTGAAGGCGCGCAAGACATACTGGTTCGAGAAGTTCTACTGGTTCATCTCCTCCGATAACTATCTGGTGAGTTAATGTTTGTTTATGAATATGTCTTTGTATCCTCGGGCCCCCTCTACAATCGAGAGTACGATTTAGATGGTCTAAGTAATACAGGGTGTATCGAGATTGCGACCGAAAACGAAGCCAGGTGGTAGTTTTAGTGGTTAAAAACACGATGCAAATAAAAATTTCGCCAAAACAGTGACAGTTTTTTTTTATTTAATTTTTTAAAAATCATCGTGTTTGGGTGGTAAATACCTAGTTTTTGCGAAAATACTAATTTAAACCTTTACATACCATCGCGTGTTTAAAAATAAAGAGGTGTACATGTTTATTTTAGGAAAACTATGTATATATCACCCAAATACGACGAGATAAGTAAAAAATTATAAAAAAAAGTTTGCGAAATTTTTACTTGCATTGTGTCTGAATTCACTAATACTACCACCTGGCTTCGTTTTCGATCGCGATCTTGATATACCCTGTATAGTTCATCTCGCTGTCCTAGTGCGGATTTGCGGACATCACATACCATACAAAATGTAACATAGCAATGGTATGCAGGTTACCTCAGATTACATCGGTTAACGATGTTTCCCTTCACCAATATAATGTGTGGTGATTGTCAATACACACAGGACTCCAAAAAGCCAGCGGTGTTTACTGGGATATGAACCCGCGGCCGCCGTGAACATGTTGGCAGCCGCGTCTGGTCCGCTACCATCAGGCTACCACGCACTGTAGGCGATGCAAATCGATGATTTCATGATTTCAATTAAATTCAATCTCGATCGGCAGTGCTTTTATTGTCATGCGTTATATTTTTTATGTTCCTATATTGCGTTATAACTGGTGTCGTTTGCAGGTAATAGGCGGTCGTGACCAGCAGCAAAACGAACTCATAGTGAAACGGTACCTGCGCCCCAGCGACATCTACGTGCATGCTGATGTAACGGGTGGAGCCTCCGTGGTGGTGAAGTGTGGGGCTCCGCCCTCGCCGCCAGCTGGGCCTGTGCTGCCGCCGCCCAAGACCCTGGCCGAAGCGGGGCAGGCCGCTGTGGCTTACAGGTACACCCTTATCTCATTCATTAGTGGAAAACTGTCGTATCAATTCCGTTTAATATCATCCCACGTGTTATATAAAACAAGACAGCGACAACAAGATAAGCAAGGGTGGATCCAGCTTGAAAGCTGACTTGAAAATCAGGGGGGGGTCATACAGTTCTAGTCGATTACGATTATACAATTAAAAGTGATTATTTAAAAGTTTGTTACACCTGTGATTAGTGAATATGTTTACGATTTTTTCAACGATATATTCTAAAATATCTGTCAATCTGGAGTCAGCCCAGGGATCCATCCTTGATGAGAAGACACACACAGCCATGAGTTAGTGTCCTAGGTGTCAAATATGACTACCGACCCGGCCCAGTCTTATCACTCACAATAGTGTCGGCATGACACCAACTTTGCGGCCCTCAGACTTAGCTAGATATCGCATAGCGGTTTTAGGCACCGGCCAATCAAATGCAATGCCTTTAAGGGTTTTAAGATAAATATACAGTTATGGTATGAAATCAAGCTACAGCTTTAGGTCCCATTTAAATGTAATAATCACTATTCCGTGGTGCTTTACAGCTGGCTTCTCTGGCTGTAAATGTTTTTATGCGAGGTTATTTACCTCTTTAGTTCATTGTTTTGTCACCCGCTTTATTAGGGAGGGAAGTGGACAATAATTTATTTCCAACTCCTCCTATTAATTTAACTTATTGATTGATTTCGTTGCGGGTTAAAGACAAGTTAGACATTTCCGGAGACGCGCTGAGCTTCAATGCTCAGTGTCATTAAAATGCGTGCCACTGTTGATCCTGGCTTACAGGAGTTGCAGTGGCGGGTGTGAGGACGGGACAGTCTCCTAATAAATACAGTTATGGTGTAACCAGGAATAAAAAAAGGGTAGAGTAAAAGTATATTGAAGCTCCAGAAATTCTCAAACTGAAACTGACTGCAAAGCCGTTGTTATTTCTACGTGTGTCATTTGTCCGAGCCTGTCTGTTTCATCAGGCTACCATATTAACCCAGTTGCTTATGACCAGCGTGGCGTGGGAGGCCAAGGTGGTGACGCGCGCGTGGTGGGTGCGCGCGGGCCAGGTGTCCAAGTCTGCGCCCGCGGGCGAGTACCTCTCCACCGGCTCCTTCATGATCCGCGGCAAGAAGAACTACCTGCTGCCCGACCTGCTGCAGTTCGGCTTCTCCTTCATGTTTAGGGTACGTAGACCTTCGTTATGGTTTTATAGTCCAGGTGATCGAGACAGACTAGCCAACCCTGGGATCGACCAGGATAATGGTACATGGAAATAAGGATGAGTTTAAAATTATGTTGTAAATTACAAATTGGAAACTGAAGACTAAATTTTTTTGGAAGAATATTATTATGTTGATGAAATGTCATTAAAGTTGAATGAACACTAATAGATATAATTATATACAACGATAGGCTATAGTGTCCTTGGTCTATCCTTTTCCTAAAACACAACTCAAAATTACATTTCAATTATATTTATTAAATGCACATCTCGTATAACCTGTAGATTTTCATACTATTCTACAATTATTATTTTTTATAATTTTTTTATAGTGTCCTTGGTCTATCCTTTTCCTTAAACACAACTCAAAATTACATTTCAATTATATTTTTAAAATGCACATCACATATAACCTATAGATTTTCATACTATTCTACAAAATATTTTTTTTATTGAAATGAATGGCGAGGCGAGCATGCCATTCGCCTGATGGTAAGCGATACGACCGCTCATGGACAGTAGCAAAACCAAACAACACCATGAATTACAAGGCAATGCTTGGCATTCCACTGCGCTCGCCATGACACATAAGATGTTAAGTGTCATCATGTCCAGTAGTTACTCTGGCTACAACGTCCTTCAAACCGAACCACTACAGTGCATTTGCACTGTATAACGGGAGAAATAGACATTGCGGTGGTACCTACCCAGGCGGCCACTCATATGAGAGACCTACCACCAAATCGATTAACGTAAATAATGTATTTCCTTAGGAAAAAAAAATATAAAATACTAATAAATAATATACCTAATATAATAAAATTAATATAAATATAAATATTACAACGAACGTGTTGTAAATAGAAAATAAGTACTATGTGTATTGACTTGTCATAAGAGCTATTTAATTTGCCTATGTTACCAATAAACGAATTTCATTTCATTTCAATCCAAATAAATATTGTATTTCCAGCTAGAAGACGGCAGTATAGAGCGTCACGCGGACGAGCGCAAGGCCGCGGCTCTGGACGACGCCGTCTCTGAGGTCTCGTCCGTCCAGGAGGCTGTTGAGGAGGAACAGGAGATCCTCGTGTCTGATGATGGTGAGTGGACTTGGTATAAAGTGTGTAAACAAGAAGACCAGGGATACTGTATGCTTATATATTTCAGTCGTAGGAAATCTACTACTGAACTGTTGTAAAATATTTTGATTGCAATAATAAATGTAATACTTTCAATGAGTTTTTAAGCGTCAGTCTTCTAACTTCAGAAATAAAATATAATAAATAATGTTTATACTTCGTACTAAATCAGTCCTTTATTCTAACTTATAATTCCACAATCTGAAACAACTAAATATATTTTAAGACGAAACTTCATCCAAAGAGGACAAATCGGAGATAAACAAACTAGAATCAATAACAGAAGACACGAACCCAGCCGAGTATAACGATGATGAGAAAGAGACAGAAAACACCGAGGAACTGAATAACCACGAGGAAGACAAGGACAGCGAGTCCGAAAGCGATAATGACTCTTCTGAAGGCACCTTCCCTAATACACATATTAAGGTAAATAAAATGAATTGTATTTATACATCCGAAATGTAAAAAAAATTACAGCCGACTGAAAAAGACGTTTAAAGTCAATTAAATATAGACCTTATTGTGTTGTGTTTAGGTATAAAATACAAAAACAGATTTAGGTTACTTCGATGCGAATACGCAATATTCGCTGTAAAATTATATAGAAACATCTATCTTTTATTGGCAAAAATATACATATAATGCTAATAAATTGTATAAAATATGTTTTTTGTGCATTTCAGGTTGACCACGGTACTGGAGAAGTCACACTGCAGTCTAGAACTATGTCTGAATCTACACCTAAAGGTAAATCTTTTTTTTTTTTCAATTGTATCATATTTTTATCAGTTTCGACAAGGCTTCACCACGTAAAAAAATATTTTTCTTATTTCCTTATATGCATGACAGTTTACTTTTAACATTTTTGATACTTTATTTTATTTAAATAAAGTTCGGGAAAACCTTCACATTCTTTCAATCCTTGTATCAGTTCCATTTATATCATTTAGTCTTACTATAATATTTTTCCACAGAAGAAGTAAAAATGCCGCTATTCCCTTCTCTCCCTAACAAAAGCGGCAAAAAGCCACAGCAGAAGAAAGAAGAGAAGAAGGTGGAGAAGAAAGAGGGACTCAAGAGGGGGCAGAAGAGTAAACTCAAGAAGATTAAGGAGAAATACAAAGATCAAGATGAAGAGGACAGGGCGTTGAGGATGATGCTGCTACATGTAGGTTTAAAAAATATTAATTTCCTAGACTTAAGTGTGTGGTGGACTGTTGGTAACGTACTAGACGCGACTGCCAACATGTTCACGGTGGTCGCGGGTTCAAATCCCAGGGCACACCTCTGACTTTTCGGAGTCATGTGTGTATTGATAGTCAATCATCACACACTATAACGGTGCAGGAAAACATCGTGAGGAAACCTGCATGCCGTAGCGATTTTAAAGAATTTCTAAGGTATGTAAGTCCGCCAACCCGCACTAGGCCAGCGTGGTGGACTATATGGCCTAACCACTCTTAATCGATTCTCTCGATTGTAGAGTAGGCCCGTGCCCTGCAGTGGGACCTATATGGGCTGATATAGATATAGATATAGATATAGATATAGAACGTTTGTTGGATAATTGTGCGTTTGTAACGTTTTATGTAAAAATATTCATTACCAATGTATATTGTTAATTGCAATTGTTAATTGTTACCAACAGGCTGGCCTAATTATATCGAGCCCCGAATAATCTTCGCCTTATATACTAAAAAATGCACAAATCTGGTTTCCAGGCACCAGCCACAAAGGAGTCCAAAAAGGCTCAGAAGAAGGCCGCACAGAAAGCCGGCAAAGTGAAGCCCAGTCAGAAAGGACCGAAGATACCTCAACCACCGCCTGTATTGCTCGAAGTGGATTCCGATGAAGATGTGGAGGAACCTGACCAGGAGGTGAGGATATTAAGGACTTTGTGTTCAGGGTACATGGCACAGATTGTATGACAGCCTCGGTGGCGTAGTTGGTTAAACACCGGCTGTGAAACGTGAGGCTGCGGGTTCGATCCCCGCTCCGAGACAAATATTTGTGTGATCCACAGGTATTTGTTTCGGGTCTGGGTGTTTGTGAGACCGAAAACTGTCTCGTAGTTCTTGATACCCACGAGGCAAGACTCGATCTTAGTGTGGGATCAGTAGGCCAATTCACGTAATTAAATAAGTTCAGTTGCAGTGCAGTTGCAGTTAAGTTTCGATCGAAACAGCCCGTTTTGTATTCTCGTAATTTAGAATAACCGCTGTCAGATACGCTTGCGTCAAGTTCGCGTCACGTGATCGCTTTAGCGTATTCTACGGCTGCGCGTTTTATACATGCGTGATTCAGATCGCAACCTGATTGGTAAATTACCTATTCATTTGACGTCTCCAATGACAGTTTAGTCCCACCAACGTGCAGCACATGCGCAGTTTATGCATATCTTACGCGCAGCTAAACAATTACAAGAATACCATTTTGACGTACGTACGATTAAGACGTAAACCTAATCGAAACTGCATCGAAACTTGATCGGCGCGTCAATAAATTACGTGAATTAGCCTACTGGACTATGTATATGAATGTTGAGATGTATTTATTTATATTTGTATAGACCAGTAATTCAGTTGAGGGACACTGGTTCGTGGGTTTCGGGATAGATATGGATAGATGTATGAAAATATTATATAAAATAAATTATGAATTGCCTATTTGCTTATTCACATTATATTTGTTTCCAGGTGGCAGAGCAACAAGGTCCAGACGTGGACACGGAGCTCCTGAACCAGTTGACAGGCAACCCGCTCGCGGAGGACGAGCTGCTGTTCGCGGTGCCCGTCGTGGCGCCCTACTCCGCGCTGCACAACTACAAGTACGTTTTTAAGTTTTACAGCCTGGATATTGGTGCTTTGAGCCATAGTGACTCTTGAGAAATTTTTGTTACAAGTTTATATAATTATCAAATAGAGATTTTAACTATATTTTTATGGCGTTTAATGTAAAATATTGCAATGAAAATACTGAAATAAGTACTCATTATATGGTAACAATCATTAAGTTAATAATTTGAACATTGACATTGTTAAGTTACTTCATAAATTGGACTGTTTTTTATTAGTACCTATAACAATCCACCTTTTTACAAGACGATTTAGATATAACATTTAATATTTCCTCTTATCTATGTCAGGTACAAAGTAAAGCTTACCCCAGGCACGGGCAAGCGGGGCAAGGCGGCCAAGACAGCCATCCAGGTGTTCCTCAAGGACCCTGCGGCTTCACCCCGAGAGAAGGACCTCCTCAAAGCAGTACGGGAGGAGAACGTCGCCAGAAACTTCCCCGGCAAGGTCAAACTGTCCGCCCCACAACTGCACAAACACAAAAAATGAAAGTACTACTCCGCTCCAACTCATAAAAGACGGAGAAGTTGGGGTAGGACGTCCATATTGTCTTGTATATATGTGGAAAGTAAAAGGATTGATCAGGAGAATGCATTTAGGTGGTGGTATTGGTAATAATAAATAAAATAAATAAATACACCCAACAGTCACATACATAGTCCTGACTCCACTTTAAGATCAATTAAGTCTTGTATCGTCGGAATCAGATACCACGAGAGACATTTCGATCTCACAAAATACAGTATTATTGAAACAACGATTGGTTTTTACAGTGATAAATTAAATGCGTTTTTTGGATCGCGCAATGTATATCAAAATCAGCTGATTATAATGTGCTGTGTTTAAGGCTAAATGAAAAAATACAATTGCAATAAACCAGATGTGCTATGTAAATACGATTTAGAAGGTATAAAGACTTATTAATTAAAATCCTTGCTATTAAGTAATACATAGGGATACATATAAAGAAATCGGTGAACCAACTGGCGTTATAAATTCATGTAAAAGAATGGTGTGACATTTTTTACATACTGCTAATGTAAAATAATGATATACCATTACTATAAGCGTATGGTATTAAAATTATAAATAGTTTACATATATACAATGAAAGATACAAGTTCCCACATGATTGAATTTGGTATAAATTAAGTATTTATATTACCAATACCCATAAGCTTTGAGAGTGATCCTTAACTTCTACGTTCGATTTGAAAATATCGATACAAAATAGAATGTTTTAACTCAATTGTTTAAACAAATCTACCAAAAAGATATACAAGACTTAGAAATAAATCGTTAATTTGCTCACATTTGTTGTAAACTTTGATGTTTTTAATTTGTTTATCACTTTTTTGTTAATTCCTATATTGTAATGCTCCATATTATTATTTTTTAAGAAATAAAGCTGAATATAATGAATTAACCTTATACCACTATATTGTAATAAAAAACAATAGCTACTTGTAGTTTTTCTACACAATATTTATTAAATGGATATTAATTAGATTTAACTAAAGTAATAGTGTATGATCTTTAATGAGCGAGAATCGTGTACATAAATTTGTATATACTATAAGCTTTACTAGGTTGTGTCTAATAAATATCAATATTTTTAAAATGTGTTTTATTTCACAATCAAATATTATTTTGAAGTGAAACGTGCAAAAGAGACAAAAATGTACAAAGGCGACAGAAAAAGGAAGGAGGTTTCTATAAACCTATGTCATCAATATGCGACATATCTCTTCCAGCACGAGTACTAGGGCGACAGAAAAAGGAAGGAGGTTTAGTTAAACCCATTTCATCAATATGCGACATATCTGTCACAGCACGAAAAGTACTAGGGCGACAGGAAAAGGAAGGAGGTTTCTATAAACCTATGTCATCAATATGCGACATATCTCTTCCAGCACGAGTACTAGGGCGACAGAAAAAGGAAGGAGGTTTAGTTAAACCCATTTCATCAATATGCGACATATCTGTCACAGCACGAAAAGTACTAGGGCGACAGGAAAAGGAAGGAGGTTTCTATAAACCTATGTCATCAATATGCGACATATCTCTCACAGCACAAAAAGTACTAGGGCGACAGAAAAAGGAAGTAGGTTTCGTTAAACCCATTTCATCAATATGCGACATATCTCTCACAGCACGAAAAGTACTAGGGCGACAGAAAAAGGAAGGAGGTGTCGTTAAACCAATTTCATCAATATGCGACATATCTCGCTTAGCACAAAAAGTACTAGGGCGACACAAAAACGAAGGAGGTTACTGTAGTAAGAGAGTTCTACCCACAGTCCGATGTCTAGCTGTAATTAGATATCTACCCGCAGTTACATACCCCTCACTAAGAATAATTAAATGTCAAGTGTGTTTACAGAAGCGATTCCAACCAATCAGACAAAAAGAGATACAATTTTGTATTGAAAAATAAAATAATTTTTAATTTTGGTAAAAATATTACAAAGTTATTATCATAATACTTCTGATATTTTATATTCATCTCCTTCTCTCGTGGGTCTTTTTCTGAATTTTCACTTCTGTTGTGTGTAAATTGCACATAAACTTTACATCTTTTTATTATAAAATAAATAAATACTCTTTACCATTGAGGTAGAGTACAGCATTTTTAGTACAGCAGATGTCAGTTAAGGAGTTGCTCAAAACGTTACATAAATAAAAGTCTCAATAATAAAAAAAAATACTTTATTTAATACATTAACAAAACTATAACAATGAGTGAATCAATCAGTCTTCTAGTTCTTCTTCTTCGCCGAAAACCTCGCCTTCTCCCGGCAACTCCGGTGGTGGGGGTGGTGGTAGATGCGCGATACGATATGCCTGAAAACAACACATCGTTAGCCAACAATGTACTTTAAAATCAATGCAGTTAAGGAATCTTTTGATTTATTTTTTATTGGACCCGACAACCGACAGGTGGACCAGGGTATGATATGTTCTAAAATGGATAACTTAAAATATCATGCCAAAAAGATCTTTCAGTTCTCTACAATTTTAAATGTAAATGTAGTTCCCCGATTTAACCTAGACCCGACCGGTGTACTACAGCCTAATTAATTTCAATCGCAAGAGGCCATTATATTTTTTCTTAATCCTTATTACCTTGTCCAATCCCTTCTACCAGAGCTGGTCCCAATGACCGATGTCTATCTACCATATGACGTTGTGGCTAATATGCTTCAGAAGCCCTACCTCCTCATCAGCGAAGGTGGGGTCGGCCATCTCCATGACCTCAGGGCCCACAATATACTCGTCCTGTGGGCGCGGCAGCTGCAGAGGACAGAAGTTCGGCGGCTGGTACTTCAGACCCCAACCAATGTACATGCACTCTGACCTCCTGGGCACAACCATTTTTTTGCAAAGTTATTGACTGCTTCGGTGGCGTAGTTGTATTACGGTACGGTTACAAAGCTGAGGTCGCGGGTTCGAGTCCCGGGTCGGGCAAAGTGATATTGGATTTTTCTATTCACTATCAGCCCGGAGTCAGGAATTTGTGCCCGATATGGCGATAGGCTCGCCCCCTATCACATCGTGGGACGGAACATACATGGCGAAATGTGGGTGTCTTGGTGGCGCCTCTGTCTACCCTTTAGGGGATAAAGGCGTGAGTTTATGTATGTATGTATATTTTTGTGGTGGCCTGTTAGACCAAGACCCGTGAGCTTCAGACCTTCGTCATTTTATTAATGTTGAAAGTTTGTCTACAATTCTCGTCATGTTTATTACTTACGTTACGAATCAGTGGTAGTTACCTAAATTATTGGAGTATCGAAAATATATTATTATTGTTAGTATAGATACTCTTAAAAAGCCCAAAAAAAAAACTTTAAACCATATCGGGATAAGTATAGTATCCTGTGAACATAACCTTTAATACCCATAGGCAACAGAATTAGACTAACTTCCCAGAAGTAGCATAAGCCACGGCACCAGGCCACAGATTACTTCGGATCACAGCGAGCGCTCTATCCGGCACCAGCGTGGAGCTGGTCCGCACGCTCCACGCCGTGAGCCCCTCGATCCTTGCGTCTTCTGACAACGAAGTGAACAGGGGAGGCCCGGACTCCGGCTCCATGGGTGGCGGGCCTTCGTCCTCTTCTTCTTCTAAACCTTCTTCCTGTATATTGGGGGATGGTTATAGAGAAATAAAGTATCATACGTAACGTTTCTTTATTAAACAGGTATAATAATGGTAGCTTTAAGCATTGGTCTTGTGATCGAAACGCACCAAAGAGTACAGTACTAAAAAACGCACAACACAGGTCATAAATGCTTACTTACCATCAATACTGCGTCTAAATAATAAACGATTCTTCACAATTTTAATAATAATCATACTTATGGTCCACTTAGACACCGATTAACGTAAATAATGTAATGCCTTAGAAAATAATTTGCCATAAAATACTAATAAATAATATAATACTTAATATAATAAATTTAACATAAATTTATATTACAACAAATATCTTGTAAATAGAAAATAAGTACTATGTGTATTGACTTGTCATAAGAGCTATTAAATTGCTTACGTGACCAATAAACGAATTTCATTTCATTTCAATTTCCTTAAAAGCCTTTGAAACCGCATATCGCATAAAGTTGTACATTTCGATCAAAAGACCAAAACTTTAGTCGTCTTAAGCCTCATTACAGACCAGTGCTAATCAGATTGAATTACATGTAATTAGCCAAAAGTCATTAAATATAGAAACAAAAATCAGAAGTTGATTACCATCCCTGCATTAGGGTTCCACCACAAAGTCCGTCCTTGCTTGAGTATGTGCCGACCATGATGAACCCAATACGTAAGGTTAGGGTCTAATAAATCTTTCAACGCGTGGCCCTGGTAGAAAGGATTGGGGTTGAACTCCAAATCACCTGCAAACATACATTATCAGATACTTACTATTTACCTATCGCCATGCCGCGCAGTGCGCACCAATTGCAATCCTGGGTATATTTTTTTAACAATTTTTTAAATATCATCGTGTTTGGATGGTAGCCTAGTTATTGCGAAAATAATAATTTAAACCCTTGCGTACCATTGCGTCTTTAAAAATAAACAGATGTACATTATAATTTTATTAAAAGTTGAATATCACCCAAATACGACAATCAGTAAAAAATACAAAAAAAAACTATTTATTTTGCGAAATTTTTAGTTGCGTTGTGTCTGAAGTGTCTAATAATGCAACCTGGCTCCGTTTTCGTTCGCGTATATCCGACTTTTCACTAAGGAGACCTCGACTAAAAGTGGAATGTAATACCCAGGAATCAAACCCAGGACCTCACTGTTCACAAGCCACAGGCACTACCACTTAACTATTAAGATATGAAATCGTCACACAAATGTGCTCAAAGCCTGTTCCGAAATATAGAAGACGGCTAGATCACCTTTACGTCATATTAACGAATACTAATTGTTATTAAGAGTGCAGATATCATGAACTTACCACCGCCTTCTTCCAGGTCGATATCTTCTTCTTCTTCACCAGAACCGAACGTGAAGAAGCCTTGCGGCGAAACCGACGTCGATGCTTGAATACGACCGATCTGGGCGCGCAAGTAGTTTCGCTCAGTGCCCTCAAATGGGGGGAATGTTAGTACCTAGCAAATAAAACCCCTAAATATTTATTTTACACACATTGTACATACACAAAAAAGTTATAGCTAAAACTTTACATTTTTGAGGCGAAAATAAAAGTTGTGGGTAGTCAGAGAATTCCGATGATTTGACAAAACTTATTTTAATAAACAATTGCAAATAGGAGGTGATGTTATATTAAAAATTATAAATATATTTAAAAACCATCGATGTCAAAAAGATATAAAATCGTAGTTTTGAATTCATCTGTATAATTTGTATTACTAATGTGGATGCACTACCTCAGCATCCAAATCCCCCGTCATGCATCGAACAGTCTGCCTGACCACGCGAATCTGATTCGGTGTCACATCGGGTAGACATATCCACTGCTGTCCAGGGTTATTGCACACCCAATACACCTGTGGGTTAAAACCTTTTACAAATATTTACTTATAATGACAGTTTTGACAGCTTCCGTAATTGGTTAGACTCCGGCTGTGAAACGAGAGGCCGCGGGTTCGATCCCCGCACCAAGACAAATGTTTGTGAGGCCCACAAGTATTTGTCTCGGATCTGGGTGTTTGTTAGACCAAAACGTCTCTCGTAGCTTCTGATACCCATGACATTAATTGATCTTAATGTGGGGTCAGGACTATGTATGTGACTGTTGGGTGTATTTATTTATTATTTATTTATAACGGGTCTTTGGAGATCCAATACACATCAAAATACAGTACTATTGTGAATGTATTTCATTTATTTACAAACCTGTAAGTTAGCTCATGAAAGTTTGATCGACCTTAGAAGTTACCCCAGGATGTGTAGACCAAATGCAAAAGTATTAAAAACATATTTGTAAATACATTAAACTCTTCTGTGGAATTAACCAGTGAGGGTTTCCTTCTAAACCAAAGTTATACTGGATGGTAATTACAGCTACGACATCAAGCTTATACATGCAGATATCTCAAAACTTCGTATAATCGTCAATAACCTTCTTATTGACTCCTTGTCCAGGTCTTTCGACGGGTATGGGCGCCGGCGGCTGCCATGTGGACACCGGCTCGGCTGGCAGTTTAGGAGGGACTGGCTCCTTGGGCTTCTCCTCCTTAACCTCGCCTTCACCCACTACACACAACATTTTTATGACTTTGAATCAATTCAGTTCAGAACACCAAAGATCCAACTATCCACAAATTCTTCATTGTGTCAAATGGACTTTACTGAAGCATTATCATCGTCACAGTTGTCAGTAACAAAAACAATAGCATAATATATTGATAGCGATTAAGTTAGAAGTAGATAGTAAAATTAAATTTTCAAGAACATAAATTATGGCTCGGGTTAAGACGTTTTCAACAATTTACTGGTACATCTTAATATTATCAAGAAATATGTTTACTCCGAATCCTATGCTAATAACAAAGTACAGGATGAATTTGCTCCTGAATACTAACTAATTTCCTTCTGTTCCTCTGCTTCTTGATCCCGACCTTCGTCCAACCCTTCGCCCTCTCCAGGCATGTCTTTCAATTCAAATTCCTAAAATAATAATAGTATTTTTTATCTTGTGCTTCAACGTATACTGCACAATATGCAGATAATAATATCTTACCCGGATTCTTCTGTCAAGCTCCTCCATTGTCAGGTCAGTTTCGGCCACGTAATAGTTTGCTTTGGTGCCGAATATCTTCCCGAAAAACCTTGGAATTTACCATTGAATTTGACTATAGACATGTTTATGCTCAGCAATGGATTTCTAGTGGCAGAGTACCTATTTCTAATCATTTATTATACATATATGCCGTTAAAAGCAGACGAGCTAGCGGCCCGCCTGTTGGAAAGCAGCTAGCACTGCCCATAGACCTTCTCAGTGCCAGGAGTCCAGCACAACAAAGTCGCTGCCTACTTTAAAGAGGGTACTCTCTTTAAGCCCCGTTTGAAGTAGGACAAGTCATAGCGCTCAGGAAACACTTAGAAAATGTTATCCTGATTACAGCAAATACAGCGAATTATTATTTTACGATCATACCTGACTGTGGATACTGGTTCTTTAATAGCGAGCATGTGCAAGGAAATATAAACGGCATAACATTCACTATCTGGAAGCCCATATCCACCCTAAAATATTAAGGAAAATGTTAGACGTGAAACAATAGTGAGTCATTAATTAAATATTTTGTAAGAATGAGAAGTTCTATAAGGAGGAAATTTACCAGCAATACTGTAGTGTTTGGAGCTTTTTATATATACTATAGCAAATTACTAAAAAGGACGTTTTAGATCGAAGCGTGTGTACAAGATTTTGAAGAATTTCTACGGTATGTAAGTCCGCCAACCCGCACTAGGCCAGCGTGGTGGACTATATGGCCTAACCACTCTCAATCAATTCTCTCGATTGTAGAGTAGGCCCGTGCCCTGCAGTGGGACGTATATGGGCTGATATAGACAGATAGTGTGTACAAGAAATAACAACCATATAAATAGGCACTTTTATTTAAGTAGGTAGATACTAAACATATGTTTTTAAACGAACCTCTCTGAAATAAAAGTTATTGTCAATCAAGTCCGCTACTCGGGGCTTGAAGTGGTCCTCCTCGAGGTCTAACTCTTGTTCCTCTTCGCCCACTTCCTCACCCTTTTGCGCCTTACTGGCCACCAACTACAAAAATAATACAGAACTAAGACCGATGACTGCCTCAGTGGCGCAGTTGTACTACAGTAAGATTACAACGCTGACGTCTCGGGATCGAATCCCGGATCGGAAAAGTGAATTGGGTTTTTCTATTTTTTATCAGCCTGGAGTCAGGAATTTGTGCCCGAAATTGCGATAGGCTCGCCATCTATCACATCGTGGGATGGAACACACAAGGCGCCACGTGGATATCCTGGTAGCACTACGTATTTTAGGAAATAATTACACCAGCATAATTTTATCGACGGAAATATAACGTCACGTCGCTGGACGCTTTGGACTCCTGAACTTACAATTTTTCTGTGTCGATTCACGCTTTCAATAATGGTTATTAAGTGCATTGAATAACAATTCTCTTACCCTGAACATCTCATCCACCCTCCGAACGAGCGACAGTTGTGGGGGTGACAGGTAAACGTCATTGAGGAGGTCGAAGTTAGGCCGGAACTTCTCCTGCTTTACCGCCCAGGAGTACTGCTCGAAATTGTCCACCACATCCGGCGGCTTCTGAGTCAGGATCTTATGAACTATGTCCACCAGGTGATCGTATCTTGACACCGAACAAAGAAAATTTAAATGCTATAGGATATTATATTTTAATTGCTAACGATTTTTTTATTTAATTAAAGGGGGCAAATGAGCAAACGTTTCATCTGATGGTAAGTGATCACCGCCGCCCATGATCATCTGCAACCATAGGGCATAATGATGCATTGCCGGCCTTCAAGGTTCTTAAATTCAACGATCATGAACTTGTCTTTGACACAAATGGATGAACTTTACATACATACATAGACTCACGCCTTTATCCCAGAAGCGGTAGGCAGAGGCGCCACTAGGACACCCACATTTTGCCTTGTATGTTCCGTCTCACGATGTTATAGGGGGCGAGAAAATACCGGCTTCAGAATGAGTCATAAATACAAGCAATTATTTAAATCAGAATACGTACAGAGTATCGCCCGTAGCAGCGCTTTGCTGCTTCAAAAAGTTCTTTGCCAGGACCAAATCATTATTGAGATCGGGCATAACATTTTCAGCAGCCGCTATTATATCTGGTTCTAATAGAAATGTTTGTGACATCTTTAAGTATTTATATATTGCCTAAAAAGATATAATTAATTAAAATAAGAATTATACGTTGACCATAATATTTATTTGACGTTAAATTCATGTCAATAAATATTTTTCATGAATTTTTTTTTTATAACTAGTAAATAGTTACCGAAAAATGAATAAAAACTTGTGAAAATTAAAATTGTATATTTAAATCTATCGGTATTGATGACTTTTCTTATTTTGGAATTTAGAATAGTTTCTTTATTATTGAAATTTGAAAAGTTTCCTTAATATTGAATTTTGATAAGTTTGTTTATTTTGGAATATTGACAAGTTTCACAGACTAAGGAGCAAAATAAGTTTCCTTATTATTGAATTTTAATAAGCTTAGATTATATACACGTGTATATAATATGTATATAATCTATATAATCTAAGTTTAATAAGGTTTCTTATTTTGGAATTTTGTTCCTAGGTTAATTTTGAATTTCTTAAGATGTTTATTTTTTTAATTTTGATATCCTTCCTTAACATTGAATTTTGGTAAATTCCCTTATTTTTAATTGTGATAAGTTATCTTATTATTGAATTTTGATAAGTTTACTTTTGTTACAATTTTGACAAGTACAGGTTGGCAAAAAAAAATGTAAAAATAAATGGAGGCGCCACTGAGCTGTTTATATGGCATCCCCGTATAGTTCGGTTTTTAGTTTTGATACTTAGTTTAAAATAAGATAAAAACATTTAATTAAATATAATTCAATCAAATTACATTATTTAATAGCGGATAATTAACTAAAATGTTAACTTGAATAGTCACTATAAAAACGTATAAAGATCGAACTCCATCGAAAATCGACTCTTGATTTTAATTTAAGACTGAATGTTGGTAGGTTTATATAAAATGATTATATAAAATATTACTTTAATTATTTGGGTGTAATGTTTACAGTTTGACATACGAGTTATGATAAAGGTGTGTTTGTCTTATAAAAATGAAACCAATCTTTATTCATTTTATTAGTTTATTAAGAACTTTAGTAACAACATTGTAATTTTCAGATAAAACATTTCTCAGTGTGTCTTTCAGTCTGAGCAACTCTCTTCTAAATATTTGATATCCGAACATATCGATTCAGAACTTTTCTCAGAATATGTTTACGACTTCCATTGAAATTCAGTTCGTCCCTTACCCCCGGAAGAAAATTTCGCAATTTTAGGACCTGAAAATAAAGTAAATACTTAGTTATAGAAAATATTTATATGTATCCAACATTTATTGTTATTATTCCTCTTTATTTGCAATCTTAGATTTTTTACATATATAAAAAAACTAAGATTATAAAAACCAAATGCATATAAAAATATTATTATTATAAACTATAATATACAAGAAAGATTACAACTTCAAGCTAAATTACATTAAAGTAGTACCTGTTTTCTCACTGTGTAGAGAAACTTAACTTTTTGCCTAATGGCACATAAATAAAAGTTTCTTTTTCGGACGACCTTGTTTATGTCTTCCAGGTGTGGAGAATACACCCTTATTTAGTTGCTCTTCACGAGCAATTTTTCTAACAGTATTGACGGATAAACCTGAAAATTATGTAGAAATTAACACATCATTGATTAGAAATAATTATCAGCCTCTGTGGCGCAATTGGTTATACGCCGGTTATGAAACGCCAGGTCACGGATTCGATCCCGAGCACCGAGAATTTTTTTTGTGTAATCCACGGGCATTTGTTTCGAGTCTGGGTGTTTGTGAGACGAAAAATATGTCGTAGTTTCTGACGCCCACAACACAACACAAGATTCGATCTTAGGGGTCAGGACTATGTATGTGACTGTTGGGTGTATTTATTATTATTAAGAGAAAAACTTCCACTTTTTAAATCAGAAATTGTGTTCAAAGATATAACTAATTACTCAAGTAAAAAAGTATCAAGTTGTGGTAGTCAATCACTAAACTGTTTCTGTCACTTCAATGTAAACATAACCTAGAGGCTTGATAAGAAAATTGCTAATTATGAAAGAATACGTAGGACAAGAATTAAAAACCACTCTACATCCATAAAATAATATAAGATTGACTGAAATATAACATAATAAACTTCCACTTACCAGTCATATCGGCGATTCCTTGGTAAACATCATCGAGGTCCGATAAACTGTTTTTGCTTAATATTTTGCAAGACAGCGTGGGTAAACTTTATAAATAATTTCCCTTGCGGAACTTCTAATACTTTTATTCATTTTGTATCACTAGTCGCTTCAAATAAAGGTTCTCACTGCAAGTATTTGGCTAAAAACGAAATCTTCAGCGCGGAATCCAATGAAAATTCACAAATGTCAAAGATGTAACAATGTGGCCAGGCGAAATAAAGGATTAGTTCCCTTTTTACACTTTTTTGTCAAGCTGTAATTGGCCCTATTTTGGAATTTGGATAAGTTTCCTTATTTAGTTTATTGCTGTGAAAATATATGTATAATTGCGACTTGCGAGCAATCTAAAATAATCATATTTATCTATAGATATTGAAATACTTTTCAGAAAATATTCAAGCAGCCAATTGCATGTGTAGTGAAAACAAGGCAACTCCGAACTGAATTGTCAAAGTCAATGAAAAAGAATTTGAAGGTTATGATTCTATTTTTATTATATTAAACATCAATATTATTCGATATTACATAATAATAATAGATCTACAACAAACAGTATTTACCCTGAGTGCTATATCCAATTGATCACAATTGTAAATGTAGATATAAGTCGTATTTTCAATAAAAACATAACCTCAAACCAAAACAATAACAATGGCAACGAAATTCGACGCTGCTGCGTACAGTTTCCGCAAGAAATGCCCTTACGTAAGTAGAGACTTGCTGCGCTGGTTCCCTGGGCACATGAACAAGGGTTTAAAACAGATGCAACGTAAGTTAAATAGCGTGGACTGCGTCATTGAGGTACACGACTCACGAATACCGTTTACGGGCCGGAATCCTGTATTTACAAAAACTTTAACAGGTGCTAAACCTCACATATTAGTCCTAAACAAGAAAGACCTGACGATACGGTCACTAATTCCTCGAATTAAAGAGCAGTTATCGGCTGAACAAAATGTTAAAAATGTTGTCTTTACAAACAGCAAAGACCAGACATGTCGTGGTTTAAAGTCACTGAAACCCTTAATGGTAGACCTGATTAAAGACTCCAATAGATATAACAGGAGTGAGGAAATGGATTACAATGTAATGATCATTGGTGTACCGAATGTTGGCAAATCGTCCCTCATCAACATGCTTCGGTCGTCGAATATGCAGGGGAGGCACTCCTTGCCTGTTGGTGCCGTAGCTGGCGTGACAAGGAGCTTGCAAACCAAGATCAGGATCAATAATAACCCTACTATATTTATGTTTGATACTCCAGGTATGTATTTTTACCAGTACGTAATAACTGATTTTCTAAACCTTTTAATTCTTTATGAGATATAAATTTTTTCTTGAACCTTTATTCGGGTAAATAAATGAATACACTGAAAAGTCACAAGTACAGTCCAGATGCCACAGAAATTCTTTTAAAGGTCTCTTTAATATTTAAGTTTGCTCACAATATTTACCTTCACAGTTGAAGAGTGACAAAATTGACTATCAGTGCATTTATGATTCTCAAATGTTGGAGGTGCGTACTGGTGTCCAATGTCCCATCCACTGTCTTGGCAGCCTTGTCTGTATTATACACTAAATAAAGTAATATTCAATTAGAAGAACATAGCTGTGTGTAGAAATAACAAAATTGTTTATTATTATTTTTGTAATACACACTTTTTGTAATAAAAAATATGGGTTTATTTTTATGACCTCTGCACAGTTGTCAATCTGCAATTCTACCAATATCATGCAGATATTAAAACAAGATTAAAAATAAACCTCATTTTGTCAAGATAATGATATTATGGATAATCTTCTATGTGCCCTTAATCACTGATGTGGGGTCAGCATAATGGTTTGTAAAGCATGTTGAAAAATGTATTGCATCGGTTATAGCTTTTGAAAATTGTAGTCTTGGAGAAATAGCAATTTTTTAGTTTTATCTAAGTCTAAATTTGTTAAACATTCTTTTGTTATTTTGTTACCTAGTAATCCTGCGTTAAGCATTTCCCATTGAATGTTGACAAAGTTGGCCGACTTAGTCTGAGTTCACAAATCGAGTTTTTATTAATAAAATGATAATCAATGGTTTGTTGACTCATGAGTACCATATCACATAAAACTTTGGTTCGCCATCAACAAAATTCGTCAAAAAGATAACATCGTCTTCCTATCTGCCGTGATAAGGGTATCGCCACTCCACAACCCAAACTGATAGCTTTATCGTCACAACCGAAAAAGTTGCGAAACATCCATTTTACTAGGAAATTGACTGCATGTTGCAAAAAAAATTGGCTCACAATTTTGCGACTGCTTCCTTGATTGACGCCCATTCTTAAATTCATTACCTTTCGAAATAGAAGACCAATTGAAAATAAAAATCACACAATCTCTAGCAAAATATTTTTAATTATTTATACTTTTAATTTTACCGAATTTAAATCTATAGTCAAATCTACCCAAAGTATCCTTTTCTTTTCTCACCAGGTATCCTAGAGCCATCGATAATAAACATAGAGATGGGTCTGAAGCTAGCTCTATGCGCGTCACTCCAAGACCACCTGGTAGGCGAGGAGATCATAGCAGACTACCTGCTGTACTGGCTCAACAAGAACGCCAAGTTCAAATACGTGGACTATATGGGCTTGGATGAGCCTTGCGACGATATAAATAAGGTGGGTTTGATTGCTAGATATTCGTATCTGTCTAAATAGGAATATAAATAGAACCATATACAGTGGAGACTTCGTCATGATGAGCAAGTGTATTGCTTTTCGAATTCAGTGTATTTAATTTAATTAATTAATTAAATTCAAGTAATTCAATTAAGTTTCTATGGTATGTAAAATGTAGCCCGCACTAGACCAACGTGGTGGACTATATCACCTAACCCCTATTAATCGTACCCTCTATTGTAGAGGAACACGTACCATGCAGTGGGACTTATAATATGGGCTGTCGTGGCAATCCGCCCGGCGCGCGGCGTATGTTTTTCGACTA